>CAKJTW010000021.1:802500-1490000 GCA_917880005.1 Nanger dama | reverse complement strand
AACAGCAACACTGCCACGGACGCTGCGTTGACCACGGGTGTGCAAGCATCTGTTCACGCCCCTGCTCTCAGATCTTTTGCACATACACCCAGGAGCTCCTACTTTCTCTTAACTGACGAATGCTGCTGGTTAAGTTGGGGTGAGAGCGAAAATATCTCAAAGTTCATCTTGACTTATAAGGAGACTTTAAGGAGATCCTATAAGGAGGATGATTTGTTCTGCATAGGAAAGTGAAGAAAAGTTTATGCTGTCTGTTTGTGGAAGGTGGGAGATACGTGGGGATAGAGAGAAGTGAGAGATGTGATGATGGGTCAGAAAGCAAGAGGAGACCGAATGCTTGGCAGGAGGCCTAGCGATAGAGGGACAGGACCCATGCAGTTCCTAGTGACGGGGGGCTCGTAATAGTGACAATTCTAATTCTATATAGAATTATATAAGAAATTACATAGTTTATAAGTAAATATTGAAAGTAATTATGACTAATAATAATTATAGTAATTGATATTAACATTATAAGTATGATAATGATTATGATTCTTTTTCTCTTCCTCCTTCTCTTTCTGCCTCTCCTAACTGCCTTATACTCCAACTTGACTGGTCTTAAGCGCCCTTTCTCATGCTGACCTTTAGGTCTCTCTTAATTGTTCATAACCCTCTCATAAACACAAGAGCTCTAGGAAAATTGAAGATAAGGGGTCAGTTCCAAAATATACCAAATCAGACCAGTGAGAAAGAATGCTAACTGTAGGAAATAGTGGGGACATCCTTACAGCAAAGACAAATACTTCACTGGAAAACTATAACTTTTTTTTCCAGCTGTTAGAAATATTGATGAGAAGTTGGGGCATTGAACTGTCAAAAGTGTGTAAATAACAGAAGCAAAACCAATGAACCACTGCAGTAGTCATTAGTAAAACTTTGTGGTATACATTGAAAAGACAGTGTGCAAACCAGGGGCTCTCAAACCAAAACTGAAGTGAGGCTCAAGGTTCTATTATCATAAAGCAGTTTATATAGTGAGAAAGCAGTGACTATTTATTCTTCACAGTGATTGCTTGTAGTGTTTACATGTTCTTAAATGATAGGGAATTGGTTAGTAGTTACCTGGTGTCAGTTTTGGGAAAGGGTTAAGTTTTGCTTGTGATTTCCAGGGGAATGAGCAAGAAATGAGCCAGGCCAGGTTACCTTGTCAAATAAGCCAGATGAAGCTTCCTTTGCATGGCTGAACCGGCCTGTCTGCTGCTCAGGGAATTTTCATGGTTGGTCTTTGTTTGTTTTTAAGTCACCACATGTAGATGGGCACCAAGACACTCTTGCTTCTGAGAGAGTGGACTGAAAGCCTGAATGACTTTGATGCTACGTAGATCTGAATATCTCTGTGACACACGTAGTTCGAATAATTTTGTGTAGTTAAATTATCTCCATTTTTAGAAAGGGCACGAGACACAAAGGTAGTAACTAATGTATCCGTGTTCATAAAGCTGGAGGCTGACTGTCCCATGCTTCGGGCACCTTCTTCTATTCAGATGCCCAAAGTTACCTTTAAGGCAATTGAAGCAGAGACATCAAATGCGGCATCTTATCCGATCCCCGTGTGTGTGTGTGCTTATAGCAAAAATACTCAGAGATCTATGTGTGATTTTCTTATTCCGTGTTTTTGCACATACAGGCCAGTATTCTTTAGCACATTAAGACTCTAGAATTCTATAACTAGTCCCGTCCCACTCTTTGCGACCCCATGGACTGTAGCCCACAGGCTCCTCTGTCCTTGGGGTTCTCCAGGCCAGAATACCGGAGTGGGCACCCATTCCCTTCTCCAGGGAATCTTCCCAACTCAGGGACTGAACCCAGGCCTCCTGCATTGCAGGCGGATTCTTTAATGTCAGAACCACCAGGGAATCCCATAAATGGTATATAGAGGGTGAATCTAAGGTCCTGAGTAATTAGGTGATTTTCCTGTGCTTAGCCATTGTGCCAGAAGAACTGAGACCCTGACACTACAGCCTGTGAGTCAAGTCTAGTGGGTCACTGATTTATAAATAAAGTTTTATTGGAACACAGTCAATAAAACTTGTCTCTGACAGCTTTCACACTGCAACAGCAGAGATGAGTAGTTGAGAGATAGACAGAGACCTTCTGGCCAGCAAAGCCTAAAATATTTACTCTCTGGCAGTTTACAGAGAAAGTTAGTCAGTCCTAATCTATATGAGCCCCACCTCCAGTTCTCTCTGCCTTAAAATAGTATATATTGCTGCTGCTGCTGCCAAGTCGGTTCAGTTGTGTATGTTAGTGCATTATGGTAGCAAATGTTAGTGCATTATAGTAGCGTATGTTAGTGCATTATAGTAGCGTATGTTAGTGCATTATAGTAGCGTATGTTAGTGCATTATAGTAGCGTATGTTAGTGCATTATAGTAGTGTATATTAGGTACTGCCCACATGGCTCTCAGTGCAGTGGGTTCACAGACCCCTGGGGAGAGCTGGCACTGCTGTGAGAGTCTTCAGTTTAGTGTCTTGCAGTGACTTTGACCCTGTGGTCAAGAAAACAGAAGAGGTCAACCTACCATGATCTTTGTCACAAAGAAGCTCTAACTTCCTATCAGGGGCCTTCTCGGAGCTTGTAAGAAAGCACTGAAATTTTTAACTGCTGGAGTTATCACACCGTCTCGCTCCTTCCTCCATATTTCCTGGCAGGCAAAGCCGTCGGGTCCTCAAATGCCAGAGATCATCCTCACGGAGACTCCTGGAAAGTCAGTACAGGTGTTCCGCTGAGGGCCCCAGATCGTAAGAGGAACTTTCCCCTTTAAGAGCCGTTGTACTTCTTAGTGTCTAGAAAAAAAAAAAATGTAATAGGTTTGGAAAACAGTAAGCATCTGAGTTCCAAGAGTGGCGAATCTAAGATGGTTCATTATTTGAAGATAGCCCTTGTGGCTCAGCTGGTAAAGAATCTGCCTGCAATATGGGAGACCTGGGTACCTCAGGAGCATGGTTTACATGAAGTGGAACCCACTTTCACATTTTTATTTATTTATTTATTTATTTATTTATTTATTTTGCAAATACAGTGGCTCAATATGAAAGTGGAAAAAAAAAAACAGAATGAAACTATGATGATGAATTACTGTAATAATCTCAGTGTGTGTGTGTGTGTTTCAGTTGTGAGGCCCACTTTCCACCTTGTTCGTTGCAACAAATGTATGAATTAGAAACACTGGAAGGACCAGTATAAGATCTTCAACAATTCCATGGTACAGAGTAGCTTTCAAGCTTATTTTTTTCTCAGAGATCTGGAAAAAGAAAATAAGTTAAAACTTTAAGCAAGGATAAAAAGAACTCTAGTTTTAAAATCCAAGATAATTTTGTGTTAACAATTAAATGATAACTTACTTAAACTGTTGGGAAACAGACATAGTACAGAAAGATCATTTGAAAGCCATTAAGTATGGCTTTCATACTTTCACGAATACTTGGACACCTAATGTTACAATAAAACTATGAAATGTTTGGTCTCAATTTTTTCCTAAACTATAATGGTGTGCTGAAAAAAATTCTCTTCAAGAAACTCATATGATGAGCACTTTTTAAAAGAAAAAAAATATGTTACTAATACAAATAATTATACTTTGTCAGTTTTTAAAAAAATAGAACAGGTCTGTCACAAAATGGGCTCTTCATGTAGAACTATATAATCAGGAGTTAACTGACCTGACGATATCCTGCCTTGGAAGTGTTATGATAGCCAGAGATTAATAGTCACTAGAATATATGGTGGGATCATCTATAATATCAAACACTGGGTTAAAAGCCAAGCATCTACCCTAAGGAAATATTTAAGTTATCATAGATCAGTAAAATGGAATTTTATATTGCCATAAAAATAATGGCTTTAAAGAATACTTAGTAACATAGGGAAAGACTAATTTTTAATTTGTAAAGTATAATATAAAATTGCTTTTTTTCAGCATTTCCCTAATTTTATGAAAAAATCAATTAGCACATCTATTTATTTAATATATTTATTGATTCATTCATTACTGATTGGGTACCTACTATGTATCATATTTTGTTATTGGTCTTGAGGTCATACTACTTGCATTTTAGTGAAGAGAGAGAAATAATAAGTAAACAAGTAATATACAAAGTATGGAAGAAGGTGCTAAGTGATCTGGAAAAAAAAAAATGTAGCAGAAATGTAGAGACTCCAGGAGTGGTAGGCTCTGTGTTGTCGAAGGACTTAGCTATGAAAATGACATATATGATGATTATATGAATTACTCTTGAATAATTGGAAAAGTTGTGATTGATTCTAAGTTTTGAAATGTTAATAAATCACAGAGTGGTAGTCAAACCAAGTGGAAACATGAGGTCTCCTCTTTTCGAGGTTGGGATTTGTGCATATCTGTGTGGGGGGGTGTCTTCATTCATTACATTTAGGAACCTGTCTCTTGTGGTGTCTGTCAGAACTGCCATGTCCCTGTCGTTTCATGCCAGCGAGCACAGGCGGGCGCTCTGCCTGTTGAGGGCGTGCCTCTAGGTTACAGTTCGCTCTGTGATTGCCACTGGGTCGTTTCTTGTCAAGTTCAAGTATAAGCTTCTGTTTCACTATGCATTCTTCCAGAAAGCTGAGGATTATGAGAAGTAGGTAAAGATTTCAACGCAGGATGATTGAAGTATCTTTCTAGACACAAAGTACCTCTTACTGAATTGGACTGAGTTAAGAACAGGTCATGACCTGAGACGTTACGTCACTTGCAAGGTAAGAAGCCCACCACAGCTTCACAGATGCTGACGGGAGACCTCTAGCCCAGAGACACATGACTCTGACTGACAGGCCATCCTGTGCCAGGAGCCTCACATTCCCTGCAGTTCCCTCTGCCCACCGAGACCGCTGGTGAGGGCACGGAGGTTCAGCTTGATGCCACATGTAGTAGGTCTGTGTCACAGCTGAGGAACCCCAGCTTCACAAAATCAGTCTTCTAAAGGAGACTCCAGCAAACCTTCCTAATGTTTGCCCCAGAGACAGGCACCATATCTGTTGTAGTGCCAGGAAAAAAATATCCTCTGCCCAGAGGAAGACACTAATTTCCCAGGCTGCTTGCTTTATAGACATTCATGAGAACATAGTCCAGAAAGCTGTCAAATCGCTTTGCTCAGGAGTGCAGAAACACAAAAACTCGTGGAGAATTTTCTCCTAAACGAATATTGCATGTTTAGTTTTTGCGAGTTCTTTGTATTTGCTTAAAATTTTGTTTGCTTGCTTGAGTTCATTCATATTTGTTAGTAAGCTTAAGAAAAATGCAGATGAATATTTCTCTGCCAGTGTGCATACAGAATAAACTAATGATCAATATTAGTTTGTTTGTACTGCTGTGTTTCTCTTAATTTCTTCTGATGATTGGTATGGACTTTTGTGAATGCTGTGTTTGATAACAGATAAGGGTAGGAAAGTACAGAACAAAGGCATTTGGACTAAATATCAGTTTCCATTTAGATCCAGAGTCAGTAGGAGAGATTTTGGATGTGTGGAAATAATCAGGAGGTCCTAAAAGTTTATTTCCACTTTTAACAAAAAACTATTTCCTCTGAGGCCCACTGCTGAAATCATCCAAAATCTTGGATCTGGGTGTTGTGGGGAGAGATACTGGGAAGGAAAAGCAGAGATTGGAAAGGGAAAACAGGACTTCTTACAAGGAGCACATTACCTAAACTCCACACTGAAAAGCATTTGGCAAATATGGACTGTGGGGGTGCACTCAGAGCTGGGCACTAAAGGTCCCTGTTTGAAGACTGTGGACTCCGGAGCAAGACTGCCTGAGCTAGAATCCCATCCCAGCTGTGCTCGTAGTTTGGGACAAGTCACTTCAATCCAGGGTGCCTCAACTTCCCCATTTATTAATACATAAAAGGCACATGCGTATGCCCGTAGGATTACTGTGATGGTTAAAACAGCTAATACATATCAGCCACTTTCACCACAGTCAGGCACGTGCTGGCCGCTTGATGTATCTGAACTATTTTGGTGTCGTGTCATTGTTTATGGTTTTTTTCCCTTAGATAATAATGGCTGAACCCGTTTAGCCTAGCTTGCTCATCATTATATTTTCAGGCAACCACGATGCCTCATACAAAGTAGGTGCTTGATCATATATTTATTGAACAGGTGAATAAGAGAAATTTCCAAGTTAAAATCCTGGAACAATCTATAGGGACACACAGACAGGCTGTGACATTGTTCTATACGCACGTGTGTATCCGTCTGTAGGGACACACAGACAGGCCGTGACATTGTTCTCTGCATACGTGTGTGTCCGTCTGTAGGGACACACAGACAGGCCGTGACATTGTTCTATACGCACGTGTGTGTCCGTCTGTAGGGACACACAGACAGGCCGTGACATTGTTCTATACGCACGTGTGTATCCGTCTGTAAGGACACACAGACAGGCTGTGACATTGTTCTCTGCATACGTGTGTGTCCGTCTGTAGGGACACACAGACAGGCCGTGACATTGTTCTCTGCATACGTGTGTGTCCGTCTGTGGGGACACACAGACAGGCCGTGACATTGTTCTATACGCATGTGTGTATCCGTCTGTAGGGACACACAGACAGGCCGTGACATTGTTCTCTGCATACATGTGTGTCCGTCTGTAGGGACACACAGACAGGCCGTGACATTGTTCTCTGCATACGTGTGTGTCCGTCTGTAGGGACACACAGACAGGCCGTGACATTGTTCTATACGCATGTGTGTATCCGTCTGTAGGGACACACAGACAGGCCGTGACATTGTTCTCTGCATACATGTGTGTCCGTCTGTAGGGACACACAGACAGGCCGTGACACTGTTCTCTGCATACGTGTGTGTCCGTCTGTAGGGACACACAGACAGGCCGTGACATTGTTCTCTGTGTACGTGCGTGCCCATCTGGCTAAATTCATTTTCTTGACTCTCATTTTAAACCGCATGTCTTCTATGTGACAAGTCTCTTCTCTCTGTAAAGTAAAATCTAAAAGAAAAAGCTTTGCAATCCAAAAAAATGGGTGAGCCTGAAACCATGCTGAAGGAAAATCAGGTTCAAGAACATTGGTTAATTTACATATAATTTGATTAGCTAGATAGTTGTGTACTTTAACAAACCATCACAACCACATACATGCAGTTTACTAAAATATTATGTAACTGGAAATACTAGAAAGATGTTACTTAGCCTCTATGTCCTTATGAGTAAGTATATTTCTTATTCGCCTTTTTATTGACTGGAAAATGATGATTAAATTTTGATAAGTACCTCTCAAATTTAATACTGAAAATATATTACATGTTTTAAAATATAACAGAGATGTGTAGTATACAGTGCTATTTAGAACTTGAAGATCAGGAATTTCCTTCAGGGCTAATTTTATGGGAGATTTTTGCTATGAATAAAGAAAACCGTCTTTTCCTTTTATTTGCTTTATGTAGCCACAGTACCCTGGTTTAAACATTAATAAAGATTATAAGATCATAGATTCTTCAGGTTATTCAATGTTATGACTAATGCAATGTATACATTAATAAGAAGCTAGAGATGGGAGAAATCTGCAGTTTTATGAAGTGTTAATACTTCATAGTAAATTTTCTGTTTACTAGAATCATTATAAGAACACAATTTTAAAACTTCCAGCTTTCAGAATGTTAATGAGTTTATTTTTTTTTAATAAAATTTATTTAATTGGAGGCTAACTACTTTACAATATTGTATTGGTTTTGCCATACATCAACATGAATCCACCACAGGTGTACACGTGTTCCCCATCCTGAACCCCCCTCCCACCTCCCTCCCCGTACCATCCCTCTGGGTCATCCCAGTGCACCAGCCCCGAGCATCCTGTATTATGCATCGAGCCTGATCTGGCGATTCGTTAATTATATAAATAACTTAAGAAGTATTGTAGGTTTCCTTAGGGAAGTCATGGCATCCAGAACTAATAATCAGTACAGCTTGAATGTAGTAATCTGGCTCAGTAACTGAAAGCAACTAAATATATTAAAGGCTTTTTTTCTGCCCCACCTCTTCACTTTTTGTTGTTTTTCTACATTTGCAAATCTACTCCAGTTTAAAGGTTAGTCATTCTGACACCCATGTTCATGCGACTTTATGTAATCCAGTGCTATATATACAGCCAGCTCTTGTTCAAAGTAACTGAATAATCATGAAATAGAATAAAATAAAGATGAAATAATAGAATTAAAAAAGAACTGCTACCATTCTAATGATTTCTCTTTAATTTCACTCCCGTATGATATGGGGCCAAAGTGAATGAATTTCTTTTTTTTCCTCTGCCTTTAAAATCCAGCTTGTGATAGCTAGATAACTGATAATTTTCTGTCAAGTCTTACAAATACACCAAATTTTAGATTTCTTTCTTCAGTGTGTTTCAATTCAACTAATGGTTAAAAATCCATGTTAATAACATCATAGGTTTATTCAAAATAAATATACAGTCTGTGGAATTCTCCAGGCCGGAGCACTGGAGTGAGCAGCTGCACCTTTCTCCAGGGGACCTTCCCAGCCCAGGGGCTGGACCTGGGCCTCATGCATTGCAGGCAGATTCTTTACCAGCTGAGCCACCAGGAAACTCTAATAGTATCATCGATTCATTCAAAATAAATATACTGGAGAAAACATATATGAATAATCCTCCCATAAATTAATTCACCAAATAAGTAAAGGAGGTATAATGCAAATATCCCAGTTATTCAGATTATGTTTGTGACTAAGACATATAAAAAGACAGTTTCTTAGGACCTCAAATTGCTTGATGACTATGTAACTTGATTCCAATTTTCACACCAAATGATGGTTTCTATTTTGTTTCCCTTCAATTTTGTCACATCCAGTCCAACAGAGGGTGATGTATGCTCCACTACAGATCAGGGGGAGGCAGCAGTCCGTGTCGACTGCATCTGAAAATAGATGTGTTACGTCTCCTTTATCTGGTTTCCTTCATTAGAGTACACTCTGTGGTCCAATTCATATCATGCATCATTGTTCAATCTCCCAGAGCAAAATGCTATTACATTGCCTTTCCCCCCCTTCCCTACATTCTTTTGCAAATTAACTTACTGGATTTCATGCAGAATTGTTTTGAGTTGACAAAAATCAGCATGAGAAGTAAGTAAAATTTTCATATATTTCCCAAGGGTTTAAACTAATAGTATCAACTCAGTAAATGAATGCATTAAGAAAGCCAGTCTCAAATTTGTTCCTTTTAATTAAAATTTACCCGCTTTCATGACCTCACCAGTGTGTCCTGCCTCCTTTCCGGGACTGGTTTTCTGCAGGATACTTACCAAACCCTGATATGATAGTACCTAGGTCAACTTTTGAAAATGAAGATTGTGGATTTGGAAAAATCTTGATTTTGAATGCTGGTTGTATCGTTTACTAACTGAATAATTATAGGGAATTTTCTTAAGTCTTATAATATTCACTGCCCTCAATGGCCAAATGCTCACGATTTGTAGGGCTCCATAAAACCCTACTTTATGGAATACATAGGAGGGTTCATTGGAGAAAAATATATGGGGGCCCTTTCTCCAAGGGCCCTCCCAGAGAAAACACCATAAATATGATGAATATTTGATCACATCCTGGCAGCAAATATCGGGATGGGTTTCCTCGCCCTTCTTTTTCAGAGATGGGTGAAATGCTTCAAAACACAAGTCATCAAAGCAGTTCTAGAGTGAGTCAAGACTATGTTCCGCCTCTTGCGTCTTTCTATGGGGCCCATGAACAGACTTCCAAAAGCTAGATGAGTTTCTGTTCTGTATGGCATTGTTGATTCTGGAAACTAATCGCCTGTAGAGCTTAAAATAGTCACCAACCTGGGAAACTAGAGCAGGTATATCTTCTTAGTTTTTCTTCTGTTTTAAGAAAAGAACTTTCTTACCTGGTAACAGCAAAAGAGGCCTGGAGAAAAACAAGTGGAAATCAGAAGTCGATTTCCATAGGGTGCTGTGTGGGGCGGGACCACCAGCTGAACACGCATCGTGGTGAGACCCTCAACTCCCACCGTGACGTGCAGCAGCTGCTACCTATAAATACAGCGTCCATTGGGGGATCTTCTTTAAAAAATAGTGTCCTGCTCTTAATAAAAGAATATATATTTCTCAGGCTAAATACGAGTGGCCAGCCACATGCAGTCATGGAACCGTGGAGTTAGACGGTGGTGTGGGCGTGGGCTGCGCTGTGGAGCCCCTGGCGCGCGCCAAGGGCTGGGGAAGGTGAGCGGGGGCTGTTTATCGCTGTTTAATAATGACGTCGTGGTTGCGTGTTCAGACTCCACGGTGCCTCCTCACTCTTACTCAGTGGGTATGCTCTCACCAGATGAGGGTCCGCGCAGGAGCTCTCTGTCCCGAGGAGCCCACGGAATCCCACCCCGGCAGCGCCTCCCGGGGCTCAGGACAGAACTAGCTGCTGACCAGCGCTGCCGCCTTTCTCGAAAGACAGGGGCTTGGAGAAGCCAAGCAACTTCATCTGCTTTCATCCACTTCCTTCTTTGATCTAGGCTGTTCCCAGAAGCCACGCCAAACCCTTTCTTTCCTAGAAAACCTAGACTTCAGGAAATGCCCACAAACACCTTGACCGCAGTGACCAGCCCGTCGGTGGGAACCCAGCCTCCTTTTTCTCGCTGCCAGTCCACGCGCGCCCCCTCCGTGAACTCCACAGCCGTCCTGAGCCGTCTTTAGCAGCAGAGCTGTGGCGGCGAGCGATTAAACTGGGTCCATCTGCCGAGGAAATGCCGCTGGGCGCCCTGGCATCGGAGCGAGGGGGTGTGGGGGAGCCTCCGCTCAGCTCTGGGTCCCCGGGACGCGCCGCCTCCCGCACGCGTCCAGTTGTCAGGAAGGACCAGCCTGTCCTGCGGCCCACGGCTCGCCCACAGCCTCAGGCTGAACCGAGAGAGGCTCCGAGGTGGCGGGGGAGCCGAGTGCTCTTAAAGCGCATGCCTGAATTTTGTCTTGCAAATCACAGAGAAAAGGATTATTCATAGTCTCCCCCTCCCCCCTTGTAGAATAGATTTGCAGAGAAAACGCTTGGCATGTTCGGTCTGCTCTGCTTGCTGTCTGCACAACAACATGTAAAGTAAGCTCTTTAAAGCAGATGATGTGCAGAACCTCCCAGTACAGGGGCTTGATTCAAAAGCATTAGCTGACTAGCAGACCTCTTTTTGCATAGCTGGCTGGAACAGGGTTACATTAATAGAGCTTTCCTTTCAGCTTCAAAGCTGTAGACACTTCAGGGGCCATGCTTGCTCCAGAGACACGCGTTTTGATGTGTTGTTTCTGCCTCGGACTGCTGTGCATTGCCTGAGGCAGCTGTTTTTAACCTTTTTTTTTTTTTTTAGTTTTTACTTCTTCTATATCTACTCCGTTGTTTGTGATTTGCACAGCTAAGAAACCCTGATGAACAAAGAAGGTGTGAAGAATTTTGGTAATTGGGCGGGATAGGGAAAAAGAAAAAAAATTGATCTGTCATCTGATTCTCACAGTATTTCTTTGTCTTGTAAACCCTCAGCTTCCCTCATAAAATATGACATGCTGATTAAAAGTCATTTTTCAAAAGGTTCAGGACCCAGCATAAATTGGAAGGTTGGGGAACTCTGGGGTACAGAGATGGGCTTAGCTTCCTCACTAGGTGTCCCACAGCACAGGGGTTCCTAGCCTTGACCTTCACAAGCTAGTAATAAATCACACACACACCTGCATCTTTTGAGCTAACCTAAAGTGGCCAGGATTTAATTTCACTAAGTAAGGACATGAAAATGAACAAACCAGCAATACTGTCAGCTCAGTTCAGTTCAGTCACTTAGGCGTGTCTGACTCTCTGTGACCCCATGGCCTGCAGCATGCCAGGCCTCCCTGTCCATCACCAACTCCCAGAGTTTATTCAAATTCATGTCCACTGAGTTGGTGATGCCATCCAACCATCTCATCCTCTGGCGTCCTTCAATCTTGCCCCAGCATCAGGGTCTTTTCAAATGATCCAATTCTTCACATCAGGTGACCAAAGTATGGAGTTTCAGCTTCAGCATCAGTCCTTCCAGTGAATATTCAGGACTGATTTCCTTTTAGGATGGACTTGTTGGATCTCCTTGCATTCCAGGGGACTCTCAAGAGTCTTCTGCAACATCACTGTTCAAAAGCATCAATTCTTCAGCAGTCAGCTTTCTTTATAGTTCAGCTCTCATATCCATACAAGACTACTGGAAAAACCACAGCTTTGACTAGACAGACTCTTGCTGGAATATGCTGGTGAAGTTGGTCATGACTTTTCTTCCAAGGAGCAAGCAATAGTATCAATGTCATTTAATTTTAAAACATATATTTCAAAGCCAAAGACAACCACAGAGGAAAAAACTAAGCCTATAATTGTAGTTATTTAGTTTTATGGGGAGATAAAAAAATACTTTCCTAATATTTTATTTTATTGCAAAACACTGAAAAACTCATCCTTGATTGGTGCTAAATCCCTAGTGACATTTACTTCCCGCCACCCAAGCCCCTCAATGTCCGAATCTCCTTAACGGGCCTGTCAGAACCACATCTGTGTGCACTGAGGCCCCAGCCTTGCCCCCTGGCCCTGAGATCCATTTGGATCAGTGCCTATTGATGTTCTAAAGCACATGTTTGCCTCTCTTTCTCCCTCCTCTTTCTCCCCATTCTGTCTCTGAGTATGTGCCCTGGGTTTCTCGTGTTGCATCCGACCTGGACTCACTTTTCAGGCTCCACTTGACACTTCCTATCACGTTCAGGCCCTGGAATCCAAGGTGGGGGGGTGCTTCCTGCCTGCCCAGCCTTCCCAGCCGCGGCCGAAGGGGTCCTGCAGTAACCAAGGTCACCACAAGGTGGGGGTAGCGATGCAGCTCCTCAGGCTTTATCTTTCCAGATGCACTGGGGACTGGCCCGCCCGACAAGGGAGAGAAGGAAAGTCACAGATCAGAACCAGCGTGGCCTCAGGAGATGACATTTCATCCACTTAATGAATGAAGGCACTTAACTACTTAAGCAGACCAACACTCCTTGTCTGGGTTAAGTGTGTACATCATCTGGGTTTTTTTTTAATACTGAGTCGCTCTGTCGTATCTGACTCTCAGCGACCCCATGGACTGTCGCCCACCAGGCTCCTCTGTCCATGGGAGTCTCCAAGCAAGAACACTGGAGTGGGTTGCCATGCCCTCCTTCGGGGATCTTCCCCACCCAGGGATTGCTTCCCGCATTGCGAGTGGATTCTTTACCAGCTGAGCCACCCGGAAAGCCCAAGAATACTGGAGTGGGCAGCCTTTCCCTTCTCCAGGGGATCTTCCGGTGCGAGGAACTGAACCGGGGTCTCCTGCATTGCAGGCAGATTCTTTACCAGCTGAGCCACCCGGAAAGCCCCTGGGCTCATAGGGCAGCTCTGAAAATTAGACGGAGATGACACGTGGAGAGTGCCTGTCCGGACTGTGGTTTAAGTAAAACGGAAGCCTGAAGAAATCTGAAAGGAGAGAGGGCTTGGTGACCTCACATTGCTTCAACTATCTTGGCAATTAGAACTGCCCGTTAGAACTGGAGGTAAAGATCAAAGCGTCTTATTTTTATCCAGTGTGGTCACCGCTCACCACCCCCTGTGGCTGCTGAGAAAGGAGCTGTGACTGGTGAGGTCAGGGAGCTGGAGCTGGGGCTTGGATGGGTTTAAATTTAAGCAGGCGCATTTAGCCAGTCTCTGTGGTATCGGCAGCCAAAGAAAAGGAGCCGTAGGACACTGCTTCTGCGTCTCGGTCACCCAGTCGTGGAAACGGGCGGAAGGCAGGGCTCCCCGCTGCGCCCTTCCCCAGGGGCGGCATCCGGGCTCGGGGCAAGACTGTCTCCTCATGGAGTCGGTAGCGCTGTTCTCCTACGCGGCTCAGACGGAGGGAATATGCATGTGCTTCTGCAGCCGGCAGTGGCGGAAGAGAACCTGTGGCTGAGCATTCCTCTTTAAGAAGACTAGCTTCAGAAACGGATGCAGCGGCTGAGCCTGTCCCGAGATCCTGAAAGCTCTACCACAGTCGCTTTAGAAACTCTCTGTCTGAACGTGCCCCGCGGAATTCTCTCTCACGAAGCCCTTCCTGCTGTTCCCTTCCTCTTCTGACTGTCAAGACAAAGGGCAAAAGCATGCGATATGCCTGCATCTGTGAGAATCTGAACTTGGGAAGACCGAGAAAATCCTTTATCCCGAATTTGAAATCATTAGCAAATGTTTTCTTTACTTCTTATTTAATAAAGTTAACTAGATTACAGCTGTATAACTTTATTTCACTGTTGGGGTCTAACATCAAAATATTTTAGATCAACTTTTCTGTAGAACTTTGACTATTGGGATCTACCATCAAATTATTTTTAAATCAGTTTTGTTCTGTCTTGTTACATTATACTCTTACTTTATCCATCCTTTTACTTGGATCAAAGACAGTCTTCGAGAGACAGGTGAAAAGTACATCATAAAAATATTTGTGAGTGAATGCTACTGCTGCTGCTAAGTCACTTCAGTCGTGTCCAACTCTGTGCGACCCCACAGACGGCAGCCCACCAGGTTCCCCCATCCCTGGGATTCTCCAGGCAAGAACACTGGAGTGGGTTGCCATTTCCTTCTCCAATGCATGAAAGTGAAAAGTGAAAGTGAAGTCACTCAGTCGTGTCCGACTCTTAGCGAACCCATGGACTGCAGCCTACCAGGCTCCTCCATCCATGGGATTTTCCAGGCAAAAGCACTGGAGTGTGGTGCCATTGTGATAAATACCTACAAAGTCTAATTTTTAAGGACACTTAATCCTTCCTTTCAAAGCCTCCAAATTTGGTGGTAGAGATCAGGTTGGTGGTACAGGTCACTCTAAGGAGAAGGAAACTTTTACCTCTGTCTTTTAATGTCTTCAAACTTGGCTTGAACTCAGAAATAGGAAACAGTCTGGAGCCTGCAGAGTGGAATCTGGTTGAAATAAGATGTTCTTTCCTCACTTTCCAGGATCTGGATCCCAGTTGGCTCATGATTTTCCTGGAATCCTGAGCACCAGGCCTGCAGGAGACCCGAGCTAGGTCTTCTGAGGCTGGTGGGTGGGGGAGCTGGGGCTTCTGAGGCTGGTGGGTGGGAGCTGGGTCTTCTGAGGCTGGCGGGTGGGAGTGGGGAGAGATGCTTTCCTTCCTGAGTTCCGGGTGGGACTCCAGGTCCCTCTGGCAGTTGCTAAGCCAACGTTTCCTTAGCGGCTTGGATTTCCACCAATTTAGTTCTTGCCAATAGTCATTATGAGGCCGTGAGTATGACTAATTCCCAGATTTCTGTTATTTTAAATAAGCTAAAGCTTTTCCAATTCTGGTAACATGTCTTTCTCATCTCTTACAGGTATCTATCTGACTAAAAAGTAGAATATCATTTTTATTCCAGCACTTTTCAAAAAGGAAAAAAAAAAAGAATTACTTCCTTTAATGCCAGTTTTTCATATTGGGCTAATTTTTCAGGTAATCCAGAAAGCAGATATATGGCAAGGTGACCCTTTGTACAAGGATTATAAATCCCTTATAGTGTTTGTTGGCCAGCCTAGAAAGTTCTGGAAACAACCCAAGCTCCTATTTCCAAAGCTGAGTTGTGATGGCAATAAAAAGCAACTTTATCAACAGAGGCATCTCTTCAAATAGGGCTGTTAGTTTTCATAAAAATAATTCACTCATTGGTTGCGCGTGAAGTGGGAAGGAGAAACCAAACTGAGTCCTGGACCGTCTTCTTACTGTGTCTTGCTCCATCTCAACAAGAGGAATGGTTCAGTCCATTTGTGTCCCTGAAAAAAAAATTGAATAACAAACCACCATAAAGCTTCATAACGCCCTTTCTTTCTTTTCTTAATGCACCCTGATGATTTTTACATATTTCAACTTTTCTCTGCAAATCCAGTGCTAATTTTTGTCAAAGCTGTACTGCCTTACTTTTGCAAGAATGAGAATGTCCAGCTCAGATCATCATGACACTCTGAATGGAGCAAAATGGCTTAAAATTGGGCCCATCAGGCTGTGTGTCATCTGAAGAGGCAAAGCAGAACGGCTGTGGTTCTAGCTGTCCTCCATCTACTGTAGTTATTTTAAGGCTCATGTGCAAAGTCATTTTCTTCTTGAGATTTGTGATTAATGTGTAATAAAAGTGTTATGAAGAAAAAACACTATTTTATCATCTGTGATAAAATAATAGGAACTTGTACTGATAAAAATATTCTAGGCCCCAGGTACCGTGCATTATTTCGTGAACTGCATTGCTTGGTGAGGTAAGGTGAGGTGAAGTCGCTCAGTCATGTCCAACTCTTTGCGACCCCGTGGACTGTAGCCTACCAGGCTCCTCCGTCCATGGGATTCTCCAGGCAGGAATACTGGAGTGGGTTGCCATTTCCTTCTCCACCACATTGCTTGTATCCATTGGATCCATATAACCTGGTAGCTCAGAAGGTTAAGAATCTGCCCGCAGTTTGGGTTTGATCCCCTGCAACCTGGGTTTGATCCCTGGGTCTGGAAGAGCCCCTGGAGGAGGGCACTCCAGTATTCTTGCCTGGAGAATTCCATGGACAGAGGAGCCTGGTGGGCTACAGTCCATGGGGTTGCAAAGAGACACAATGGTGCTGTGTATATGTCAGTCCCAACCTCCCAACCCATCCTACCCTCTCCTTCCCCCACTGTGTACCCAAGTCTGTTCTCCCTATTTGCATCTCTACTCCTGCTTTGCAAATAGGTTCATCAGGAGTGAGCACCTAACACGTCCACGTTTACCTTACAACAGTCATGTGTGTGCTGTGTCATCTTTGCATATAGATGAAGAAACTGGAGCCATTCTAAAGAGATCAGCCCTGGGTGTTCTTTGGAAGGAATGATGCTAAAGCTGAAACTCCAGTGCTTTGGCCACCTCATGCAAAGAGTTGACTCATTGGAAAGGACTCTGATGCTGGGAGGGATTGAGGGCAGGAGGAGAAGGGGACGACCGAGGATGAGATGGCTGGATGGCATCATGGACTCGGTGGATGTGAGTCTGAGTGAACTCCGAGAGATGGTGATGAACAGGGAGGCCTGGCATGTTGCGATTCATGGGGTCGCAAAGAGTTGGACACGACTGAGTGACTGAACTGGAGCCCAAATCACACAGCCATGAAGATCAGAGCTCTGATGAGAAGGAGCTGTAACACCCACGTCTCTGTTCTGGAACACAGGTGGAACTGCCTCTGATTATAAAAAGTGGGAGTCCTAGTTAAGAGCATTATTTGGACATTATTTTGTTTCAGTGACAAGTTGGAAAAGAAAGACTAATAAACATCTTAATTTGGTGGCAAGATTTTCAAATCATAATTTCCTTTTGCCATACATTTTGCTTGGAGCATCCGCATAAATCATTCTGAACGAACTGGTGAATTAGTTGGAAGATGTGAGTCTTAGTTAAAATGAGCCTTGGTCACAGAAGTATCATAGCCATCGTCAAGTCAAATGAGGATTAGGCAAACTACAGCATCCATTTTACATTAAAAAGCAAAATAATAATTATGTCTAACAGGAATCTAAACTGACTTCTCGAGCTCCATAGGTAGATTTAATTCAGCACAGAATTGCTGACTGAGTCTATTGTAAACATCCCATGGACAGAGGAGCCTGATAGGCTGCCGCTACTAGTCAGACACGACTGAGCGACTTCACCCTCACTCTTCACTTTCATGCATTGGGGAAGGAAATGGCAACCCACTCCAGTGTTCTTGCCTGGAGAATCCCAGGGACAGGGGAGCCTGGTGGGCTGCCATCTGTGGGGTCGCACAGAGTTGGACACGACTGAAGCAACTTAGCAGCATATATATGTGTGTGTGTGTGTGTGTGTGTGTGTGTGTGTGTGTGTGTGTGTGTGTGTATATGTATGTGTGTGTGTGTGTGTGTGTGTGTGTGTGTGTATATATATATATGTATACAATAAAACCAAAGCCACAAGAAAACAGGACTCTTCCCCACAGAAATGCACGTAGCATGTGCAGAGCATGGGCAAATTCTATTTGAAGGAGCTCCTGTCTGTAAAACACGTTGATTACAAAATGGTACTAAGTGCATGGGCCCGTATAGTGATCTACTGAAGAAAAATTAGAATCATGGGTGGAGAAGCGCTCCTCGCGCGTTAGTAATGTTTGCCGTCCGCTCAGTGCAGATCGATGTTCTTTGTAGCAGCCAGACGCCATCGAGCCCTGTTCTTTACTGTCCAGTGCAGCGTTCTGTGGATTCCGCGTCTCCCCATGGAGAGGAGGGAGCAGCTCCTCTATCTCAGTGCCAGGGCTCTCCAGAGCAGGCTTGGTCTGAGACAGAAGAGCGCCTGTCTCTGCTTTTCCTAAACACTGTTCTTTCTTTGGGCGGGGCCAGGGGGTGGGGTGAGGGTGGGATGGGTTCCCTGGCAGCTCAGCAGTAAAGAAGCTGCCTGTGATTCAGGAGACATGCGTTTCATTCCTGGATCAGGAAGATCCCATCAGGGAGGGCATGGCAAACCACTGCAGGCTTCTTGCCTGGAGAATCCCATGGCCAGAGGAGTCTGGTGGGCTATAGTCCATGGGGTCACAAAGGGTCAGACACGACTGAGCACAGGCACACATTCATTTAAAAAAAATTATTGGCATTTAACTGATTTACAATGTTCTATTAGCTCCAGGTATACAACAAAGTGAATCAATATACGTGCCTACATATATAATGTACACATATATAAATTTCTACTCTTTTTTTGGATTCTTTTCCCAGTTAGGCCACTGCAGAGTGTTGAATAGGGTTCCCTGAGCAGCAGAGCTGCACAGCGGGCGCTTATCGGTTCCCTGCTTTAAGTGCAGCAGTGTGTAGGTGTCAACTCCAGTCTCCCCGTTTCACCCTCTCCCCCTTACCCCTGGTAGACATACGGTTTTTTTCTACCTCTGTGACTCCTGTTTCGTAGATTAGTTGTTATTCCGGGTTTTACAGATTCCACGTCTAAGCATGACATGTGTCCGTCTGTGTCTGACCCCCTTCACTGAGTCTGATCATCTCTAGGCCCATCCGTGTGGCTGCAGGCAGCGTTATTCTATTTTCTAAGGCTGACTCATGCTCTGTTGTGTATACTTACCACGTCTGATCTATTCGTCTCTCAGTGGCTATTTAGGTTCCTTCCACGTCTTAGCTATCGCAAAGAGCGCTGTAGTGAACATTGGGATGCATGTATGGAATTATGTTTTTCTGGATATAGGCCCAGGAGTGGGCTTGCTGGCCCCTATGACGGTTCTCATTTTCGTTTCCAGCTGCAGTGTAGGAGGGCTCGCTTTGGTCCACAGCCTCTCCAACATTTGTTAACAAACATCATTCATTTAAGGGCCATTGCCCTGTTACTGGTGAGTTGCCTTATCCATCCTGCTCCCAGTGAAGAGTGGCCCCCAAATCCTCTTCAGAGTCCTTCTTGCGTTTCCCCCTTGACGATACAGAATGCAGATCTTCCCAGGTTTGCAAGAAACCGTGAAGGCTCGTTCTTCCGGGTTGACCTTAAATACGCTGTTGGGCTTCTCCAGCATACCTCTAGAATGTTTTCCCCTGTGTTCTGAGTGGTTCAGCGGGTGGTCATGGCCTGTTAGAAGGTGGCCTCTCCTATGGGGGCTGCATCCTCTGTGCCAGGGCAGCCAGTCCTGGGGGCAGAGCTGAGGGGAGAGGGGAGCGGGTGCCTTCATGTGCCCACAGGTCAGACGGGGCAGGAGACTGCGGGCCCAGCCCGGGAAACCCCGAGGAAGGAGGCAGAGGCTGCTGTGGGGAGGGGGTCCTTCCCGGGTGATGGGGGTGCACGGGGCCGGGGGCACTGCCCGCCTCTGTCAGTGCCGTGGGCCTGGGGAAAGTCAGAACAGAGGGGAGACCCCGGCAGGGCGCGGTGCCGTGAGCAGGCTCCTCGTTCCATGTGAGTGGCCGCCGGGATGGGATCATCACTGCGGCCCGACCTCAGGCAGGAGAAGCAACGCCTGGGGCAGCGGGAGGGACAGGGCGGCCCTCCTGCACCGGCCGCAGGGGTCCTGGGGACCCCGAGGCGACCCCCTCCAGGTCCTGGGGCTGCAGGGACTCCCGTCCCAGCCCAGCGGCCGTGATCTGCTGGACCCGATGGATCCCGTGTCCGTCTCTCAGTAGCTCATGGAGGGATGGGCTTCAACACAGAGAAGTCACGCATGTTTATGAGCCCTTTCCTGACTGTAATCTCCCGCGAAGCCTTGAACATCTCAGGACCTCCTTAGGAGAAAGGAAAAGTGTGTGCATCCGTGGGCTGGGTGGAAAAGTCTAACTTCAGGGTTTTTGTCTCAGCGACAGACAGAGCTATGGTTCCAACCTGCACCTTTACCCAAAATCGAGGACTCAGTTTCAACAGCCGCTTGACTTCTTCAAATCCTGCCTTTCCGCATCTGTTCCTCTGTTGATGGACATTAGGTTGCTTCCAGTCTTGGTTACTATACATGGTGCCTCTGTAAAGATTAGGGTGCAGGCATCTTTCACATTAGAGCTTTCATCTTTTCTGCGTGTGTGTGTGTGTATGCTCAGGAGTGAGAATGAGGGAATCATTTACTCTAAAGCACAGGAAACTATATTAAGTATCTTATAATAAACTATAGTGGAAAAGAATTTAAAAGAATATAGGTGCATATACATATATATATACATATATGTATAACTGAATCAGTTGAAACTAACGCAATATTCACAATATTGCAAATCAACTCTATTTCAGATTTTAAAATGTCCTTTCCTCTGTTTTGTGAGAGTTACTATGAACTTGTCTGAAAAAAAGCAAGCCCTGCAAATCTGGGAAGTTTTAAAGTGAATTATCTCTCAGACTAATGTTAACTCGTTGCTGTCAAGGCAGATTTGGGGTGTTGAAAATTAAAGGGCAAATTAGAGGGCAAAAGAATGGTTTTGAAAGCATTCTTTTCAAATGCCTTCCTCCTCAATCACTTTTCTCCTGTTAAAAGGATTCTTTTTTTTTTTTTTTTGTGAAAATACCTAAGGGAGATTGTATTGCATCAGAGTCTCAATTTGTGAGTAATAAAAGATGAGTGGAAGCGCTCAGTGTCTCCTGTAAAAGAAACTGCATCCTTCATTAGCAAATTGAGTCTCTTCTGGACTGTAAAGCAATGTCACACATGCTTCTGGCTAAGGAAATACAAGCAGAAAAAAAGAATTAAAAGTCCAGAAGAGTAACAATGCATCTCCCCTTGTGTGCTGAGGACCAAAAGGGTGAGCAGGGGCACTTCAGGTTAGTACAAGGATGGAAGACAATGATGTCCACACTCAAGCGGGAGCTCCCCGTGAGGAGGGCGGCAGGCGCGCCAGCGCTCCATCCATCTCACAGGCTTAGCTCATCCGACTCTCCCGTCTGCAGTTCCCAGCTCTCTGTTCTTGCATTATTAGCTGGAGTTGACATTTCCCACTTAAAGGTCATCCTTAGTGACGGTCATTTGCTGCTGTGTAAAACAAACAGTTCACACACACACACACACACACACACACACTCTTCTTTAACTGGTGACGAGGCAAGTTGGCATTCCCTTGCGTACTGCGCCGCCTGCCTCGTGAACACCTTGCGTGGTCATCTTTAGTAACCGCTGCTCGGCCTGCCTTTAATGACTCTCCTTAAGCTTTTACCATTGCTCCTATTCAGGTATGTTTTATTTTTCCCCAACACAAACTATTCTTTACAGGAGAATGTTAATTAGTAACTGATAGATATAAAGATTGCCAGTGACAGCCCATTAATTCCACTTACTTTAATAGGACTTCGAACTTAGCTTGCAGTACAGCTGTATTCAGACTGGATTATAAATGTAATTCTTCGCATCATTAACTTCCTTGATTAATCTTAGACAGCCGATGGGTAATCATCGGGGGGTGGGGGAAGCCACCCCGTGTGAGCAGAGTGAGTCCCCTTCGCAGGCTGTGCTTCCCCAGCCTCCTTGCTACGTCCTGGTAAGAAGTGAGGTTTTTAACATGGAGACAGTTGCTTTCCATTGCTTAATGGTTAACCCAGGCTAGGCATTTACTGTTTCAGAAAACAGGGAATGAGTGGGTGACTGTGTGTGTGTGCTTGCACACACGTGCACAGCACAGGGACATATGGACTTGCTTACCTCCTCTGTGCTGGGTTGGGTTCAACTACAGAGTTTGTGCAGTCATGACACCCGTTGGCGGGCTGCATCTGTGGATTTCCAGGGTGGAGCTCAGAGGCCCTGGCCAGTCCTGCCTCTTGAGCCCTTGCTGGACCGCCACTGCCTCCCGTGACCTGGCGGGTGAGGGTGCTGGCAAGCGTGGGGTCACAGCCATTGCGCTCCCCTTGGTGTATGAGTTGGGATTTGGCATACTGGACAAAACAGAAACATGCGACCCAGTAGGTGAAGGGCGTTCGGCGGAAGCCCCGTGGCCTGGGACTGAAGTGCTGTGCCCGCCGTTCTCAGTTTGCTGCTGAAAGACACCCTGGTGCTGGAAGGAAAGTGCCCTGGCATCAGGGGACCCTGAGTCTGCGCCCAGCCACTGCTTTGAATGAGACTAATTATTGGCTTTTTAGTGTAAAATGGCACTCTGTTCCCACAGAGTTTCCTGCTAAGGAACGTAGACAGTCTCATCCCCATCTCATGTCTGTTCACTGAAAAGAGCCACGAGGAAGGGACCCAGGAGGTGCGAGCAGAGAGGAGGAGGTTTCAGAAACCGGCAGGAAGACCCTTCTGGAGGGCTGCAGCTTCACCTGAAGAGCAGGCAGCCCCATTTCAGCCACGCTCCTGTCTGAAACACAAGACACGGGAAACCTGGTGCCTCGATCTTTCCTGGCCCCCATTTGAAATACAAAGAAGGTGGAGATCTCTGGTGTCTTTTCTTTTCAAACATGAACGTCCTCATCTGTATTTCTGATGTACTCTCGTCTTCCAAGATAATTTTCCCTGGCACTGGGATATGTACAAATGTTTTGCTAACAGGCCCTCAAATACTTACAGTGCTAATCCCGAGGGGCTTTTGGTCAGGTTGCATGGACCTTGCATCTTATTGGTTAATACCATGCACTGAAGACAGCTGCTGGAATGGCACCCAGAATAGGGGGCTGACCCCTCACACAGGAAATGATCGCCTTTCCTGTTCTTTGTCAGGTACATCACAGGCAAAACGCTAGGGGCTTGCGCTCAGCGGAGTCCCAGTCTTCTCTTTATCCAATGCAGTTTCCAGAATCGCCTGATCAATTAGCTTCAGAGCGTCACGGGACCTGCCCCATCCCTACTCCGCAGATGGGTCAAGGCTGAGAACACTAAAGCTGCTGCAGAGCTCTCGGTCATACTCCTTCTCTCCAGGGACCCCTCTGATACGACGTAGACAATGTTAAGCGGGAGGATAATGTGATCATCAGAGTTGTTTTTTTAATCAGAGTTGTTTTGGTTCCATAATTGAGTATGAATTTAGAAGTTCCCCTGGAGAAGGGAAAGGCTACCCACTCCAGTATTCTGGCCTGGAGGATTCCATGGACTGTATTGTCCATGGGGTCACAAAGAGACAGGACTGAGCGGCTTTCACACAATAACGTTAGAAAGGAAAGCTCACAGGTGTTACCACACTGAATAGAGTTCACGTGCCCTGGCACAGTGAAAAGGCCAGATAGAGAGGCGATGGTCTCAGCGGAGAAAAATTACTGCAGAGAGGCCAGGCTAGGAAGACAGGAATCGAAGCTCAAATCTGTCTTCCCAACAGCAACACGAGGTCATTCCCAAACCCGCATCTGGCCGCTCGCTGCTCAGAGTGCAATTCCCTAGAGAGAGGCCAGCGTTGGTAGAGAGGAAAGTTGCTCTGAGAAGGATGCCAGTGATCTGGGGATATGGTGGGCTCAGCGTTCCCCCAAAACCACGTCTGAAGGTTCTGCTCAGCCATGAATGTTTTCAAAGGGAAAAGGGGAAGTGATCTCCGTTCATCGCTGAGCTAGGAGGTCAGATCATCCTCCCCACTCTGCGGACCTTGCTCTAGACGCTTCTGGTTCAGTGTGTTCACAAGGTGGTTTAGGGGAAGCTGGGGACTAGCTCTTGTCATCTCTTAGTTGCTTGTTTCTCCTTCTTTAGCCATATCTTTGGGGGCCTTCCCTGGTGGGCCAACAGGTAAAGAATCTGCCTGCAATGCACTCAGTTTTGATCCCTGGGTCGGGAAGCTCCCCTGGAGAAGGGAATGGCAACCCACTTCAGTATTCTTGCCTGGAGAATCCCATGGACAGAGGGGCCTAGTGGGCGCCATACAGTCCATGGGGTCGCACAGGGTCAGACAGGACTGAGCTACTAACGTATCTTTAGGGAAGCTACCAGCATAGGTGAGAATGAATCACTGCTCCACGAGTCTGGGGCTCCACTCACAATGAGAGACGTGCCACTTGCTAATTCAGCATTTAACTCCTACAGGTGGAGAACTAGAAGGGACTTTAAGGATGTGTGTAGCACAGATGATTGATGGGCATCCTTCCTGGCTACACACAGCCCCCTCAGCGTGCAGGGGCAGAAGGCCGGTCCCTGGTCCCTGGCCCAGCTGCCCTTCCTTCCACCATGTGACTTGTCTCAAAACCCTCACCCAGGACACTGGATCTAGGTGTTTGATGAGAGAGACAGATATAAATGAGAGCACAGTGGTGCTGGTAAATACCTTAGCAGCCCAGCGGGATGGCTGGGAGCACTTAGGCCTGGGCTGAACCTGCTTCTTGCTCACTTGTTGTTTTGACTTTGGGCAGGATTATTAACTTTGCCGTGCCTGAGGTTTCTGCATCTGTAGAGCAAAGGTTCTTAAAGCACCCTTTCCTTGGGGTTGTTCTGAGGATGAAGTGAACTAGTACGCTGAAAGCACAGAATGTTTCTGGGTTATGTGACCACTCTGGATCCTCCGCTGCCTTTGGCCAGCATCACACCAAATACCGTTCCTGGTAGATGAACTCAGGGGGCCTCTGATGTGTGCTGGGTCATGGATCCACAGCTCTTTCGTAACAGAGCTGGTTCCAAACCCAGCTCTCTGGAGCCTAGTTAACTCAGTTCTGTGTCCTCATCTCCCACGTGTGTACCTCAAGTTCTTGCTGGAAAACGTTCATGAAAGGACTTAGCTTACTGGTTTCAGCAGATGAGCACTGAGACAACTGAACTCTCAACTTTATTAAGTAGAAATGAAAATTCGGTATCCTCAGGGGCTAGAGAAACCAGAATTCTCCATTACTCAACACATTTAGGCTTGTGAACGTAGAATTTGTTATTGATGACACAGGTTCCAAGGACAGAGAAGATGGTGCTGAAATTCCGGCTCTTGGAGAGGAGGAAAGCGTCGGGTTTGTGTTTGTAAAAGCTGCAGCAGGGGCAAAGTCAGCATGTTCTAGTGTTTTATTCACACGTGGTACCTTCTGACTCTTTTGAGGCTTCTCACAAAATAATCAGCAAAGAGGAATTTATAATTTGGATATTGCTGTAATAAAGAACTCTGTTGCAGATTCATAAGTCATGACAATGACTTATGAATATAACACATTGAAGTTCCAGCTTCAAAGTGACCTATGTTGGTAAATTGTCTTGTTTCTCAGAAGCCTACAAATACCATGAAAAAAAAAATGTTTTTGACACTTCTTGACACCAGATATGAGTGAGCCTTACACACCCAGGTGCACACATACACTTTTCTATTTTTCCAGAGCTTTTCACTGTTGTTTGAAAATATTTAAACAAACCATTGATTAAGCATAACAAGCATTAAAAATAATCAGGGATACCTGAGTTGTTCTCTTTTTAAAAATTTTTACATGGTAAAACTAATTAGACTTAAAGGATTTGTGATTTGCGAGACTGAAGGTGCCCTGCTTTGTAGAGGTCATTTTAGGAATAAAAATGTGCTTTGCTGGGACTCGCTATTTAGCATAAGTGTAGAAGGGTCCCCAGCTTTCTTCAGAAATTCTTCTGCAAGGAAATTGATTTTCTGGCGGAAGGTACTGAGGGGTATCTTTAGCATCAGTGGAGAAGCAGCTAATTTAGCCCTACCAGTGAGTCAGATGTCCGTATATTCCCAGCAGTGAACAAGAATTAAGTCATTCCTTGCTCTGCTTCTGGTACTGGGATTCCTTTGCAAATGATAATGATGTGAGTTGCGCCCCAAGTTCTCCATCAGCTGACACTGTGTGCTCTGACCCCTTCACCGACCTTCATTTTCATCTCATCCTACACATTGTGTGATTGCGGTTATGGTTCCTTTTCTTTGTTGTCTTTCGTTCATTTTTTAATATGAGAGGAGAAGGTAGTCTTAGGGTGATTTTTATTTTTAAAATTTGAATAGATTTCAGCTTATTTAAATAAAGCAAACTTGGACTCCAGTGGTGATTTTTCATTTCTTGTTTTCCATGCTTTAACTCTATTCCTTGATTTTTCTATTCATTAATTCTGATGAGCCTTTTGGGAACTTATCTAAACATGAGGTAAATAAAGCTGCTCAGATTCCTGAAGCTGAGAGTAGAGATTAGCTTGTTAGGCTTTTTCCTCTCTTTCACTGAATAACGAGATCTTTTGACATTGATGAGTTTTTTTTCCTACCGCTCTCCCAGCACACATAAACACACACACACACACACACACACACACACACACACACACACACACACACACACGTGCCCTACGTTCTAGACAGTTATTCTCTCCAGAGATTAGCTGGAGGAGGCTTTAATAAAATATGGTTTAGCGACCTGAAACCCTATGTATACAAAGCTTTTTAAATGGAAAATGAAAGATAAAGCAAAAGGGAAAGTGCAAAAACAATGCAGCTTGAATGCTTTGAATAAGAGGGTCGAGTGTGGGGTTAAAGGGCAGTATCAGTAAGATCCAGGGATGAGAGCAGAAGCGAAAGCTGGTGGAATAGTCCTGTCAGCTGGGCTCTTGCCGTGTGAGCTCCAGGCCACGTTTCGGCAAGGAGCCCACATGTGGACACGGCTGCCGCAGAGGCACCTCCCTCGCCAGACACCTCTCCCCCCCCCGCTGTGTGAGCTGTGCTGGCAGGGCCTGCACAGGGGCTCTGACTCTTCAGCTTTCCGGGTGTGAGCGCAGCTGAAGCACTCAGGCTCGATTTGATGGCCCTGTACATTGGGTCAGGCTGATAAAAGGGCACCCAGTGTTACTTCTCTCTGTACTTCTTTCCACTTTGGTGTGACTGGGACCAAGAGAACCCTCAAGAAAACTGTTTTGGATTAAATCGTATACCCCGATTCACATGTTGAAGCCCTAACCCCCAGACTCTGTATATTTCGAGAGAGAACCTTTAAAGAGGTGATTAGGCAGGAATTCCCTGGTTCAGTCGGTTCATTTCAGTTGCCCAGTCGTGTCCAACTCGTTGCGACCTCATGCACTGTAGCACACCAGGCCTCTCTGTCCATCACCAACTCCCAGAGCTTGCTCAAACTCACACCCATTGAGTCGGTGATGTCATCCAACCATCTTACCCTGTGTCATCCTATTCTCCTGCCCTCAATCTTTCCCAGCATCAGAATCTTTTCTAATGAGTCAGTTATTTGCATCAGTTGGCCAAATATTGGAGTTTCAGCTTCAACATCAGTCCTTCCAATGAATATTCAGGACTCATTTCCTTTAGGATGGACTGATTGGATCTCCTTGCAGTCCAAGGGACTCTCAAGAGTCTTTTCCAGCACCACAGTTCAAAAGCATCCATTCTTCGGTGCTCAGCTTTCTTCATGGTCCAACTCTCATATCCATACATGACTACTGGAAAAAAAAAAAACAAACCAAACATAGCTTTGAATAAATGGACCTTTGATGGCAAATTAATGTCTCTGCTTTTAAATATGCTGTCTAGGTTGGTCATAGCTTTTCTTCCAAAGAGCAAGTGTCTTTTAATTCCATGACTGCAGTCACCATCTTCAGTGATTTTGGAGTGCAAGAAAATAAAGCCTCTCACTATTTCCATTGTTTCCTCATCTATTTGCCATGAAGTGATGGGACTGGACACCATGATCTTTGTTTTATGAAATGTTGATTTTAAGTCAACTTTTTCACTCTCCTCTTTCAACTTCATCAAAAGGATTTTTAGTTTCTCTTTGCCTTCTGTCATAAGGGTCATGTCTTCTGCATATTTGAGTAGTGGTATTTCTTCCTGCAATCTTGATTCCAGCTTGTACTTCATCCAGCCCAGCATTTTTCATGATGTACTCTGCATATAAGTTAAATAAGCAGGTCGGCAATATACAGCCTTGACATACTCCTTTCCCTATTTGGAACCAGTCCATTGTTCCATGTCTGGTTCTAACTGTTGCTTCTTGACCTGCATACAGATTTCTTCGGAGTCATGTAAGGTAGTCTGATATTCCCATCTCTTTACAATTTTTCCACAGTTTGCTGTGATTCACACAATTAAAAGTTTTAGTGTAGTAAATAAAGCAGAAATCAATGTTTTTCTGGAACTCTCTTGCTTTTTCTATGATCCAAGAGATGTTGGCATTTTGATCTCTGGTCCCTCTGCCTTTTCTAAAACCAGCTTGAACATCAGGAAGTTCACAGTTCATGTACTGTTGAAACCTGGCTTGGAGAATTTTGAGCATTACTTTACTAGCGTGTGAGATGAGTGCAATTGTGCAGTAGTTTGAGCACTCTTTGGCATTGCCTTTCTTTGGGATTGGAATGAAAACTGACCTTTTCCAGTCCTGCGGCCACTGCTGAGTTTTCCAAATTTGCTGGCATATTGAGTGGAGCACTTTCACAGCATCATCCTTCAGGATTTGAAACAGCTCCACTGGAATTCCATCACCTCCACTAGCTTTGTTCGTAGTGACCCTTCCTAAGTCCCACTTGACTTCACATTCCAGGATGTCTGGCTCTAGGTGAGTGAGCACACCATTGTAGTTATCTGGGTCATTAAGGTTTTAATTCTATAGTCCTCCTGTGTATTCTTGCCACCTCTTCTTAGTATCTTCTGCTTCTGTTAGATCCATACCATTTCTGTCCTTTATTGTGCCCATCTTTGCATGAAATGTCCCATTGGTATCTCTGATTTTGTCGAAGAGATCTCTAGTCTTTCCTATTCTCAGTGGTTAAGAGTCTACATAGGTCAGTGCAGAGGACATGGGTTCAATCCCTAGTCCGGGAAGACCCCACATGCCATGGGACAGCTAAGCCAGTGCACCACAACACTGAGCCTGCACTCCCCAGAGCTGTGGTCCACAGTAAGGGATGTCTCCACGATGAGAAGCCTGTGCAGGACAACTCGAGGGCAGCCCCATTTGCCACAACAGGAGAAACCCACATGTCCGGGCATGGAGACCCAGGGCCACTGTGAATAAAAATTAAAGAAAACAAAAACAAATGCTGCTTTAGCATCATTTTAACATATTTTTTAAAGAAAGGTAATCAAGCTAAAAGGAGGCCATTAGGATGAGCCCTAATCCAGCCTGGCAGGTGTCCTTCTACAGAGAGATTAGGGTGAACAGAGAGACAGAGTGTCTGCACAGACAGACAGACAGACAGGCTGCACACAGAGGAAATGCTGTGTGAGGACATGGCAAGAAGACTGAGGGACCCCTTGAGAAGCCCAGCCTGCTGACACCTTAGTCTTGGACTTTCAGCCTCCAGAGCTGTTAAAAATCAAATTTCTGTTGTTGAAGCCTGAAGTCTATAGTTTGTTTGTTTGTTTTTGGAAGCCTGAGCAGAGTCATAGAGTGGCCTTGGAAGCCACGTGCTGAATCTGCTGGCATGTCTGTTTGCAGGGTCCCTGGGTGGCCGCGTGAGCGGGAGTCTTCCTTCCACCCTCCCCCCCCCTCAGCGCTGATTTGTGCCTTCCCTGTATGTGAGTCATTCTTACACTCGGGGGCTACTGGTTAGAGAAGTTGGCACCCCCTACTTTGTAGAGGTGGTTTCTTCACAGGCAGCCTTAGGATGGAGGGGCAGGGGCTGGAATAAACGTGGGCACGGCTGGAGGAGGAGCTGAGGGCCGAGGGGGCTGCTTCCCTTCCCAGGGAGGCGTCTGGGCATCAGCTTGACTGCATTGTCAAGCCCAGGATTCTCTCTCTGCCTCCTGTTAAGGGTACAAATCTGCCTGCTGACTGTTTCCAGAGGTCAAAGGACCATGTAATAAATTTAAAAGCAGAAGTTTAGGTCATTACAACAAAGGAAAGCTCATCAAACCAGACTTAACCAAACTTCCTGTGATGCTGGGGTCTCTTCTGGGTCATCAGTAACACACAGAGGAACGTAACAGAAATGTTTCCATCCTAATATGAACCAATTCCCAACAGCCTTGCGCTGAAGCTGTGTATGCCACAGAGGAACAGAGAGGCATAAAATGGTGAGACCAGACACCAGTCAATAGAAAATCATCTGTTACTGTTTTGCAAATAAATATTTTGTTTTTATTTTAAAAATCAGTCAACCATACCGGAGGAGAAACTGATCTTTATCTTTAGTCTCTTCACTGAGCACTATAGGATCACTGACATCTGTAGAGGCAACCAAAGAGTACGTGGCAAAAAGATGGAGGAGGACAAGTGTTAGTAAGGAGGCTGATTTTTTTTTTTGAATTTTCTTGTGTTTGAAGTGTCTGAAAGTGTGTGTGTGTGTGTTTTTAATTTATTTGGAGTCTGTTGTACATTTCCTCGTTATGAAAATACTCTTTTTCTAATCTAATTATGCTTTTGTAAGCATGTGTTCTTTTTCTTAAAAATCCTCACCAAAATGGTGTCACTTTCCACCTGGGCCTCAGAAAACCTGGATCCGCGCCAGGGATGCGCCGTGGCGTGAGCTCTGTGCAAGCCTTCCGGCCACCAGGGCTCTCCTTCTGGGGACGGCTGCCTGCTCAGGAAGGGGTTTGCTCTCTGCTGCTGTTGCTCCGCCTTTGTTTTGACGCAACTGTTCACTGCAGCGCACAGTGTTCTTAGCTTCTCTGGTGAAAGGAGATCTGCAGCAGGATGTCTGTCTTTTGACCATGACGTTAAGTTAAGTAGGTCCAAGATTGGACTTTTTTGTCCATGACTGTGACAATTCCTTACATTCATAGTGCTTTATTTTCACAGATATACTGAATAATTTGTTACCCAGAGCTGCTTTGTGAAAACAGAGCAGCAGAGAATTGACTCCATCTTTACAAGCCTTGGGCTATAGAATCTGTCAGTTGACTTGGACCCATGACTGTCTAGCAATACAGCCAGGTGTAGGATGGTGTCTTTTGAGTCCCAAGTCAATGGTTTCTCTTTAAAAAGCTTGTGACATTGAATCTGACTTCTCTGCTTTTATATGTCCGTGACTGACCTGCTATAAGAGCTCAGTTGCCTTGTGGTGATTTAATAACTGAATACATGTGTTAATTGTACCATGGCACACACACATATATGCATGTATATCTATATCTATTTAAATATAGATATCCTCTATTTATCCAACTTGAAGAAGTCTTGAGTTTCAATTCTATATTGAAAGTTACACAGCATTTCTGATTCTTTGTTTCTTAATCTGAAGTTAGAACTAGTGACTCTTTCACAGTTTCTGAAGGTTGAATGAAGCAACATTCATGAGCTGCCTAGAACAATGGTAAGCTATAGGAGATGCTCTCTGGAGGTGAATTTCCTTTATTTTTCCGTACATTGTTACCAAAGACCTCCCTAAGTCTAGCCAGGATAGAAGTATTATGGTCCTTGACAAGCAGAATATGGGAGAATTTGGACAAACTGCCCATCCTTCTAGTCAAGGTTCTCAAGTCCAATCTTCTCGACACTTATAATGATCCCTTTATGAAGATATATTCTTATGTTTATGCATACTTTCATATGTGTCTGTTTTTATAGATATGACTACTGTCTAAATTGCCCCTATAATTTTAGGCTTTTAAATGAAGCAAGCCTTAACAATATTAAAGAAGGTAATCCTGGTGTGGTGACTTATTAATCAAGACATTTTGATTGCAAGTGACAGAAACCCAAGTTAGATTAAAAAAAAGGAAAGTTTAAGGAAAATGGGAAGTTTAGAAGCTTTGTCATTGGAAATGGTAAAGTAAGGAGCAGATGAAAAGAGGGCTCAGATGCCGTCAGGCCCCCTTTTCATGCTTCTTGGCCTCTCATCTCTGTTTCTCTCTGCGTGTAGGTTTCATCTGTCTTTGTATGGCTTTGAAAATGGCTGCAAGCCAGTCTAGCTTATATGTTAATAATTCCCAAACCAAAATTTCCAGAACACATCTCTCTTGGCTTCCTCTTGAAACGAATCCCAGGGATGAATATCACTGTCTCTTCTGGAGTTTCTGTTCGGACACTTCACACCAGCGAGGATGAGCTCTGGGGGCCAAGACGCTCTTAGAGGCTGGGGATGGCTCATGCAGCGACTTCTGTTCCTGAGTGGGAGGCACTGTTCCCAAAATAAGAGTGATAAGATGTGTTAACTAGACAAAACAGTGGTGTCTGGAGTTTATTTAGCAACATGTCCCTCAAGTCTCTGGAATTTAAATATTTACTACTAGAAAACCTGACTTGGATGGCATCCTCCATAAATGAGCCATGTGGCTTGCTAATAGATGATCATGAAGCATGAATTGACTCTACGCTTCTGAGCACTTTTTTCTTCTTTATTTTAATTAGGAATTCTGGAATGAAAGGCCCAGAGATTGAAATCTGAAAACAATTAATGGTAATTCTATCTATAGCTGACCCTAATTATTTAACTCAATTGGCTGGAGCTGTGTGTTAATGAGGCCGATGTGGTGGGCAAATCCCTGTGAGGACCAGAAGGTTTCACTCATCGTGGAGGATGAATTCTGTTCTATTCTAAGCTCCTTCTGGAAACACCTTCTTTGGGATGTGGAACAAAGCAAGTGAAATTATTTAGCACAGTTCTATTTAGCATAACTGGGAAAACAACACCGTAGCCACTCCTCGTGAAAGGCCTTTTCGTTTAGGAAGGACCGCACAGTCATTTTCTTGTCAGGTTCTTGAATATGTCCCAAGGCTGTCGGGTGTCACTGACAAGATGTTTAGAAATATGCCCCTCTTCCACCCCTGTCTCAGTGAAGTCTTACTGTCCCAAGCCATTCTTAGGAGGATGAAGGAAACACTGGGAAGCTACACACTGACAGAGAAGTAACTGTGCATGTCAGTCCGATAACTGTGGCAGGCCATAAGTTTATTTCACAGCTGGACGTGAAACTCCTTTCATTTGTAGATGGAATTTTGACACTCCTGTGTGTGCGTGCGTGTGTACTAAGTCACTTCTGTCATGTCTGACTCTTGTGATCATATGGACTGTATCCTGCCAGCTCCTTCTGCCCATGTGATTCTCCAGGCAAGAGTACTGGAGTGGGGTGCCTCGCCCTCCTCCAGGGGTTCTTCCTGACTCGGGCATCGAACCTGCATCTCTTATATTTCCTGCATCGGCCCGCAGGTTCTTTACCACAATCACCATTTGGCAAGCCCTTTGATACTTCTACATGAAACCAAAAATGAAGCTTTTTCTAGAGAGAAAAATAGGGAAAAGTAACTGTGGGTATGATCAGAGTGACAATAAGAAGGGAAAAAAAAACTGACGTGTTTTGAGTTCTTTGGGTCAGTTACAGTGGTAACTGATTTCCACATATTAATTTATTTTCATAACAAACTTTTCAGGTAAATTATTTTATTTTCTGTATTCAACAGAAAAAGCAACAGAAGCAGACTATGTAAAAATAACTTGCTTTATGTTATACTTCTGCAAAGGTTTCAACCTAGGCACTCTGAGCCGAGAGGGCACAATTTTAGCCACTATCTGCTAATTATACGTTTTCCATTTTCTGTCATTCCACTAGTGATTGCTTGTGATGTGATAACCAGCAACACCCAGAATTCATGTTCATAATGACACTCCTAAAAGGAGCACCCAATTGTCAGAAAAAAATTATAGTTCTGCATATGAGTTACTGGATTGCCAGTAACACAATACTGTTCAAACTTGTTTATCTAAATTACAGGAGAAATTTACTGGAAGAATAAAGAGACGTCTCATAAAACTCAAATGCAGGACCGACAATCAAGCCTCTTAAAGGGCCAAGACCAGACAGCCCTCTCTGTATGACTAAGCAGCCTCTCACTGGTCTCTCTCTAGAGACAGGCGTTCTCGCTGTCTCTGTAACCAGCTCTTCCTGGTCCCACATGAACACAACCTCCAGCTCACAGTCTCAGGTGATGTTCCCATTTGAGCACCAACAGACTGAAACACTGATACCTGGACAGAATGGGATTTGACCAGAGGGGTGTTATCTCTTTAAGGGTATGGGAGGATTTTCCAAGAGGATGCAAGGAAGGGAAATACATGATTGGCAGAGGGCATCCCTTGGCCTCATCAATACACTTATCGTCCATGGATCAGTGTGATAAGGAGCACCAGGATCATAGAGTACCAGAAAAATGGAAATACTTTTCATATAAGAAGGCTTAGGTTCAAACTTGCTGTTCTTTACTTACTAACTGTGCTAGTTTACACTGATTTTATTAACATCAACATGCTTCAGCTTCATCACCTCTTAAACAGCAACAATAAAAAGCCACCTCTAGCTGCTGGAGAATTCCATAAGCTCATTAATGCAAAAGTTTCCTCACCTAAACAATATATAAATATTAATCATTCCTTTTCCCCATATATTTACTTTTTATTGAATTTGTTAATGACTCATAGTTTTTGCACTGCCAAACCATGCCTGAGAATTCAAAGAAAGAAGTGGTACAATGGACAGCCTCATCCACCCATCATACAGCATATTAAAACTTGATTCATGTGCACTTTGATAATTCCACATATCTTTTAAAAAGTTGTAACAAGGGTTTGGATTTTTAAGTCTCCTTACAGGTCTTTAGATTACTATGCTATTAAATAACTTTTCCCATATAGTCATCTCAGTTCCTGAATAACATAACCCCCACAAAATTTCCCTGGAAAAAATGCAATTTTCAGGGGGTTTATGTGGCTCAAGGTCCAAGAGATTATTTGTTAAAAGATTTTTGGTTCCCAAATGATGTCTTCAGATTAACCAAGAATCCTTTGTTTCTCAGTCATCCAGCCTCTCCTTGGCTGGCTCAGCTACTCACCCAAGCACATCAGAACACAGGCATCCTGCCTGCCCCCTCAAGTAACGCCAACATTATTGCCCAGACACACTCTGCAGGTCCCATCAGGTGAGGCTGTTAGCTCCCCAGGAGTGGGATTCCTGCACTGACACCTTTATCAAGACTCAACTCCTAGAGGAAAGTGCTCCCACAACAGGATGGTTTTACTCACCCATTTGCTTCACTCTTGCCAGTAGCAAGTCTGCAACTCCTACCTTTGGCAAAGGGATTTTATTATAGAGAAACCCAGACTCTGCATCAAGTGGTCACATGCCACTTTGAAATATTTCTACTGAAGATAAAAAAACTAGGAAATTACCAGACTATCTCATTAGACGGAAAGACTTCAGTAATCCTGGGTAGCATCCTGGTGTCCCTTTTCAGGACTAAAAACTACTGGATAGTTTAAGCTGTAATTATTAAAAACGGAAGCGCTACATCACCTGTCTTTCCATGGATCAGTGTGATAAGGAGCACCAGGATCATAGAGTACCAGAAAAATGAAAATACTTTTCATATAAGAAGGCTTAGGTTCAAACTTGGTGTTCTTTACTTACTAACTGTGCTAGTTTACGCTGATTTTATTAACATCAGTATGCTTCAGCTTTGTCCCCTATTAAACAGCAATAATAAAAAGCCACTTGTAGTCGCTGGAGAATTCCATAAGCTCACTAATGCAAAAGTTTCCTCACCTAAACAATATATAAATATTAATCATTCTTTATTGTAGATTAATCAATTTTGTGTAGGTTTTAAGGAGTGTATTTGTGTGGATGTATTGGCGTGCACTTGTGTGTGTGCCTGTACGCATGTGTGTGTGTGTGTTTTGTGTATTTAAGATGCTATTCATTATTGCATCTTTTTAAGACTAATTTTGGGGAAAACAAAGCACAGCTAGAAAGCTAATTTTGATTAATGCAAATGAATTATATTCTCTGCAAATGCATCAGTGTTGCGGACTGCATTCCTCAACTTTGCCTAGTAATATCTGATTTGCTCTAAGTCTACAAGAGAGGATGAGAACTACCCCTCCACCCCGACACAAGAAGTAGATATAAGAGCTTCGTCCATTTGCAGCACAATTGATCAGAAGAAAATAGTTTTGACCCTTAAGTAACATTTCTTTTTGAAAGCTAGCAGCCTTCTGCCTTGGACATGGAGGTTAAATCCTAATTATCTCCACAGAGAGACATGGTAGGGATGTTCTGACAATGGGGTGGAAAGGGCTGAGAGGGGAGTTTATCTAGCAGAAGCCACGGTCGCGTCTTGCAGCTGCTTCCTCTAATCAGAATCTTTTGTTTTCCGGCTCAGGTCCCCCTGAGGGAGCCCGCATGCCAGGGCATAAGCGATCTGCTGTGCGAACTGGGAGCTGGGGCCCTGCTCTGGTTTGCTGGGCTCGCTTTGCAGCCTGGGAGCCAATTTCCTTCCCCAGCCCCGGCTTTCTTTCCCTATTCCAGTGGCATTCAAGGGTCACCTCTGGATCTCAGATATATTAGGAACGTTCCATTTTGCACAACAGATGTAATTCACATACACTCAGTGTAGCAACGGGAAAAACATCTACTCAAAAGGGTTTCATGGGCGACAATTTCATGGGGTTTCACTGGGAGACAATTAATGAGAGGACTTTGCTCAGAGGTGAGGGCAATACCAGATGAACCCACGTGGAGATGACGCTGGCCTGGGGCCAGGAGAGCCGGGCTGAGCAGGACCAGCCGGGCTCCTGCTGGGAGACAGAGAGGCAGGCCCCATCCCGGGGGAGGAGGCTTCAGAGGGAGGAGGAGAAGACCTCTGCTCTCACCTCCTGCCCTCTTTTCCTGTTGGTGCCTCCAAGGGCCAAACATAACCGGACATCAGGTGGATGGGTGAGGGAGTCACAGCATGAGCCCCTCAGGGGAGAGAGGAGGCAAGAAAAACCCAGTCTGGGGCTTGGTGGAGCTGGCAGAGAGACAGTGGCCCGTGTGGTCTACACTCTGCGGTGCGCGGTGTGTGGTTTCCTCTGTGGAGTATACATGAGTCCTTCCGCATTCGATTCACCCAGTGTGACTGTGGACTCTGCTGCTGTTACAGCATGTTTATGTTTAGTTATGTTCAGTCGTGTCTGAATCTTTGTGACCCCATGGACTGCAGCACGCCCAGCCTCCCTGTCCATCACCAACTGCTGGAGCTTGCTCAGACTCATGTCCATCAAGTTGGTGATGCCATCCAACCATCTCATCCTCTGTCGTCCCCTTCTCCTCCTGCCCTCAATCTTTCCCAGCATCAAGGTCTTTTCCAATGAGTCAACTCTTTGCATCAGGTGGCCAAAGTACTGGAGTTTTAGCTTCAGCATCAGTCCTTCCAGTGAACACCCAGGATTGATCTCCTTTGGGATGGACTGGTTGGATCTCCTTGCAGTCCAAGGGACTCTCAAGAGTCTTATCCAACACCGTAGGTCAAAAGAATCAGTTCTTTGGCGTTCAGCTTTCTTTATAGTCCAACTCTCACATCCATACATGACCACTGGAAAAACCATAATCTTGACTAGATAGACCTTTGTTGACAAACTAATGTCTCTGCTTTTGAATATGCTATCTAGGTTGGTCATAACTTTCCTCTCAAGGAGTAAGTGTCTTTTAATTTCCTGGTTGCAGTCACCATCTGCAGTGATTTTGGAGCCCAGAAAAATAAAGTCAGCCATTGTTTCCATTGTTTCCCCATCCATCTGCCACAAAGTGATGGGACCGGGTGCCATGATCTTAATTTTCTGAATGTTGAGCTTTAAGCCAACTTTTGCACTCTCCTATTTCAGTTATGTTAACAAAATCATTAAAGATCACAGCAAGACTCTCAATTTCTTTGTAACTCGGCAATTCTTGATAATCCTTAACTTACCGGATACTAGTAATGATTGAGATAAAAACAAAAAATAGTCTTCACGTGAAGCCTATGGTGTCTGCTCTGATCATCTTACAGACGAAGAAACTGAGGCATAGAGTGTTGTGAACCCATGGGAGTGAGTTTGACATCTGCGAAGGAAACGGTCTCTTTACTGTGATCAGCTAAAGCTTCATCGCCTAGGTTTCTCTAGCTGCCGTAAACAGCCAGAAGGAAGAGGCATCTATATCGGGTCTGTATATAGAAAGGTTGTCTTTCCCTCCTGTTTATTTTCATATCACCTGTAATTAGTGCGTTCATACTTCCTTCCCATTTGTGGCCAGGCATTTAGAAAATTCAGTGATGACCTTACTCTTCTCGCTCAGTGGAAGCCCACAGAGACCCCCGTTCTGTTTTCCCCACTCTGCTCGGAGGCAGCAGTGCCCACCTGAAGATATTAGCAAGCATCGGCATTGGGTTCTGTACACACCCTGCCTCTTTGTATCTGAACCCCCAAGGGGGCTCAGTAATCCCTGCGTTTCTTCCTTCTTAACTCCCTGTCCGTTCCCGGAAATTAAACGTCCTCAACTCCCACAGGGCCCCGTGCAGCGGTCCTCTCCCCTTCTAAAGGACTGGCAGCTTCCATATTCCTGAGAAAGGGGCTCGCCTTTTGTTTCTGCTGTGAAGCGTTAGAATTAAACCTAATTTCTGTTCAAGTGTCTCTCTTCATTCAGAACCTTTCCATGGCTTTACCCATTTCCTCGTGCTTCTTGCTTGAGTCCCAGCCACTCTCTTTACCTGAGCATTTGATTTTACCCGTCACTAACATGTGGGATGATTGTTACCAATCCCGGGCCCTACTGCTGTCATACCCAACAGGCCAGCATATCGACAGATGAGTTTCTGGGGGTGGGGAACAGCCACAGACCAAGACGATGGACTACTGGCTCAAAGAACCATCCTGCCTGAGATAGAATTTAGGTTTCTTTTTTATTAAATGGAGAGTAGGTATTGTTGGTTGTTGCAAACTTCTCTGACAGAATTCTCTGTTCTTGCAGCTTTCCATGTAGGTCTAGCCACGATGTTGCTATAAACCTGCAACAACACCAATATTATTCTCTGTCCTGCAAATTTTATCTCTGTATAAATGGAAAACCGTTATCCCCTTACAGATTGGGGCCCTGAGAATGGCTGGCTGTACACTGAAGGCTACAGGCAATATTTTTCCAGCAAAAGCAATGAAATACAAAGGTTAAAGAAACAGACCCAATACAGATCTTCCATATTATACCATGAACCACGAATCGCCACCCTCTAATGTCCTTTCTGTCTTCATGGTATATAGCTCCCCTACGTTCACAAATATTTCATTATCTTCCCTGTCCTAAAAATACTAAACATCTTAAAAATTAACTTTTGTATAACTTTTAATTCATTTTCTTCAAGCTGTTCCCATGTTTCCCCTCTTCCTTCTACACATTTCTTTAGGGTTTCCTACACCAAGTGACCCCATTTCCTTACCACCCACTCACTTTTCAAACTCTTACAACCTAGTTTCTTTCCACCTTATTCTACTAATTACTTTCTCCAAGTTTATCTGCTAATCAGCAGCATCACTTTAATTCTCAAGCCTCACTTTATTTCACCTCCTCGGTTCACACTGTGAGCCACTCATTTCTTTTTGTCCCTGGATTCTAGAATGCAAAACACTCCTATTTTTCTCTTTCTCATTGCTCCTTTCTTTGTTGAACACCCAACTTCCATTTTCCAAGCTAGATATCCTTTTCAATGTAGCACCAAAGGGCTAATTTTGAAAGTAATTGAAATCCCTAAACTGTGATCATGTCACTTCACACTTAAAGCAAAACAAGTCAACAAGAAGAACAACAACAAACTCCCAAGCAAACAGAAAACTTTCAGCAATATATTAATCCGAAGAAACAGAAGACAACTCTTCATTTCGGTGGTCAGTTTCCCTTACTTTCCAACTCCAGGTCACTTCCTTAGCATCCGTCAATCTGCCCTTCTCTGCACAGAGGCACTCAGTCTTAAGAACATCACTGTTGCTGTTTAGTGTCTAAGTCATGTCCAGCTCTTGAGACCCCATGACTGTTGCCTGCCAGGCTTCTCTGTCCATGGGATTTCCCAGGCAAGAATACTGGAGTGGGTTGTCATTTCCTTCTCCAGGGGATCTTCCTGACCCAGAGATTAAACCCTCTTCTCTTGCTTGGCAGGTGGATTCTTTCCCACTGAGCCACCGGGAAGGCCTCTTGTAAAACATAGGCTTATATTTTTAAAAGCTTTGTGAATATATGATTTATTTCCTCTTCTGATGCCATCTGTATTATTCAGGCTAGGCTTAGCTCTAGGAACAAACACCCCCGATCTCAGTGATTTTACACAAAGAAAGCTTATCTTTCATTCCTGAGGATCCACGGGACACAACAGAGCCGCAGTTCTCCTTGAAGTTACTCAGTGACGTTTCCCACCGTCTCCTTCTCTGTGATGGAATAATTATGCAGGCTTTCCGGGCTCCATCCTTGAGAGGAGATGCGCCTCCACGTTTTTTTCACTGGCTGAAGGGACTCCAGTGGCCGTGTCCCGCGGCTGTGTGCTGGGAGTGTGGCTCACTCTGCAAGAGTCCTTCTGGCATGTTGGCCTATTGACGCGTTGTTTACCCTTCAAGGCCTCTGTCAAATAGCACTATCTCATTTAATCTCTCCTCAACTGGGTAAACAGCTGTAGACTTTAAAAACGTCATTTTAATTATAAATACTTATCAATATGACAGCTCTTTGTAGTTATAAAACTCAAATATTAGAGAATAAATAGAGAAAAGTAAAGATCCAATCCTTACTTATATGCCCACCCCACTTTCTAGAGAGAATTGATCACTACTTGCACTTTTACATTATATTTTTTTTCTTAATGTATATAATGTATTTGTGTGGATTTTTAAAAAGACAAGCAGAGTTATATTAGACACACTCAGGACCTTGCTGGATTTGGTTTTTATGTCTTGAGTTTTATGTTATGAGTTTTCTTCTACATTAGCTCAGGACTAGCTAGTGTCTGTATACTATTACATAACAGGTCTGATGGAATAGATACAATTTACGTTATGTCCTCCTGTAAGCGAGCAATCATTTTAGCAGTTTTAGACTCTTACAAAGACTGCCATAGTCATCACTAACGTATGAGAATTGTTAGCAGAAAGTTGCTGGTTCTCTGGGGACAGGCACTCAATGTAGAGGGATGGTGCCAAACCCTCTCCCTTCACCAGGGAACAAAACTGCGGGGCTGATTGGCATCCCTGCCAATCATGCACAGAAATGTTTTCCTCTTCCTCTCTTACCAATCTAGACATCGTCGACCTTTTCATCACTGGACTAAATTGCGTGCTTCCTGAAGAGAGGTTTATTATCCATCTTTTGGTCTCCTCTGTTGCTTGGTACCTGGAGGAGGGCATGGCAACCCCCTCCAGTATCCTTGCCTGGAGAAGAATCCCATGGAGCGAGAAGCCTGGTGGGCTACAGTCCATGGGGTCACAGAGTCTGACATGACTGTGGGACTGAGCATGCATGTTGCTTGGTACATTGAAAGTATTCAGTGTTTTATTTCTCTTTATTTTTATAACTGAATGTGAAAGCATTTAAGCTGGACCCTGAATAACAGTCAGTTTGAGGTGGTTAAAATAAGCACAGGAGTTTCTTGGTATCGACAGAGGAGTCTTAAACAGCAGCTTCAGGGGCAAGCTGGGCTTCTCTTGGCAGCGAGGAGACTGTTTTGTTAGCGGATGGAAGGGGAGTGGAGGGTACACAGTGGATAAGGAAGTTACGGTCCTTTTTCTGTGGCCCTGGGCTGTGTGGCAAGGAGCTGTGGTTTCACACTTTGGGCAAAGCAAGAAGCAGAGATGCAGGGGGCCTACGTTCTGCCCCTGGTTTGGCTCCTGACGGGCCCTGGGCTGGCGGTGGTGTCCCTACGACTGCACTGGCTTGTACCTGAAATGAAGAGTTCCGTGTGCCCATCCATTCTCTCCACTGATAGCTGTCCACCTGCCAGGGTGCACTGGACAGTGTGTTAGCTCCACGCACAGCAGTGAATGAGGTACCCTGGCTTCTGATTCCCTCTGAACATAGAGTGTCAAGCAAAACAGGGACCAAAGGAAAAGACCGTGAAAATTTCGAGGATGTTCTCAAAATGGGAATGCCAGTGGGCTGGAGCACCTCTGCCCAGAATGCACTGAGCGGCGTAAGCTCTCTGGAGGAGAGGACAGGCACAGTCATCTCAAGGACTGGATGCATTCAGCATCACTAATGACTGCAGTACCTGGTTTGGCAGGAAAGAGGAATCTTGGGATGCTTCTGAGCAAAAATGATGTGATTTAATATTCTATAAATAATTAGCATTAAACATTGCCTTCTTTAACTGGTTTTGCTTTTAGAGCCACTTTATAAAAGCGAAGCACTTGCCCTAATCCAGACTTGTCAGTACTGGTGTATGTTGCTTTTTAGAGATGTTCATTTGCAAAAGAGGCCAGATGCTTCGCTTAACGCGCCAGCCCTCATCCCCAGGGGTTTTCTCCATTCTGGAAGAGCAGCCTCCAAACTTATGCATTACTTTTTACTCTTGAGGTTTCCTTGTAACAGTTTGTGCTAATCAATTGGAAGTATTCAGGCTAATGAATTTGCACAAATGGCCTCATTAGCTGAAGGTTTTATCTTTCTTGAGGTTTTGAGTATTTTACTTTATTCATGCAAATGAGTCAGCAGGAAGAATTTAGATGTGTCTTGGTCCATGGTTCTTTTTTCTAAAATGAAAAGTCTTGCCGGTTCACACTGAGGAACTGATCTCTATATGTCATTTACAAGTGACTTATTGGTTATTCAGCCAGCGTAATATATGGATTCAGCTTCATCTTGTAAAATTGTTGGTGGGTGTTCAAATAATTATTATTATTTCAGTTTTTATCAGTGTTAGTCACATACATGGTAAAACTAATAATGATAAAATGCTCCTTAAAATGACAACAGCAATAAAAACAAGTATTCCTTCGACTTCTACTACAACTTCTTGTACGCAGGAAGATCCTGTACTCAGGAAGATCTCAGGGTTTTCTTTTTTTTTCCTGAACTGTTACTCAGATGTGAGTTCTTGAGGATCAGTCTTTCATTTTCTTAACTTTTGATGTCTTGTTCACACCTTTGCCTTGTTTTTCATCTTGACGTTTTCTTAACTTTAACTTTAAAATTTTCTACTGTATTTTGCATGTATATGTCCTTATTTATAATTTCTCAGAGCTTTTTGCATTTGAATATTCTTTTTCTTGCACGAATACATTCCTGTTATTTACGATGGAAATTAAACCTTCTTCTGTTTCCCTCCCTGCTCCTGTTTCCTCTGTGTTTCCTCTGTGTGCATGTGTGTGTTTAGTTTTTGCTTAGGTTTCCATCTTCCATGTTGGGAGGTTTCCTCAAGTGTCTTGGGATCCTCAGCTTTGAATTTATTTTCAAGAGCAAATCATGAAAATGCTACTTTGATGAACTGTGTGAAGGGTGATGCCAGGCAGCAGTGTAGGTTGAGAAGTCTGAGAATTATTTTTTCCAGGAAACTCAAATGTAGCTCTTGCTCTGGAGCTTTCGGGTTTAGTCGTCTCTCTGGGGGCTGCACAGTGGCCATTTCTGAAATGCCGTCCAGTAAAGCTGTCTCTGTTCTGTGACAGCAGGCATGGTAAAGACAGCCACTGCCATTAAGGAGCCAGGTTTTTACTTTATTTAATTCCCGCAGCCACATCCGACTGGTAGCTACCATATTTGACAACATAGCTCCCATTGTTGGGAGGATGAAACTCAATAAATTTCAGTGATTTTCCTGGCCTCTCCTAAACTCCAGTTTAGTCATTTGCTCCTTTCCAGATGGCTGAGGGGTTTGACATCTTCTGGTCTTGAACATTTCCAGAAAATGCACATCTTAATCCCTGTGATGGTGGATGGAGTCAGCATGAGCCAGGAAGCATGGGCAGGCTGGGCAGTTAGCCGCCCCGATAAAGCGCCCTCTGCCTTTGGGTGAGCCCAGGTCATCCTCACGGGGCCTGGCTTCCCAACACTGATGCTCACTGTGACTCTGAGCTGTAAATTAGACTAATGTTTTTCATTCTCACTCTTGAAGTCTAGACTTCATCTTTTATGCTTTGTTCCATATTTGTGATTTAGGGTCATAAATACTACCTGCTGATTCTGGTTCTTGTGTTCCCTGAAATTTTTGAGGTGATAAATCAAAGGAGCTAGGCATAAACATTTATCCCCCTGCTCCAAAATCACTGCAGATGGTGACTCCAGCCATGAAATTAAAAGACGCTTACTCCTTGGAAGAAAAGTTATGACCAACCTAGATAGCATATTCAAAAGCAGAGACATTACTTTGCCGACTAAGTCAAGGCTATGGTTTTTCCTATGGTCATGTATGGATGTGAGAGTTGGACTGTGAAGAAGGCTGAGCACCGAAGAATTGATGCTTTTGAACTGTGGTGTTGGAGAAGACTCTTGAGAGTCCCTTGGACTGCAAGGAGATCCGACCAGTCCATTCTAAAGGATATCAGCCCTGGGTGTTCATTGGAAGAACTGATGCTAAAGCTGAAACTCCAGTATTTAGCCACCTCATGAGAAGAGTTGACTCACTGGAAAAGATTCTGATGCTGGGAGGGATTGGGGGCAGGAGAAGAAGGGGACGACAGAGGATGAGATGGCTGGATGGCATCACTGACTCGATGGACATGAGTCTGAGTGAACTCTGGGAGTTGGTGATGGACAGGGAGGCCTGGCGTGCTGCGATTCATGGGGTCGCAAAGAGTCGGACACGACTGAGTGACTGAATTGAACTGATCCCCCTGCTAGAATTGTTCAACATTTCGTGTGAATTTGTTTTGATTTCATAAAATAATCCTTCGTTATTTTACTTTTGTCAAATATTCAGTTTGGAAATTGTGCCAACTACTTTAAAATTAAAATTTCTTAAAAATTTAATCTCTCTATTCTTAAAAAATTTGATCATTTAGCCACATGTTGCATAGGAATTCATAGTATCAGTCCAGACCTATCTAAGACAATAATCCATTTTGGGTTAGAAAATCTTATTTAATTGTCATATTTCATATTTTTCTTTTAGAAAAGCAATAAAATAATTAATTGATACATCTAGTGTATCTTATTGGAGAAGGTGATGGCACCCCACTTCAGTACTCTTGCCTGGGAAATCCCATGGATGGAGGAGCCTGGTGGGCTGCAGTCCATGGGATTGCTAAGAGTCGGACACAACTGAATGACTTCACTGTCACTTTTCACTTTCATGCATTGGAGAAGAAAATGGCAACCCACTCCAATGTTCTTGCCTGGAGAATCCCAGGGACAGGGGAGCCTGGTGGGCTGCCATCTATGGGGTTACACAGAGTCGGACAGGACTGAAGTGACTTAGCAGCAGCAGCAGCAGTGTATCTTATGAGTAACTATAATTTAATTTGTTATGAAATTTTATTTTAAAATTTTGCATTAAAAATAAAAATAAGGCCTAATGAATCCAATAGTTTATCCTTTTAAAAATCAGTATAGTATATGAATGATTTTATATCAGTTGACTTTACATAACTGATATTAATCAATACAACTGATTATATCATCTTAAAGAAAAAAAAAATCAAAATCAGGCTGGGCATTTTGAAACTGGAAAAAGTGTGAGTACATATCAAAACAGAAATGCTTGGCTGTTAGAAATCCAAAAATTTGAAGACTAGTATTTTCTTTCAAGTTATGTACTTCGGGGCAGCCTTAGATATTTGCTTGCATACCTGTGCTTGCATACCTGTGCATACCCTGTGACTTTTGTAGATGCCCTCTCAGAACATCCATTGCCCCTTCTGTAAGACAGCGACAGTGGCAGCAAGCTTCTACTCATCTGGTGAGTCAGCATTAGTCAGTAGATGCTGGTGAAGGTGGATACTCACAAGTGGGAGCCGTTCTGGTTAACCTGGAGAAGTTGCCTCCTACCTGGACCTTAGAGGGAGTGCTTAGGCAACTGAGGAAACCTTTGATTTTAAAAATGTAAAATGTAAACTTTATGTTTAATGTTTCTGTTGGTTGATACTACCCATAACTTGCCTATTTTGTACATTCACACATTCAGCCCATGACTGTATCTTCAGTGTTAGGTATTTGCCAGCCCTATACTTACCGCTCGGGGCTTCCCGGTGACTCAGTGGTAAAGAGCCCACCTGCAATGCAGGAGCCACAGGAGCCGCAGGAGACGAGGGTTCAATCCCTGGGTTGGGAAGACCCCCTGGAGGAGCACATTGCAGACCACTCCAGTGTTCTCGCCTGGAGAATCCCATGGACAGGGGAGCTTGGCGGGCTACCATCCATGGGGTCGCACAGAGTTGGAAACGACTGAAGCAACCTTGCATGCACGTACTTAATCCCTTACAGAACCTTCCCAGAGTCCTTTCTCAATTTTCCCTTTATTCTAAGTAATTCTTGTTGAAGCATAGCTGCTTTACAGTGTTGCTGGTTCCTACTGTACAGCAAAGTGCATCAGCCATCCACACACACGTACCCCCTCTACTGTGGGTTTCCTTCCCGTTCAGGTCGCCACAGGGCACTGAGGAGAGCTCCCCAAGTCAGTTCTCACTAATTATCTACTGTGTACACAATACAGTGTCACACGCAGTCTGTGCACAGTGTCATATGCAGTGTATGTACGCTAATCCCAACCTCGTCATTCTCCTGTATGCAGTTAATATTTCAGCCAGGTCTATAAAATAGTTTTCCTTGTATTTGCTGTAAGAAGGATGGATGTCTGTCTGTAGCAGGAACCAGCATTTATTCAGCAGTGACCTCCTGTAGAAAAGTGAGTGTGTGACCCGAGTCAAGTTAAAAATAGCTGGTGTTCATTTAGAAATCACTGCCTTGCCCAGCGGAATTCTCTGAAGCCACTTTTATAAACACAACATTGGAAATCTTTGTGAACATGGTGGGTAGACTCAAAGACGCCTTCTTCCAGTCAGGTCAGTCATGTAGAGGAAACCTATTCAGGGTTTTTCTGAAATTAGACAACCTGGTGGATTTGTCTGGAATTATTGAAGAAGTTGTATAAATAATACATAGTTTTGAACTTGAACAGACGTGTTTGCCTGAGAAATCAGAAGGAATGCTGCTGAGACTGGCTGTGTTGCAGCAGAAATCTGGATTCATAGTTCAAGTCCCAAATATTGATTTATGTTACCTAAGCCACAGGACCTAGTCTGTGCTTTAAACTAGGGCACACAAATCCATGTAGTCATAAATTCACTAAGGGCATAAATAGATGCTTGAAGAATTTGTTTTTTTCTTCCAAAATCCAAGTCAGTGGAAACTGAGACTTGAATGTTTTGTCTGTCGGGCAGAAATCCCACTTTTTCCAGTTTTGAGCAATGACATTGCTCCACTGTCATTAAATCCAATTATAGAATTTGGTCCAGTTATATTGTTTATTCACATCTAACTGATCCAATTGGGAATATGCTACACAGTACCTGCCAGCTCTTTCTTCTAAATTTCCTTAATTACCAAGCTTAAAATGCTTCTACATTTTCTAAAATGATTATTGTGGATTTTTCTTCCATTAGCTAAAAGCTGAATGTCTGTGGTTCTCTACTATTGTCTCTCCTTACCTTTCTGAAACATTATTTTAAATATAGAATTTAAAAATAATTTAGAAGTGAGCTGTGTGTGTGTATAATTGTTTCTGTATAAAATATTAAGCTAAATATACCTCATAGGTACCAAGTTTGAAAAGGATGAAGAAAGGTTAGCACTTATTTCCAAGCATGATTTCTCTAAGACTCATGATTATCTTCTATTATAAATAATTCAGCCCCTTATGAATTATTATAAATGTATTTTCTAAAAGGTGTTCTATATTTTTTTTTAAAGTGGCTATGAATCAGTAGACATGTTGCTGATCCCATTTACTTCTTCCATTCTTTAAACTCAGTTAGTCTTCCAGATCATCTTCTTGTTTACTGTCACACATTCAATGATGTCTGGACCAGTCTATAAGCATATCTTAGTTTTTGTGTCTTCTCCATTCTTCCCTATTCAACCATTTCGCCACAGGAATGTTAGATTCAACTTTCTGAAGACTGTGTCTGGTGCCATATCCCACCCATTCAAAAATGCATTAAGGGCATTTGGTGAGCTTATCTTAGACCAACTGTGGATAAATCACAAAATGCTCCATTGGTTGATAAAGGCTTGCTACTTCTACTCCTTTTCCATTTCATCCATTGTTATATGCCACTGACTTGTCTGATGTGTCTCTCACTGATCCATTGTTATGGTCCTGTTCTTGGGCTTAGTCTCTCAGTCGCGTCTGACTCTCTGCGACCCCATGAACGGTAGCTCCTCTGTCCACAGGAGTCTACAAGCAGGAATACTGGAGTGGGTGGCCATGCCCTCTTCCAGGGGATCCTCCCAGCCCAGGGATTGGAGCCCAGGTCTCCCACACTGCAGACAGATTCTTTACCACCTGAGCCACCAGGGAAGCCCAAGAATACAGGAGTGGGCAGCCTATCCCTTCTCTTCTCCAGAGGATCTTCCTGATCGAGGACTAGCACCAGGGTCTCCTGCCTTGCAGGCAGGTTCTTTACCAGCAGAGCTACCAGGGAAGTCCTACTCCACTCTCAAGTCTAAGCTTCAAAGCCATTTTCCACTGAAATCTTCCTCCTTTACTCCTATCAGGAAGTGCTCTCAGTTTCTCCCACCCAGCCCCCTAGGCCATTTTATTTGTATGTTGTTTGCTACTCTGTTTGAAATCTGTTTATGTTTCACAGGAGTAGATATAATATCTCATTTTTCTTTAAATGCTTCCTTTTAGTACCATGGTTTCTAGCTCACATAGGTTGAATACAGATGCAGGAATTTTGCTTCTTTTTTGTGATTGATGCCAATTTTATTTACTTATTTTGTAATGAGGTATAGTTGGTTTACAACATATTAATTTCAGGTCCAGAGTAAAGTGATTCAGTTAGACATATATATGTAGATATAACTGTTCTTTTTCAGAATCTTTTTTCTTATAGGTTATTACAAAATATTAAGTATAGTATAGTTGTCTGTGCTGTATAATAGGTCCTGTCGGTTGTCTATTTTATGTGTGTGTGTATATGTGTGTGTCTATGTGTGTGTCTGTGTGTCTGTGTATATGTGCTTGTGTATGTATCTGTGTGTCTGTGTGTGTCTGTATGTGTGTGTATGTGTATGTTTGTGTGTGTTAATCCCAATCTCCCAGTTCACACCTCACCTTGCTATTGCCTTTCAGTTCAGTTCAGTTCAGTTCAGTCGCTCAGTCGTGTCCAACTCTTTGCGACCCCATGAATAGCAGCACGCCAGGCCTCCCTGTTCATCACCAACTCCTGGAGTACACTCAGACTCAGGTCCATCGAGTCCATGATGCCATCCAGCCATCTCATCCTCTGTCGTCCCCTTCCCCTCCTGCCCCCAATCCCTCCCAGCATTAGTCTTTTCCAATGAGTCAACTCTTCACATGAGGTGGCCAAAGTACTGGAGTTTCAGCTTTAGCATCATTCCTTCCAAAGAAATCCCAGGGTTGATCTCCTTCAGAATGGACTGGTTGGATCTCCTTGCAGTTCAAGGGACTCTCAAGAGTCTTCTCCAACACCACAGTTTAAAAGCATCAATTCTTCAGTGCTCAGCTGTCTTCATAGTCCAGCTCTCACATCCATACATAAATTTGCCTTCTATGTCTGTGTATCTGTTTCTGTTTTGTAAATAAGTTCATTTATATCATTTTTTAGATTCCACGTATAGGTGGTATGACATTTGTCTTTCTTCTGTGTGATACATATCAGTGTGGCACACACTACAGGGGTCCACATGATAACACCGCTTGAAAATGATCTCTCTGCGTGTTCCCAAAGAGAAGAAAATGCAGCCGCTATTTAAGTAGGTTATGTGTTACAACTAGTTGACGAAACATTTAACTGAAACATAGCTTTATTGTTAAAGTGAAAGTGAAGTCGCTCAGTTGTGTCCGACTCTTTGTGACCCCATGGACTGTAACTTATCAGGCTCATCAGTCCATGGGATTTCCAGGCAATAGTACTGGAATGGATTGCCATTTCCTTCTCCAGCGGATCTTCCCGACCCAGGGATCAAACCCAGGTCTCCCACATCGTAAACAGACGCTTTACCATCTGAGCCACCAGGGAAATCCTTTTTGTTAAGCAAGTCCTAATTAATTAATTAAAATACTTTAGTTTTAGGTCAGTTGTTGAAATCTTTTTCAAATCTCTGGGTGCACCAGCTGTTGGCTATCACATTGATGCTATACAAGCATCAAGACTGCTGGTCTGGTGGTTGAGACTGTGCTCCCACTGCAGGGGGCACAGATTCGACCCCTGGTGAGGGAACTAAGATTCTGCATGCCATGTGGCCAAAAATAAATGAAAATAAAATTGACATTTATACTATTGAAAAAAAGGATTACTGGCATAATCCAACACCCAGAAAAACAGAGAAAACTAGTGTAACTGGTATAAAAGTCAGACTTGTCATGCCCAGAGTGTATCAGTGAAGGAGTGCATTCTCAGACTGAATTAGTAGTTTTCAGATCGGGAACTGGGGAGAAGTGTCAAAATGTGTGTCACCAAGCTTCACTCTGTTTTTCCATCATTAACCGTTGACTATGCCTTCTACCTGTGAAGAGAAAAGAGGAGAGGGGCGGGGACTCAAACCCTCTTACTCCTGGCTTCCCTTTCCTTGTTCTATCGCCTGAAAAAAATCGAAAGATTTTGAACACATGAGAAGTCCATCTTCTGCCTGTGTCATCCAGCGTGTGGACTGTTTGAAGAGGAGACAAAGTGTCTCCCCCAAAAGTAAGGTCCCCTCTTAGGAGATGTCCCAGCTCTATAAACTGAATAGAGTGGTCTGTGATTTTAAATCTTACCTGTGCTTTGTAATTTTATTTATCCTTTTTTTAATTAATTTTTAATTTTGTTAGAAAATGACTGAAGTGTCTGTCAGTAAATTATTCTCCAACTCAATTTCCTACTCTCCCTCCTGCACCTGCTGAAATGGAACTCAGAACCACTTTCAACAGCTTGCTTCCTTGTGCCATCTCTCTTTGTTGTTGTTTTTAATGAAAAGGTGATGGAGGGTTTTTATGAACTTTTGCAGGTAAACGTTAATTATGTTTTAGTCAGAGAGGCCATATGGCTGGTTTTTACGACCAGAAAAATAAAAGTTCCTTCACACTGCCCAAGTGTCTTAATGCTGTTCCTCTAGGCTGACGTAGAAGACCCTCAAGGCGCCGTTAAGTTTGTGAAAGTCGCTCAGTCGTGTCCGATTCTTTGCGACCCCACGGACTATACAGCCCATGGAATTCTCCAGGCAAGCATGGTGGTGCGGGTCGCCTTTCCCTTCTCCAGGGGATCTTCCCAACCCAGAGATCAACCCCAGATCTCCCGCGCTGCAGGCGGATTCTTTACCAGCTGAGCCACCAGGGAGTCCTATAGTTTTTAGCGGAAAACCACTTCAGAATGAAGGATGGGAGGCAGTTGCTTCACATACCCGTGGGGCATCACTGCACGCTCGTCTTCCTCACTTTTTCTTTCTTGCTCTAGTAGACTCGGGTCTGAAGGCAGGTCAGTTTGCTTCGCCAGGAGGCCGTCATCGCGATTTCGGCCTCTCACTCGTCACCTCAGTTGGAAAGGCGCATGGCTGAGGGCGAGCGCCTCTGTGGGGAGGAGGCGCTGCCTCAGGGAGCGGGCGCATCTCGAGGAGAGTGGCGTCCTGGGACGGAAGAGGAAACCTGGGAACCGGAAGTTCCGGGAGGCGGTCTGGACGCCGACGTTGCTCACGTGGGGGGGTCCCCTATTTGCGCATGTGTGGGCGCCCCTGTTGTGCGCATGTGGGGGCTCCTGGCGCCAGCCGCGCCCATGTGAAGACTGCCGCTCGGACCGCAGGCCTTGGCGGGTGAAGCAGAGGGGAGAAGTCGCGTTGCTAAGATTGCTCAGAGAGCGCCAGATCCTGACCCCTGTGGGCCTCTGCTGGGCCCGGGGCAGCCACGGACCGAGCTGGCCGGCGAGCTGCATTCTTGCCCCTGGGAGGAACGGCAGGTGGGCTCGATGGGGGCCTGTCCCGAGGTGCTGCCGAAGGCCCCTGGCTCTGAGAGCTCCCCGGTTGCTCCCCGGTTGCTCCCCGGTCCCACTCTCCTAGTTCTGTTCAGACACATGCACTCTTGGCAGGCCTAGATCAGCGTTGTCAGGACTACCTATTTCTTGCTGGTTATAAAAGAGTATGCATGTGAGAGTTGGACTGTGAAGAAGGCTGAGCGCTGAAGAATTGATGCTTTTGAACTGTGATGGTGGAGAAGACTCTTGAGAGTCCCTTGGACTGCAAGGAGATCCAACCAGTCCATTCTGAAGGAGATCAGCCCTGGGATTTCTTTGGATGGACTGATGCTAAAGCTGAAACTCCAGTACTGTGGCCACCTCATGCGAAGAGCTGACTCATTGGAAAAAACTCTGATGCTGGGAGGGATTGTGGGCAGGCAGAGAAGGGGACGACCGACGATGAGATGGCTGGATGGCATCACCCACTCGATGGACATGAGTTTGAGTGAACTCCAGGAGTTGGTGATGGACAGGGAGGCCTGGCGTTCTGCAATTCATGGGGTCTCAAAGAGTCGGACATGACTGAGTGACTGAACTGAACTGGACTGATAAAAGAGTAAGACATTGAATTAACTGTCGGTTTTGCCTGTAGTAACAAATGAGTAGTTTAACTGTGTACTGTATTGATTGACTATATGATCCATAAATGTGTGTGTGTCCATGCATTTTAAAAAATGTGTCTGTAATCATCATTATGGCTGAATAGCTGATTTTAAAGGGCAGTCATATCCTAGATTGTGGGTTTATTTTGCCTCTTCTTTATGGGTCATGGCTGGAGGAGCTGAATAACATTATAAATGAACATAGAATTAAACAACGAAAAGTTTAAGATAGTTTAATAGGTCGAAGACAAAGTGGAGGAAATCTCCTGATTTAGGATCGGATTATGTTTTCTCCAGTTCTTACAAATGTCACATTGAATGGTAAGCTTGAGGTTTCCAGTGAGTGTGTCAAGCTGCTGATGGGGCCTCTGGTGGAAACTGTCTGTTAGCCACCCAGATCCTCTCAAATCCGAGTGTATCTGCACTTTTGCCTCCTACACTCTGAACTTCTGACTCTTTTTTCCTAAAAGAACTCTTGGGCTACTAAAGCCCAAACAGAAGCCAGAAACCTCTGGAAGGGGAAGATGCCCTTGGGAGGCCCTTAGCAGTGATGGGCAGATGCGGGAATGTGCACGCCCAGCTGCCTCACCTCGGGTCAGGCTGCACTGCAGCGAGCCTGTACCCTCCAGCCAGCTGTGCGGGATCAGGCTGAAACCACGCTTTTCACTCTCTTCTCTTTGTCTGCCCTGCTTCCCCTGCAGGTTTACTGGTTTCTTTTAGGAGCCTGTCTTTGAAACTCACTTGTGCCATATAATCTTTCTTTCAGAGTCTGCTTCTGGGAAAGCAAACCTCAGACAGGTCTTTTCGAAAACAGAGTTACACAGTCTTTATCTGTTAGCTAGCTCTGTTCCTATTTGTCATTCTGTACTTCGACGAGGAGGCAACACTCACGGGAAAATCCACACTGCAAAATACTTGAATGATCTCTACAGTTCTGGTGGGAGCATTACATAGAAGCCCATATGGTTTCCATTGATAAAGGAACAACTGTTGAGCGTTGCTGAAATGAACCCACGCGTCACGTGAAAGTCCTGTCTGCTTGTCTTGCTTCTTATCTTCCTTTACCAATGTCCTTCTGGGACTGCAAGTCTAGCAGAAAGTTCTCTGTGTTCTGTCTTCTTGGAATGGTACTGCTTTAACCACTTCACCTCCACCCCCTGCATGTCAAGCGCTCCACTGGGAAGCCAGGGTTTAGATGGTGAGTGGCTGTGGGGTGTAGGTCTTCGTGCAGGATAAGCTCATCAGAAAGGCTCTTGGCACTGGCCAGTGCCCTGGGACTTTTCTTTTGTTTTCTCCTTTTGAAACCACTCCTTCCCCCTTTATGTCCCTACCATTGTCTCCAACTCACTTATCTTCTGGCCTCCCTCTCTTCATTGCCAGTAGCGTCAGATCACATTTTCTCTCCTGTTTTCCACTGTGATTTTAAACAAAGCCTATAGTATATTCCTCAGGACCAAGATACAAAAATAAGTTCTGTTCAAGCTTTTGAAATACATTGTACATTTTCATGCTAAGAGTCATGCCCGACTCTTTTCGACCCTATGGGCGTAGCACACCAGGCTCCTCTGTCCATGGGATTCTCCAGGCAAGAATACCAGAGTGGGTTGCCATTTCCTCCTCCAAGTGGATCGTCCCAACCCAAGGGTTGAACCCACGTCCCTTACGTCTCCTGCATGGCAGGAAGGTTCTTTACCGCTAGCACCACCTGAGAAGCCCCATACTTGTGTATGTATGCACGTATGTTTGGCATGGGGTGTGGATTATTTTTAGGAAGGAAGATTGACTACAAATACTACAAGCAAGGGATGGCAAAATGGTATTCTACTCTACTTATGTACCCCTGCCCCATTTTTCTTGTTTTTAGTTAAACTCTTTTAAAAAGACTGAATTTTGTTCACCAAGGATAGAGTAAGAGTCATTTACATTTCAAAAGTTGTTTTGGATGTTTCCACCCAGGGCTGGGTCTAGGCCAAGGGTGAAGAGAGCAGGACAAAAGATTTATCTGGGAAGTGAGGAGAGGGACGGGGAGCTAGAATCATCGCCAAGATCACTGATGTGGACGCCAAAGGCGGAGGAAAGGATGAAGAAAAGGCAGGCCCTTGTCACCCCATCCCAACACTAGTCCCTGGGTCCTTGTTTTAAAGGGAGGTAAGCTGAGTCCTCATTTCAAAATGAGGAGTGCCCTGGGTCAAGAGATTTGAAGCAGGCCTGGTTGGGAGTAACCAGAACAAAGAGGAGAGCTGAAACACACGAGAAACCCAGCACCCACGGCCGGAGGACGAGGCACCGGTGACTGGGGCTGCCTCCCCTGGGGCTTCAGATGTGTGCAGGATGCTCTGGGCCAGGTGCAGACCTGCCGTGCAAGGCTCCCTTTGCAGCTGGCCAGCAGCTCCCTGTGCCGCCCGTTTCAGCTCTCGTTGTCCCTCAGCCACTGTGGGGCCCACAGCACATTCAGAAAAGGGCCTGCCTAAGAGATCCACCTTTTCATTTGATTTAGATCAGTGGGCAGCTTTATGCTCTGGAAGGCTTTTCCTTTTGGAAGTTTTGTCCTTTGATTGACAGATTCTAACTGCTTTCTGCTTAGAAGAAAATGGAATAGGTTTTATTCTTGAAAGGTACCTGTTGCTGGGATTTAAAATCTTAAAATAGAAGTTGCCATTCCTTTCACATCTAAAAGATCTGACTTCAGAGCAGGAATCTGAGCAAACTAAAGCTTTACTGCAGAGATTTTTAAAAATCATTTTCTTCCCAAAGCAGAAAATTACACATGTTGCAATAACTGTTTTATTGGTTTTTTTGTTTTTGCCAAAGACAAAAGTGAAAAAATATAAATTCTATCATAGGGGACACAGTGAAGAGGGAAACACAGACACATTGATACACGGCCACTTACTGCAGTCATCAACTTGCTTCTCTTGATGCTTATTTTTAATTTTAAAATTAGCATCCTTTCAGCAAGGACACTGGATTGTAATAGATAAATGGTGGTTTCGGTGGTTTAGAGGCTAAGCCGTGTCTGCCTCTTTGCTACCCTATGGACTGCAGCCCTCCAGGCTCCTCTGTCCATGGAATTCTCCAGACCAGAATACTGGAGTGGGTAGCCATTCTCTTCTCCAGGGAATCTTCCACACGCAGGGATCAAACCCAGGTCTCCTGCATTGCAGGTGGATTCTTTACCAACTGAGTTAAAAGGGAAGCCTCAATAGATAAATAGGTTATCAAATTGGAAGACAAATGGAATAATGGAGAATCGTATCATTTAAGAGCAGGGCAGAGGAGCAGGACTTTGTCATGGGATTTCTGGAGAAGCCATAAGAGTATGAGACGAAGTAGGAAATCTACATGATGGTTTCGTGTGTCTCAGATAAGTTAAGAAAACTACAAATAAATATCCGTTCAGTTCAGTTCAGTCGCTCAGTCGTGTCCAGCTCTTTGTGACCCCATGAATTGCAGCATGCCAGGCCTCCCTGTCCATCACCAACTCCCAGAGTTCACTCAGACTCACATCCATCGAGTCGGTGATGCCACCCAGCCATCTCATCCTCTGTCGTCCCCTTCTCCCCCTGCCCCCAATCCCTCCCAGCATCAGAGTCTTTTCCAATGAGTCAACTCTTCACATGAGGTGGCCAAAGTACTGGAGTTTCAACTTTAGCATCATTCCTTCCAAAGAAATCCCAGGGTTGATCTCCTTCAGAAAGGACTGGTTGGATCTCCTTGCAGTCCAAGGGACTCTCAAGAGTCTTCTCCAATACCACAGTTCAAAAGCATCAATCCTTCGGTGCTCAGCTTTCTTCACAGTCCAACTCTCACATCCATACATGACCACAGGTAAAACCGTAGCCTTGGCTAGATGGACCTTAGTCGGCAAAATGATGTCTCTGCTTTTGAATATGCTATCTACGTTGGTTATAACTTTCCTTCCAAGGAATACGCGTCTTTTAATGTTCTGGCTGCAATCACCATCTGCAGTGATTTTGGAACCCCAAAAATAAAGTCTGACACTTTTCACTCTTTCCCCATCTACTTGCCATGAAGTGATGGGACCAGATGCCATGGTCTTAGTTTTCAAACAAGCATAAGTGGTTATTATGAGAGTTTGTCATAGTCTAGAAAATACAGCGAGTCCTTTGCAAGTATAATCTCTTGTGACCTCCTGCAGTATGCTGACATGTCACCTGTCACCTTAACTACAAACACTCAGGTTTAAAGAGGGGAATTCACTTGTATCACATCTCACTAGTCAGAGGGGCTGAGCATTCAACTGTCTGATTGATCTACGATGGGAATTTTATATAAAAATGTAATGGCAGTGTAGTGGAACAAGGCAAGCAGGAGAACTGTTGATACGAAAGGTTTTAGGCTAGATATTGGAGAAGGTGTTACACTTAATAAGAACTAGGGTTGTGAAGGAATATGTGGGAAAAAAGGAAGCAAACCAAAGCAGCTCATGGGCAGAGTGAATGATGCATTTAAGGTTTGACAGTGAAGTTCCTGGTAAACTGAGGTTTAAGGTAAAACTCTAAGACTAAGTTGTCTGTGTGTGTGCGCTCAGTCACTCAGTCATTTCCAACTCCTTGCAACCCCATGGACTGCAGCCCACCAGACTCCTCTGTCCATGGGATTCTCCAGGCAAGAACACTGGAGTGGGTTGCCATTTCCTGCTCCAGGGGATCTTCCCGGCCGAGGGATCAAACCCTGGTGTCTGGCATCTCTTGCGTCATGCACCTGGGGAGGCCCACGACTAGGTTGATACTTACTAAATTAATCCCTGTGTGTTTTCTCTATAGGAGGACAGTGTAGTCAACACTTACGTGAAGGAGCAACCTAACTGATGTTCATATTAAGCTTCATATGACTGACTTTTAAAGCCAAACAGTGATTATCACAGTATGTAGTCATATATTCAATTCACTGCAAGTATGTCTGGGTAAATAATGATTTTAGAAATCTTTTAAATTTCTTTTACTTTATTCTGTTTCCTTAACCATGCAGTGATTCCTCCTTTTTCCCAAGAGGCATTTAGGAGCAAATAGACCCTTCCTTTCCTTTTGGAGAAAGAGAACCTTGTCTCCCCAGTGACTCCGCCTCCTCAGTGTAGACATTTACCATGTGGAATTTCAGCTTACTACAACGTGATTCAAAGAGAATGTGAAGATGCTCAAGAAACATTTTTCATACTTATTTTCCTGAGGGGCCCCGACTAGCATGGGATGTGAAGATGGTGGATACATACTTAAAATGTTCATTTCCTTCTAAGAAGTATGGTCCAGTTGAGACCCATCTGTGTATATTGTGTGTCGTTTCTCCTTGATTAGAGGAAGATGTTGATAGCTGTTACAGTTTCAAGGGGGCCTCCAGCACACCATCATGGCTGCATCCCTTCTACTCCCTGCCCTTTTCCATCCCTAAATGAAGAAAAAGGAGAAGTAGAAGGAATCACTGCCTCCACTGAGTGAATTTTAATTCACTTAATTCCTAGTAGTATGAGCCATTTTTCAGTGATTCTCTAGCATAAAAATTCAGTAGAAAAAAACCAGTGTAATTCATTTCTTATGGTGTATTTTGAAGGTTCTTTGTAAACATTCTTTCTTAAACTCTCATTTTTTTTTTAGATGAAATATTTGATGTCAGGGAATATTGGGTTGGCCAAAAAATCGTTCAATGTTTTTGGCCAACCCAATATACTATTTTAGTATGGAAACTGTAAAGCATAATCAAATGTAAACATCATGTCCTTCCAATCCAGCTTAAGAAACTGAACATTTAAAGTTTTAAAATAATTTGTTTTTTGTCCCCTGCCTTCCAGTCAGAGGTTATCTGTATCCAAAGTGTTTTATCCACCATTTCCATGTTTTACTTCATTGTTTCAGCCCCTAAGGATATACCTTTACATAAAGAATGATTTAATCTGCCTGTTTTTGGCATCATAGAAATATCAGCATACCTAGGTAACTCCTCTGTTACTTATGTTTCCAGTTAGAGCCATGTGTCTGAGCTTCGTGTCTGTTGGCGCACTTAGCTGTATTTCCATTCTTACTGTGCTGAAAGACGTGCAACTATGAACGGGTCAGAGGGCCGAAGTAGGTCTGCTCTCTTGCAGGTGGACGTCTGTGTCTATGTTTCTGTTGCCGTGAAGTCCACCCCTCTTAACATCCTTGTGCGTGGCTGTTTGTGCACAGACAGCAAGCTTCTCTCTAGAGTCCATCCCTAGGAATGGGAGGCTGGATCAGACAGTTCTTGGTTCTCATCTTCAGCAGAAGTTCTCTAGAAATGGTACCACTTTTTACTCCCACCTGTGGGTAAAGGATTCTTCTTGTTCTACATTTTTTCAAATGGTTGATGGTACTGTTCAATTTTAAAAATTATGTCAATTTCTTGTCTGAAAAATAAACTCTAAGGTAATTTTGTATTTTCAAAAATGTCCCTGAATACTAACAGAGTTGGTCGATTTTCTCTATATTTGTTGGCTGCTTATTTTTCTTTTTCTGTAAAATAACCATTAAAATTTTTTTTTCGATAATATATTGGTGGTTCCCTGTAAGGTTTCTTTTTTTTTTTTAATTTTATTTGCTATTATTCTAATCTGTTAATTGGAGGATAATTGCTTACAGTGTTGTGCTGGTTCCTGCTGTACTGCAGTGTGAGTCATTTATGAAGTGAAGTGGAGTGAAAGTCACTCACTCGTGTCTGACTCTTTGTGACGCGATGGACTGTCCATGGGATTCTCCAGGCCAAAATACTGGAGGGGGGTCGCCTTTCCCTTCTCCAGCGGGTCTTCCCAACCCAGGGATTGAACCCAGGTCTCCCACTTTGCAGGTAGATTCTTAACCAGCTGAGCCACAAGGGAAGCCCAAGAACACTGGAGCATGTAGCCTATCCCTTCTCCAGGGGATCTTTCCGACCCAGGAATTGAACCGGGTAGATTAAAGAATCTATCTGCCAATGCAGGGGATGCAAGAAATGTGGGTTTGATCCCTGGATTGGGAAGACCCCCTGGAAGAGGGAAAGGCAATCAGCTCCAGTATTCTCGCCTGGAGAATCCCATGGACAGAGGGGCCTGGTGGGCTATGGTCCATGGGTTTGCAGAGTCAGACATGACTGAACACACACATTTATATATAAAATAGACCACAGGGACCTGCTGCACAGCACGGAAACTACACACAGTACTGTCTAATAACCTGTGTGGGAAAAGGATTTGAAAATGAATAAATACATGATGTATAAGTGAATCACTTTGCTGTACATGCGAAACTTATACATTGTAAATCAACTGTACTCCAATATCAAATAAATTTTTTTAAAAATTGTATGTGCCAACAACAGGTTTTGTATAAGATAGGTAGCAGATACATAGGATATTACCAAGTAAGTCGCAGCAGTTTAAAAGTGCATGCAATGTAGAATTGAGGTTCAGTTTTAGTAATTTTGGGTGTAATTGAAGACATGAGAATGGGTGATATGGAATAGGTTCCTGATAAAGTTAACTTGATATTTCTCCGGGAGCACTGATATTTCTGGGGAAGGCAGAGAGAAAAGGTCAAAATGGAGCCAGAAGAGATGAGAGTCAGGGGAGAAAGAGGAACAGTAGCATCTGAAGGGAGAGAGCACCTAGAAGGAGGGGGGCTTCTCACACTGTTTGCAGATGGTCCTCGGAGGACATTCTGTGGTCTCCCTTGGATGCCCAGTGTGAACGCCCAGAAGCTGATGGTGCCCGTCAGCCCCTGGCAGGCAATGTGCCTGCTGACAGAAACACAGGAGAGAGTCCCTGATCTCCATCAGGGCCACCTCCAGCAAGGAAGAAAGATGAGTGTAGAGATAACCACAGCACAAGACAATGTTATGGTAACTGCTGTGGAGCACGAGGGAGAAACTAGCGCATTCTATTGACGATGGGTCATATGCGCCTCCACGGTGGGAGAGAAGCGGGAAGTTAGGGACACAGTGTTTTTTTCTCTTAAAGCTTTCTCTGTAATTTTAATTAAGTTCTTCTTTTCAGATTATCATCTCTTAGCTAAATGGAAAATTTCTGATGAATTACAATGACCAGCTTCTTTCAAAATCTTACTTTTATTCAAAAACCCATGGTATTTTGTGATTTAATTTTTAGGAGGTATGGTGTCAATGTTTAGTTAAAGATAAGAATGTCCTCGTTTAACTGAAGAATATATGAATAACTTTATGTCTGTAAGAAGAGTAAGAATTTACCAAAGAGTGCAGGACGTTATAGAGACAATTGTTAAAAAAATTTATTAAAGGACATTACAGAATAAGTAAATAAATAAGAGCTATATCACAGTTATGGGCAGAAAGCTATGAAATAATAAAAATCTCTCTATTCTTTCTAAATCAAACTACATAGTATACCATGAATCAAATAGCTATGAGATTTTTTTTTCCACAGACACAAAAGGGTGGTTCTAAAACTGGGGTGAATCTAAAATTGCCATAGGAGAGGAAATTACCAGAAATAAATAAGGCACCCTTAAAGACGGAGAATGTGGAGAGAGCAAGCGGTGTGAGACAGCGGCCCTATAGCAAACGCAGATTCTGTGCACCAAGACTGCGGTCCTCGCCCAGGGAGAAAGAGACAGGCCCATGAAACAGTCAGAACGGGCGCGCACAGACCCATTTTCAAAATGCAGCGTGCTGTTCACCCACCGAGTCAGCACGCATTATGCGGAGCTGACAATGCCTGGCATTTTCTGGGTGATGGTGTCCCCGCAGTAAACAAAACAGAGTCCTTTCTCTGCTTTTGTGTTATAACGGGGGGCGGGGGTCACACAGTCAGAGTAAGGGTGATGGAGCAAGTGAAGCGGGAGAGGGATTGCACAGATCTGGGGAGGTGTCGGTTTTAAAATTCGGATGGCTGTGGTCTCACTGAAGGCGGTGAGAAAAGGCAGGCCCGGCCCCTGGAGGGCACGCGCTTCGGGCAGCAGCTGGAGACTTTCCAGGGGGACGCGGCTCAGGCAGGGGGTCCGTCCTGAGCAGGAGACCCGGCGGCAGGCAGGGGCCGAGCGGGCGCCAGGGCCTCAGTGTGAGGGCGGTGGGGCTGGACTTCTACCTCACACCAACAGAGTCCGACCTCCTGCAGATTAGAGACACCACTGCGAATGGCAAAACTTTAAGGAAACTCTTTTGTTGTCTCACATAGAGGGTCTTCATTACTATCCTTCTAAATTCCATATATATGTGTCAGTATACTGTATTGGTGTTTTTCTTTCTGGCTTACTTCACTCTGTATAATCGGCTCCAACTTCATCCATCTCATTAGAACTGAGTCAAATTTATTCTTTTTAAGGGCTGAGTAGTACTCCATTGTGTATATGTACCACAGCTTTCTTATCCATTCATCTGCTGATGGACATCTAGGTTGTTTCCATGTCCTGGCTATTATAAACAGTGCTGCATGGACTTTTGGACTCTGAGGGAGAGGGAGAAGGTGGGATGATTTGGGAGAATGGCATTGAAACATGTATACTATCATGTAAGAATGAAGCACCAGTCTATGTTCAATACAGGATGCAGGACGCATGGGGCGGGTGCACGGGATGATTCAGGGAGAGGATGTGGGGTGGGAGGTGGGAGGGGGCTTTGGCATTGGGAGATCGTGGACACCTATGGCTGATTCGTGTCAATGTATGGCAAAACAAATACAGTATTGTAATTAAAAAAATAAATAAATTTAATTAAAAAAAAAAAAAACTTTAAGGAACCATTTTAACGGCCTTAAGGGAGAAAATGTTTCTTTTACTTATATAAGTTCAAATAACTTTGAAACTAAGAACATTTGTCATCAAAAGTCCCTATAAAGACATCAAAAAGACAGGTCATGAATCTGACCAAAGATTGTGTTAGTGGCTCAGCCGCGTGCGACTCTTTGGGACCCCATGGGCTGCAGCCCACCAGGCTCCCCTGTCCGGGGGCTCCCAGGCGAGAGCACTGGAGCGGGCTGCCGTGTGCTTCTCGGGCGTCATGGGGCCAGGGCCTCCTCCTTTGCACAGCAGGCGGGTTCTCTATGGTCTGAGCCACACGGGAAGCCCATAGGAACGATAGCCTTAACAGGTTCAGGGCTGTAACCGCTCAGGAAACAGCCAGCCAGGGGGAAGAGGCCGCATAACATGGGGAGCTCAGCCTGGTGCTCAGCCTGGAGCTCAGCCTGGCGCTCAGCCTGGCACGCTGGGATGGCCTGGGCGGGGGCAGAGGCTAGAGCGTTGTGACTGACCCTGAGAGCTCAGTCGGTGAAGAAGCAGATGCATCATGGTGACGGAGCCCCAGAGCCCAGCTGGTGGAGTCTGCCGCAGAGCGGGAGACTGGGCCACCCTGGAAGCCCCCTACTTTTCGTGCGGTGTGTGTCAGTCTGGCTCCCAGCCTCTCCCTCCCCGCCGCCTTCCGCCTTGGGTGGCCGCAAGCCGGTCTTCCGTGTCTGCCAGTCTGTGTCTGTTTTGCAAGTCACTCACCTGTGTCCTTATTTCAGACTCCACCAACGGTTGCACATCTCCCCAGCAGCGTACATCCCCCTCCCTCGGATGCATCCACGCACACATTTCTGAAATGCGCCGCGTCTCCCTGTACACATGGAAAGGCTGGTGTCCTCACTATCGTTTCCCCAAATGAAAAGCACCCATCTTTGTCGCGCCTTATTTCAAACAAATGATGCTGACTTTAAAGCCTCTCTTCTCAAACTCTCCCCAGCCCTGCCCCTCATCTCCCAATTGTTCCTGGCTTAACTACAGCCGATTCTGTCCCGATGGACTTCTGAAACAGGCCCTGATCTGTCTTCCTGACTCTAGACTGATTTCTGACCTTTAGGTTCTTGTCTAAATTATTTTTCTAAATATGCAAATATTCTTACATATACTTTTTAAAAATGAGTATTTATTGGAGGATAGTTGGTTTACAATATTGTGTTAGTTTCTGCTTACAACAAAGTGAATCAGTTATATATATGTGCATATATTCACTCTTCTCTTAGACTGTTTTCCCATACAGGTCACTACAGACTATTGAACAGAGTTCCCTGTGCTACACAGTAGGTTCTTATTAGTTGTCTGTTTTATATATAGTTCAGTTCAGTTCAGCGTCTCAGTCGTGTCCGACTTTTTGTGAACCCATGGACTGCAGCACGCCAGGCCTCCCTGTCCATAACCAACTCCTGGAGTTTTCTCAAACTCATGTCTATCGAGCCCGTGATGCCATCCAGCCATCTCATCCTTGGTCGTCCCCTTCTCCTTCTGCCCCCAATCCCTCCCAGCATCAGAGTCTTTTCCAATGAGTCAACTCTTCACATGACGTGGCCAAAGTACTGGAGTTTCAGCTTCAGCATCATTCCTTCCAAAGAAATCCCAGGGCTGATCTCCTTCAGAATGAACTGGTTGGATCTCCTTGCAGTCCAAGGGACTTTCAAGAGTCTTCTCCAACACCACAGTTCAAAAGCATCAATTCTTTAGCACTCAGCTTTCTTCACAGTCCAACTCTCACATGCATACACACTGGAAAAAAACCATAGCTTTGACTAGACAGAGCTTGTTGGCAGAATAATGTCTCTGGTTTTTAATATGCTGTTTAGGTTGGTCATAGCTTTTCTTCCAAGGAGTAAGCATCTTTTAATTTCATGGCTGCAGTCACCATCTGCAGTGATTTTGGAGCCCAAGAAAATAAAGTCTGTCACTGTTTCCATTGCTTCCCCATCTATTTCCCATGAAGTGATGGGGATGGATGCCATGATCATAGTTTTCTGAATGCTGACTTTTAAGCCAAATTTTTCACTCTCCTCTTTCACTTTCATCAAGAGACTCTTTATTTTTCTTCGCTTTCTGCCATAAGGGTGGTATCATCTGCAAATCTGAGGTTTTTATATTTCTCCCAGAAAATCTGATTCCAGCTTGTGCTTCATTAAGCCCAGCATTTTGCATGATGTACTCTGCATATAAGTTAAATAAGCAGCGTGACAGTGCACAGCTTTGACATAAGCCTTTCCTGATTTGGAACCAGTCTGTTGTTCCATGTCCACTTCTAACTGTTGCTTCCTGACCTGCATACAGATTTCTTAGGAGGCAGGTAAGGTGGTCTGGTATTCCTCTCTCTTTCAGAATTTTCTACAGTTTATTGTGATCCACAGAGCCAAAGGCTTTGGCTTTGTAAATGAAGCAGAAGTAGATGCTTTTCTGAAACTCTCTTGCTTTTCGATGATCCAGTGGATGATGGCAATTTGAACTCTGGTTCCTCTGCCTTTTCTAAATCCAGCTTGAACATCTGGAAGTTCACGGTTCATGTACTGTGGAAGCCTGGCTTGGGGAATTTTGAGCAATACTTTGCTAGAGAATGAGATGAATGCAATTGCACAGTCGTTTGGTGTGTGTGTAAACATCAGTCTCTCAATTTGCCCACCCCAGCTTCACCCTTGGCTGCTGTCAGTTTGTTTTGTGCACCTGTGGCTGTTTCTGTTCTGTAAATAGGTTCAGTGGCACCATTTGTCTAAAGTCCATGTCTAAATGTTCGACTACGGTATTTTTCTTTGTCTGATCTCACTTTGTACAATAATCTCTAGGTCCATCCATGTTGCTGAAAATGACATTATTTCATTTCATTTTATGGCTGAGTAAACTTAGACAGAGCTTCCCCAGTGGCTCAGATGATAAAGAATCTGCCTGCAATGCAGGAGACCCAGGTTCAGTCCCTGGGTCGGGAAATACTGTGGAGAAGGGAATGGCAGCCAAGTCCAGTGATCTTGCCTAGAGAATTCCATGGACAGAGGAGCCTGATGGGCTATGGTCCATGGGGGTGCAAAGAGTCGGACAAAACTAAGCAATTAATACTTTCACTTTTCGAACCTACTCATTGTATTAACAAGCAGAGATATTACTTTGCCAACAAAAGTCCCTATAGTCAAAGCTATGTTTTTTCCAGTAGTCATGTAGGGATGTGAGAATTGGACCATAAAGCAGGTTAAACACGGAAGAATTGATGCTTTCGAACCATGGTGCTAGACAAGACTCTTGAGAGTCCCTTGGACTGCAAGGAAATCAAACCAGTCAATCCTAAAGGAAATTGACCCTGAATATTCATTGGAAGGACTGATGCTGAAGCTGAAGCGCCTATATTTTGGACACCTGAGGTGAAGAGGCAGCTCATTAGAAAAGGCCCTGATGCTGGGAAAGATTGAGAACAGGGGAGAAATGGGCAACAGACAGTGAGATGGTTGGATGGCATCACTGACTCAATGGACTTGAGTTTGAGCAAACTCTGGGAGATGGTGAAGGACAGGGAACCCTGGTGTGCTGTGGTCTGTGAGGGTGCAAAGAGTAGGACCCAGTTTAGCAACTAACCATTCTGCTGTTGATAGACACTTAGGTTGCTTCCATGTCCTGGCTGTTATAAATAGTGGTTACATAAACCTGGTAGCTCGTAAGGTAAAGAATCTGCCTGCAATGCAGGAGACCCGGGTTCAATCCCTGGGTCAGGAAAACCCCTGCAGAAGGAAATGGCAAGCCACTCTAGTAATCTTACCTGGAGAATTCCACGGACAGAGGAGCCTGGCGGTTTCCATCCACGGGGTCACAAAGAGTTGGGCACACGACTGAGCAAGTAACACTTCATCCTCTAGAATTAGATGTTTTCCTATAGCTTAACATTGCTGCAAGGACGAAAGTACATGCTCATCAGCCCAGCACACGTGGCATGCCCGTGCCCATTTCCCTCACTCTTTTCACGTCTTCCACTCACACTGTTCTCCCCTCACACCTAAATTTGAAATGTTTACTGACAGCATCACATTCTTTTATACCTTAACATGGGTTGTTGCTCTCATGCTTGTCATTTCCATCTAAATAATTCCGACTTGCTGAGCTCACATGGGGTCATTCCTGTGAAGCCTTCTGGGACATCCCACGCCAGTAAAGAGCTCTTCTCCTCTGACACTTTGCTCAGGTGTTCATTTTCACACTTGCTGATTTGAGCTAAAATGTGTGTGTGTTTTTCTCACTGTATTCTGAGTTCCTTTCTGAAGGCTGGAGCTGTTTGTTTTGCATCGTAGCTTCCTCTGGGGTTATAGTGCATATCCTTCTGGCAAACAGCTAGTGCTGATCCAGAAACCATCTCTGGCCGCTCCCCAGGGCGTCCTTCCCTGTCCTCAACACCTTGCAAGCCTAAATGGTCAAGGTCTTGTCAAACTGATGAACCTTCCCAATTTATCTTAAATTCATTGCTTTCTGTTTGTTGTCTTATTAACTAATGTCTCAACAATCAATCCTGAATATTTTAAAATGATTCTGTGTTCAACCATCATCTTATCATCCCTGGAGAATGAACATAGGTGTTATTAATTTTTCCATAAATATCTAGAGGATGAGAGTACCTGGAAACTACAGAATCACTGTGGATCCTGAACATGTCTGCCTCTGTATCAAGTGCTACACATGTATCATCTCATTTAATCCTCTTAGTATTCTTTCCTAAGGCCAAAAGGTGAGTAGTGGCCATTCTAGAATGTGAATACAAGTCTGTCAGCTGCGAGATCTGTCCTCCAGGATACTTGTTTGTTTCCGAGCCACTCGGCTCCATCCCCCAGGGCCCACTCTCCCCTTCATCCCTGTCGAGCCCTGTGTTGCTTCTGTTGTAGCCGCTGTGGGCTTATAGGAGAGGGAGCGGATGCTTACGGGAGTGCTGGCCAGGCCCTGTCATGCCTACCTGGTCTTTTCCTGCTCATTGTTTTGAAATTGCTTGAAATTCAGTTTAGGAGTCTGACACTTGATCTGTGCTGAGTTTTTCTGAAGAGTTAACATTTCCATCCCAAACCAGTCAGGCAGCCGGATTTTTTTTTTTCTCCCTCCCCACCCCCACCCCAAGGTGATTAGCAGAAGTCTTTAGCTTTAGTTCATTCTCTTCATTGTGATTGCTCCTCTTATGTTTGCTTTTTTTTAGCCAAGAACTCTTTACTGAATGGAAATTGCTTTCAATAAATATCTGAAGAACTGGTTTAGAAAGTTCACTTAAAGTACAAATAAATTCAGCAACAGAGGAAGAGTGAAATCTCATTTTTTGTTGTTGTCATAAATAATTTTCATGATGAAAGGAATTACATAGTCTAAGAAGTGAAGGAAAGCACCTTCCTTTAAGATTTCCTGAAGGTTTCAGAGCAAGTGACATGATCCTAAATCAATATTCTTGATGTTAAAATGTTATTAGAAGAGTGGTTATTTTAAATGGGATAGATTTTCTGATTAAATATGACCAAGAATAATCCTTTTCCTGCAAACTATAATTTATTGATATCAAATATCGGGTATTTTGGACTATGGTTGTTGTTGTTTGTTTGTTTTTTTAAGGAGCCAAGTTTCCTTTTATCCAGATTTTTAAAATGTAAAACACATTTAGGTAAAATCTCTAGTTTTTATTTCAAAATGAGGCAAATATGGCACATATACAACTTCTTTTCTCTGAAGATATCCTTGAAATGAAGCTAAAAGAAATTTAAAAAAGAGAGAGAGAAAGAGAGCCACAAAAGAACAGAGGTACAGAGGTGTTTGGGGTCAGAGTGGATAAAAAAAAGCATCTCTGGATGCCAGATGGTGGAAAGGCAGTGCACAGAAAAAGAAGAGAAAAGCATGAAGTCAGAAACGTGGGGAAAGTCTGGAGTTAGGGTTTGCCGATACCATGTTGAATGAATAAAGCAAAAAGTATCAGACAGCTGGGACTGAAAACATGAGGACTGATTTAAAGGAGGAAAATTTTAAACTAAGATAAATATACATTTTTATAGGGAAAGAAAGACAACAAAGAACAATAGAAAAGTATATTTTATATATGCAGCAGTTGAAAATAATAATTTTAAGCAATTGATTGGAAATAAGAAAGTAGAAGATACTTTGCTTGAAGCTAAAGCATTCTCCTTTGAATGGGCCAGTTTTATAACATCACTTGGAAAATGTATAATCTAATCCTATCATGTTACCTGATCAGTAGACAAAAATATTGATGATGTCAAAACAATGATAATGCTGTTTTTGAGCTTTTAAATTTTAGATTCATCCTTGAATAAAGCCTGGGAAAATGGGTAATAGAGTACAAAATATTTCAGTTAGAAGACTTTGAATGTTTAATAGTGTATGTGTAGTTGAGAGAATCTGGAAATTTGAAATCAAGGAAGAAAAGATGTACAAAAAGAGTAACTTCAAGCACGTAATTTGAAATCCTGACTCAAGTTAATGGAACCATGCATAAATATGGAAACATATTATACATAGTTGTAAAATAATAATAGAATATTTAACTTAATAAAATTTGATAATGTTTGTAGAGGAGTATGAAAAGAAAGAAACTAGTCAAGAAAGTATGATCTTTACTAGTGTCTATAAATGCATTAGTATGTTATTTAGAGCTGTGATATCAATTGGCATAAAATAATGATAATAAACATTTCATTTCAAGCATTTATTAATATCTCTGGGCTGAAGCTCTTTGTACTCCTGGGTTTGTTACCATGTGTGCATTATTGATAACAATAAACGAAAATAGAAAAGAAATTATAGCACAGTATTCTGAGAGTCCCTCTGGAAGAAGACTTGAAGTGCATGGGAATTACAAAATGTACTAGTTAGCTTTCCAGCTAACAAAATAACTTTTAAAATCAGAGGTTCTCAACATGCTTGCTCCTGGGAATCCAGCTGAGATTTGCAAGCCTCTTCAAGCTGTGTGAAGAGAGGCATAAGTTTATATTTTACTTTTCATAGTTTATGTAGAAAGCCACCAGTCATCCAATGGCATTGTATTTGGGGTTTTTCAAAAGTATATACAAGCGTTTCTATATGGTAAACACAATTAAGTGTTTAAAATACAACCAGATGCAACTATACCTTTAGTGTTAAAGAGGCCCTTAGGTACTGGGGTGCTTACTGGGGTACCTTTACCTGGGTTCAGATGGATTTGATCCAAAGGACTTCTGGACAGACAAGATAGCTCAGCTTCATCATTCCGTGACCTGAACAATTGAGAACCTCTTTGCTGACCACTTAACTATTACTATACCTGACTCAAGCTTTTAACTGCAGTTCAACTTGACAGTGGTTCCTTTAAGTCTTTAATGAAGGCGAGGAAGTGGAAAACAGGAAAGTTTTCCTCTTTCCTCCTGAAAGAGGTAAAGAAAAGTGAAACAATACTTTAACAATACCCTGGGGATTAAAAATAGCCTACCATGTCCATCTAGTCAAGGCTATGGTTTTTCCAGTGGTCATGTATGCATGTGAGAGTTGGACTGTGAAGAAAGCTGAGCACGGAAGAATTGATGCTTTTGACCTGTGGTGTTGGAGAAGACTTTTGAGAGTCCCTTGGACTGCAAGGAGATCCAACCAATTCATTCTAAAGGAGATCAGCTGTGGGTGTTCTTTGGAAGGAATGATGCTAAAGCTGAAACTCCAATACTTTGGCCACCTCATGCCAAGAGTTGACTCACTGGAAAGACCCTGATGTTGGGAGGGATTGGAGGCAGGAGGAGAAGGGGACGACAGAGGGTGAGATGGCTGGATGGCATCACTGACTTGATGGGCATGATTTAAGTGAACTCCAAGAGTTGGTGGTGGACAGGGAGGCTTGGTGTGCTGCAATTCATGGGGCTACAAAGAGTTGGACATGACTGAGCGACTGAACTGAACTGAACTGACCATGTCATTTGTGAACAAGCAAGTCAATTGTTAGAAAGACTTTACAATATCCTTTGTTTATTGTAGGTTGTTCTGGCTTAGTTTTTTTCATCAATTCCCCTTTAAAAAAATTTTAACTTCTGTGTATTTCTGCTGCCTTTTGCCAGTTCCCCAGAAACCTAAATACAGACCCAGTTTTCACGTTGGTTTCAGAAGTCTGTTGAGCTCTGACGTGTGTCTGAGAGTCAGTCTGACGTGTAGGAGACGTAATGGGCTTTAACGAGCCTGAGCTTAAGTCTTGGTGCTGCAGACCATTCACCCTTGCTCTTCCTTGGTTTTTACTTCTGTTAAGCGAGGATGGTAGCACATCCTTTTAGAATTCTTTGGCTAAAAATTATTTATTTCTGGGAAAGACGACAGTGGTTTCCAGGAAACAGCTGGTGAAATATTTTAATCATAGGAGGTTGCTTCTCTAATTTTCTCTTTTAATCTTTGGTGTGCTGGGTCTCCATTGCTGCACCTGGGCTTTGCTCTAGTTGCCATCAGGGGCTCCCCTCTGGTTGTGGTCAGGCCTCCTCCCTGGTTGTGATCAGGGCTCCTCCCTTGTTGTGATCATGGCTCCTCCTTAGATGTGATCAGGGATCCTCTCCAGTTGTGATCAGGAGCTCCTCCCTAGATGTGATCAGGGCTCCTCCCTGGCTGTGATCAGGGCTCCTCCCTAGATGTGATCAGGGATCCTCTCCAGTTGTGATCAGGAGCTCCTCCCCAGTTGTGATCAGGGCTCCTCCCTAGATGTGATCCGGGCTCCTCCCCTGGCTGTGATCAGGGCTCCTCCCTAGATGTGATCAGGGATCCTCTCCAGTTGTGATCAGGAGCTCCTCCCCAGTTGTGATCATGGCTCCTCCCTAGATGTGATCAGGGCTCCTCCCTGGCTGTGATCATGGCTCCTCCCTAGATGTGATCAGGGATCCTCTCCAGTTGTGATCAGGAGCTCCTCCCTAGATTTGATCAGGGCTCCTCCCTGGCTGTGATCAGGGCTCCTCCCTGGCTGTGATCAGGGCTCCTCCCTAGTGGAGATTCCTGGGTTGCTTGCCTTCCCTTGTTGTGGAGCTCTAGGGTGTGGGCTCCGTAGTCGTGGGGCATGGGCTTGGTTGCCCTGCTGGGTCTTCCTGGATCAGGGATAGGATCAGGAATAGCACCAACACTTAGGCACTGACAGGCTGATATTTTCTCCTGCACTGAGCCACCAGGGAAGCCAGGAAGGTGGTTCTGTTGCCCAGGTTTTGACCAGTGCTTCTTAGACATCCCCCATGGAGCCTTTTAAGCCTTGAACTAATTTGCCTTCTGTTGGGATCTCAGTCTATGCTTTAACAAGCTCCCCAGATGATTCCTGGTGTATTGCCAGCGTTAAGAATGGTTGCCTTAAATATGTGGCATGCATTTTAAGAGCAATTATTGTTTTTACTTTTTCCACAAGCAAGTTTATTTTGAATATCTACATCAAGACCCCCAAACGCAGTCAACTTCAGATGACAATGCAGATTTTCTACACAATTGAACTGTGTGGCTTCAACCAAGAATCATATCCTTGGCCGCCTTTTTCTCCTAAAAATGCTTGAGAGCAGCTGAAGTGGTTGCTTTTACTTATCTAATTACTTCTTTCAACAATAAACCTTTTCTGAGCATTTTCTGTTTTCAGGTACTTGTTTTTCAAAGATGAGCAAAACTGACTACATCTTTTGCAGTCTTGGGAAGGGAGGACTGTAAGCAGAATGTCTAGGAGATGAATGCTGTACGACAGGATGTGGGAATGTGTGGCGTGTTGTGAGAATGGGGAGGAGGGCTATTTGGCTCCGTCAACTATGAGACCGGAGGGGCTTTTCTTGGAAAGAGAGCATTTTGGAGAAACAGGCAAGAATTACACATATACTATGTAAGCGATAAAGACTGGAGGAAAGAAAGCCTATGAAGGATAAGGAGGCAATAGACCACATCAGATTAGACAAGAACTTGCCAGTAAATCTGTACTACTGGAGCAGAATATCGGAGGCCAGAATGGATGGGAGTGAATCCAAAGACACGACCCGGGTTAGTTCGTGGAGGCAGTGCTTGCCAACACAAAATGCCTCTGATGGCATGAATTCCACATCGCTGGCTAATAAAAATAAGCATATGGGCCACCTATAGGGAATGGGGGAAATGTGTGTGTAAATTACTGAATGAATATTTCAGTGCAAGGAGTAGAATAATTCAAGGAAGTATCAAGTCTAACCCAAACACAGAACAGAAGAAACTGAGTCCTGCCAAATTCAAAACAGTGAGAGATTTTATGTAGGGGCTGTACCAACTGGTACATGAATTGGTACATAAACAATATGTATGCATGTGTATACACACACAAACATATGCACAGACATTTGCATTTTTTAGCAAAACATAAAGAGAAGTAAGGATATTTTCATGTGCTTAATTCCATATATAATGTGTTATCTTGGGATTTTCATGCTAGAAGGGATCATATACTTATGGAGGTAGAATTTGTTTAAAAAGAACCACCCCACACACCATTATGCGTTCGTAAAGTCATTAAAGATTGATTTACAAAAGGAAACAAGCAGAGAAGCAAGAAGAAAAGGGACATTGTTAAACACGTACCCCTGAATTTATGCCTTTTCTACTTTAACCAAACATTTAAAATCAGGATAGTTGCTCACATAGCTCATATCAATGTTTCATTGTTTAATTTTCCTATAGCCTTTGTAACTTTCATTTTGTGACATTCTCAAATTACCTCATTTAAATCATCTGTAATATATATAGTATAGTGAAATTCGCTCAGTCTTGTCTGACCCTTTGCAACCCCATGGACTATACACAGTCCATGCAATTCTCCAGGCCAGAATACTGGAGGGGGTAGCCTTTCCCTTCTCCAGGGGATCTTCCCAACCCAGGAACTGAACCCAGGTCTCCCACATTGCAGGCAGATTCTTTACCAGCTGAGGTACCAGGGAAGCCCAAGAATACTGGAGTGGGTAGCCTGTCCCTTCTCCAGTGGATCTTCCTGGCCCAGGAATCAAACCAGGGTCTCCTGTATTGCAGACAGATTCTTTACCAGCTGAGCTATGGGGGAAGCTCTAAATCCTCTGTAGGCACCCTAGTAAAGGCATGCTTCTTCCAATTCTGTCAGCCTCGTCTCTATGTATATTTCAGTTTCTGAAATGCATTTCTTCTTTCTAGGTTCTTGGGGATCACAAGACTCTTTGAGGCTAAAATTGATCATAAATGGTAGAAGGCAGACAAAAAATGGTCTCAGTGATCCATCGCTTGCTCCAACTTTCCCTTTTAGACACTAGCCAAGAAAATAGATTTTGACTTTTCCTTTAATCAGGAAATTGTAGAATTATTGCTTGAGTAAAATTTCACCGTGGTTTGTGGATTTTTAAATTGTGTTTTCCACCAAGTCACGTTTTAAGCTGGATTTCTTTACTTTTGGCTTCACTGCTTCTTCGCTGCTTTGAGCACATGCTCTCTCTGTGCAGTGGCTGGGGGCGGGTCTCCAGTCGCCATGCACATGCGTCTCGGTGCCGAGGCGTGTCTGCGCTGAGCGCGGGCTCTGCAGTGCCCAGGCTTCGGTAACTGTCGCCCGCAGCTCAGTCACCGCGGCTCTCAGGCTCCGGAGCGCAGGCCCAGTAGCTGTGGTGCCTGGGCTCAGCTGCTCCGTGGCAAGTGAAATCTGCCCGGAGCAGGGATGCAACCCACGTTCCCTTCCTTGGCAGATGGATCCTTACCCACCGTGCCACCAAGGATGTCCAGTTCGTGGATCTGTGTGTTGCCTATTCAGTTTGTTTTGTGTTGAATCTTGTACCCCCCAAAAGTTTGTTATAGTCCTAACTCCCAGTACATTAGAGTGTGACCATATTTGTAAACAGTCACTTTACAGAGATGACCAATTTAAAATGAGTTCACAAGAGTGGTCCCTAAACGTATATGACTGGTACTCTGATAATGAGAAATTTGGACACAGAGACACACTCAAGAAGAATGGGATGTGAAGATGGAGAATTAGAGTGACGTGACTATAGTCTAAGGGTCGCCAAGGGTTGCTGGCAAGATACCAGGGGCTAGGGAGAGGCAGGAGGAATTCTTACAGACTTCAGAGGACTTGAGTATGGTTTGCCAGCATCTTGACTTTGAGCTTTTAACCTCCAAGACTGTGAGGTAATGAACTTCTGTTGATGTAAGCTGGTGGTCCTTTTCTTATAGCAACACTAGGAAATTAATGTATGGTTAAAATATTTGAAAGGAAGGATCAAAAGGTCAACCGATATCATACTCTGATGTTCTAGTTGTTTCCATCCATCCTCCCATTCACCCGTCTGCTCATCCACACAGCTGTCTTTCCATCCATACCTACATCTGTCTATCCATCCATCCGTCCATCCATCCCCCATCCATCCATCTAATAGCATTATGATTTTGAAAAAGAAAGGAATTTAACAAAAGTAGTGAGGACATAATTTCAGATTGAGGGGAAAAAAACCCTTTCATTCAACCATCCATGATTTGTATACGAAAACGTTCTATCCTCGCCTATCTTTTCACCTCAGATTCCAGCACCCAACCTACATTTCAGTGACCTGCAGAGAAGCCAGTTGTGATTGTGAACTTCTGATGCAGCTGGTCATTTAATGAATTTCTGAAATTTATCCTCCAGCCCAATCCATAAGACTGTGCTCTTTGGGGTGCTCTTTGTAAATGGAGTCCCAGCTCTGGAGTTGTTAGATTTTATTACTGAGACCTTATTCAGAGACAGGCCTATTGAACCTTGGATAATGTGACTATCTGGCTCAGGCAGCCCCATAGGCATGCATTGCCTTCCAAAGAGGTTTTGCTATTTAAGTCCATCAGAAACAGGATTCTAATAAAAGCACTTGAGTCAGAGTCTGTCCCTGTATTGCTGATAACAGGGTGTCCGAAATGTCCAAATTAAGGACTGGAGTCTTCCCCACAGGGTGATATTAGTGTGATCAGTCAGAAGTGTTCCCTTTTAAAGAAACTTAATAGTTTTTTAATGTACATTCTTTTAATATACCCCACATCCAAGGTAAGAGAAACCCAAGTAAAACGGTAGGTGTTGCAAGAGGGCATCAGAGGGCAGACACACTGAAATCATACTCACAGAAAACTAGTCATCTAACCACACTAGGACCACAGCCTTGTCTGACTCAATGAAACCAAGCCATGCCAGCAGGGCAACCCAAGACGGGCGGGTCATGGTGGAGAGGGCTGACAGAACGTGGTCCACTGGAGAAGGGAATGGCAAGCCACTTCAGTATTCTTGCCTTAAGAACCCCTTGAACAGTATGAAAAGGCAAAATGATAGGATACTGAAAGAGGAACTCCCCAGGTCAGTAGGTGCCCAATATCCTACTGGAGATCAGTAGAGAAATAACTCCAGAAAGAATAAAGGAATGGAGCCAAAGCAAAAACAATACCCAGTTGTGGATGTGACTGGTGATAGAAGCAAGGTCCAATGCTATAAAGTACAATATTGCATAGGAACCTGGAATGTCAGGTCCATGAATCAAGGCAAATTGGAAGTGGTCAAACAGGAGATGGCAAGAGTGAACATTGACATTCTAGGAATCAGCAAACTAAAATGGACTGGAATGGATGAATTTAACTCAGATGACCATTATATCTACTACTGTGGGCAGGAATCCCTTAGAAGAAATGGGTAGCCATCATGGTCAACAAAATTCAGTACTTGGATGCAGTCTCAAAAATGACAGAATAATCTGTTTTTTTCCAAGGCAAACCATTCAGTATCACAGTTATCCAAGCCTATGCCCCAACCAGTGACACTGAACTTGAATGGTTCTATGAAGACCTACAAGACCTTTTAGAACTAACACCCAAAAAAGTAGGATGCAAAAGTAGGAAGTCAAGAAACACCTGGAGTAACAGGCAAATTTGGCCTTGGAATACAGAATGAAGCAGGGCAAAGACTAATAGTGTTTTGCCAAGACAATGTGCTGGTCATAGCAAACACCCTATTCCAACAACACAAGAGAAGACTCTACACATGGACTTCACCAGATGGTCAACAACAAAATCAGATTGATTATATTCTTTGCAGCCAAAGATGGAGAAACTCTATACAGTCAACAAAAACAAGACCAGGAGCTGACTGTGGCTCAGATCATGACTGCCAAATTCAGACTTAAATTGAATAAAGTAGGGAAAACTACTAGACCATTCAGGTATGACCTAAATCAAATCCCTTATGATTATACAGTGGAAGTGAGAAATAGATTTAAGGGACTTGATCTGATAGATAGAGTGCCTGATGAACTATGGACGGAGGTTCGTGACATTGTACAGGAGACAAGGATCAAGACCATCCCCATGGAAAAGAAATGCAAAAAAGCAAAATGGCCGTCTGGGGAGGCCTTACAAACAGCTGTGAAAAGAAGAGAAGTGAAAAGCAAAGGAGAAAGGGAAAGATATGAGCATCTGAATACAGAGTTCCAAAGACTAGCAAGAAAAGATAAGCAAGCCTTCTTCAGCGATCAATGAAAAGAAATAGAGGAAAAGAACAGAATGGGAAAGAGTAGAGATCTCGTCAAGAAAATTAGAGATACCAAGGGAATATTTCATGCAAAGATGGGCTCGATAAACGACAGAAATGGAATGGACCTAAAGAAGCAGAAGATATTAAGAGATGGCAAGGATACATAGAAGAACTGTACAAAAAAGATCTTCAGTGCCCAGATAATCATGATGGTGTGATCACTCATCTAGAGCCAGACCATCCTGGAATGTGAGGTCAAGTGGGCCTTAGAAAGCATCACTAGGAACAAAGCTAGTGGAATCACCTTGATGGAATTCCAGTTGAGCTATTTCAAATACTGAAAGATGATGCTGTGAAAGTGCTGCACTCAACATGCCACAAATTTGGAAAACTCAGCAGTAGCCACAGGACCACAAAAGGTCAGTTTTCATTCCAATCCCAAATAAAGGCAATGTCAAAGAATGCTCAAACTACCACACAATTGCACTCATCTCACATGCTAGTAAAGTAGTGATCAAAATTCTCCATGCCAGGCTTCAGCAGTACATGAACCATGAACTTCCATATGTTCAATCTGGTTTTAGAAAAGGCAGAGGAACCAGAGATCAAATTGCCAACATCTACTGGATCATTGAAAAAGCAAGAGAGTTCCAGGAAAACATCTATTTCTGCTTTATTGACTATGCCAAAGCCTTTGACTGTGTGGATCACAATAAACTGTGGAAAATTCTGAAAGAGATGGGAATACCAGACCACCTGACCTCCCTCCTGAGTAACCTGTATGCAGGTCAGGAAGCAACAGTTAGAACTGGACATGGAACAGCAGACTGGTTCCAAATAGGAAAAGGAGTAAATCAAGGCTGTATATTGTCACCCTGCTTATTTAACTTACATGCAGAGTACATCATGAGAAATGCTGGACTGGAAGAAACACAAGCTGGAATCAAGATTGTTGGGAGAAATATCAATAACCTCAGATATGCAGATGACACCACCCTTATGGCAGAAAGTGAAGAGGAACTAGAAAGCTTCTTGAAGAAAGTGGAAGAGGAAAGTGAAAAAGTTGGCTTAAAGCTCAACATTCAGAAAACAAAGATCATGGCATCCGGTCCCATGACTTCATGGGAAATAGATGGAGAAACACTGGAAACAGTGTCAGACTTTGCCGGGTCCAGCCCCGGTGGATCCAGGGTAATCTGAAGTGGGGACAGAGTTGGTGTCCTAGGAAAGAACTTATTTAATTACAGATATAAAGAGAGATTAGAAAAGGATAGTGTAGTAGGAAATATTAGTGGAGAAAAAGAGGCTGAATAGCTTGGTTTACGTGGGATACCAATAAAGCTTCAGGACAAGAAGCTTGCACCACCTACATAGGCCACCGGTGCCCACTTGAATATTGGAGAGTGCCCCGCCTTGGGCTCGCTCTCGCGTGGAACTTAAATGCCAGGGCAAAATTAGCAAGCTTGGCAAGCACCCATGCTCCATGGGAATTCAGCCAGAAAAATGGAGAACAAGAAAGAACGATACAGGCAATCAGTCTTTCCAGAAACTGATCCGTTTTCTTTATTTTCAGGTTTGCTTATATACCTTTTTTACCACACTAGAGACAAATCGAAATTTTAAAGTCATGCGGGGGTCAGCAGTCCTGACCTTTATCAAAATCAGGTGCTTCATATAAATGTATACAAAAAGGGGTTTCTTAGGGGTTTTTACATCATCTTCTGGCCATGAGGCCTGCTGACATTTTATGGTCCTTTCTTTCTGATAATGATCAGTCAACCAGAAACTTATTTTCTAGTGGCGATTTTTCTTAAACCAGGCACCACCCTCCAAAGGTACCAGATAAAGTTGCATTCCTATAGGGTGAAGGTGTAGTGTGTCACAATTAAGAAAGGAATTTACTTAGCCTAAGGTTAACATGATTAATCTTAAAGGTTACTACTTATTTCTCCTATATGCTAGTTATATTCATTATAAGGGCAGGGAATATGGAGACTTAGCAGCAAATATTGGCCCAACAAATGAAAAACCCTTCACCAATATAATTCCTAATCAACCCACTATACTAATAATTTCTAACTTCCTAAAAGAATCTGCCTTTAGTAAGTCTAAAACATCTCGTGCCTCTCACGGTTGAGAGGCTGTAAACAGTCACATGTGGCCGGACGAACCTGTTCAGGCAGGCTAGATAACCTTCAGAGGAGTTTGTAAGTTGAAACATTCTTGTCACACCCGGGAATTTTTATTAACTGGAGCTGTAGGTTAACTCCTTCTCCTAGAGAGGTGATGAGGGAGAGAGCCCCCTGTAAAGTCAGAGGTGTAGGTGAAAGCATAAAACAGTAAAGTAGGCAAACTTTGGTTTCAGGGGTAGATGCTCAGGAACAGGGGATTTCCTGAGGCTCTATCCTGCCTTTGCGCATGCAGAAGCCTCCTTCCTCATGACTTTTGCCATGGGCAGAGTTCCTCATGCTGGCTCCCAGCAAGACTTTATTTTTGGGGCTCCAAAATCACTGCAGATGGTGACTCCAGCCATGAAATTAAAAGACGCTTACTCCTTGGAAGAAAAGTTATGACCAACCTAGATAGCATATTCAAAAGCAGAGACATTACTTTGCCAACAAAGATCCGTCTAGTCAAGGCTATGGTTTTTCCAGTGGTCATGTATGGATGTGAGAGTTGGACTGTGAAGAAAGCTGAGCACCGAAGAATTGATGCTTTTGAACTGTGGTGTTGGAGAAGACTCTTGAGAGTCCCTTGGACTGCAAGGAGATCCAACCAGTCCTTTCTGAAGGAGATCAGCCCTGGGATTTCTTTGGAAGGAATGATGCTAAAGCTGAAACTCCAGTACTTTGGCCACCTCATGCCAAGAGTTGACTCATTGGAAAAGACTCTGATGCTGGGAGGGATTGGGGGCAGGAGGAGAAGGGGACAACAGAGGGCGAGATGGCTGGATGGCATCACTGACTCAATGGACATGAGTCTGAGTGAACTCCGGGAAATGGTGATGGACAGGGAGGCCTGACGTGCTGCAATTCATAGGGTTGCAAAGAGTCGGACACGGCTGAGTGACTGAACTGAACTGAATATTCTTTTGGCCTGAAAAAAAAAAAAATCCCATTGCAGAAAAAGGATGACCATCCATAGAAGTAAATCTCTTTCTTTTCTTTCTTTTTTCCTCTGATTTTTTTTTTTCCTTCTCTCCTGGTATACCTTTTCTCACTGATACAGGAAATATGTCAATAAAATTTAAATATATATTAATCTTCACTGGGTTCCAGGAAAACTAATGAGAACCACAGGGAATGAGAACATGAGTGGCACATAGCCCCTACCCTACTCCCTGAAATACCACATACAGATAGTTTTTAAAGGTGAACAGGATTAAACTTCCATGATGAGATATGTGTCAGTAATATGTCCACAAACTCAATTAAAAATCAAGGACTTATACTCAATATCCTGTAATAATCTATAAAGCAAAATAATCTGTAAAATTATATATATTACATATAATAATGAACTGATCTGCAAAACAGAAATAGACCCACAGACAAGGTGAACAAACTTGCTGTTACCCAAGGGGAAGGTGGCTGGAGGGATAAACTGACGAATTTGGGATGAACAGAGATTCACACTGGTAGACCTAGAATAAATGAACAGCAGAGACCTACTCTATAGCCACAAGGAATTAGACTCAATATTTCATAATAACCTATAATGAAAAATATTCTTAATAAGAATACATGTATGTGTGTGTGTAAAACTGACTCACTTTGCTATAAGCTAATAGTGTCATAAATCAAATATGTCAATAATTTTTTAATTAAAAAAGAAAAAAAAAACCTCAGAGTGCAATTACCTGTGGGAATTCCACAACAGTGCCACGACACATTGGCTGAATGCAACTTGCCAGAGCATATAAATGATTCCAAGAAAAATAATCTCTTAACAACCCCTTCAAGCTCATCATGCTTTACTTTGATCTCTCTGTTTCATATTATTAGTCTGCTCGGAGAACATTAGGGAAAATAGCCATGGCAGAAAGCTACTGAAAGGTCTCTTCCATTTGGACATGTCCCGAGTACTTGGAGAGCATACGAAAGGTCTGGCACATTTAAGTTCAAGCACTGGTTTTCTGAGCAAAATCGGCTTCTCCTGAACTGAGTAGAACAGTGTGGCTGTTTGCCTTTGCCTGGGAAGACTGCTGGTGGGGAAATGGTCTGATGTTGACCTGTAAAGTAGAAAGAGAACCAGCGAACCATTGCTTCAGCACTTAAATGAACCTGTGTCTAGAAATGCGTTCATAAGTGAATGTATGCAAGTCTTGTGTGGCGGCTGCCAGCTGCAGACTCTGCTCTGAGCGTCTCTACCCCTGTTGTATCCTGGAGTCATTGATCCACATGCTTTCACTTCTCATAAACTCTCCTCACCCCTCGTGCATAAGATTCCCTTGTGAACCCACTGATGCAGTTAACACCATTCCAAGACTGATGTTAAGTTTTTATATCAGGCTTCAATAATATTCAGTTTATGTTTTAGCAACTCAACAGTCATATGGTGGGCCCTGGCCCAAGTGGGAGCCACTCAATTAATTCCCAGGTGCAAAGAGCACAGAGGTGTGGCCGCCTTGACTTTCTCCCTTTTGAGTGAGACCCGAGACAAGAGAGGCCTTCATATGAGGTGGTGGAGTGGCATGAAGGATGAGCTGGGGACCTGGCCTCTCTGAAGGAGGTCAGCTGAGAAGAGATGGGTTCTGTCTGGAGTCCCGCGAAGTAGGTAGGCATTAGTCAGAGGAAGATTAAGCAGAAGGTGTGGGGAAAGGGTTTTCAAGGCAGAGGAAGAGGAATGTGCAGAAGACTTGAGGGTAAAAGAAAGCTGGGTGTATTGAAAAATTGGTTGTGCCCTTGTGTCTTCAATATGTTGTATTTCCTACTTAAACATATCAATTTAGCAGATTGAGCTTGACATGATCAGTGAGCTCGATGGAGAACGCTTACCTCTAGTTGAATGAATCCGTCTGTGAAGGGAGCTCACACATGTCCTTTGCTGTTGGGCAAAAGCAGAGAAAGCAGGAGGCTTCACGGGCAGCCTCCCTCCAGCCCTGCTCAGAGCTGTGTCTTGGCCTTGGGCGATTGGTATTTCTGTCAGATTCCCTCCCTCCCTCAACCTCGGAGAAAGGGGGAATGCTGAAGACCTTGGTGTTCTTGATGGGAATGGTGGTACCATGGGAGCAGCACATGTTTGAAAAAAAGGCAACTATTGATACATTTAAAATTTATATTAAAAAAAGATGCATGCACTTTTGGGGTATGGAAATTACGTGTCTGTTTTTAAAAGAGGGCGAAAGTTACAAATTTTCTCAAATGGAAAAATTGTTGAAGAAACACAATTATTATAATTTTTAATAATGTGTAAGTCATGTAATGGAGAAAGAAATGGCAACCCACTCCAGTGTTCTTGCCTGGAGAATCTCTTGGACAGAGAAGCCTGGCGGGCTACAGTCCTTGGGGTCACAGAGAGTCAAACACTACTAAGCAACGAACACACACACACACATGAGTCATATAAACACAAATTTTACTAGTTCGTAGTCGATGGAATAAACTGTGTGTCACTTAATATTCAGTTCAGTTCAACCACTCAGTCGTGCCCAGCTCTCTGTGACCCCATGGACTGCAGCATGCCAGGCCTGCCTGCCCATTACCAACTCCCGGAGCTTACTCAAACTCACGTCCATCTGAGTCAGTGATGGACTGTTTGGCATCACCAAACAGAGTCGGTGATGCCACCGTACATTACAGGGCCACACATTACATTACAGGGCCACACATTCCAGTGCACATTCCAGGCACCATTATCACAAAGCTTTGTGTGGTGCTGGATGGAGGCACCAGAGTAGAAGTTGTGCTGCTTATTACTTCTGTGATATTAGGCAACGGGCAATGAGAGGCCCTCGGGAGGCTGCCAGGCTAGGAGCAGTGCTCACAAGCACAGAGACACCATGAGTGCCAGGAAGTGTGATCTTAGCCTGACTGTCACAGGCCACCGCCACCTAGAAATCCCAGCTGGAAGAGACGACCTGTATACTTCTAGACTTCTAAACACTCTGGCATTTAAATTCTTATTCTTTGATATGAAAACCAAGCTAACAGGAACAGACAAACTAAGAGGAACAGAGGGAGGCGGTCTCTTGGAGCAGGAGAGGTAAAGGCAAGGTTCAGCCCCATCCATCCTCCCTGAAGACACAGCGGCAACCGAGGGAAGGGCATTGGGAAGGGAGCCCCAGCGACTCCCCTGAGGCTGGCCCTGGCCTCTCATCTACAAACTAGTTCAGCAGAATGCCCCGAGGGAGGCGAGGGAACAGCAAGGCCTGGGAAAGAAACACAGAGATCCTTAAACCTGAAATGAAGGAAAACATATTCATTTGGCTTTAAATAAGGCCTTAGGCTGAGTTTGAAATTGGATTTTACTCTAGAGTTGGGGTGAGCATATCAATAGCTAGTGTATCTTTCTTCACTTGTGTGTGTTGGTTTGGGGAGTGTTGGATAATGTATTTGGAAAATGTTAGCTTTCAAAATATCCCGCCTTAGGTATTATATGACTATGTCTTAAAATGCCGTGTAGCTTTCACCATTTCTTTTTAGTTTTCAGCTTACGGCTGCATGGGTTCAGTGAAATGTCCGACTGTGATTTCTGGGTATTACATTTTTAGTTTAGTGACTATTTTTGCACAAAAGCTTACATTTTATTCATATGCATATAACGATTTTATTTTACAGGATCACATTTTTTAAGCTGTATGTATTGAACAGAGATGCTAAATTTAAAAACAAATGACAAAAGCTTTGGTTTTATTATTTTAGAAATTTGTTACTTAAAGCAGACATTTTGTGCTGTGGGACATCTCAGCGGATTTAATGTTGGATGTGCGCTGTGAATGCCCAGGCTGCGGCACCTAGGTTCCCTACAACTTACTTAACCCAAGAACTCCTTTTTTCTTTCCTGCACACACTGGCGTTTCCTCAGACTGCTTTTGCAGACTGATTCCTAGCGATGATGCTCATACACACAGTAACGTACGATTATTTTGACAGCTTGGACCTGTCGGTTCGCAGGGAGGAAACCAACGCACGTGCCTTTCTTTGGGACAGAGCCTTTGATCCCGGTGCCTCTGCATTTGCCCCCAGGGCACGTGTGCAGCCCTCTGCCCGCCTGACTCCTGGTGACCCCACGGATGGTAGCCCGCCAGGCTCCTCTGTCCATGGCGTTCTCCAGGCAAGAAGACTGGAGCGGGTTGCCATTTCCTTCTCCTCCAATATAGACCATGTTGTATCACTTAATTACCTGTTTAACAGCAGAAATTACTTAGATGTAGCCCTTGTTAATTCCTTGCTGTAAATGGCTTTCCATATATTTGTAGCTGTATCTGTTAAAGAGGCAACTGTGCCTTATGTCCATTACTGAAGGCATTAAACTTTTGCCGTTTTGTTGTTCTAGGTTCCTGAAATAATAACAGAGAATTACACATGGTGGCGTAACTATAGCTTTTATTTCATCATTAAAGGATAATTCAGTTTAAAAAAAATGTATACTGGAAAATAAGATTGCCTTTGAAGAAGAACACAATACTTTGCATTTTAAAGTTTGATTTTTTAGCTATAGTGATCAGAACAATATTCAGTTTTTAAAAAGAATTAAATCTAGAGAATATGCCACATTTGCCTAAAGTGTCTGCTTCTAAAATACCTCCCACACCAATTTGGATTGAATGCAGTCAGTGAAAGTGACCAACATTACTGAAAGACAAAAATAAATAGCTACTCTCGAAATATGATAAACTCAGAACTATGTATTTTCAGAGAGCATCTTTGATTTGAACATGTCATTCATTACTTCACAGTGTCATTACGAAGGGGCTTCAGTATCCCTGAATAGAATGCAGGTGTAAGTCACCTGCTCCCTAAGAGAACTGGGTCTTGCTTGTGCAGATGGAACAGATGCAATAGAAACGGGGAGGCAGCTGCGTCTGAATTACTGGCTCTTTCAGCGTTCTGTTCTTCCTTAGTTGTCGGCCGCTTGCTGTCGGGAGCACCGCTTGGCATCCGCGCTGCAGGGGACCCGGGGGGCGGGAGGCGGGCCCTGCAGCGCCCTGCACGCAGCCCTGTGGCTGCCGCTCTCGGGCTCTGCTCGCGGTCCCTTTCGCTTCTGAGGACATAGGGGTGAGGCGGGGCTGAGGAAAGTTTCATTTAACTGGGGTGGGAGACAGGGCAGTGTAGGTAGCGAAGAATCCTGTGCCGTGCCCTATGACCTTTTTTCACGAGCACTTGAGGTTCAAACTAAGAAAAGAAAACGGCAACTTTATGTTAATTTTTAATGTTTGGATTCAGATGCAGAACTGAATTTAGAAATGAGCTTAGATCATGTATTAAGATTTGAAAAACTTATAGAATTAACTGGAAGCAATTCAAACATTTATCAGCTAACACGGATAATCACATTAGGGTGAAAGTGAAAGTGTCCGTTGCTCAGTTGTGTCCAACCCTTCGTGACCCCATGGACTCTAGCCGCCAGGCTCCTCTGTCCATGGGATTCTCCAGGCAAGAATCCTGGAGTGGGCTGCCACTTCCTCCTCCAGGGGAATCTACCAGACCCAGGGACTGAACCTGGGTCTCCTGCACGGCAGGCAGGTCCTTTCAAGTCTGGAGCCCAGGGAAGCATCCCGGGTTCACCTGTACAGAGGGCTACTGCTCAGCAGCAGAAAGGGATGCCACCAGGGCATGCAGCGACATGGGTGGACCTTAACAACACCGTGCTGAATGAGCGCTGCCAGGCACCGAAGGTCACACAGTGTGCGATTCCGTTTGTATGGACTGTGAGGAAAGGGAAAAATAGAGTCACAGAGGGCAGAGCAGTGATTTCACCGGGTGGGGTGGGAGGCAGGAAGTGGCCTCACGAGGGAACCTTATGGGTAATGGAAGTGTTCTATGAGGGAATTATTGAGACTGTATCTATTTGTCAAATCTCACCAAACTCTGAATTTAACATTGGTGAGATTTATTGTTTTTAAATTAAAATCAAAACTGGTTGAAAAAAAGTATGGTATAATCCACTAGTGGGGGAGGGGATCCTAGAATCTGTTAATTCCTGGAAGTGACCAGAAAAACTGCGGGGGGCAGCTGAGCTTCATCCAAAATCTGGGATGAACATCAGGAAAAATGTAGTGGTGATGAAAGCTACCAGTGAGAACCCATGAGCTCTTCTTGGTCACAGCTGTTTAATATAGAAACCATCTAGCCTAGCACTTAGCACGGAGAGGCACTTAATAAATGCTGAGTGCTGTCACTTTTTCCGTTGATGCTATTATTTTATTATTATTTAGAAAAGTGCATTATGAGTGTCTAGACAACATTATAGAAGTTGTGAGTAGAGAAAACCTTTATCCTCCCTACTGGCGGAAAGACCTATGAGTTAACTGGTTCTGATGATTTGAAACACACAAAAGGAGGTAGAATTTATCAGTGACTGATTTAGGCTAATCAGTGAACTATAATGTATCACAGAAGCGCTTAGAGCATTATTTCACAGACATATTCTTAGCGTTTGTGTGTGTCAAATCTTGTCTGAACTGATTCAGTCCATGGGGAAGACTCTCAGAAGAACTTTGTATTGGATGAGAGTTAAGAGTTCCAAAGTCTGCAAGTACTGAACAGAATCAGTGGCTGGTGTAGGACATTGAAATCATTTTGAAATGTTTTTTTGGACATGTGAGAGATAGAAAGTGCCAACCAAGACCGTAGGAATGTGAGGTTCTTGTTACCTCTAATCATCACATACATATACACAAAAGAGGAAACGTACTAGCCAAGATTGATTGACTTTTAATGTGACTGGCACTGTACTGTGCTAAGTGATTTCAAGAATTATTGTGACTAAACTTCATCACAAGCTTAAGAGATACTGCATAAGAGCACAGAGGCTGCGCGTGTATTAAGAAGACAATCAGAGTTTGACTCTGACTAATGTTTGGGAGCTGTGGATGAGAGCCCTGGAAGGAACCTTGGTGACATTCCATTTTACCAGTGCTGGTTTGCCTGCATCATGCTTTGGATTGCAGTAACCTGTCCTGGGAGTGGGATGCAGAGAGAACAGACATCGGGCCCAAACTCTCTGACCTCCGAGCAGTGAGCCCATAGGAGAGCAGCTTATGTTAGGGGATCAGTCAGTGATCATTGAAAGAACCCACAGTTCCACATGTTTGAATTCTTAGAAAGCAGAATTTGTGTGCAAGCAACCCTTGCTTTTTCAAAGTTTGCTTTCTACTTCGATTTGACCAAAGACCTATATTAGTACCTGCTTTCACTAAACAAAGCAAATCCAAAGAGGATTTGCAAAAAAAAAAAAGAACAAATGGTGGAACCTGGCATCCAGCCTTTGTTTTCGAACAGCCCTTAGAGAGGCAGCAGGAACCATGATCAGCCAGGCCGGTGTTGCCAGCTCTTTCCCGGGAAGCACGCTCTGCGTCTCAGCCGCCAGCCGCCGAGACTTTGCGCTGTGTCTCTGAGCCTCTGTGCTTTGTCTCCATTTGCTTTTGCAGCCTTCCACAAGCTGGGTCCTAAGGTAGTGGCTTCTCCTTTTAGATAGCAGGGGAAACCCAGGCTTGATTCTTAAGGCAGAAAAGATACCAGACATAGCAGAAGGTTAATTATACATAAAGAGGCTCAAGTTATTTTCATGGCCGCTTGTCTATTTTGAATTCCATTTGAAGAAATGGTACAGACTCACTGCTCTGTAAGACTTCACACAGTCACGATAACTTGAGTTTTGATAAATCTTTAATTATATAGGAGGGTTATCACACTGGGACAATTGTGGATCCTAAATGAGAGAAGCGGTTAGCATGCAAACTCTAATGGGTACATTTATCATTTCTTTATCACACTGTGCTTCCGGCTTGTTGTTGTCTATTTTCTAAGAAAGTAGAAATGCTGTTTCTTAGAATAAAAATGTTCTTTCTAGTGCAGGCAGTAGATTGAAGCTGTCCAGATTGGTTCTTTAATGAAACAGGCAACATTCCAATGGAACTGACAAGCTTTATTTCTATTTGTTGTATTTTTTTTTGTCATTACAGATGGACCCGATTCAGAAAGCTGTAATAAATCATACTTTCGGGGTTCCTCTTCCTCATCGAAGAAAGCAGATCATTTCGTGCAACATTTGCCAGTTGAGATTTAATTCTGATGTAAGTTTACCATTTAGTATTCACTGAAAAAATGCAGTTTGCTGTTCTAATCTTGCAGAAGAGATTTCTGAAACATTTTTCTCCAATGACTGAGCTTGTCAAAATTCAGTGATAACATTGTAACTCCTTATGTGCTTTAATTTCGGAGTTTACTATATCATGAAGCAAACCGCTTGTGGTTTAACAGTAATTCTTAGTCTCCCAGGAATGCTAAATTTAGATAACACACCTGCTTTTGGGGAACAGTCTGAATTTAGGACTAACGAGATTTTCAATAAATACCATCTCTGAAATAAGGTAGGTCCCAGGTGACATTTCAAGGCCATTGCAGCCCATATGGAAAATACTGCCGCTCCTCCTCAGCCTGCCCTGGTGTGGAGTTGGTCCTGAGATAGCAGAAAAGAAAAGGAATGCTGCTTTGGAAGGAACAAAACTTGAGCATTTGTGGATGTGCTTGGCAAACTGAGGACCCCGGCCTATCAGTGTGACCTCTCCTGGGTGCCCTGAGCTGGCCCTAAATTGATGTGCTCTATGGAGATCTGGGCTCTAGAGAATGTTAGGCCTTCCCCGCATTTAATCGCCCGAGGCAAGTAGGCCCTTAGGCGATGATAAAGGTAGCCATGAGACGATCAGGTGGCGGAAACAGGTGCGTCACAGACAGAGTGGCGTTTTCCTTCTGTGAGAACATTTCATTTTGCATAAAGTTTGCTACTGTCTTATGATCTCATCCTTAAACTGGTACAATCACCAGATGATTTTATAACATTTCCTCTGCTGACTTATGAAAGTGGAGAGGAGGCTGCCTGCATAGCGCTCGAATGAGCTACTGTCAATATTAAGACAATACAGTGAGCATGCAGCACTGACTTGAAAGGATGTCTTTTGTTTCTTTTTATTTCACTGTTTTTTTAAAATAATTAGCACCTTGATTTGAATTTTAAGAAAATTACTATAGTTTGAATGGCACCCCACTCCAGTACTCTTGCCTGGAAAATCCCATGGGTGGAGGAGCCTGGTGGGCTACAGTCCATGGGGTCGCTAGAGTCAGACACGCCTGAGTGACTTCACTTTCACTTCTCACTTTCATGCACTGGAGAAGGCAATGGCAGCCCACTCCAGTGTTCTTGCCTGGAGAATCCCAGGGACGGGGGAGCCTGGCGGGCTTCTGTCTATGGAGTCGCACAGAGTCGGACACGACTGACGTGACTTAGCAGTAGCAGCAGCAGACTTACAAATATTTCAAGTGATTAGTATTATGTAATATTCTCTTTCAGCTGGTATAAAAGTTTCCCTGATGTACAAACAAGAGTTCTGAACTTAGTAGCGCAATCTTGATCATTTAAAAATACTCAGCAAACAGTTGTATATTTCCATAATTGTTAAGTGTATCCTTCTTTATTCTGAAATTTCACTTTGGAACTGACTGGATGATGTTGAGGAAGTCTTTCAGGAGCCACATTTCCACCCTTTACAGCTAACGGGGCTCCTTCAAATATCAACCTTTCTGCCAACAGTTTCACTGTTAATGTTTTTGTCCATGTTAAGGAAACTTTCTGTAAACGAAGTCTTAGAAAAAGACTTCAAGCTTATTGAACCCAATCTGCCACTAAATGAAAAGAAACCATTGGCTAGATCGAAACTAAGTCTTTGGGTGGGTGATCTTCAGTAATGGGTGACTCACCACTTCATGACAGTTGATCCTTTTTTTTTTTTTTTATATCTTTTTAAGTGTTTCTACTCGGAGAAGTCAGTGGCAACCCACTCCAGTACTCTTGCCTGGAAAATCCTCTGGGCAGAGGAGCCTGGTGGGCTGCAGTCCATGGGGTCACAAAGAGTCCGGCATGACTGAGCGACTTCACTTTCAGTTTTCACTTTCATGCATTGGAGAAGGCCATGGCAACCCACTCCAGTGTTCTTGCCTGGAGAATCCCAGGGACAGGGGAGCCTGGTGGGCTGCCGTCTATGGGGTCGCACAGAGTCGGACACGACTGAAGCGACTTAGCAGCAGCAGCAGCAAGTGTTTCTACTAATCTTCCAGATGGATATCAAAGTCAGATTTAAAAAACTAGAAATGCTTTTAGATATGCTTTAGGAAACACTATATTATGATTATTAACATAAGGAGCATAATAAAAATAAAGATTTGCATAGTTCTTATCTAAAACGTAAACTTATTTTATTTCCATCATAGAGGATTAAAAAACTGTATTTGTGTTCATTTGTTAATGAATTTTCAAGGTGATGTAGGGACCAGTTTAGTTCAGTTCAGTTGCTCAGTCGTGTCCGACTCTTTGCGACCCCATGAATCACAGCACGCCAGGCCTCCCTGTCCATCACCATCTCCCGGAGTTCACTCAGACTTACGTCCATCGAGTCTGTGATGCCATCCAGCCATCTCGCCCTCTGTTGTCCCCTTCTCCTCCTGCCCCCAATCCCTCCCAGCATCAGAGTCTTTTCCAATGAGTCAACTCTTCACATGAGGTGGCCAAAGTACTGGAGTTTCAACTTTAGCATCATTCCTTCCAAAGAAATCCCAGGGCTGATCTCCTTTAGAATGGACTGGTTGGATCTCCTTGCAGTCCAAGGGACTCTCAAGAGTCTTCTCCAACACCACAGTTAAAAAGCATCAACTCTTCGGTGCTCAGCCTTCTTCACAGTCCAACTCTCACATCCATACATGACCAGAGGAAAAACCATAGCCTTGACTAGACGGACGTTAGTCCGCAAAGTAATGTCTCTGCGTTTGAATATACTACCTAGGTTGGTCATAATTTTTCTTCCAAGGAGTAAGCATCTTTTAATTTCATGGCTGGAGTCACCATCTGCAATGATTTTGGAGCCCCCCAAAATAAAGTCTGACATTGTTTCCCCATTTATTTCCCATGGAGTGATGGGACCAGATGCCATGATCTTCGTTTTCTGAATGTTGAGCTTTAAGCCAACTTTTTTCACTCTCCTCTTTCACTTTCATCAAGAGGCTTTTAGCTCCTCCTCACTTTCTGCCATAAGGGTGGTGTCATCTGCATATCTGAGGTTATTGATATTTCTCCCAACAATCTTGATCCAGCTTGTGTTTCTTCCAGTCCAGCGTTTCTCATGATGTTCTCTGCATAGAAGTTAAATAAGCAGGGTGACAATATACAGCCTTGACATACTCCTTTTCCTAATTGGAACCAGTCTGTTGTTCCATGTCCAGTTCTAACTGTTGCTTCCTGACCTGCATACAGGTTTCTCAAGAGGCAGGTCAGGTGTTCTGGTATTCCCAGCTCTTTCAGAATTTTCCACAGTTTATTGTGATCCACACAGTCAAAGGCTTTGGCATAGTTAATAAAGCAGAAATAGATGTTTTCCTGGAACTCTCTTGCTTTTTCCATGATCCAGCGGATGTTGGCAATTTGATCTCTGGTTCCTCTGCCTTTTCTAAAACCAGCTTGAACATCAGGGAGTTCACGGTTCACGTATTGCTGAAGCCTGGCTTGGAGAATTTTGAGCATTACTTTACTAGCATGTGAGATGAGTGCAATTGTGCAGTAGTTTGAACATTCTGTCATTGCCTTTCTTTCGGATTGGAATGAGAACTGACCTTTTCCAGTCCTGCGGCCACTGCTGAGTTTTCCAAATTTGCTGGTCTATTGAATGCAGCACTGTCACAGCATCATCTTTCAGGATTTGAAACAGTTCCACTGGAATTCCATCACCTCCTCTAGCTTTATTCGTAGTGATGCTTTCTAAGGCCCACTTGACTTCACATTCCAAGATGTCTGGCTCTAGATGAGTGATCACATCATCATGATTATCTGGGTCGTGAAGATCTTTTTTGTACAGTTTTTCCATGTATTCTTGCCACCTCTTCTTGATATCTTCTGCTTTTGTTAGGTCCAGACCATTTCTGTCCTTCATCAAGCCCATCTTTGCATGAAATGTTCCCTTGGTATCTCTGATTTTCTTGAACCAGGATGTATATTTTAGGGAAATGGGGTCTCACTCTCATGACTGTGCTTGAGATTCCTCTGAAAGGGAGAGTGCTTGGAGGCGCGGCCGGCACCGCCGTCAGTCATGCCTGAGCCGCGTGGGCATGACTGCTCTTGGAGGGCGTGTGTTCACCATCCCTCGCAGTTGCAGTGCAGCCGCGGTTCAGCGTCTTAAGGGCTCCGCTCTGTGAGTGGTGGGTGCAGAGCTGAGTCGGCATGGGTCTCACAGGCTGCAAGCAGGGCATCAGCGGAGTAGTGGCCCCTCGGGGGCCCTGGGGAGGTTTCAGGTAATTGTCTTTCTTTTCTAGAAGCTGCCCTCTTTCCTTGGCGTGATACCCCCTCCCAGCCTCACGACTGCAAGGCCAAATGAGTTCATCTTGGATGGACTCACTCTCACTCTTCGGCCTCACTCTTCCACATCTAAGGACCTTTGTGATCGCAGTGGACCCGCCTGGATGATCCAGGATAACTTTTCTAGTTTAAATTTAGCGGTTCAGCAACCTACTTTCATCTGCTGACTTCACCCCCTTTGTCATGCAATGTAACATACCCATCATTTCCAGGGATTAGGACTTATATATAGTTACCATACCTTCAATAGATACTCATGTGGATGTTTGATTTAGCTTTGAACTGAATAGCATGACCCCCTGAATCTGTCAGATATTTACCCAGGCCAGTTCTTTGATCTGTACAAACTGGACACATACATTCATTGCCCTTACATTTTTCCTTGTTGAACCCTGAATATAAATTTACTATGCTGTGCAAATTTTTAAAATTGTAGTTGTTGTTGTTGTTGTTGTTTTTAAGTAGGAAGTTTCAGTATTATTGAGTTTATAAATGACATAGCAACCTATTAACTATGATTTACAAGCAAAATAAAATTATTGCAAAATTGAAATATAGGAGTGGAAACTCCTTTAGAGACCTTTAAAATGTCTCTATGGCATTATGATGTCGATAAAGGGAACTAATGTGCTGAAAATATAAGGTTTGTTTATTCACTGACTGGTCATATCTATAAATACCAATTTCATGAAATATTTAATACTGAATGCCAAGATAAATTAGATTTGTGATCCATTCATTCATATATAAATGTCTCTAAATAAAGAGAGAATACATATATGTGTGCATATAGATCATTTTATTCTTCAAAAGCTTTAAATCCCAATGAAACTGCCTGTTTGCTCTTTCCACGTATATCAAGCATTTATCATCCTGTTTCCATTCTTAAGCCTAGAATCTGGAAAAGTGATGCTGTAATTCACTTGTATGCTTGGTTGAATCCTCTGTCACATAGGAAAGTATTTTTGCCTTATGAACCTTTTTACATTTCAAAGCTTCTTCCTCTTCCAATGAAAATAATAGCTTGTAGTTCTTTTCATCTCTACATCATGAAAATTCAATTTCCTTTCCCTCTAAGCTTTTATTTATTTCTTTAACCCTTCGTGTTATAAAGCCTGTAGTTTGGTGTTATGCCATACATGTTCCCTGTGCAGTACATTTTCCATTTTTTGCTCTATGGATATTTTTCTAAGCAGCACATTATATTATATGCATTTTAAATAAGATTACCTTCTCCTGGTGCAGGCATTCACTTTGGGGAAAAAAATGAAACTCTTTTTGACATTTATGTGGGACACACATGGAGTTATGCAAAAAGACTTCCAATTAAAGAATGAAAGGTTCTAATTTGTCCAATTATTTTATCATCATCTTAAAATAAGCGTCAATTACCGTTGGCCTGGACCAGTTGGTAAGTGTGCCTTTGAAAGAAAACTTACAGCAAGGCCAGCGTGGCTGTAAGATTATTAAGTGAGGTAGAGAATGATTAATTACTCAATGACTGTTTATAGCATGGAAAATAAGATCTGAGGCCCCGAAACTGAGGGATCACAAACTTGTAGTATCTAAGTGTCAGTCTGGTGGACATCTCCCAAATAGCACTTCCTGGTGTGTTAGAGACTGAGGGAAGCTTGCTAATTTCAGGGTGGAAACTGAGGCGTGTAGTGCGGAGGAGGCTTGTCCAAGGCTGCATGGCAGAGGCGGGCCATGCTGGGCCAGTGTGCATGTCCAGACCGTTCCTGCCTTACCTGCTCCAGATAGGGCGGTGAGTCCACCCAGAGAGCCAGCCTCCCTGACAGTGATGGTGTGGCTGGTGCCCTGTATGTTCCCCGCCCAGCATCCCAGAGGGAGAGTCCCGGGGCCCCTTGCCCCGTGGAATGGCCTGGGGCAGTCCGCTGTGCTGGGCTGTCCTCCCCATGGGCTCCGCTCCCCACAAAGTCTGCAGAGCCTTCCCAGTGCCCCTTCACTGCTCTTCACTCACACAGTTAGTCATAAACGCCAGGAAAATGCAAGTGTCCGTGTAAGGCCCTGAACTAGAATACAGCAGGAGCAAATCCTTTATGACTTGAGACAGCCAAGCGTTAATGACTTTAGGGGACTGCTTGATGAACCAGAGGGAAGCAGCCTCCTTAGAAGACATTTCTTACAGATCGCAAGCCCCTCCAAAGGGACTCCTTGGGATCATCATTGATATAACTGATACATTTTCTGATGGTATTGTGAAATGGAAATCATTGTTCTGTCTTTTAGAACCCAGAAATGTAGTGAAACCAAACAATAAATTTGAATATAGTTCCTATATCTGTGAAAACTTGCATAATCAAACGTGGCAGCATAATGATGAAGATGCTAATGGGAATATTTTTTCTTACGAAATGACCAAACTTAGATAATTACACTGTCTTTAACATAAGATCTTAGGACACATCTTTTAAATTTTTAAATCAATAATATGGGGGTGGGTGGAGTCCTGATGTTTAAAAGAAATGCTGCTTAGATAGAGAGAAAAACAAAAACCAATACTTGCTTTGGAGTGGAAGAACTATTCTTTTACTTTATTTTCCAAATTTCCTTTATGAGTATACTTCAGTTTTATAAAGGATTTTTGCCTCTACTATCCTGTTATGGATACTATCCTGTTATGTTTTCAAGCTACGTGTTTTATCCCGAAGCAGGTCTCAGTTGCAATATTCTAAATATTCCATGCCTGTTTCTGGCAATATCTTCAGTCTCAGAGATGCCTGGGAAAGTTGAGTGGTATTATTGTTGTCTCATTCACATTTCAGCTTTTTATTGGTATCTTAGGAGAAAGGTTGGTACACATCTGTGCATGGGGAAACGCATGTGACCTCAAACCTGAAGAGGCACAGCATCCAGAGAAGCTGAGAGAATTGGCAGAAAAAATATTCGGTCAGGAATTTGACAACCATTGTTGAGATGTGTTTTCTCCTAATAGGTTGTGTTAATTTTGTTCCACAATTATCTCTTTTAAAACAATGAGCCATTTCTTAGAGCCATGTTGTAAGGATATAAAATGCAACATGTAGGCAACAGAATTATAAACTCTATAGTGAATGAAATGGAATGGCCATTTTTATTTTATGGGATAAATAACTAAGTTACAGTTATTTCACTCTTCAAATATTAAAGTACTTCTTAAGGAATATAGAAGTTTGAAAATATCTTCCTTTAAAAAAAATGGTGATTGCGGAGATTGACCCTGTTGAAAGCGTCTTTGTGTATCTTAGTGTTAACATTGGAGATGGCCACTCCAGGTCAGTCTTTACCTTTCACCTTTAAAACCAGCAGGTACCATATGTCTTTGGCACAGCCGCCTTTATAAAAAAACTCTCAGCCTCTTTAAGTCTGTTGCTTCTGCTGCTGTGCCCCAAAGGATCTTCAGAGGAACCCAGTTATAAATTTAATTTTCAGGCAGCTTTGAAGCATCTCTTTCATAGGTGTGTGCTCTTTGTCTCTGGGACTCGCAGAGCTATTTAGAGCTCTGGCCTGTGCGTCGGGCTCTCCCACTGGGCGCTTTGCTTCTTCAGATGTGGTTCTAGGATAGGGCTGTCCAGCGTCTGTGCCCAAGGACACTGTCCGGGCCCATGGGCTGGAGTCACCGGGCCGGCCCATGGGAGGAGCTCCTACGAGTGGGTCCTCAGAGAGTGCTCAGTTCACTCGACTCTGTGTCTTGCATAGAGCCCGGGGCCCTGCCAGGACTTCTCAGGAAACAAACCTCTAACAGAAAGACTGAACAAGAAATACTGGGCCTGGCTGTTCTAGATTTTGGAGCCAATGAGCCAGTTAAGAGTATGGGAATCTACTGAAGAGGCAGTATGTTTCTTTGGCAGGCTTTTAAAAATTAAACTTCAATATTGGGACCTTTCAGGACTCTGAATTGACTTGAACATTCTAGAGTTTCATCTGCGGATGGAATGAAGGGTAAGGGACGAAGAGTAAAAGAGAAATTCCTATAAGAGTCCGTATTTCTCTGGGCTTCTTTTCTTGATAAACAAGGAAAAACAAATATTAAAATTCACTTTTGTATCGAATTGTCCTAGACATGGAAAATTTGACTTTGGAAGTCTAGAAAGAGAAACTTGATTTTAGATATGACAAACAGATGTGTGCATAGCCTCCACTAACCACAGAGATTTTCATATTTCTATGGAATCCTCTGAGTCCCTCAGAGACTAGTTAAGACTTAAGAGATGTCTAAGAAAGCATTCTGTTTTATAGATTATATGGATGGAAAACCAAAGGCCAAGATGGTGAGTTTTTCAAGGTCTCTAAGCTGCTGAAACCTGCTGGACTTGAAAGCCAGGCTCCTAGGTCCCGGCGCAGTGTTTTACTTCTCTCATCAAGGGACCTTCACTAAAGAAAATTTATTTCAAGACTTGCGTTGGTGTCAGCTGAAAGTTTTCAGCTAAGACAGTCGGCCACTTCAGCTCTACAAATAACGAAGAAGTTAATCAAGGTCAATGTCAGTAGCAAGACTGCCAGTGGTACAGATTGCTAGAACCTGGGAACATATTTCAAAACTGAGAATTGCCTCAAGGGCAAGCAGCACTACTGTACTGAGTTCTGAAGGGTGGGGGCAATAGAGAATCTTTGCAAGTATGTTTCATCAAATGCCACGTATTGAACGCAGAGTTTGAGGAGAGAGTGAGGCATGCATAAACCATTCAAGGACAGAATGTCATGGGGAGGGTTGAACGTGGTGAGCAAGAGGTATGATTCCGATTAAATATGCTAAAATGCTTTCTTTGTCCCTAAAGATGAGGCAGGCAGCCTATTAATGTTAGGAGAGCTTGACAAGTCTTAAGTATCACTCAATAAATGTTGAATAAATAAATGGCCAAAGTACTCAAGACCAGAAACATTTTTCTTTATTGCCATCTCAAGAAAATGAACATTGAAACAGGATTTTCCAAGACAGTGTCTGTTACAGCTTCACGAAGAACATTTAGAATAATTGCTGCATTTTGATTAAAAAAAAATGGAATTTTAGGTTGCTTTTTCCCACTGCCTGCCTACAAAGCAGGATTCGTATCCTAAGCAACTGGTTCCTTGAAACCTGAGTAATGGAAATTCACGTGACTTGAAAAAGAAATGAATAAGTGGAATTAGATTTGAGAACCGCCCTGAAGCTGATTCTTGTGATGAGGAAAGCTTGCCTTGTTTAACAACCTCTGAATTTTCGGTTATTTGCAAAGAAATCAGTGTAGTCCAAATTCCCCAATTTTAACTTTGTTTATACCCTGAAGATTTCAGAGCATACCAGCCACCTCCTCACTTTCTGACTCATGAAGTCTTTATTAGCCATGGACTGAGATGCTTGATGTAGCCCCATGGCCCAGAAATTGGCGATGCACGTGTCTTCTATAAACGTCCTCAGTTGTTTGGTGTCTCTTTCTACCACTGTATGCATTTCTCATATCTCTAGGCACTAATGAGCTTGCAGAAACCAAAAGTAGCAGCTGCATTAATGGATGCTAATAATAGAAAGTCTCAAAATTTGAAAAATCAAATTTGTTCAACCATTTCCGTTTATTGTAGTCACAGTTTATTAGGCTCCTTGCACTTTTTCATCATATCTCACCGTAAGTTATTTCAGCGTTTCATATATCATCAGTCTTGCCATAGCCCTGGAAACTTAGAGCCTCATGGGGCAGAGGTGCTGGGAAGAGAGGTAATTCATAAAACTGATCTTAAGTTGTTTGGGGCTGCATGGACTTTTCCTTCCCTTATAGTTGGGTTTGTTATTATCTCTTCTGCTGGGTCCTGTTCTCTGTGTTAACTACAGTGGGTGTGCTAAGCCACTTTGGTCGTGTCTGGCCCTTTGGGACCCCATGGACTGTAGCCCACCAGGTTCCTCGGTCCAAGGGATTTTCCAGGCAAGAATGCTGGAGTGGCTTGCCTGTGCCCTCCTCCAGGGGATCTTCCTGACCAGGGATGGAACCCACGTCTCTTACCTTTCCTGCACTGGGAGGTAGGTTCTTTACCACTAGCAACACCTGGGAAGCCCTGATTAACCACAGTAATTGTGATGAAACACACTTACCTTTCTTGCATGTCCCCATGACCCAAGATCTCTCTAGAGATGAGATGAAGCTACCTTCCTCCCACTGTGTATTTTAGGATGACTAGTTGAGGAGCGGCTGTTTGGCTGTATCATGAATTGATGGAGAGTGACTTTGTGCCGGGCATGCTATAAACTGCGCACATTTTGGGTTGCATTGCTAGAATATGGCGGTGGAACCAGAACTTGGAAAGAGGGATGCACATCTCCACAGCCTGTGGATCTCTGCATAACCTAGCCGCTGTTTTACAAACCTGTACATGCACCCTATGTTCTGGCCTGGATGCACCTTTCCCAAGCCTGCCAAACCTCATTTTCAGTGCAAAACACTGCCTCCGGGGTCTGCTGTCTCCATCCATATCTCAGTTTTGATACAAATTGAATCTGATGGTAGTAAAGGTTGCAGTCCTTTGGGGCGCGCGTTTTTGTGCAGAGGAATGGTGGAGGACACGTGGAGACGAGTTGTGCTGTGAAAGTTTAATGCTCTGTGTCCACGTGCGAGTCTCTGTGATAATGAGACCTGGAGAGAGAACTTTTAAAAATCACAGACGTAGCACTGAGCGTGTGGTTTCCATTTTATTGGGACTGCATGTGCTTTTGAATCCTGTACCTAGCACTCTGTGAAGACTGACTTGGGAGATTTATTCTTATCAGTTTATTGGGACATCAGGCTCCTCTGTACAACTTTAAGCCTTCTCTTAGATTCTATATAATAAGGTTTCAGGAGGTAGTCTCTGAACAGGTTTTATCCATTTCCCAAGCAGAGGCTTATTTTCTCTGCATCAGCGAACTTGTCATGATAATCAACTTTTTGTCCCAACCATCAATCACTCTTGATTACAGCTGGGTAGATGTTCTGTTCTGTTGATCAGCTCATCAGTGCACATAATATTACACCTGGAAGGCCAGCACAGATCATCCCGGGAAGGGAAAAGCACTTTCCTTCAAGGCTTTTGTCCATGGTTCGATCATTTACATTTGGTCTCATTGAGTTGTCACGGCTATCTTTGCCTCAGTCTGCTCCCTCATACAAAAGATGCTCCCGAAATAGCACTCAAAATCTGGCTTGTAATTTCCACTGTATTGTTCTTGTCATTGTGCTTTTGCCCTCTTCATTCCAAAGAGTAGCTCATAATCTATTTTTCCTTATTTTTGTATTAACTTTTTCCCATTCTTAATGCAGTTGTGGTAGAAATTAAAAGCGTATTCAATGAATATTCAATGCTGCTGTAAAAACAGTTTAGCATACGTTTCACTAGAATGTTTGCAAGTCTAATTTTGTTGATTTGAAAATGGTTTCCTAAGTTAGATTTTTTTTTCTTTTATGTTTTGGCTTGGGCTTGGGAATATTTATCTTAAATTTTGAATTTATTTTAAGTAACACTAGCTCTCTTCATGGTTTAAAAAGACATTGAGAAGTAAATGTTTTTAAATCAATTGCTCAGAGTCAGCATTCCTCTTAGCTATGACTATAATGATATTTTTGTTAAAAGCCTTTTGATTTACAGTGTGTTAATTTCCGCTGCACAGCAGAGCGGCTCAGTCATCCCTGTGTGTACTTTCTTTTCCATATTTTTCTGGTTACGGTGCATCACAGCATATGGAGCGTGGTCCCCTGTGCCGCACAGCAGGACCTTGTCTGTCCATCCCGCAAAGAACAGTCTGCCTCGGCTCACCTGACCCTCCCAGCCCTCCTCTCCTCCACCTTGCTCTGCAGCCACTAGCCTGTCCTCTGTTGTGATATGCGTTCTGTGCAGGAAGAGGAGCTCTTATTTCTCTAAGTCAACTCTTATTTCTTTAAACAGCAGCATTTTCAGAGTAGTACTGGAGCAATGATAGATGTTTTCATGGTAAAATATTTATTGATTTCATAAAGTATTTAAGATAAATATCTGATTAAAGAAACATTTGATCTGTCATTTGTATACCCCACAAAGACACTTTTTCTTCCTTGAATTTCATTGGCTTTGCATTACTTTATAAAATATAGAACAGTAAGTTAGAGAAGGAGGAAAGATATTTTAACTTTTAGAGTACAGCATTATTAAAAAAAAGCCATGTAGAGTATGGAAGTATAGAATAACATGGATTTAATTAGAAATCATACCTTTTTATCAAAAGGTTGAATCAACAAAACCTACAGTTTCTTCTATAGATGGACTGCCTAGGATATGATTTATTTCTATTTTTAATATATCATTTACTTTTTTGTTGCTGGGAATCATGAGTCTTAAATTTTTATTGAAGTATAGCTAGTTTACAATGCTGTGTTCCTTTCAACTGTGCAGCAAAATGATTCAGGAATACATATATATTTCTTTTTATACTCTATTCTTTTATAGATTATTACAAAACATTATAAATTTCTATTTCTGAGTGAAATAGGACTACAAAGAGACTGCTGTTTTCATTTGATGCATTTAGATATTATTAATTCTTACATTCAGTTCAGTTCAGTTTAGTCGCTCAGTCATGTCCAACTCTTTGCAACCCCATGAATCGCAGCACTCCAGGCCTCCCTGTCCATCACCAACTCCCGGAGTTCACTCAGATTCATGTCCATCGAGTCAGTGATGCCATCCAGCCATCTCATCCTCTGTCGTCCCCTTCTCCTCCTGCCCCCAAATCCCTCCCAGCATCAGAGTCTTTTCCAATGAGTCAACTCTTCGCATGAGGTGGCCAAAGTACTGCAGCTTCAGCTTCAGCATCATTCCTTCCAAAGAAATCCCAGGACTGATCTCCTTCAGAAAGGACTGGTTGGATCTCCTTGCAGTCCAAGGGACTCTCAAGAGTCTTCTCCAACACCACAATTCAAATATTATTAATTCTTACATTAATCTGTGAAACAAAACAAGGGAAAATGCGAAGAGCTTTTCATTGGAAAAGACCCTGATGCTGGGAAAGATTAAAGGCAGGAGGAGAAGGGGATGACAGAGATGAGATGGCTGGATGGCATAACCAACTCAATGGACATGAGTGTGAATGAGCTCTAGGAGTTGGTGATGGACAGGAAGCGTGGTGTACTGCAATCCATGGGGTCTCGGAGAGTCAGACATGACTGAGCGACTGAACTGAACTGAACTGAACAGACTCAGATTGTCTGAAAAATGTATTATTGTTTTTTTGGAGACATATATGAAATAACAGATCTTTATTATAGATGAATGACTCAGGGAAGAGCTCCCTTTCTCCCTCTCTCCTTTCTCCTGTGTTCCCCCTGCGGAGGTGTTTAGTTACCTTGTAATTCTGTTAGCGCTTTACAGGTTGACAAAAAAATGTGATGCAGATTTTGGGAAGTTACACATTTGTGACATCATTACTAACACTTGACCTTGTCCTTTCCTCTTACCTGAAACACCCTGTCAACGTTTAAACCGAATAAACACTACAAATTGAAACTCAGTGGAAACAAAACTTCACCATAGGTATTTCACTGAGAATCCAGTTTCTTTTGTTTTTAAGTAAACTCCTAGGCCACTGGAGATGCTCAAAAGAGTGAAATGTAACAAAGTGCTATCTCATGAAGAGAGGTCTTCTCTACACAAAAGCTTTCTCAATTCTTGTTCATGGAAGAGTGGCTTCAGTATCTGGAGGTGAGAGAGGGGGATAAGTTGTCTATATAGATTTCAAAGTGTTAGTCACTCAGATGTGTCTGACTCTGTGACCCCATGGATGATAGCCGTCCATCCACTGATGTCTCAGGGCAAGAGCACTGGAGTGGGTAGCCATTCCTCTCTCCAGGGGACCTTCCCGCCCCAGGGACTGAGCCCAGGTCTTCTGCATTGCAGACGAATTCTTTGCCATTGGCGCCACCAGGGAAGCCCCACAGAGACTTCAAGGTGATGTCAGTATTTTATTTCCAGCTGAAATCTCCTCCTCTACTTCTTACTCCCATATCAGCTAATCACTATGTGTGCTCACCTGATGAGCAAATAGATCCCTCAAATCTAAAACAGTCAAAACTAAAGGCCACGGTCCACTCTCTGAGACCTGCTCTCTGTTACAGCAGTTCTCCAATAATGGCAAATCCATCCTTCTGGTTCATCTGATGATAATATTCAGATCTTCCTTTCCTCCTGTCTCACTCTCTCTGTCTAGTACTACACACACCATGTTAGTTCTACCTCCAAAATATATCCAGCCATAGAAAAATGAAATAACACCACTTGCCACAACATGCATAGACCTAGAGGTTGTCATACCGAGTGAAGTAACTCAGAGAAATACAAGTATCGTATGATATTGCTTATATATGGAATCTAAAAAGATGATACAGTCGAACTTATTTACAAAACAGAAATAGACCCACAGACATAGAAAACAAGCTTATGATTACCAAGAAGGAAAGAGGAGAAGGGATAAGAGATTCGGATTAATGTATATAAACTGTTACATATAAAAGCCCCTTCATGGATCATAGCCTTCTGGTGAAGGAGCTTGTGTAACTCAGTGAAGCTATGAGCCATGCCATTCAGAGTCACCCAAAACTGATGTAGTGAAGAGTTCTGATAAAATGTGGTCCATTGGAGGAGTAAATGGCAATCCACCCCAGTATTCCTGCCTAGAGAACCCCGTGGACAGTATGAAAAGGCAAAAGATATGACACTGGAAGGTGAGCCCTCCAGATCAGAAGGTGTCCAATACACTTCTGGGGAACAGTAGAGGGCAATTACTAGTTGCTCCAGAAAGAAAGAAGTGGCTGGGCCAAAGCAGAAATGACACTCAGTCGTGGATGTAGCTGGGGGTGAAAATGAAGTCCGATGATGCTGTAAGAACAGTATAGCACAGGAACCTGGAATATGAGGTCCATGAATCAAGGTAAGTTGGATGTGGTCAAGCAGGAGATGGCAAGAGTGAACACTGACATCTTAGGAATCAATGGATGGGAATGGGCCAATTTAATTCAGATGACCGTTGTATCTACTACTGTCGGCAGGAATCCCTTAGAAGAAATGGAGTAGCCCTCATAGTCAATAAAGAAGTTCAAACTGCAGTACTTGGATGCAACCTCAAAAGCAATAGAATGATCTCAGTTCATTTCCAAAGGGGCTGAGTGCTGAAAAATTGATGCTTTCAAACTGTGGTGCTGGAGAAGACTCTTGAGAGTCCCTTGGACTACAAGAAGATCAAGCCAGTCAATCCTAAAAGAAATCGACCCTGAATGTTCATCAGAAGGACTGTTGATGAAGCTGAAGCTCCAATACTTTGGCCACCTGATGGGAAGAGCCAACTCACTGGACAAGATGCTGATGCTGAGAAAGATTGAAGGAAGGAGAAGGGGAGCACAGAGGATGAGCTGGTTGGATGGCATCACCAACTCGATGATCATTAAGTCGAGAAAACTCTGAGATAGTGGAGGACAGCGGGATCTGGTGTGCTGTAGTCCATGAGGTCTCAAAGGGTTGGACTCGACTTAGCAGCTGAACAACAACAAATACATCAAATAGATGATTAACAAGGACCCTACTGTATAGCATGGGGAACTCTGCTTGATCCTGTGTGTGTGTGTGTGTACACACATGTGTATAACAGAATCATTTTGCTGAATACCTGAAGTTTCACACACTACCACACAACATCGTAGGTCAACTCTACTTCAACCAAAACAAACAAAATGCCCCCAGAATCAGTACTTCTTCACCACCTCCCTCTGATCCTTGACACGGTCATTGCTCCTCTCTTCTCGAATACTACAAACATCTTCTTAGTCATGCTCCCTGATTCTACTTTTACTCATCATTTTTACAAGACAAATTGAGATTAGGTGGCTTTTCTGTTAAAAAAAGAAAAAGCCCTCCAGGGGTGATGCATTTCATTTGGATTGAAAGGCAGAGTCTTTGGACTGGGCACAAGGCCTCGAATGTGGCCTCCAGCAGCCTTCCTGACCTCGCCTCCTCCTGCTGCCGCCTCTGTGAGCACGGGGCCCCTTTGCAGCCCAGGCCGAGGGCGAGGTGAGCAAGGCACACGCTGGATTTAAGTCGGGGCGGGACAGCTCAGTCACTAGGGCAAATGATAAAGGCAGCAGGAAGAAGTCAGATCTGGCCCACTGAGGCTCACTGGCTGGCCACTAGTTTCTGTAAATGAATCTTTTATGGGAATGGTGTGAGTGAGGCTGGGCTGGACAGTGTAGAGTCAGACTCTGCCCCCTGTCAAGTGTTGCTGTTTTGCTCGCCTCAGACTTCTGCATTTTGCATGGACTTTGTGTGTTTCTCTGACTGTGCACACAGGCATGTGGGGTCTTAGTTCCCCATCCGGGGGATGGAACCAGCACCCCCAGACATGGACGTGCAGAGGCTGAACCCCTGGACTGCCAGGGAAGTCCCGCTTGGCATGGACTTTAATGTTTACAAAATACTTCATTAAAATAGTATTCATCTTGATTACTGAATCCTTTCGGATCCCCTTGAAATTTCCTCCCGAGTCAAGTATTTCACTCACTCCAGACTAGCCCCAGCCCCGTGCTGCTGCTGTTGTTGCTGAGTCGCCCAGTCGTGTCCGACTCTTTCCAACCCCATGGGCTGCAGCACGCCAGGCCTCCCTGTCCTTCACCAGCTCCCGGAGTTCACTCAGACTCATGTCCATTGAGTTGGTGATGCCACCCAGCCATCTCATCCTCTGTCATCCCCTTCTCCTCCCACCTTCAATCTTTCCCAGCATCAGAGTCTTTTCCAATGAGTCAGTTCTTCACATCAGGTGGCCAGACTATTGGAGTTTCAGCTTCAGCATCAGTCCTTCCAGTGAATACTCAGGACTGATTTCCTTCAGGATGGACTGGTTGGATCTCCTTGCAGTCCCAGAGACTCTCAAGTCTTCACCAACGCCACAGTTCAAAGGTATCAATTCTTTGGCCCTCAGCTTTCTTCACAGTCCAACTCTCACATCCATACATGACCACTGGAAAAACCATAGCTTTGACTGGATGAACATTTGTTGGCAAAGTAATGGCTCTGCTTTTTAATATGCTGCCTAGGTTTGTCATAGCTTTTCTTCCTAGGAGTAAGCGTCTTTTAATTTTGTGGCTTCAGTCACTATCTGAGTTTGGACCCCCAAAAATGAAGTCAGCCACTATTCCCATTGTTTCCCCATCTATTTGGCATGAAGTGATGGGACCAGATGCCATGATCTTAGTTTTCTGAATGCTGAGCTTTAAGCCAACTTTTTCCACTCTCCTCTTTCATGTTCATCAAGAGGCTCTTTAGTTCTTCACTTTCTGCTGTAAGGGTGATGTCATCTGCATATCTGAGGTTACTGATATTTCTCCTGGCAATCTTGATTCCAGCTTGTGGTTCATCCAGCCCAGTGTTTCTCATGATGTGCTGTGCATATAAGTTAAATAAGCAGGGTGACGATACACAGCCTTGACATGCTCCTTTCCTGATTTGGAACCAGTCCGTGTTCCATGTCCTGGTCTGTCACTTCTTGACCTGCACACAGGTTTCTCAGGAGGCAGGTCAGGTGGTCTTGTATTGCTATCTCTTGAAGAATCTTCCAGAGTCCTGACTCTGTCTTAAATACCCCAGGCCTTCCCACCTCTAGTTCTTTGCATGGACTCTTTCTTCTGCCCGGACACTCTCTCCTCATTTCTACATGGTCTGTTTCTTCAAGCTTTGCCCCAAAGTCACCGCCTAGTGGTGTTTACTCTGACCTCTGCGCTTTGGGTCTGAACACCTGTCACTTCCCTGTCCTTAACCTGGTGGTTTTCATTCAGGAACTGGTCGCCTTATCCTGTGCTACACCATTTACTTATTTGTTAGGCTGGTTGTCTGCTGTTAATCAGGCTGTAAGCGCTAAAGGCTTGCCTGCTTGGTTCACTGTTTTGTCCAGGTACTCAGAGCAGTCCTTGATATATCATGCTTAATGCATATTTATTGGGTGCATAAGTTAACAACTCAATAAATGCCATGATACATGCACTTAGATAGATCTGAACTTGGTTTCACCCGAGCTTGGAAGCATCTCCGCCCTCTCCCAGCTTGGCCTTCTTGATTTTCCTTGTCACACCGTAAAGCCCACACCCCATGGCAAGGAGTGGAGGCTTCTCAGAAGAGGTGAAGGGAGCCGCTCTGCCCAGCGCACCCTCCACGAGTGAAGAGCCGTCCTCCTGTGAGCTGCCTTTCTTTTCTGACCACAGCATTTGGCCCCTCCGTGGACAGTAGGTGGTTTCACGGTGGATCTGGGCTTTGTTTGGTATTCTCAGCACCAGATGTGTTGCTGGGGCCCTCCGTCCTGTGCTGTACAAATAGGATGAGTGCCCAGATGTGCGGCTCAGGGTGATCAGGGGCCTTGTCAGTGCCCTTGCAGAACAAAGAGCGTATTTGTTAGCTGCGATCGGTCCCACTCACCCCTCTGTTGTTGGTGGGAATCCAGGCGAGTTTCCTGATCCCAGTTGAAGTCTCACCTTCTCTATCAGTTGGGTGGGTCAGCAACACAGATGGCTGTGTATCTAGGTCAGCGTGGGTAACTGTGGTGGGATGGGTTAGGGAAAAGCAGGGCACACACAGGCTGAGTCCTGCCCCGTGTCCCTTTCTGCTCTGTGCATGTCGACTCCTGTGGAGCAGGAAGCCCGGGAGAGGGGGACGAGCGAGAAGCATATCACAGGCCCTGAGAGCTTCTGGTCTGCTGCCCAGGTGGTGCAGAGGCCATCCCGCCTGCCAGTGCAGGAGATGCAAGAGACTCGGGTTCAATCCCTGGGTCAGTAAGTTCCCCTGCAGAAACCACTCCAGTATTCTTGCCTGGAAAATCCTATGGACAGAGCAGCCTCATGGGCGGCAACTCATGGGATCCCAGACATGACTGGGCAACTGAGCACAAGTTAAAACAATCAAAGTGAAGTTACTTAGAGGACGAGTGTTTCTCTATTATATACAAAGCCAAACTGAAACACTCATTAAGAAACCCAGCATGGGTTTATCTTCCCCTAGCTCTTCCCTCCTTAGAGCAGTCTCTCATTATTTATTTTGCTTTCTTCTAACTGATTATTAATGTCAAGTCATATAGCTTAACATGATATCATTTGTAAGCAAATTTATAAGTATATATGCTTTATACTTTATAAGTATAATTTATAAGTATATATGCTTATATATGAATATATTTTATACAGATGAAATATATTTATAAATGTTTTACTTTAAGCATTTCATATATAAAATTTAAAATAATACTGTATATATAATAAATTTTACATAAATATATAATGCATTGCTTATATGTATATCTATAAATATAAATATGCGATATGTATAACCTTTATTGTAATATATTCATATATATTTATAAATTATATATTTTTAAGAATTTAATTTATAGCCTCATAGAACACACTTTTTCTGCTTAAAATATTTTCTTCAATAGTTTGTATCTCTCGAAGTGACATTATCAACATAAATAAATATTGTCCCATTATTCTTATTCTAATAGTTCTTTGAATTGATTTGAAGCTCTGTAGTCATTATTCTCATGCCTAATAAAACAGGAACAGGCAGAGACATACATTCTCCTCTTGCATTCTCTCTGACAGCTGCCATCAGATGAGATCTGCATAGTATTCCCCAGGTTCAGGCTCTTTTAGTCACTCAATGGAAAAATAAGAAACTTCCTCATAACCAGGACTGAGTATTTTCTGAGAGTTTGGTGGATTGAAGGCCTGAAGATCAAAGCTGTGGAATGATTCCGTGAACACTTCTCACATTAGATATTCTAGAAGGTCACTGTTGGCTGGCAAGTAAGTGGATAAAGGGAAGAGACCCTGTATCAGCTTGGATAATTCCTAAGTGGGGTAGCAGGATCCTGTGAGCAGGATCAGTGATAGGTGCTAATTTTTCCATTTTCTCAACATCACGAGGAACTCTAGACAAATTGTTAACATCCGGTTGTCTTGTCCTTTAGATGGTTTAACCCTAATGCAGTGAAGTCCTGCATACGAAGATGTTCTCTGAAGCTTAGCATCCACAGCTGTCTTCTCTTCTCTGATTTACTTATATGGAAGAGACAATTGAGGCAGATTTTAAACACCTGGACCCTTTTCCCCTGGGATTTCAAGCCCCTCCTAGAGGGCTTTGTTGCTCCAAAGCAAACAAATAAAAGCAAATGGAAGCTAAATATTTCTGCCTCTGTAATACTAGAGGGCATTAGAGATGTCTTTCATGAACTATTGCTCAAAAGTCATCCATCACTGCAACAGTCTTTCTGTAGATTAAGGACCAGATTTGCATTCTAAATTAGTGCTTCCAACAGCTGCTGTAAGATAACTTGGCTGTAAGTTAGGAGTTTGCATTTGATCCTCTGCCAGGGAAGATCATAAAATTCAGCTTGGCAAGAGAATTTAGGAAAAGAGGTCTCCTCAGCCCAGCTGTGCTTCCTGGAGTGAGTTGCATGCAGAAACTCTGCCCCAGCTCTCCCCTCCAGTCAGAGCTTGAGGGATTGCTGCTGAGAAGAGACGAGTTTCATTCCAGCTTCTCTGTGATGGAGAGCTGAACCACCTTTAGCTGGAGAATGGAGGGGGATTATGTTAAGCCACTGTGTCTGAGGCAAGGCTTGCTAAGTGTCCAGTGCTTGGATCATTCTTCGTCAGTTAGATAAGTGGCGCCAGTTAGGCCCTGCCAGTGAATAGTACCTTTTGGATGGTTCTGTCTTCCTCTAAAGCTTTGAGCATGCATAGTCACTATACTACTTTTTAAAATACAGATAAATGATTTCAGTTAATTCTGGGAGCAGTTTGTAGCTTGACGCAGAGACTGACAGGTTGATTCTGGGTTTTCTCTCACTTTCTAATCCTCAACCACAAGATCACGTGTAATAAATGGAGGTTTGACCTAACATTTTTCAAAATGTTATCTGGTGAATTGCTACCCAGGTATCAGACAGCTGGCATTTTGAGTCATAGAAGTGGGTAATAGATGCACAGTTATAAATAAATGTATATGCCATTGACAGATTCACGAAAAGTCTACTGCTAGAGGAGTAGCAGAGCAAACTAGAGTTTAAATGCTTAGTGCACCAAAATGTACCACTGTAAGAACTGGCCTTTATTTCCATATATAAGACAGCAAGGGTGAAAAAGCCAGGCATTTTCCAACTGACAAGCAACCTCCTGGCATCTGTGATTTTCTAAGTGGGGATAAGCTGCTTGAGTCAGCAGTTCCTATGACAGGCCAGTGATGAAGTGAGGTCCTCCACTCATGTGAAAGGGTGAAGCGCTTATTTCTGAGTCCACTGGGAAGGCTCAGAGCCGCACTGCCCCAGGCAAGGGCCACTTGTCCCCACTCACTGCAGGTTTGGTAGCTCATCAGGAATTTCAGGGACCTGGCATGGCTTGTGGCCTGCTCACCATTGCAGCTAATTTATGGCAGAGATTACGTCCATCTTCACGGGATACAGACTCAGGTCCCAGGTCACAAGATCTTTACCCCTCGAATTTCTGTGCCTGTGGGAACCAATTGCAGAAAGTTTTGGAAGTCAGAGATTGTGGATATTTTGCAGAGCCAGACAGTAAATTCTATAGGCTGTTTGTCTCTCTAAACACGCTGCCATAAGTGTGTTTCACATACACAGTATCTAGAACGCTTTTTGGCCATCTTAGGCATTCAGTAAGCATGGAATGAACTCAGTGTGTGCTAGAGTGAATTGGTGAAGGATAAACAAGGGCATGTGAAGAAGAAAATGATCTGGGAAGATGGGTGAATGTGTTTCTACTTGAAATATTTACTCAAAATATTTCATCATGGACCACTGACAGAAACTTTTGTACAGCGCTGCCTACATTTATTTCAGATATGGGGTATGGATGATTCATTTCAAAGGTATTTTTCATTAGACTTGGATAACTCACATTGGAGCTGAAGCCAGAAGAAAGCCAAAATGCTCCATTCTGAAGAATATCTTAAAGTCTAATGATCAGGAATCTATACTCAGTCGAGTGTGGTGCTGAATAGACTGAAGTTTTTGCAGCGTGTTCTGTTCAGCACTCCGTGTTCCCCTTCCCATGCACGTCTTTTGATGCCCACCTTCTCACTGGTGACATATGATGGGCATATGAAATCGCTGGTTTTATAGGTCAAAATGGCCAAATGCTAGCAATTCAGTATGATTCATGCATATGTGCACGCAAATTCACTTTGGTTTTTCTTACAGCAATCCAGTGTGGGAGAAACACTTCATCTGAAAGCAGATTGCTCTTTTTACTCATTTCAAAAAAATGGAGATCTAGAAATCCCTAAAAACCTGATAACCTGCCCCAAGTGTGTTCTGTGTGTCATAATAATTACAGTGTTCTGGGCAATATTAGATGTAATGATTATATATTAAGAACTTAATGTTTTCAAATTTAGTCTCCTTTAATCCTAACAATGCTAAGCTTACCAAGTATAAGGATTGAGTCCTTTTTTTTTTTTTTTCCCCAGCATTATCCCTAGATCTAGCCCAGAATTGAGTCCATGGTATGGATTCTTATAACATTTGATGAATGAGTGCACAAATAACAAAGCGTTGTTACTTCAGCTTTGCTAATGGAAAGCTCAAGCTCTGGCTATGTAAATTCCCTGTGCCTTCAAGGGGTGAGGCTAGGCTTGGAACCAGGTCTTCTGACCATAAAGTCCATGTGTTTCATTAAACATAGTGATTCTTGCAGCCACCACAAAAGGAAGCACAAATCTTTTGGCAGTTTGCATTCCAGTTTTGTTTCCTGTGTTCTTGAAAGATCTGGGAAAATGTGACCCACCTCTGAATTATAGAGAAAATGAGAGAGTGGAAATTGAAACTAAGAACAATGTTAGGTCAATGTTTAATTAAAACACACACACACACACACACACACACACACACACGCACAACAGTAACATAATGATTTTCCCCCAACATCTGTTATAAGAAAAGTAAGTCAGAATTTTGTCTTTTTATGTAACTTTAACCAGAGTTAGAATATTTGATTAAAAAGACAGAGGAACACTCCTGAAACACTACCTATCTTGCCCCCTGTTCCTTTAAAGTGTACTATGGTGGTGACAGCTAAGGTGTTATATGAAGAGATATCTCTGACAGCATCCCTTATCTCCACCCCTTCCCCTTGAAGGTCCCAGAGAAAGTTCTTAAGTTCCATCTGTAGAGACATGAAGCAGCGTCTGTGAGGAGGACAGCCACGCACCCAAGGATCGCTTCCCCTTCCTGCAACCCCTGGCTTGCAGCCCTGCAGCTCCTCTTTATGCTCTGTCACCTGCAAGGAGGAGAGATTGCTTTGCAAGTGCTTGTAAGAGCATAGCTATGCCCGTGATGCTAGCTTGGGGAGATCTAGCCTTTTGCCAGTAAGAAAATCACACGCCAGTTGGCTGTGCATATTCACAGATTCACTTATCTCTCCAGTCTAGCATCTACCCATCCACAAAGTCATGCATCGGTCCCTCTGGATGGGACTCGGGAATTCCTTCCTCCGCATCCCCTCCTTCATCCATCCATTCATCATTCATCTCCTTCCTTCCCTCTGCCCCTGTCTTCTCGGTCTTTCCCGGCTGCGGCAAGCTCTTCTCCCTGTGCCTCTGCCGGATGGACTGTTGGTCCTCTGCCTACCCTTCCACCCTGCTTCCCCTGAGCTGGAGCTGCGCAGGAAAGGACAGCTTCAGATCCCACATCCTCTGGGCTGGGAGGGGCGCTTAGGCGTCTCAAGTTCCTTAGAGTGAAATGCCCATGAAACAGATTTTGTTTGCTCATGCCAAAGCTCTGTTTTAATATAACCTTTGTAAGTTATTATGAAAACATTCTTAACATCGATGTTTCTACGTTCCTGAGACTGCTGATGCCGTGCACCCTCCTCTCATCCGCGTAGCTGACTGTGGGCCATTCGTGGAGGATCCCCAGGAGATGAGGCTGAGGACCCGTTGGAGGAAAAGCAAACTCTTCCGCAAAAGGGTTGCGATGTGATAAAGAGTTAATTAAATGAAAGATGAGATGGAGATTCCAGAAATCACACTCAAATTTAGTCTTTGTTTAAGGCTCTGAAAGTTTACTTATTTAAATTTGATTCCCACAAAGTAAAAAATAGCCTTTCCTATAATAATTCTGTAAGTAAAAAGCCTGAGGTTTGAGGAATAGTCACGTGCTTGAGGTCATACAGTTCGTGAGTGGGAAGCCAGACTTTAAGTGAAAATTAGTTTCCTTCCATTCTACTTAGAATAAGGTTAATGCCTAATGCTTGAGTAACCTGGGATCATGATCTTCTGGGTTGCGTTAACTGTAAACTGGTTTATATATATATATATTTTGCATCTACACACCAATTTTGAACCAATGTTTTGTATCTTCTTCACTTGAAGTTAGTGAAAAATGAATGATTTACAAAAGGCATTTAAAATAGATGGTTGAAATTCAGGTAAGACTGAAAAAGAATCACAAGATTATATTTCTGTGTCTCCTGGAAACTTTTTTTTTTCAAAGGCGTGAGTAAATTATTTTAATTTTTAAGCTTTCTTAGTGTGTGATGGGAAAGGGCAGCCAGGGAAAGTGAAGGAGCATAGAAGGCTATAGATCTGAAGGGCTCCTGGGAAAAGCAGCACTTAGTTTTGAAGTTCAAGATGCTAAAATCTTGGGGAATTTCATCAGTCACTTGTGGGTCCCTTTAGGAAGGAGAGGGTCTTTTGATGTACTCTGTCAAAGTCAAATAGGATCTCAGAAGCTTAAATTCTATTGCACGGTGGTAAGAAGACATTACCTGGCTTTGATGAGAAAACCCTTGAGTCTTGATTTCAGGTAGAGAATTTGGAAAAGTGGGTGTGCCCGCCATACCAGGAAAGCAGCGATCTAGTAAGAACTGACAAGGGATTGTGTGGAAGGTGTTTGGGGCTGTTCAGGGCTGAGACTCAGCATCTCCTGTAGACATTTATTTACTCCACGCTATCCAGAGAAATACTTTTTAAAAAGAAAGACATGCTACATTCTTATGTCTCTTAAGATCACACAGCTAGAGAAATGCAGAGCACTTGGTTGCCTCATTTTGGCAAACATTAGCTAAAAGATAAGTTTTGCAGGCTTCATTACCTGTGCCTGCCTGCTCACTTGCCCTTTCATCTTTACACTGGCCAGGAAGCCTCTCTTTGTCTGTCTGTCAGGTTTAAGCATAAGAAGAAGAATGTAGACGCATTCATCACACTAATGTAACTCTGGCTGTGGCATAAATCAGTCAGCATATATCCACTGGCTCTGATTAATTAAATGTTGCTTATGCAGCATCCAACAGTGTCCTTTGTCCACTGGCAAATCTCTTCCAAGTGGTGAGCTAGGAATCCCGAACTTTCCATCTTGTGGTTTTAACACCATTAATGTCGAACTTCCAAACTGGCTATGCTTGTCTGCATCAAAGGGGCAGCAGTGGAAGGAGCCTGGAAGACCGTTTTCAGAGTCTAGGGAGCCCAGCTGGACATACTGCAGACCACTTTCACTCCTCGTGTGCCACTCAGACACACAGCCGCTGACGTTTAGGTGGCTTTTTAATTATACTTCAGTGGCTGTGTGTCTGAGCAGTTCAGCTGTGGGCCAAAGAAGAAGAAATCTTCCAGACATTGTGAGCCAGAAACTGGCTAGGATATCACAAAAATGACTCTGTCTAGTTCCTGTGTTAAAGATAGAACATCATAGGAGAAACTGGAAGATCTCTATCAGAAAGATGCTTCTTTTTTAATCTTTTCCTTCCTCCTGGATCTGTTTTTGTTTTGTTTTTGATAAATATTTGCATTAAAGGCAGAAGCATTTGAAAAATTCTGTCTGGTGTCAGGAGAGATTGTGAACCTGGAGACAGAAATGCTTGGTCATGTTCACATCTCTCCTTTGGAATTTACTCCCTACAGACCTCAGGTGAGTCACCTAAAAGTATGAACCTCAGTGTCCTTATCTGTGAAATGGATACAATACAATGCAATTTTGAAGGAAACTGCAAACTTTATAGGAGTCCCTTCAACCATACGTAGAATATGTTACTTGACAAATATTTGATAGCTATTTGTATGAGGGGCAAGAAGTAATAGAACGGGACATAGAATAACTGACTGGTTCGAAATCGGGAAAGGAATACGACAAGGCTGCATACTGTCACCCGCTCATTTAACTTACGTGTAGAGTACATCATGCAAGATGCCAGGCTGGATGAATCACAAGCTAGAACCAAGATTTCTGGGAGAAATATTAACAGCTTCACATATGCAGAGGATGCCACTCTAATGGCTGAAAATAAAGAGGAGCTAAAAAGCCTCTTGGTGAAGGTGGAGGAGGAGAATGAAGAAGCTGGCTTAAAACTCAACACTTAAAACACAAACATCATCACTTAGCCCCATCACTTCATAGCTAAAAGAAGGGCAAAAAGTGGAAGCAGTGACAGATTTTTATTTTCTTGGCCTCCAAAATCTCTGCAGATGATGACTGCAGTCGTGAAACTTAAAGACGCTTGTTCCTTGGAAGGAAAGCTATGACAGACCTAGACAGCATATTAAAAAACAGGGACATCACTTTGCCAACAAATGGTAATATAGTCAAAGCTACATTTCTCCAGTAGTCATGTATGGATGTGAGAGTTGGACCATAAAGAAGGCTGAGTGCTGAAGAATTGATGCTTTCAAATCGTGGTGCTAAGGAAGACTCTTTGAGAGCCTTTGGACAGAGAGGAGGTTAAACCAGTCAATTCTAAAGGAAATCAACCTGAATACTCATTGGAAGGACTGATGCCAAAGCTCCAATAGTTTGGCCCCTGATGTGAAGAGCTGACTCATTAGAAAAGACCCTGATGCTGGGAAAGATTGAGGGCAAAAGGGGGTGGCAGAGGATGAGATGGTTAAGTAGCATCACTGACTCCATGGACATGAATCTGAGCAAACGCTGGGAGACAGTGGAAGACAGGTGAGCCTGTCATGCTACAGTCCACGAGGTCAAAAAGAGTCAGACACGACTTGGCGACTGAAAAAGAGCAACATTTTTGATCCTCAGGGCGCTGACTAGCGCTTTGCTGCTCACCTGAAGATCGGTGCAGAGTATTTCTGTTAGCTGGATCAAGTCTAAGCTGTTGTGCCCTATGGACATTAAACCAGACAGAGCCAGAGATGCCTGAGGGCCCTTTCTCCTCTGCAGTGAGCATTTCTGGGGGCCACCAGCTCAGCTCCACTTGGCTTTGGTGATTTAGCCAGCCACAGCCATTGCAGACACTGAGGATACTGAGTATCAGAAGGTAGCCAATCCAAAATTTTAATCTGGGGAGGAAAACCTAAAATTAATATTTCTGCAGATAACTAAGATTAGACACGTTTTCAGTCTCTAGCAGTTTACTTTCACAGTAAGGAAGAAATTTTTTCCACTCAGTGACCTGATAATAACCTTTTGTGCCATCACGCTATTTTAGGGACAGGGAACATTTCACACTGGCAGTGCAATGATTTATGTCGGGTGCGTGAATAAAGTTGGGAGATGATTCAGGAGGCTCACTTGCACCTTTCTAGCTTTTGCCTACTGTACCAACCACATCACCTCTCCTTCAGAGTGGCAAGCCTCGTGAGGGTGTGAACCCAAAAATCTTGATCAAATATAGAAATGTTGAAGACACATTAATACGTGAATAAAGTGTGTTACTTAAGAGTAAAGAATGTGATGTCATCTTTTTGAATGATAATATATAATTGCTGGTGGTGGTTTAGTTGCTAAGTCATATCCAGTTCTTGTTACCCCGTAGACTCTGGCCTGCCAGATTCCTCTCTCCATGGGATTTTCCAGGAAAAAAACTGCAGTGGGTTGCCATTTCCTTTTCCATAATATATAATTATCATTCAACCAACAGATACTATGCACATCTGACATACTTAATGATAGAAAACAATTCCTGAAAGTCCCTATGTATCCTGTGTCAGTAATACAAGATAATTTGCTTACAGGTAATTCGACATTATTCCTCCTCTTTATTTAAGCTTTTCAGATTTTCTACTCCGTGGAATATTTTTAAAAGTGAAAGTATTTTCAGACAATGGTTATTAAAATAGTAAGTCATCATTGTGCTTTTACAAATGATGGAATAAAATGCAGGTCTGCTTCCAGATATACAGAAGCAGAAACATATTAATATACAGAAACATATAGTAGTCAAATTAAGTGAGACAGTAGTGCCCAGTTCAGAATGATAGTGTCAGAAAGATGCAGTCTGCACCGGGAGGCCCCCTGAACTGGCAGCGCTATGACCGAGCATCCCAGCCCATCATTTATTCCAGAGCTTTCCAAAATCCTTTGTTCCAATGAACTGAGCATCAAGTCATCCTGTCCTGTATCACGATCACCAACACTATACATGTTGCAAAACTGCAGTGAACTCTCCTGCACCCGCCTTTTCCCTGACATGGCAGCAGCAGCAGCCAGTGGTGATGGCTCCCTCCAGAAGCTCTTTTCTCTCTTGACTGTCACGATACCAATTCTTTATGGTTTTGTCCTGTTTCTGCCCATTGTTGCATCTTCTCCGTCTTCCTTACTTGTTCCACCTCCGCAGTGCCGGTCTGTGTGTTGGAATGCCCCACAGCATGAACATGTTGAAAACATACATATTTCAATGAGCAGATAAATAAGCAGATAAATCACGAGCGCTCATCTTTAACCCAAAGGCGTGACACTCGTAATGCAAGCTGCAGGAAGTGGGATCCCAGTCAGCAGAGCAGCTCATCCCTTTGAAGTTTGTTTGCAGGACTTACCCTGCAAAGGTGAAAACACTTCTTTGAATAAATGACCTCAACAAACAGGGACTCCACAATTTCTTGTTGAAAACTGAATTTTGGAAAATGTTTACAAACTCCATGTTTGATTTTTTTCTTGGTTTCCGTGCAGCTTGAATCACTGAATCATTCTTGAAGTTCTTTTGTTGTTTTAATACATTAAATTAGCTCATTACAGCTGAATATGTAGTGGAACATAGCATCTGTTTACGCTATAATAATATAAAAATTACTTACTAGTAACAGAATAAAGAGCAATTTGCAAAAGCTAATCATATTTGTGCACTTATCTGCAAAAGTAAATTGCTAATATATGCCCAAGGGGGAATCACTTGCTGGTTTAAGCAGCAGAAGCAGTGATAGTAACAAGCAACGCTTAGACAACGCCTATATTTAGGATTGGATCCAAAATGTCCCAGCGTGCCGTGAAAACATAGATGTTCATTAATTTGTTCACTTACTTGACCTTGGAAACTCAAGCAGCCTAGAGATTCAGATCATATCACAGAAAAGCCAGTGGTCTAGGAATTTCTAAGCTTTGCCAAGTGGAAATTTCAGTTACCTTTATTTAGAGAAAGCTCCCTTCTCTACTTTTTTAGTACTAATCACAAGTATTACGGGAAAACACCTGTCAAATGTAATTTTTGTTTTGACCTCCTGCCCCGAACCATAGAAATCAGAAGTCTGTTTAAAAATTTCAAACTAACATTAGTAAATGTTGAAAAAAATGGTTTCAGTAACCTCACTGTGTCGCAGTATTTTCTTTGTTTCATTACATGTAGAAACCAGAGTGCAAAAATGTATAATTATTGAGAATTTTAAATAACACATTTATAAAATTATAATACATTTTAATATATAAAATGATGAGAGCACATATCTTGGCTCTTTTGATCATAATAGAGACAAAATATTTGAAATTAAGATTAGTTTTTTTGTTCCTTGTACTTATCAGGGGGAGAGAAAGACATCTCTATGAAATGTCTTTAACTTCTCTTTTCTAGAAGCCAGAATGAAACCTATTTCAACTAAGATAGTTTCCCTTCAGACACGTTAATAATATTCATTAAGCACGGTCTTCTTCTGCGTTTAGTCAGCCTTTGATTAGGACTCCCATCCCGCCTTCTTGCTTTTGACCTGCCCTCTAATAAGGAATTAGCCATTCCTGTAAATGGCTAATTTCATCCACTGTAATTTTCACTCACAGAGAAGGACCAGGCTCTGCCAGGTTGGGAGGCTATTTTCATGGTAACTGGCAGCAGTCAGACTTTATTAATCCTCATTTTACTGCTCTGCTGATACAACCTTTATCCGTATGAATCTGGTTTCCAGAGACCAGACGCTGAGGGCATGATATCCTGTGTAACAGAGAGAAGTGTATCCTCTGAAGCCACAGAAATGCCCTTCAGGGGCTCTGAGGAGCTCTGGATCTGTGTGTCTCCATGCAGAAGGAGCTCAGTGAGAGGCAAGTGATGGGCAAGGAGGAACTTGTCGGAACAGGCCGCTGGGAGCCCTACAAGCAAGCGGTCAGGGGAGAGCCACACGGAGAACGCCGTGGGCTACAGTTTTATAATGAAGGAAAAGTGGGGTGTGGAGAAGGCCCTCTCCTTTCTCATTCTTGAGGAAACATCAGCTTGCATCGTCAGCTCCTCCTCCACACGGGTGGGGAAACTCCCCTGCACCCACGTGGTCAGACTGGCGTTGTCATGGAGCAATAGAAGTAGGCAGAAGGTGGACGGCCCACGTGCACTAAAGGGTGGCAAATCGTCACGGGTTCCAGTGTAGAGCCGCCTTCATCATATTTCCGTTCATAGCTCAGGCTCAGGAGTGCGTCCTGGGAGCCACCGAGTCCCCGAGGCCACCAGGCAGGAGGTGGGCCTCAGGCCGCCACTGCATCACTGCGGGGGCGTGTCTCACTCTTCTGTTGCATGGTTTGTTTTCTGGATTTTTTGCTGAGCAAGCCTGCTTGGTTTGTGGCTAGGCAAACCTACATTCTTGAGTGATCATTAACTTACGGGGTCTCCTATACTTTTTTCTTTACTTATGATTCCTTTTCTTATGATTCTGAAAGAGTTGGACATGACTTAGCGACTGAACAGCAGCATGATTCTTTAGTGGAATTTAATTACCTGCTTTGTTCCTTTACTCTCTTCCTTTCACTTTCTTTCTAGTTAACTCACTTTAATGTGAGGGTAAAAAGAGAATGATTCACTCTATGGCTGAAACTTGAAGATTTCAAGCACTTTAAGAAAAACACTTTTTAAAAAGCTGAGTGATGAAGTATACTCTAGCTCAATGGAGAATCTGAGAATCTGTTATTTGGAGTCTTAGTTCACTCATTCAAATGTTGCAGCTGATTAAGAATTGTGTTTCAGTGGTTAAACAGGAAAAAATCTTTTATTTGCCTTTCAAATAGCATTTCCCAACGGCTTCAGTTACCATCTGTTGCTGATAACTCCTCAATTTAGCTACAGCCCAGACTTCATCGCTAATCTCCACACCATATAGCTAACTGCAGAGCGCACATTTTATTTAGTTGTTTTAAAGACTTCTTAAACCCCACGTTTCCCAACCCAGCTCACACTCTTCCCCTAGACATCTGGGCCTCTTGGAATATCAGCAATTCTAGGAGATGGAACCTCTAATCATGCATTTACAAGCAGAAATCATTGAAGCCTCTTTGTGACCTCTCATCCAAATTCCCCATGAACGCTTGACAGTTGTAACTTACATATTAACCACACAGGTGCACTCTTCCCTACTCTCCCTGTCGTCATCCAGCTATTAGAGGTGGGCATCTCTTCATGGCCCTTCAGAAGAGAACCCTCTGCTCCTCACCCGTTCTTGCTTTCCTCCTCCGATGCACTCTCTTTGTTCCTGCCAAAGTGAGCTCACAAAAATGCAAACGTGTTTCTATGTCTCTGTTTGTTAAGACCCCTGAGCAGCCTTCCATTTGAACAGAGAGTAAAGGACATAATCCTGAAGCACACCTGGAGGTCTCTCTGTGCCAGAGCTGACGCACGGCTAAAGACACTCCCTGGTGCCTGGAGGCTTCATATTTGGGGATATCATCTAATACTTTATTTGGCACATCAGCATTGATTTATCGGATCTGGTATTGAAAGAACTGTAGTGGACCCTCAGATAAAATGATACTAATACGAGTATCTAAAGCATTGCCCTGCAACGAACCATGAGGAAACGCTATGAATTAATGACCACAGATATCAGCGACTTTTATTAATGAGCTGAATATCTGTTTAGTCTCACATTCTATGCAAGATGAGCCATGGTGAAGTCACAGAATAGGAATGCTTTCCATTGTCCACTCTCCCTGGGACTGAGAGGAGTTACAAGTGTGTTTTCTAAAATGTGAGCCCTTCCTATAGGGTTGAGCTGCTCTAACATCCAGGATCTCAGTCTCCTTATCCATATGATGCCGTTGATAACTGTAATTGCCTTGTAGGTCCTTGTAAAATATCAGTGAGAATGTTTGTGTATAGCCTGTATAGCACACCTCATGGCCGAGAGAAACACTCCATGCATGGCTTACTCTACCACTCATGGGCAAAAGACCAGTGACTTTGTGTACTTATGACACAGTGAACTCTTCTTCCAAGCACTACCCTGGGAAAAAGCACCCTGGTGAGAATGCACCGTGAATCACTGAACAAACACGAGGGACCCTGACATCGTGCTGTCGGCACCTGATGTGGACATTTTCTTTAAACACTAAACCCTTGGGAGTAGCACTCTTTCTTGCTGTCACAGCTCATCTGTACCACGGGCAATCAGGAAACAAACATAACTGTGTTTATGTAATGAGAAGAAATTTTGGCATAACAAGAAATCGGGCATTTATATGTGTCCAGATAAATCAGTCTTCTGGAGTCATTGCTCAATCTTCTCTGAAAGGTAATCCAAGGCTAAAGCCATTTTTTTCTCTAACTTTGGTGAATGAAAATTGAAAACAACAGTGAATGCTTTTTTCTGCCTACCAGATATTTTCTAAGTCCAGGAAGAAAGTATTATTTGAGACGCTGGGTGCGTTTCCCTAGGTTTTGCCAGTGAACTGTCTTCCTGCAGAACTCTTTGGTCAAAAGGATATCCTGAGGTCAGGTCAAGTTGGCCAAGCTTCTGTTTATTTAAAAGCATGTTCTTTTCTTTTCATCCTAGACCCAAACAATTTCCACGAAAATACAATGTTTTCACAGTTTGCATGCATTTCCAGAGTTCTAACTTTGAGGCACCAAATTGACTTGTACAAATGAACATTAGTTTTCCTTTCTTTTGACAAGAAAATTAGCATTTGTTCTCATTACTGAGTCCCTTTTCTATCCCAGGAAGCCATAGGTACTTTGCTATAATTTATTTTATTGGATTGGGTGAGCACTTTGGCAATTTTTCTAATGGTTGTTACTTTTTCTTTTGAACTGTGGTGTTGGAGAAGACTCCTGAGAGTCCCTTGGACTGCAAGGAGATCCAACCAGTCCATCCTAAACGAGATCAGTCCTGAGTGTTCATTGGAAGGATTGATGTTGAAGCTGAAACTCCAAATACTTAGGCCACCTGATATGAAGAGCTGACTCATTTGAAAAGACCCTGATGCTGGGAGAGATTGAGGGCAGGAGGAGAAGGGGACAACAGAGGATGAGATGGTTGGATGGCATCACCGACTCAATGGACATGGGGTTGGGTGGAGTCTGGGAGTTGGTGATGGACAGGGAGGCCTGGTGTGCTGCAGTTCATGGGTTCGTGGAGAGCCAGACATGACTGAGCGACTGAACTGAACTGAACTTTCTCTTTCCTCGTGATTTTCTAGATACTCTTTATGGAACATAGAGCTTAACATCTTTGCAACAGGACTTGCAAATATGTTTTGTATTTTTCCTAATCTCTTGAGTTTCCTATGGTATTTTGGGGTCTTAGTGATAAGAATCCACCTGCCAATGCAGGAGACACAAGAGATGTGGGTTTGATCCCTGGATCAGGAAGATCCCCTGGAGAAGGAAATGGCTACCCACTCCAGTATTCTTGTCTGGGAAATTCCATGGACAGAGGAGCCTGGTGGGCTACAGTCCACAGGGCCACAAAGAGTCTGACATGACTGAGCGACTAACACTTCCACTTTCATGGTGTTTTTATAGAGATTTATGAATGTAGCTGAATTTACCAGTCTTCCTCACTCTCCATTCTCCCCGCATAGCTGCAATAGCATTTGTGCACCATTAACTGAGTCTTTCGTGAATCAGTGTGCAGTGAGAAGGCTGGAATACGGCTGTGCTCTGCCTCTCAGAGTCAAGGTTCTTGAGGTTATTTATGGCCTGAATAGCGTCTTTTCCCCGCTGCAGCAAGTCCTTCAGAAAAATGCCATGGTGCTTAACACTGACAAAACGTCTGCTCAACTATATACCATTATTTTGTGGACTCGACAAATCTCATTAACAATTATATGTTTCAGAAGGGATCTTTGAAACAAATTCATTAAAGGAAAAATCAGAACAATTCTCAGATTCACAGACTGAGATGAGAAATGCAATAAAGCTATAAAGGGAAGGCTTTCCTTGATTTATGGAAAAGTAGGGGATTTAACAATTTTCCTCTAATGGAAGGTACTCCCTTTCAGCAAAAACAGGGGTATAGATTATTATGTGGATTTGTAAGGAGGAAAATGGATTGATGATATCATAGTTAATCTCTCTGTATTGTTTTAAAGCATAAAATATTTCATTTGGAAACATCAGTAATAGTGTTGATAGAGAATTAGCATTTTCCAAATACTGAATATATCTCTATGTGTATTTAAGAGAATTTGGACTTTTAGAAAAAACCTTATAATGCAAAATCACAACCAGAAATATTCATTGCACTTCCTAGATTAAAAAAAAAAATCTTGCTCATCAAAAATTTTTAAAAGTAAAACAATCTCCATATTATTCCTTGCTGCATCCCATGCAAAGAGAGATCCCATAAATAGCACAATTTGCAGTTGATGGTAAGCTTTTCTCAGAGAAAAAATAATAGTTTGTGTTTGTGCCAGATGCTTTTCCAGCATTAAGTGCCATAAAAATTCCCTGAAGTGTGTTCAGCAGATAAGGCAGAGTGCCAAAGAATGGCAGAGAATTAAGTTGAACCCCGTTCACATACAGAATCCATTGAGACACCATATGCATATTTTCATTTTAAAATCAAAATGTGGAATTAATTCAACATGTGTTTAATAGACACCTATTTAGAAATCTCTGCTAGGTCCAAGGGATAAAATGATGAGGTCTTTCTCCATTGAGGAGTTTACTCTCTGTCATAAGAAACAGACATTTAGCCCTCATGGGAAGAACTGGTGCTGAAGCTGAAGCTCCAATACTTTGGCCACCTGATGCAAAGAGCTGACCCATTCATTGGAAAAGACCCTGATGCTGGGAAAGATTGAAGACGGGAGGAGAAGGGGATGACAGAGGACGAGATGGTTGGATGGCATCACCGACTCAATGGACATGAGTTTGAGCAAACCCCAGGAAATAGTGAGGGACAGAGGAGCCTGGCGTGCTGCAGTCCATGGGGTCACAGGGAGTCGGACACGACTCTTGCCTGCCAATGAAGGAGACGTAAGACGCAGGTCCAGTCCCTGGGTTGGGAAGATCCCCTGGAGGAGGACATGGCACCCCACTCCAGCATTCTTGCCTGGAGAATCCCAGGGACAGAGGAGCCTGGAGGACTAGGGTCCACGGGCTGGTATGGTTGGACACGGCTGAGGGCACATGCATTAGGAAAGCCCTGCCTCAGTTTCTTCTCTGGCCTCTCATCAATTTCTAGTGATTGGGGAAGGCCAGAACCCTGGTCACTTATTAGATCATGGGGACCAGCTTCCAGAGCCCACTGTCAGCCAGTTTCCCTTAATCAAGACCCCACCTCCGCACCCCTGCCATTAGAGGTCAGGGAAGCAGCTGTCTGTATTCCTGATAAATAAAAACAGCGATTTCATGACAGAAGCCAGGAAAAATCTCTCAAATTAGACTCTCTTGCTCAAATGAGTGCTATCTTGTCATCCACATTAGATACTTGAAAACATTAAGTACTTACTATTTAAAAATCCTCAAATTTCTAGATGAGTTGAGAAGCTATGAAAAGATAAGTTAGTCCATGTAGATTATTTCTTCACAGCCACACAGAGACGAGGTAAAATGAAAGTTTTGCGTGCCCAGTCACTCAGCCCTGTGCAACTCTCTGTGAGCCCAGGGGCAGTAGCCCGCCAGGCTCCTCTGTCCATGGGATTCTCCGGGCGGGAATACTGCGGCGGGCTGCCATGCCCTCCTCCCGGGGGATCTTCCCGACCCGGGAACTGAGCCTGAACCTCTCACATCCCCTGCACTGGCAGTGCCGCCTGGGAAATCCAAGTAAAAGTGAGATTCACCTAATGCATCTGAGAAGCTTTTATACGTCTCTCTTTCTCCATGTTTATTTAAGATTTGTTTTTTTTTTTTTTTTTTCAGTGATGAGTGGTAGTGTATAAAAATGACTTTACCCGAGTGGTATTATCTTCTTTTTCTGTTTCTGTTTCTGTGGCAGTTACTATTCATTTCTGTATTGAAGAGTACAGAAGACAGGAACACATTTAAAGTAAGGCATCAATCAGTGGAGCTCAGAAAGAACACTCTTAATTGAATCATGTTTTTCACTTTGAGACTCAAGCAAGTAAATTTTCATTTTTATTCATCCTGTAGTCATCCACCTCTCTGTTAACTGCACAATCACAAATTAAAATAAATACTCTTTATGGGATATGTAATTAAGGAATAAAAATATCTATCTCACATCATTTTCCCCATTGAGTAAGAGAATTTGAAAAGTACATGTCTTCACATTAGAAAGGAAAACGTGTAACAATGAGCTATTCTATCTTCAAATTTCTCCTTCAAATATTTTGTTAAATATTTGAGTATTTGAGTGGAATAACTGTGAAGTAAGTAAGCCACTCTTTAGGCTTACTAGAGTGGCCTTTATTTGCCTACCAGTTAGGAGTTTCCTTCAGTTAAAAGATAAAGAAAAACTTTTACTCATGGCTGACACTGAATCAGTTAATGCTTAGATATAACAGTGAATTAGGCACTTGTTATAGTGAAGTTTTAAGAGTTATGACCCAGGGTTTTGCTTTTGTTTATTATTAAGCTGATTCCTGCAGCCTCCACAAAATGGATCATATCAAAACATCCAACACTGCACAAATGTTGGGGTCAGAGGGCGTGCTGCAGCAGGAATTAGCTTGGAGAGAAAAGGTTAAACATACAGAGAGAACCACAAGGACTTGGAGAGCATTCATGTGGAGTGTGAGAGTTATATGATTTCCAGGGCTGATCTGCTGTTTTGCATCCATCCCTCTTGGATAGAAGTTCCCCAATTACGTATGTTATCTGAGTTATTTTTAATTTGTTTTATGGCTTGTTTTTTTAAATTATTGGAGTATAGTTGATTTAGAATGTTGTGCTGGTTACAGTGCACAGCACAGTGGCTCATTGTTGTTTATTTTTTCCAGATTATATTCCATTATAGGTTTTTTTTTTTTTTAGTTTATTTTAATTGGAGGCTAACTACTTTACAATATTGTAGTGGGTTTTGCCATACACTGACATGAATCAGCCATGGGTGTACATGTAGGCACTGGATGAAATTCTCTGCATATCTATCAAGCTCCCAGCTGCTGCTGCTGCTGCTGCTGCTGCTACTGGTCTTGGGACCACACTTTGAGAACTAATGCTTTATATGAATTGGACATGCCTGAGCGACTGAATTGAACTGAACTGAACTGAAGTGAAACTGAGAGTTGATAATAAACAAATTAAAGAGAATCATTATAAACCTTAAAGCCTTAAAGCCCTTCTATTGGTATATATTGGTATATATTTCCAAGCCGCTGACCAGTGAGAATGTATACTGATCTTAAGCCATATGGCTGATCCTGGGCACTTGCCCTGGATGATAGATTTGAGTGAGTGATGCTGACTGTGTGGATCACAATAAACTGTGGAAAATTCTGAAAGAGATGGGAATACCAGACCACCTGACCTACCTCTTGAGAAATCTGTATACAGGTCAGGAAGCAACAGTTAGAATTAGACATGGAACAACAGACTGGTTCCAAATAGGAAAAGGAGTACATCAAGGCTGTATATTGTCACCCTGCTTATTTAACTTCTATGCAGAGTACATCATGAAAAATGCTGGACTGGAAGAAGCACAAGCTGGAATCAAGATTGCTGGGAGAGATATCAATAACCTCAGATATGCAGATGACACCACCTTTATGGCAGAAAGTGAAGAGGAACTAAAAGCCTCTTGATGAAAGTGAAAGAGGAGAGTGAAAAAGTTGGCTTAAAGCTCGACATTCAGAAAACGAAGATCATGGCATCTGGTCTTGTCACTTCATGGGAAATAGATGGGGGAAACAGTGGAAACAGTGTCAGACTTTATTTTGGGGGCTCCAAAATCACTGCAGATGGTGACTGCAGCCATGAAATTTAAAGATGCTTACTCGTTGGAAGAAAAGTTATGACCAACCTAGATAGTATACTCAAAAGCAGAGACATTACTTTGCCAACTAAGGTCCATCTAGACAAGGCTAGACTCTTGAGAGTCCCTTGGACTGCAAGGAGATACAACCAGTCCATTCTAGAGATCAGCCCTGGGATTTCTTTGGAAGGAATGATGCTAAAGCTGAAACTGCAGTACTTTGGCCACCTCATGTGAAGAGTTGACTCATTGGAAAAGACTCTGATGCTGGGAGGGATTGGGGGCAAGAGGAAAAGGGGACGACCGAGGATGAGATGGCTGGATGGCATCACCGACTTGATGGACGTGAGTTTGAGTGAACTGCGGGAGTTGGTGATAGACAGAGAGGCCTGGCGTGCTGTGATTCATGGGGTTGTAAAGAGTCAGACACGACTGAGTGACTGAACTGAACTGATGTAACAGAAGAAAAACTGTACGGGGGGAAAAAAAAAGAAAAACAAAAAACCAGACTTAAAAACTTTTCCCCCAGGAATGGTTTGTCAAAGGTTTTCAAAATAAAAATTTTAAATAGGTGTTTTAGTTTTCAGGATACTATATTATTTTATCATTTCATGATAAACTTTTTGCATCAGATAAAAGTTTTGAAATCAGATAATTTTCTTTAAAAAAGATAAAGAGGGCTTCCCTGGTGTCTCGGTGGTACAGAATCTGCCTGCCAATCAGGAGACACAAGTTTGAGCCTTGATCCAGGAAGATCCCCCATTGTGCCACAGAGCGGCTCAGTCCTGGGGCCGCAGCTGGTGGAGCCCACTTACCACACAGCCCGTGCTCTCCAGCAGGAGAGGCCACCACAGGGCGGAGCTCGGGCAGCTGAAGGGCAGCTCCCACTTGCCACAGCCAGAGAAAAAGCCTTTGTAGCAGTGAAGGCCCAGCACAGCCAAAACACACCTGTGGCGGGTTCGTGCTGATGTATGGGAAAACCCGCACAATACTGTAAGGTAACTAACCTCCAATTAAAATAGAAAAATTTATATTAAAAAAATTCCTGTCTTCAAATAGTAAATCTCTTCTCTCCCCAAAGCGGATGGTAACTTGATAACCACCCTTATTTTTCTGATGTTACATTTTAATAGGATAATGTTCATTTTCTCTTAGTAAAAATTTAATGTGACACAATTAAATGATGTCAGAAACTAGCAAAGTCCATCTTGTTCTTTTTGAAATCATGGGTTTGTGAAAATTAATTGGTTGCATAATCAGATATGTGTTTATAGTAAACTTCCTTTTTTAAAACAAATGTTAAGACACTTTATGCAAAAGACAGAGTAAAACCGTACAAGGCCTTGGTGATAATGGAGCAAAAGAATACTTACCTGTTAGATTTGCAGTGGGTTTCACAGAAAAACTGATTGATAACAAAACCTGTAAAATAAATGTATGCATGTGAGCATTTCTTTCAAAATGTTGAAGCGTCTCTCGCAAATGTTAGCCACTAAGCGATTATTTTTATCTACTCTGGAACATCAGCTGCATTTAAACTGGAGGACTTCTTGAAATGCTAAAGACGAGACTTGAAGACTGAGAATCCTGACTGGCTGCTGGGACGGATGTGGGAATGACGTTTAACGTGGCGGCACGCTTTCCTGCAGGAATGTGTGCACAGATCTTTAATATCAGCTCTTGCCTCTGGGATGACACTTGTCAGATTTCATGGTGCCGTGGGCTAGTTCAAGGTCGTAGTAGAGATTTTTATTGTGCAGTACCTGGATATTCCACTTATGATCTAAAAGCAACTTTTTGAAGCCAAATTTGTTGACAAATTTGAAGCCAAATTGTTGAAGCCAATTCTTCTCTTACTGTTCCCTTCTCTGGGTACTGTAATCCCTTACTTCTCTTTGAGTTTCAAAATGCAGAGTTCTGATATCTGTGATGAAGTCGTAGACTTACTTAATCTTGAAATCGTTCCTGTGAAAAATAATTGTTCACTTGTTTTGGATGGCTCCCAGCTTTCTGGAGATGACTACTCAGAGACTGGCTAATAAATAATAGGAGACCACCTTGGAGGGATACTACACGTGCCCAGCACCTTTCTGCCCGAAGGAAGCGCAGATGAGACCCAGAGAGACATCTGTGGCCTACTACTGCTTTTTAAAAAGTTCTCCCAGGATTCCTTCCTAGGTTGAAGTTTTGTCTACAATCACAGAAAGATTAGATGTGGCTGAAAAATCTATCCAGTTCAGTGAAGTGAGATAATGGGGTAAGGAGAGCTGAATGGACCTTCTTTCCTTACACAAGAATACACCTTTATGCAACACATCTGTATCAAGATGAGCCAAGGTTAAGGGGCTTGCATAAACCTGGATTAAGCTAGATGTTATCACGGGCTTCCCCTGTGGCTCAATGGCAAAGAAGCCACCTATAATGCAGGAGATGTGGGTTCAACCCCTGGATCAGGAAGATCCCTGGAGAAGGAAATGGCAACCCTCTCCGTATTCTTGCCTGGAGAATCCCATGGACAGAGGAGCCTGGGGTGCTACAGTCCATGAGGTGGCAAAGAGCTGGACACGACTGAGTGACTCAACAGCAGCACAGATGATCGTACTAAGTGCAGTGAGTCAGAAAGAGAAAGACAGGTGCCACGTGGCATCCCGTACGTGTGGACTCTAAATACGACTGAAATGAACAGACACAGGATCTCGGTCATAGAGCACAGACAGGGGTCGAAAGGCGGGTGGGGATGGGGGAGGAATGGTGTGAGGGGCCAGGTGAGCAGGTGCAGACTGTTGTATATGGGACGGATTAGCAGCAAAGTCCTACTGAATAGCACAGGAGACTACAGGCAGTATCCTATGATAAGCCACAGTGTAAGAGAACGTCTAAAAAGTCAGGGCAGTGAAGCAGTGTGCTGCTGCTGCTGAGTCGCTCCAGTCATGTCCGACTCTGTGCGACCCCACAGACGGCAGCCCACCAGGCTCCCCCATCCCAGGGATTCTCCAGGCAAGAGCACTGGAGTGGGTCGCCATTTCCTTCTCCAATGCATGAAAGTGAAAAGTGAAAGTGAAGTCGCTCTGTTGTGTCCGACTCTAGCGACCCCATGGACTGCAGCCCACCAGGCTCCTCCGTCCATGGCATTCTCCAGGCAAGAGTGCTGGAGTGGGGTGCCACTGCCTTCTCATGGATATAAAAATTAATACCCCTGCAATTATACAAGAGCAGCCCAATAAATTCTTCAAACATGGGATCAATGACAAAGAAGACTTGAAATGTCCAGAGGGTCCTCTGCACTGCGTTTCCAGCTCATAGCCCCACACCCACACCCCCACACATACCCTGTGGTGCCAGTCAGCCCCCCACCCCACGGCACCGTTTCCCGAATTCTCCACGCCATGGTCTCTCCGTAGCATTCTGGACTTTCATACCACTCAACCTTTATTTTTTGATCTGTGGAAGGCCTAGTTGCTTATTGAATAGCATATTTAAAAAAATGAAGATAGCTATTATCAGAGTGCTCTGGGACTATCATTTGGTTACTGAGTGCATATGCTTTCTGTCTTGTTTTGTCTTGCTTCTTAGTACATCAGGTCTTGACTGGGGCCCACTGCCGGTCGGTAATTTGACCACTCCCCTTTCCCCACAGTGCCCTGAGCTATTTCACTTGTTGAGAGCATGGGTGCAGCTGTATCTGTGCAGCTGTATCCGTGCAGAGAGTATTTGTTTTTTTTTATGTAGGTACAGTCTTAACTGGCAGTGTTCCTTTGGAGTAACTTTCTTAATATTCAAAAGAGTGACAATCACTTGATCCTACGGTGTATTAAAGTCTTATCTGATTGGAAACACCACTGAGAGTATAGGTTTGCCAGGTACCTTAAAATGTACATTAAATGTGCGCTTTGAAAGTGCATGCGGGGATAGCACTGCTCATCTCGCCTGTATTTTCATGTATGTTGTATGTGCAGCGTTCACTTCCGTACCAGGAGAAGGTGAACTTTGCTCTGAGGGAAAGTGCACCCTGAGCTGTCGGTAGAAGACTGACTACATGTCGTGGATTTAATTGAATATAGATAGCATCATGCCCTCAAAAGATATATCCAAAGGATTTGATTTATTAAAAACAAGTCAGGCAGGAGAATAAAGGGACGTCGCTCCATCCTCCAAAATAGCGTTCTCCATGTAGGTTCAAACCAATCCAATCCGTGCTCCTCAATGAACAATGATAAGTCTTAACCCCAGACTTTGCCTCACACTCTGTCTCTGATGTTCTGTGTTGCTGGAAAACTGATGCATGAGTGTCCTCTCTGTTCAAACTGTTTATAACATACGGTTTCCTTGTCCAGTGTTCTTTCAATAAGGGTACCTAGGCCTTTGAGGATACTTATCAGAATGATGCAAATGAAGGTGTGGATTATATATTTCTCTATTTATAAAAAGAGATTCTACCGCAACACCCTCCCTACCAGAGTTACTGTGACAAAAAGGACAGAGCGACTCTTATTTTCTGGGAAAACGGAATGTTGAGATTGAACAAGTCACAGGGAGGGACGTCTTCATGCTTAGTCCTCCACTGTGATTTCTTCCGTGTAAGGTGGCAATTTTAAAGCATCTGAACTGGAAAACCTTCCAATCCAAAATCTCCCTGCCTGCTTCCACCTCACCTGAAGCCATGCCAGGCTCCCCTCCACCAATAAGTTAATATTAATAAACACATTTTTAAGATGATGTTCTAACTCAATTAATGTCTCTCTGGTACCGAAAAATAATGTTAGGAAGATATAAATGTGGGATAATGCAGATTTCTGTTTATAAGAATCTCAGAAAGCACAAACAAAAGAATTGTATTGGCCCCATGAGGTAGTCGAAACACAGTGGATCTTCCTGGCAATGGACCAGGGCACAAAAGACCCACGTGTTGCAAGAATGCCCCTGCCTTGGACTTCTCAGACTGCCCTCTGTGAGAAGCAAGGAAAAGGAAAGTAGAGTAAAACGGCCCGGCTCCCCGTGGCTCCATCTGGACTTCACAGGGCATTTGAACTGACACTTCAGTCTCAGCCTCTGGGGTGCCTACTTGTGTTGTTATTGGTGACTCTCTCCTGGTAGACACCTGCTGGGTCCTGTGTCAGTAAGACCCACTGTAGAAGGAGAAAGCACAGTCCCTGAGCCCAGAAGGTGAGAGCTGCTCTTTCCCAGGGCCCTTGTTAATCTTGGGAGCCCAGCGTCTTTGGTGACAGAAGAAATGCGATACCGTTGTCGATTCTCGCTTCTCCCCCACTCCACAAAGACAGCGTTGTTGATACGTTAGTGTGCAGCTCCGTTTCTCTGAAGAGAGGCAACAGAATATTTCTCCCTTCCATCTAGAGGGTTTAGAACTTGCTTCACGTTGCTTCGTAGCATCATTCTCAGCAGAACCCCGCTGCTTGGCCACGGCCAGGACTGGCTTGAATGGTACCTGTTATTGAAAGGGAGTCTGTATTTGCAGTGATACAGAGAATGCCAGTTTAGAAATGAGCCTGATTGCACGGTTCATTTTGTTCTCCTTTGTAGAGCCAGGCTGCGGCCCACTACAAAGGCACGAAACATGCCAAGAAGCTCAAAGCACTGGAGGCCATGAAAGCTAAGCAGAAATCTGTCACTGCCAAGGACAGCGCAAAGACTGCCTTCACCTCCATCACCACCAATGCCACCAATTCCAGCTCTGACAAAACAGGTTACGCCACGCTCTGTGTTGTCTTGTCCTCCTCATCCTTGCCGTGCGGGGCTCCTTTCCGGTCTGCTACTGATGCTCCTGCCGCCTTGGTTCACATCTGACCCATCTCTGTGTAATGGTCATGCCTGCCCCCCACCCCCGCGTTTTCCAATACCCTTGAGAGACGGATGATCACTAGTAATGTTGCAGGGTTTGTGCTGGAAATAGTCCAATGGCTGCTTTTGAGGAACACAAGAGTCAAAGGGCATTTGAAGCCACAGCCCTCTTTGAGAAGGGACCCTTTCAGTGTGTCTCATCTGCTTCTTGTATCAGCATCTTCCCCCAGAAGTGCATGGCAGATCCGCTTTCCCTGTGAGCACGCAGCAGTACACAAATGAACCGCGAAGGCCCCCGTAATACTGACAGGGCTTATCCTCATAAATCCCAACTATTGCATTCTCTTAAGCAGCGGCTAGGTGAATCTGGGCTTGTTATGGCTGGGCAACCTTCCCTCTGCATATACAGGTAAGTGTTATTGATGCCAATCATTCTCTTTAACGGTCCTCACAGTGAAATAATGGCCTCTGAAGGGTCCCTTGACGTAGCTCCTCAAACAGCTTATTCATAACAAGGGAAGCCGGGGCAGGGTGGGGCGGGTTCCGTAAGCTGGCATTTTAAAATAGAAGACCACTGCCTCAGAACGCACATGAAAGGAAAGCGCTGTGGCCCGTGGGTGCGCCTTGAGTGAAGGGCCGCTGTGCAGCCGGGCTTCCCGGACCGCGGGAAGCACTGATGTTTGCCGCCAGTGGCGATGTCTTCCCTGGAAGAGGTCTGCCGGCCTTGGCTGATGAAAATATAAAGCCAACAGTGAGTGAGCACAACAGATAAAGCAACTTGACTACACGAGGTGCCCCGTGAGATGCACACATCGTTCCTCAGAGGGTCTGGAGAGATGCTTGCTCCTGGGTGAGTCTGTAAGGGGTGATGGTATTTCCCCGAGCCCCCAGCATGCACTTCACACGTCACACGAGCATCGCTGTGGACGCAGTCTGCCTCCTCTGTGAGGACCCTGCGTCTCCTCTGAAGCTGGGGCCTCTTGCCGCCTTTGTGCCCTGGCATCGGTCTGACAGGGTGTGGGTGGTGAGTAAACTGCTGGCCGCATTTTGTCTCACCCTTTTAATTCTCTGATTCATCCAATTTTGTGTTCCAACATATAAAAGGAAAAAAAAAATTATCATGTTCATTTCTTTGAAGGTCTGAGTAAGAGCTGAATCATACCATCACATTAGTTCAGATATAAGACCTTGTATGGAAAACATTACTCTTTTCTCTGTCAATTGAAAACTCACTGCCTTATTTTGGGGACTGTAGGAGGAGTCATGAAGCAAGTGAGTGTCATTTTTCTCCCAGATATTGGGGCACAAGCTGGGGTTCCCTAAAGCCATGCTCGCCACAAAGATCTACATTTCATTTGCAAAATGATGGTAGGTAGGAATAAGAAAGATGTAAATTTGATGTAAAAGATTTGATATAAAAAGATGAGTTTGATGTCCAGAGTTTGGTGTAAATTTTTGCTTGCTCTCAAACTTTTCCATTCCTAGACATTTTTATCAATAATGGATATTTGGGTCACTTTGACTTCTCTTTAAAATGCAGAAAAAAATCCCTCTATACTGAGAATGAGCAGCATTTACTAACATGCATACATATATGTATACACAGGTGTGTATATATATGTATGTATGTACGCATGTGCACGTGCATGCCAAGTAGAGCTGCTCATTTGGCGTAAGAAAGGCTCCCTTGTGCAGTCATTTCTATCATTTAAATGAGTTGTGAATGCATACCTCCGTCCCTCACCTTAGGGACTAGAATGGAAGGGATCGCAGCCGTCAGGGCTCTGTCTTCTATGAGGATGAGTGGAAACTAGCTGGGGTTGGGTAGTGGGAAAGAGCCGATGTAAGATGGGCAGATTGCCAGTGGAGACACCAGGCTCACCTCGTGGCTGGCGTGTGCTGAGGTGGTGAAGGGCCCTTTCTAGCTGGAGCTGGAGGAAATGTTAGAAGCCAGAGGGAGAATAAAGTCTGCAAAGTTGGTACAAATATCTTAAAGCCAAAAGAAGCAGGAGATGGACGTCAGGAAGGTCTCTGCCTTTCTGACCCGTGGGGGCCTCTACGTGCAAAGAGACAGATTGTACAGGTTGAGACATTGATAATCACAGCACACTCACCGGATGTGCTAGGCCAAATTCTATCCTTCCCTGGGGTTTCTGCAAAACTACCTATGAGAGGTAGCCCAGAAAGCTCTTGGAATATTATAGACTCTCATCCCATTTTATTGCAGTATGAATCCAAGGCACCTATGCTGGCAAACTGGAGTTTTCTTAAAGCTCTTAGCTGTCCTCATACTGATTAGAAAAGGATACAACTCTAAAAACACAATGGGTCTCTGAGCTAGTTTCTTAGAATAATTAAATAAGTGTTTAATTATTTATTTAATCTACTTCTTAGAAGCAGAAGGAGAGAGAAGAGTCTGAAATCAGGGACCCTGTATGTTTTAATAATAACAAACTGTAGCTTGCTTAACGTGCAAAGTTGTGAGGAACTGGAGGCGATGACTGAATGGTGTCTACAGCTCACCACTGCATTTTTAAAGGCAATTGGTCTATATATGTATATAAATTGGGCAAAATTAGTGAAAGTGATTTAACCTTTCTTGACATTTTATGCATGCATAAATCACACAACTTTGCCAAATTTATATATATATAAACCAATTGCCTTTTAAAAATGCTTGAGTATACAGTGATTTGACAGATAAGAGAAGACTGGGCAACAACAGTTACCAAAAAAAAGCAAGAAGTGGTGTGGACTTGAATTTAAAAATTGCCTTGGATTCTCTAAAATACAAGAAATAGAATACTCATGAAAAAAATTCTCATTCCAAATCTACTTATTAAAAAAAAATTTGACAAATAATTCCTTTGAAATTCCTATATCATGTACTATGGATTTTAATTGCTGTCTTAGGCTAACAAATATCTGACATGACCCACTGGCTAAACCCTTAGTCCCTGGGCTTCCTGATCTTCCATCCCTTCGGTCTGCAGGCTGCAGTAGTGAGTAGACGCCATTCAGTGATTAGGCTCCAGCTGCTCCCTGAAAGCCTTCTTCCCCTGCTGCTGAGCAAGAGCATGCTCCTTGACAACAATGCTTGATTTTAGTTCTTTCAGTCTAATGAGGAGTGCTAGACTGGTGGATTTAACAAAGAAAAATTTACAGGCAAAAATAAGATTTTAAAAAATATTTGGAACACTCAGAATTGTTGGTATGGGAGGGTGATTACTGCATTTCCAAAGGTGACCAGAATAACTGATCTAGTAACTGTTTTAGGATTTTTAATTATTTATTTATTTTAAAATTGAAGTATGATTGATTTTACAATGTTGTGTTAGTTCAAGTGTACAGGTGTGTATATTTATATGTATATATGTACATATATCTATTCTTTCAGATTTTTTCCTTTATAGATAATTATAAGATATTGAGTATAGTTCCCTTTGCTATATAGTAGGACCTTGCTATTTATCTGTTTTATATACAGTAGTGCATATCTGTTAATCCCAAACTCCTAATTTATCCTTTCCCTTATGTTCATGCAAAGTCTTAATACAGAAAAAGTAATCATGATATTAAGAAATTATGCTTAAAGTAACGTGGGAAATGTAACTCCATTGGCTCTTTCTGCGAAATGGCAGTTCACGATTGCTGGACGAAGTCTCGTTGGTCAGAAGTCACCCTCGGGTCTTCCTTTACTTGCCCTTCTGGACACTTTTATTCATCCCCGTGATCCATCTCTCAGTTAGGCTAGGTGATGCTGCAGTAGCAAGCCAACGCTTCCGCAGCCACTAACGATCTCACACCCCACGCAGCAGCCCTGCTGTCTTCCCCACGTTAGTCTAACTCTGGGGCCAGGCTGATGAAGCGGTCACTACATGGACACCAGCAGTTCTTTGGAAGGGGGTAAGAGAAGGCTGTGAATCAGTAGACTTTTTCGGTTTTTTGATGGGAGTGACACATAACTCTTCTCTCGCTTTCACTGGTGAGTCGCAGGGTCAAGCCTGGTTGTAAAGGGCGGGGAGGGATATTCTCCTCCGGGAAGGGAGGCAGCTAATGGTGAGCAATAAAGCATCACTTTCCATCGTGGGTCTCACTGCCTCGTGCTCGAGTCTCAGCAGCCACATCTCAGCTTTGTCCTCCTGAGACCTGACCTGACCTCTGTGGCTTATGGGTCACTCACTTGGGTGGGTGTGCAGCACCTCTGTTTTGTAGGTTCAAAACAGGAGGAGCCTAACTGACCATCGCCTCCAACTTTCTCTCCCTGCTGCCTTTCCACGCACTGCAGCCTGTCCAAGCTCTGCAGCCTGCAGACCTGAAGCCTTCCGGCCGCCGTAGCCTCTGCCTCCTGCCTCAGTCTGTGCGTCTCCTCAGTGGCTGGAATGCACTCCCCTCACGTTCCAAGGAAGCATCTTTCACCCTTTCAAGCGTGATTTCTCCCCATGTCCTGGTCTCATGGACCTCTGTTTTCACCCCTTACACTTGCCTTCAAGTCAAAGTGTTAATCATTCAGTTGTGCCCGACTCTCCCCACGGACTGTAGCCCACCAGGCTCCTCTGGCCATGGGGTTCTCTCCAGGCAAGAATACAGGAGTGGGTGGCCATTCCCTTCTCCATGGAATCTTCCCAACCCGGGGATTGAACCTGGGCCTCCTGCTTTGGCAGGCGGCTTCTTTACCATCTGAGCCACAGGAAGCCCCTACTGTTGCCTTCAGTTCAGTTCAGTCACTCAGTCGTGTCTGATTCTTTGCGACTCCATGAATCGCAGCATACCAGGCCTCCCTGTCCATCACCAACTCCCGGAGTTCACTCAGACTCACGTCCATCGAGTCAGTGATGCCATCCAGCCATCTCATCCTCGGTCATCCCCTTCTCCTCCTGCCCCCAATCCCTCCCAGCATCAGTCTTTTCCAATGAGTCAACTCTTCACATGAGGTGGCCAAAGTACTGGAGTTTCAGCTTCAGCATCATTCCTTCCAAAGAAATCCCAGGGCTGATCTCCTTTAGAATGGACTGGTTGGATCTCCTTGCAGTCCAAGGGACTCTCAAGAGTCTTCTCCAACACCACAGTTCAAAAGCATCAGTTCTTTGGCGCTCAGCCTTCTTCACAGTCCAACTCTCACATCCATACATGACCACAGGAAAAACCATAGCCTTGAGTAGACGGACCTTAGTCGGCAAAGTAATGTCTCTGCTTTTGAATATGCTCTCTAGGTTGGTCATACTTTTCTTCCAAGGAGTAAGTGTCTTTTAATTTCATGACAGTTGCCTTAGTCTCCATGCAAATCCAGCTGCCTCCATCTGGGGCCCTGACAACCGCACCCTTCGCCCCCCCGCCTCCCATTTACAGGAGCCAGTGTAAGTCCGAGCACTCACCCATCAGAAACCTTCAAGGAGCCTTTTGCTGGACCTCATGGACCCCCGTGGTTTGACCACAACCTACCTTTTCAAACGTTTTTCTGTTATTTCCCTGCAATATTCTTCCCTAAAGACCAATCCCCCTGAACCTTTGTTTCTTATAGTGTGCTTCTAAATGTCTCCCTGAAAAGTGGATTATTTTTCTCTTCCTCCTGTCTGTGAAGTCCCATAAGAATCCATACCTCCCTGGCCCCCTATCCTATTCTTGCTCAAATATAATTTCTATGTCTTGCCTATTTCTGTTGCCAGATGACAGGCTCATTTAGGAGGCATACTTCCATAATCCTTTTACTTATCCTTGTTTCTTTGCAGAGCACTTTTATATAGCAGATAGCTTGAAAACTTGAAACAATCAGTTTTTCTCTTTTGTTCTTGAATTAAAGCGAATCTTTGGACATTCTTATTAGTGAGTACCTGATTCCATGAAAGAATGATAATTCTCATTCATCCAAGGAATTATAAGATATTGCTCAGAGAATTTCAGAGTTGCAGGTTTTCATAATGGTAAAGTCTCACTCCTAAAGTTTGCTTCCTGGTTTTTTGTTTTTTTTTTTTTCCTTTTGCGATTGTTTAGTTATGCAAGTAAAGAAGATCTGACATTTCTATGGTCCCTTCAGTGACTGTCAGTCAGGAGTTAATTAGTTGGTTGAGATTTTAGATTTATGTTAGCCATCTTGGCTTTCCAAGTGGCTCAGTGATGAAAGAACCCACCTGCCAGTGCAGGAGGCCTGAGCTCAGCCCCCCGCTCGGGAAGACCCCCTAGAGGAGGGCACGGCAGCCCACTCCAGTGTTCTTGCCTGGAGAATCCCACGGACCGAGGAGCCTGGCGGGCTGCAGCCCATGGGGTCGTAGGATCACACAGACTGAAGTGACAGCGCAGCATACAGCAGGTAGCACATCTGCTTTGTACCATCTGAGAGCCTTTCTCCCTGGTTCTATCACATGATTCTCTCACGTCTCCAGAAAATTGCAAATGTTTTCATTAGGTAAAGCTACTTTGTTACAAGTTAAATTTGCCCTTTCACTCTTACAATTCAATCTTCTTTGTATCAATCCCTCCCCCTCCTTTCTTTTGGGAAATCCAAAATTATCATCCAGGATGTCGTACTCGCCTGACTCAAAGGTCCCAAGGGTGAAGTACTTTTGAATCTATTATTGAAAATGTCTGTGAATGCAAAGGAGTGTTTATTTACTCTGAACTAGTAATTGATTCCATGTATTTATTAGAATTCAAATTACTTACACTTAAGACTGTTGAATACTTTTCTAATGATAAAGATGTTTGATGTAAAATGCTAGCCAATGACTGTAAATGAATACATTAGGAAACAAAACTTCTATGGGAATGTCAGTCAATTTTATTAGGTCACATGGTTTGGAGTGTCTCCTCTGAGCATGACCCTCTCAAGCCTGCTGGTTACATCAAGCCTAGTGGCAGACAGAGTTAGGCACAGGCTGTTTTTGCCTTTCCATTCAGGTTGGATCTAAATCAGGAGAAGGCAATGGCACCCCACTCCAGCACTCTTGTCTGGAGAATCCCATGGACAGAGGAGCCTGGTAGGCTACAGTCCATGGGGTCACAAAGAGTCGGATACGACAGAGAAACTTCACTCACTCACTCAAATCATGAGAATGGTGACCTGGAAATAAAAGTGGTAGCTGAGTAGTCTGCAAGGAAAAGCCAGTCTGGTGTCATTTAGAAAAGAGACAGTTTTCAGCGAGGACAGGTGGGACTTAGCTTTGTTTCTATTTTCCTAAGGATGATGGAAAGAGTTTGCCTTTCTTAACAAAGGCTTCAAACAAAGGTCCCACATGTTGAAAGTTATAACAGAATACAGGCTGGGCTTGACATCAGAAAGCCATGTATTTGAGAAACTCTGCTATACTCTATACATAGAGTACAGTATGGAATATATTAGATGGTATTTTATTATATAAATGTGTTATACGTGTATTTGCCAATATGCAAGATTCTGTCTTTAATACATGATCCTGAAATACCCCAGTGCACCAGGCCTTTGTTATTAGCATTGCACATTTTCTTTAAGAAGAGAGACGCAAACTTCTGTGGCTTACGAAGCCGTAGCTCTGTTGACCTTTCAGAAGCAATATGCAGTCACTGGTAAGTGGACACATTTCTATCAGCACTTAGATCTAGTGGAGTGGTTTCCACAGGCCCCTCTTGGCAGAGCAGATATTCTGCTAGCTCCTGGGGTCTTTCTTTTCTGGCTCATTCTCCCAAACAAAGGACCCCTTTGCAAGCATCTTGGCGAGGAGTTGAAGTGCCATCATGAGAACACTGATGCCGTAAGTGTTTTTCTTTTCTTAGCCCTGGTTCATGACATGTTTCAGTTGGTCAAAGAAAGAGACTTTATCGAGTGTTCCCTGATCGAGGTGCATGATAAGTACCAGCAGAGTGTATTAGGAGTAGACTTCCAGCGAGATTAAAGCAGAGAAGGGGGATTCAGAAAGGAAACACACACACACCACCTCTTGATGCTTATTTGAATACTGTGGTCCTGGGACCCTTATGTGTGAATCAGTGATGGCAGAGTCTACATTGAAGGTGGCTTGGAAATCACAGATAACATTCTAGTCTGTCCTTTTTGCCCCTGAGGAAATCACGATGAAGGGTATTTTTCTGATAAAAGCGTTGACCCAGATGCATTACGGAAGCCCACTCCTGGAATCAGAGAGTTTCACAAAAATTCCTCATCTGGACAGGAACATGTCGTCTTCCCAAACATGATGAGTGAGTGGAGCTGTGCGTACCTGAATCCCCAAAGGGCCTGCCATCTGTCTGTGGTCAGAGGCTGGGGTATGAGTGCCTGATAGGGGGGAATCAAGACTAAACTGGCGAGATAGACATACTTTATGTTATGTTTCAAAGAAACAGGGTGTCTGACTTCTTGTGTGTGAGTGTGTGTATCTTTCCACACTCCATGTGACTGTCTTTCTTTAGGAGAAATAGCAAATCTATAAAATAAGTAGAAAGTGAACACTTATCTTCTAACAGCATCTGTGAAACATCTGGATGAATTTACGAACTAAACTGAAGCTCCCGGTGGCTTTATCCGCAGCTGCCAGGCTTCCGGAAACATCTGTGTCTCCATGTGCACTTGTGTGTGTCTTTTAAGTTAATGGAGGGATTTCCCCCTATTTTCATGTTCTTCTTAGGAACTGAGTGGACACAAGCTTCCATACGGACGTTCCAGGTGGCGCAGTGGTAGAGAATCCACCTTTCAATGCAGGAGAGGCGGGAGTGGGTTCTGGCTCTGGGTCGGGGAGATGCCCTGGATGGGAAATGGCCACCCACTCCAGTATTCTTGCCTGGAAGATTCCACGGACAGAGGCGCTTGGCGGGCTACAGTCCATGGGGTCACCAAAGAGCGGGGCATGACTGAGTGACTAAGCACACCTACATCGGACCGAGCTCATATGATGATGAAGTATTCCAACTGCAAGACATGATTCTTAATGTAGACTCTTAACTATAACACCAAAGTTCAACAGTGATCAAACATGGCAGAACACGAAATGAGCACATGTAAAGTCACGTGGACCACTAGAGAACTTTGTCTCCAAAGTGGGAAAGTGAAGAGTTGGATATCTCCCTAGTAAGGGACGTGAAACAAGTGTGAAGCAAAACATGTTCACAGCAGATATATGACAGGCAAGCGACATAAAGCTTCTACTGAATTCTTAGCAAAACACAAGCTGAAACAGACAGTTAAATTAAAGATTATACTTGCATTTATGTTCTATGAATTCCAGACTCTTAAACACAGCATCAGATCTTTTCTTTCTTTCTCTTTTTTGTGACCATGCGGCGTGTTAGCTGTGGTGCAGCACTCTCCAGTTGCAGGCTTAGTTGCTTTGCAGCTCGTGGAGTCTTAGTTCCAGAACCGGGAGTCGAACCTTCCTCCTCCACATTGCGAGGTGTATTCTCAACCGCTGGGCCACCAGGGAAGTCAGGCATCGGGAAATTTCATGATCTGTCCCTTGCCTACCGTTTCTCTAAGTCCTTCTCACCTCTCCTGAACTCTAGCCCAACAAAATCACTTGAGGATCCCAGGCAAGGCCTACACATTCAAGTGCTTGGAAAGCTCCCTTGTACTTCACTCCATCCTGTGCGTCACCATGCACAGAGGACGCCCGTGTTACACGCCAATGATACATGCGTGGACAGACACAAACCTGGGCGGAAGATCTGGGCTTCTGCGTCAGCCCTGCCCCAGCACCTACGGAAACTGTGGACCTTCAAACTTGTCAATCCCACCAACATTTTACCTGCTTGGTGGACCATACACCTTTATCCCATATGTCTTTATTCAGCCACTGAGAGTTTTATATTAAAACTGTCAATAAACAGGGCCTTCCCTGGTGGTCCAGTGACTTAAGACTCTGTGTCCCCAATGCCAGAGGCCTGGGTTTGACCCCTGGTCACGGAACTGGATCCCACATGCTGCAACTAAGACACTGCACAGCCAAATGTATGCATACATATGTAATTAAAAATAAAACTATCAATAAACAGCGATGCACTCCTTTTAATTTCTGCAGTGTCATCCTAGGAATTCTTTAACACTCAAAACTAACACTCTCCCAAAATGTCTAGTAACTATTTCCATGACTAGAGTCAGTACATTTTACTAACTGAACTCTGTTACTTGTACTTTATAATGCAAATCAAAGATATCAGCCAGTGTAGCTCAGAATTTGAATGCACAACAGTTGAGTTGAACATTTTCCAGAGACAGCATGAAATTAAGCTGCTGTTTAATTATCATAATTGCATTCAGAGTCATCCCTGAATTTCCCTGCTACTTCAGTTTCTCATGAAAATTAAGAACATTTTTAAAAGCTCTATTGAGTTAGACGGAGACTGCACTAAGTTGTGTCCCTGGTGTCAGGTTAAATCTGAGGGCAGGGGGCGTGTTTAACCGCGTAGGGTGGAGTCGGGCCGCGCGGCCAGCGCCCAGCATTCGCTTTGCTTCGGTTGTGACCCAGTCTGTGGACGGCCTTGCCAGTAGCTTACACTTACGTGGCTGCTCGAGTCAGTCACCCTCAGATCATAACATTTGGTGCCTGGCCAAACTCCAGCGTGAAGGTCAAGATCCAGCATGTGTAGCCATCAGGATCCTGGCCCATTTGGACCTTATCTTACTTTTTGCCCAGCTTTCTGTTTCCTTACCAACTCTCTAGCAGAATTCAGGAAATCCAGATTTAAAAAATAATGCATTTCTTTCATGCTGCCCAGGAAGTAGAACATATGGAAAAGAAAATCTTTCCCATCCTTCTCTGAACTGGTCAGAGATTTCAGCGTTTGGCTCTTGAACTCTAAGGACTTATTAGTTCTTTGATTCCCCTATTCATTCACGCCTACTCATTCCTATTCAAATACTTTTGCAATATTAAAGATGACGGCAGTGGTGGAAAGTGAGGTGCAGAACAGGAGTGCTCCTTGCAAGCTGTCTCCAGTCTGGCTTGGGAAAACAAGAAATAAGCCCCAAATATAATCCAGGGTAGGAAATGACTCATCAGGAGGCAATAACAAATAGAGGGCCACAAGAGTCCAGAGCAACTGGAGTGATCCTTTCATAGGAAGGGGGTAGAGGGTTCAGAAATATTGCTAAGTGCACATCAAGGGCATGCAATCCCTAAAAGAACTCCTTAACTGTCTCACTTGAGCCTTTTAGGGCATGCTCAATGTTTGCTCCTGGCCTCTTGTGGATTCACCTCAAAGGAGGATGAGCTGCAGCACAGTGCTTTAGAAGTCCTATGTCAGACAGCCACGAGGTGGTCAGTGGCTCTCGGGGCCAGCAACGTGGCTTCTGTGCTGCCCAGAAAGGAGAAGCGATGAGGATGGCCTATGCATCCCAAGAAAGACATCGCCTTGTGTGTAGAGAGGAGGCTCTCCAGGATCTTTGGCAGGAAGCTTATGGAAGAATCTGACTCTTACTTTGCAGATAAAGAAACCAGGTTCTGAGTGAAATAACTTGACTGAGGTCAACACATCTGTAAGAAGCAGAGCTGAGATTTGAATCTCGCTCTGATTCTGTCCATCTGCGGTCTCCTCTTGGGCAGCAAATTCCTTAGTCCTCTCATAGTCCTAGATAGTGCCACTCTGATTTGGGAGGCTACTGGACTATTAAGGCATCCAGGAGAGTTCCTCTTATTTTGCAAAACCCTCTAACACCCCCTAAGAGTGCTGCTGAAATTATTTGCCTTTGCATATCAGATCTTGGACCTGTTAAAAGATTCTGACATGTGTGTCTGCCCACATTTAAGCTCATCTCATCATTATTGTGATTTTTACCTGAGTAGAGGCTTCTAAGAGATGATGAAGTTAAGGGCCAAAGCTTTTGGTTATTCTCCATTTTTTAATAAAACCATGTTGTAATTATGATTATTTTCTCAGATAGAAAAAGCTTCATGTATATTGAAAAGAGGCATCTTTGATTCCTCTATGTAAACTTTATATTAGTTCATTTAGAAGCTGCATGTGAAACCATCTTAATCTTGGATGTTCTGTGTTTATTGATTTTGTAATGCTAGTTAGACAATACAGGATTTTCTGCAAGATCAAAACTCAGATCTTTAATACAAAAGGAAAAAAATATACTAGGTCTAGGGTTTTGGGGGAGTCAAATGTGAATTTTTCTAAATGAATACACAAAACTATCAAAGATATCAGAAGTCTGCCTTCAGTGGAAGGGACTGGAGTCTGGGAGGATATATATTCAGTTCAGTTCAGTTCAGTTCAGTCGCTCAGTCATGTCCGACTCTGTGTGACGCCATGGACTGCAGCGCGCCAGGCCTCCTTGTCCATCACCAACTCCTGGAGCTTGCTCAAACTCACGTCCATCGAGTTGGTGATGCCATCCAGCCATCTCATCCTCTGTCGTCCCCTTCTCCTCCTGCCCCCAATCCCTCCCAGCATCAGTCTTTTCCAACGAGTCAACTCTTCGCATGAAGTGGCCAAAGTACTGGAGTTTCAGCTTCAGCATCAGTCCTTTCAATGAATATTCAGGACTGATTTCCTTTAGGATTGTCTGGTTGGATCTCCTTGCAGTCCAAGGGACTCTTTGCAGTCCAAGGATATGTATTATCTTCTAGAAATTTTCACTTTGGGAAAGTGCTTTAATTATTTCAGTCAACTAAGCTTTTGAACTGTGGTGTTGGAGAAGACTCTTGAGAGTCCCTTGGACTGCAAGGAGACCCAACCAGTCCATTCTGAAGGAGATCAGCCCTGGGATTTCTTTGGAAGGAATGATGCTAGAGCTGAAACTCCAGTACTTTGGCCACCTCATGCGAAGAGTTGACTCATTGGAAAAGACTCTGATGGGGACGACCGAGGATGAGATGGCTGGATGGCATCACTGACTCGATGGACGTGAATCTGAGTGAACTCTAAGAGTTGATGATGGACAGGGAGGCCTGGCGTGCTGCGATTCATGGGGGTAGCAAAGAGTTGGACATGACTGAGCGACTGAACTGAAGTGAACTGAAGGTGATATTTAGTGCAGTAATTTTGGTAATTGAAAAATCCAGTCACTTAAGAAAGAATTGATTCAAGGTCCACAAATGCAAGGTTTTTCCTGTGTTACTAAGACATTTTAGATCAGTATATAATGATATTTAAAAATAAAGTAAGGTAGTCTAAAGTTCACGGTCATAAATAGCTTGCTGTATAAAGCTGGCAATTTCCTAAACAAGAGAAACAGTGTAGCTTTTATTTATATAGGTTTTAAAATTTTATTATGTCATCATATAAATTTGTAAGTTTTTGACATCCCCATAATAAGGAATTTACAGAAGACTGTATCAGAAATGAGACAGAAATCATATTTACCTACCCATTAGTAGAAACATTTCATAAATCTCTCATTTGCCAGATATTTGGGAAAGCATGTGAGTGATGTTGTACTTGTCTTTTAGTTATTTCCAGGTTCTGGTGTGTGTTAACTTTCGTAGCCTAGGAAGGATCATCAAATAATCACCACCCTGAAAGATGACTTGATATTAGAAAGGGTTTTGAAACAGTAGGTGAAAACCAATGTCTTACTTCATAGTAATCCAAGATTCTAACCAGAGTATGCCTCTGTGCTAAAAAACCACCAGTCTGGTAACTGTGGTTGGAGTAAGTATAGAATGATTTACTTGTCATGGCTGCAAATTCATTGAGTATTTCTGTCCAGTAATAGTCTCTGTATTCAGAAGGGTAAAGGTGACGTCTTCTATCAGACTTGCTTAACAGGGAGGGTAGGACAGTTTTTTTGAGTTGCATCTTGTGGAAATTTTTTTTTTTTTGTAATGCCAAAAGGAATGAAGGAAAGAAACCAAATGAGACTTCATAGACAAAGTAATTTTTTTTTTTTTCAGGTAGAACACATTTAGAATTATAAAGAAACTTGTTCGGTATGTGGGAACTTTGTCATCAGATTGATTTAATTTAGATGTTGGTTTTTCAGAATATTTTCTTTTACTTAAAAACCTGAGAAAGTCTTTGTTTTGTCTTCATCAAAATTCCACCCAATGTAAACTTCTGCACATTCAGGAACGTCAGTTTTATCAGCTGTCTTCTTATTCCAGAAAGAAAAATAAAGCAAATATTATAATGTACCCTACACCCTGGGTTGTTTCTTTTCTCCAGCACTGGTGAATTTTGTTTTTTTAAAAGACACTTACACAGATGAATGTGTGTATATGTATATATATACAATCTTTCTTTTTTAAAGAGACAATCTTTATTAGGTGTGTGCCTCCATCCCAGCTCCTGTTAGAGATGCGTTTTCTGTTAGCTGGGTTAAAGGGTTAACCCTTCATGACTCTGGTAATAAAAATATTGTTGAAGTTTAAAAGAAACAACAACAAAACGCTTAAAACTTGATGTCATTTGTCATCAGTACAGTCATGAACTTTCAAAGATGAGAACGTATTATGACCCATCACAGTGCTGTATAGCCGACTCTGTTAGCTGGGTATCTAGGCTAACTCTAGGCTGCCCTGGGTGCTCAGACTGTAAAGAGTTAGCCTGCAGTGCAGGAGACCTGAGTTCCATGCGGGGTTGGGAAGATCCCCTGAAGGAGGAAACGGCCACTCACTCCAGTAACTCTTGCCTGGAGAATCCCATGGACAGAGGAGTCTGGTGGGCTATAGTCCATGGGGTCGCAGAGTCAGGCACAGCTGAGCAACTAATCACAGCACACAGCACAGATGAGCTTTGTTGGAAAAGTTGAAGTGAAAGTCACTCGGTCGTGTCCGACTCTTTGTGACCCTGTGGACTATACAGTCCGTGGGATTCTCCAGGCCAGAATACTGGAGTGGGCAGCCTTTCCCTTCTCCAGGGGATCTTCCCAACCCAGGGATCAAACTCAGGTCTCCCGAATTGAGGGCAGATTCTTTACCAGCTGAGCCAACTTTGTCGGGCTTACAACCAAATCAGACTTACGTGTGGGCTCTCAGAGTGGGACTTGTTCGCATGCAGGGGCCTCGCTGTGTCTCCCGTGGTGCTGGGTGTGTTGCCTGTAGTTGGATCAGTCCTGCGCTGTGAGACTTCTCACGATCCCGAGGTTAAGCAGCCAGCTCTTGCTTGGGTGGGAGGTGTGAGGGAGGTGTCCTGTGTTCTTACCGTCAAACGGCGGCTTGCGGTGAGCCGTGCCCAGACCTGCTTCACCCTCAGGTCAGGCTGTCAGTGACACCGCCTTTGGTTGGAGCCTCAGGGGCCTGGGGGTGCTGCCTACCGGAGGTCCCACCGGGGCCTTTGCATGCATTCACAGCATCTCCATTTCAGACAGCCAGGCAGGCTGAAGTTCTGGTTGCTTTTGTGACCCAGCATCTGAGTTCCCGAGACCCTTCCCTGAACTTACTCCACTGCAGAGGGGGTGCCCAGTGACGGCAGGGGCCCAGCGTCAGCGGCTTGTCTGGGATGGGGGTTCTTGCTCAGGCCAGCTTTTAAAGGCCACCGCCACCGTGGTGGTTTAGTCTAGCCCGTCCTACTCTCTGCTATTTGAATAGCAGCCTTAGAAGAGGCAGGACACGGTGTGGAGATAAAGGGAGGGGTTGGGAGTACAGTACGAAGAACACTTGGGTCATGGGGACAACAGCAAGAAGGAGTGGAACCCAAGCTTTGGAAGCTCAGAGCACCAGAGCCATGTGTCAGCATCAAAGAATTTTAGGGATGTGCCTAGAAGATGAATGCATAGCCTCCTGATTTCAGAAGGAGCTGTGGCTCCAGCCCAGACCTCCAGGGCAGGGCTTCAGGAAGAGGCTTCCACAAGCAGAAAGGGGAGCTGCCCTTGACTTGGAGGTCACAGCCCATCCTGACCAGCAGCTCCGCGGCCGCATGGACGTCTGGAAGCTGTTGCAAGCCCAGGACAGCCCGTGGCATAGAGTGGGACAGACAGATGGACATGTTTGCCTTGGTGGGAAGGGAGAACCAGGTTTAGATGGTGAAGCTGAATCCTGGCAGGTGTCCCCAAAGCAAAAATCTCACCCAGACGACTGCATCAGCTGGCTGCTTCAACATCACGATTCCAGAAATAAACGCAATGGCCCATCCGGGAAGTTAAGAAGGAGGCGAGGGTTCAGACTCCGTCCCGCGTTCTCCCCTCTCTGTGCTGTCAGCCACTTCAGCCTCAGGGCCCCCAGAGGAGCCCTGCGAGCCTCGCCTTGGTATCAAGCCCTGGGACCCCTGTCGGGCCATTTTATGGCTCCTCCCCTCCCCAGGCTGCCTCTGTTGGCAGGCCACATCTGCCTAGCTTTTGCTCTGTTGATTTAATAGACCCAGAAAAAGCTGATAATGCAAAGCACAGAAGTTCTGAGTGTGCAAGTCTCCAGCTCCATCTGCAGCCTTCCTCTGGGGCTCCTTGGACCCTGTGGACTCTAGGTTCTGCTCCATTCCAGCCGCTTTAAGTGCAGAGCCTTTGAAATACATTTCTCAAGTGTGTGTGTGTGTGTGAGCTGCTGTCCCTCTATGAGCTGCAAGAAAAAAAATTGCCTTATTATTTAGCAGGTTTTAACAGGTTTCAGTCCATTAAAAGCAAAAGAGAGCATCAAATCGCATTCTTCAGCTTTTAACCAGGGAGCCTTCATCGGTTTATTAATGGTCTCTAACTGCTAGTGTGTCTGTTCACCATGGGGCTGGGTCCATGCTAATGGCAACAGTCCTCTGGGACCACAAATCCAATTCCAGGTTCTACCTCCAGGGAACGCTTTCGGGCTGCTTTGGAGAAATTAAGCAAAGAAATGGCACTGCTTTCCTCCCAGAGAGCCGGAGCGGACTGGATTTATTTATGCTCTAAAAACCCCCACCTCAGAAAATAGCCAGAACCGAAGGAACAGATGGCCCAGCGGACACACGGCTCTCCACGGCAGGCTCCTCGTTGCCGCTCTTGTTTCTAAAAAGGCTGTGATACTGGATGGACAGAAGAGTGAGAATCAGGAAAACGGAAAGGACACATCTGAACTGCAGCCACGAAATGAAAAGACGCTCACACCTGGGAAGGAGAGCTATGACCAACCTAGACAGCGTATTAAAAGCAGAGACGTCACTTTGCTGACAAAGGTCCATCTAGTCAAAGCTATGGTTTTTCCAGTAATCATGTAGAGATGCGAGACTTGGACCAGAGGAAAGGCTGAGTGCACAGGAATTGATGTGTTCAAACTGTGGTGCTGGAGAAGACTCTTGGGATTCCCTTGACAATAAGGAAATCAAACCAGTCAGTCCTAAAGGCAATCTACCCTGAATATTCATTGGAAACACTGATGCTGAAGCATCAATACTTTGCCACCTGATGTGAAGAGCTGATTCACTGGAAAAGACCCTGATGCTGGGAAAAATTGAAGGCAAGAGGAGAAAGGGGTGGCACAGGATGAGATGGTTGGGCAGCATCATGGACTCAATGAACGTTGAGTTTGAGTAAACTCCTGGAGATTTTGAAGGACAGAGGAGCCTGGCGTGCTGTAGTCCGTGGGTCACAAAGAATCAGACATGACTTAGTGGCTGAACAACAAGATGCACTAGAACCAGGCCGGGAGCTTTGCCTTGATGGGATAGGGTGGAAGATTCTGCTCTAAGTAGGCGGGCACATGTGGGCGGGAGAAAAGCTGCAGTCAGCATTAGCTTCCTGTGCTGGTGGGGCTCCTCGTTTGTCATAATGAGCTGTGTTTCCCTTTTGGCCTTGACTGCTAGGAAGATTAGAACAAATCTGATGAACAACTGTAATCTTCCTGAAGTTGTAATCTTCCTGAAGGGGACAAGAAAGTGATCGATTAACCACGAGAAGAGAAAGAGACATAAAATCTTAAAGACTTAAAATCATAAAATCATAGAAGAATGAAAACAGCCTTGTTCTGTGAGGCATGAAGGTGCATGACCAGGCTGCTTGGTTAAAACACACACACACACACACACACACACACACACACACACACACACACAGAAGAGCTCAGGGGGTCCAACCTTAGGGGCTCTCCATCACATTTGTCAATAACTTGTTTCTTGTGTCATTTTGTCTATCGTCTGCCACCTCCCATGGAAGGGATAGTCCTTAACAGCGGGAATAAGTCTCGTCTTGTTCAAAGCTGCTTTCCTTATGTAGTCTTGGCTCATTGAGAAAACATAGTATAAATAAATGGCCATCCAATGAATGAATGGAGGAAAGAAGGAACAGACAAAGGGCTTCCTATCAAAGAGCATTCCTGATGCTTTGCTGACTGTGGAGGAATTCCGCTGCAGGCCATGTGACTAGCTGTTAGGGATGTTCTGGATCAAGCTTTGTGCTGTGGTTCTACTAGACATGAACAGTATTTCAGGGCCCAGATTCTCTGACGTTTACCTCTTTAGTTTCCAGCCTTCGTGAGAGTTCAAAACCTTTTGCTTTTTACTCCTCAGCTGATAGGAAATCCAGTTAAGATATTTGTTGTTGCAAAGCCACAGAGGAATATTGCATGCATTTTTTTAGCCCTACCTGTGTGTGAGGACATTTATCATCTTTTGATAACATGTCATCATCTTCAGAGAAACGAGAAGCCTGTACTTTATAATCGGGACGGGAGGCTGGGGTGTGACTGATGGGAGGCTTTATCAGGCATCGTCTTCAACCGGTGTCTCTGAAAAGTGTGTGTTTGAAGAAGTGCTCACATTAATGATGCTTGGGTCCATTTCTCCTCAAGCAGCTGTAAAGTAATGCCTCTGTGCCTGTAAACTAACGCACCCTCATCTCGGGTTGGTGCTCAGATACATGCATAGCCGAACTCTGACCACCAGTCAGACTAGCCTCATTATTCAGTGAGTATCCCTTCTACTCGGTGGTCACTGACTGGATTTGTGACTCTCTAGATAAGTCTTTTAATCTCTCTGCTAAGTCAGTTTCCAGAGAGGACAGCCTCTGTACTTGCAGCTATGAGAGTCAGCAGTCATTCAGCACCTAACACAGGATACTCTGTTGGGCCAGTGTTTGGGGACCTAAGAAAATTCACTGCCATCAAGGAGACTTCAGTCTTGATTAGTGAATAAAACCAAAGCGGAAATGCTATGATGCGTGCCTGACGCTCCAGACAAAAAGAGGTGGTACAGACATGTGCTAGAAGGAGTGGAGGCAAGGGGTGGATAGGGAAAGTGGGCGGCACTGGGAAGCTGGCTTTAGGCAGAGCGCTACTGCACCACTTAGCTTTCTTCATCTTCCAAATAGGAAGTCGCAGTGAAGATGACCAGTGATGCAATTAAGATGCCTATCATAATTCCAGGCACGTCACGCAAGTGAAAGTCACTCAGTCATGTCCGACTCTTTGTGAACCCGTGGACTATACAGCCCATGGAATTCTCCAGGCCAGAATACTGGAGTGGGTAGACTTTCCCTTCTCCAGGGGATCTTCCCAACCCAGGTCTCCCATATTGCAAGTGGATTCTTTACCAGCTGAGCCACCAGGGAAGCCCAAGAATACTGGAATGGGTAGCCTGTCCCTTCTCCACGAGATCTTCGCAACCCGGGGAATCGAAGCGGGGCCTCCTGCATTGCAGGTGGATTCTTTACCAGCTGAGCCACCAGGGAAGCCCAAGAGTACTGGAATGGGTAGCCTGTCTCTTCTCCATGAGATCTTCCCGACCCGGGAAGCGAAGCAGGGCCTCCTGCATTGCAGGTGGATTCTTTACCAGCTCAGCTGTCAGGCATTTCATAGTCACTTTGAAACGGCACACAGTTTACTGCGGCTGCTATTCACTGCTATGATTATTGCCATTATTATCGTGTGCCCACTCCTCTGTGAGTCTCACAAACGGAACAAAAAACGGGAAGGGCTATTAAGAGGAAATCTCCTGGAGGAAGCTGATAGCTGGCAGGATCCAAAACGATGGTTTAGCGAAGCGTCCAAGCCTTTCCTGTGTCACAAAGGCGAGAGCACCACCAGCTGGGGTTTGGGACAGTCCACGTTCTTTCCTCGAGCTGGCTCCACCGTTTAGTTCAGTTTGCCCTTCATGGAAACGTGGATATCTCTTTAATCCCATATTATGACCAGGTCCAGCTTCAGCAAATAGGGGGTCTTGTAGATCAGGACCCATGTTTTCAGAAGGAATCTCCCTGAGCCAGCGGCTCAAGGCAAGACCCCGGCTCAGGAACACCTCCCCATGGAGCAAGCCTGAGGAAATAATTGACTTACAGAGTTTCTGGCTCCGAAGAGGAAGGAATAGGCACACTGCATCCCATCTTCCTGCTAAGTACAACCAGAAACCCTGGACAAAATGCAGAGGCCGGCCATCAGAAGACGGTGGCAGTGGACAAGAGGAGAGGTGACCGAGGAGTTGAGGGATGGCCCAGTGGGGCGTCCCCTGCTCTTTTGATCACTGTTCCTTTTGTTTGTGTCTGTTTGCTTGCGTGCATGTTTGTGTTTTTCTTTGTTCGTTTTCCTTCTATGTATGCCAACCTACGTGCTCCAGCAGCTGGCAACCTGGAACTGCAGCGGGTGCAGACCCAGCGCCCGGAGGGCAGCCGCTCTCTGAGCCCTCTTGCAAACTGGAAGGTGGTAACCTTGTGGGATGGAGCCCTTTTGACAACACACATTCTACTCCAGGCACACCGGGCAAGGAGCGGGCCTCCAACCGCCCCCACGCCCCCTCACTGGACCCTTCAGAACCCGGGGGAGAAGTCCCGCTGACAGTCTCTGCCCGTCACTGAGGCAAGCGGATGCAGAGCTCTTTCCATCAGGTCCTGCACGCCTCCCCCTGTGAAGACGGATCCTGAAACACTCTTCACCAGCTGCGGCACGTTCCGCTTCATCAGTTGAGGGTGCAAGAGAGACATGGCGGGGAGGGATCTGCCGGGCCTTCCCGGCCAGGCTCCTGTGGGGTGGACAGAACCAGCTCCTGCATGCACGTGGGCTGCAGCGCCTCCCAGCACACAAAAAATGGCGGTTGCGTAGCTTTGCGTCTCCAGTTGGGTTTTCCCCATGAATAGCTTGCTCTGATGCCTCGAGGGCGGATTTCCAGCAAGTACCACCAGGGAGGCCCAGAATCGTCCTCGTGGCCTTTCACTGAACCGCGGTCACGCCCTTCTCCAGTTGCTGGAGCTTGGGTCTGGAGCTCGGGCTTGGGGGGCCTTAGACCAGAGACTCAGCTCTAGGGGTGAGGCTGCTCCTCAGATCTGCTGGTCCTGTGTCTTTTAGAGACCTTGCTCTTCTTACTAGGCAATCGTCATTAAGCAAGAGCTTAATAGGCCATTAATAGTAGATGTTTCATGTTCACAGAGCTGTGTAGTTTCTCTTGTGCCTGGACTCCGAGTGATAAAGACTGACACCAAATGCATGATCCATTAACACAAACAATGGATACGTTGGCTTTCATCAAAATTAAAACTTTTGTTCTGTGGCAGACGGTCCTCCATCTGGGAGAAAATGGTTTCAATTCATACAACTGACAAAGACCCTATATCCAGAATATACAAAGAACATGTTAAACTCTACAGGAAGAATACAAACATCCCAATTAGACAATGGCCGAAGGCTTGAGCAGATACTCCAACGAAGACTGCAGAGATGGTAAATAAGCGCATGAGAAAGTATTGGATACACTTAGCTATTTGGCGTTCAGTGCCTCAGCTGTGTCCAACCCTTGGCAGCCCCATGGACTGCAGCACATCAGGCTTCTGGGTCTTTCACCATCTCTTGGAGTTTGCTCACACTCATGCCCCTCGAGTCAGTGGTGCCATCAACCATCTCATCCTGTCGCCTCTTCTCCTCCTACCTGTCTTTCCCAGCATCGTAGTCTGAGACAGCTCTGTGCATCAGGTGGCCTAAGTACTGGAGCTTCAGCTTCAGTGTTTCCAGTGAGAATTCAGGGCTTATTTCCTTTAGGACTGACTGGCTTGGCCTCCTTGTCCAAGTGGCTCCTGAGAGTCTTCGGCAGCGCAGCTTGAGAGTGCCAGCCCTCTGGCCCTCTTTGCTGGGGGCCAGCTCTCACATCTCTACGTCCTACTGGAAAAACCACAGCCTTCACGACAAGGACCTCTGTCAGCACAGTGGTGTCTCTCCTCTTTAATGCAGCGCCCACGTTTGTCACAGTTTTTCTTCCAAGGAGCAAGCATCTTTGAACTTCATGGCTGCAGTCACTGTCTGCAGTGATATTGGAGCCCAGGAAAATAAAGTCTGTCACTGTTTCTATCTTTTCCCCATCTATTTGCCATGAAGTGATGGGAATGGGTGCCATGATCTTTTGAGTTTTAAGCCAGCTTTTTCCTTAGCTATTAGGGAAAGACAAATTAAAAATATAGGAAGATATCACCACACACTTACTAGAATGGCTACAATGAAATAAATAAAATTTATTTGTTAAATTTGTCAAATAATCCAAAGTACTTAATGAAGATGCCAAGCAACAGGAACTCATTGCTGGGTGGGATGCAAACTGGCTCCGCCAGTGGGGAGAGGGCCTGGTGGCTTCCTACACAGATGCGTGCACACTGGCCGGTTGACCCAGCAGCCCTGTGTATTCAGCTCTCAGAACTGAGAACTTCTGCCCTCAAGGAAAACTGGATATAAATCTCTATAGCAGATCTATTAACAACAACCCAGTGTCCTCCACTGGGCAAATGGATTGGCCAGCTATAGCACATGAGACAGTGGAACGCAACTCCACAACGAGAAGGAATAAATTATGAATGCCTCTGCAGCTCAGGTGGCTCTCAAGGACATTATCACCAATGAACAAGACCAACCTCGAAAGACTCCGTACTTTACTGTTCAATGAATGCAGCATTCTCCAAATTAGACTCCGGAGCAGTTTTTAGGATTTAGAGCCGGAGAGAGTCTGTAACTGCAATCGGGGAACATGAGGGAGTCTCTGATGTAACACTGTTTCCTGAGCGTGATTGGTGGTTACCAGAATATATATATAGATATAGATGTGATAAAATTTTAAAGAAATGTACACTGAGAAAAGGTCACCTGATAAAAATCTAAACTCTGAATAAGGTCTCCAGTTTAGTTAGCATGCTTAGTCACTCGGTCACGGCCAACTCTTTGTCACCCCATGGACTGCAGTCCACCAGGCTCCACTGTCCATGGGATTCTCCAGGCGTGAATGCTGGAGTGGGTGGCCATGCCCTCCTCCAGGAGTTTAGTTAATGGAACAATTCAAAGTCAGCTTTCTGATTTTGATACATTTCTTGCTGTTGTTCAGTCGCTCAGATGTGTCCAACTCTGTCAGCCCGTGGACGGCAGCACAGGCTTCCTGCTCCCTCATTATCTCTCAGAGTTTGCTCAAACTCGTGTCCGTTGAGTCAGTGATGTCTTCCAGCCATCTTCTCCTCTATCGCATTTGTTATGGTTGTCTAAAATGTTATCATATTATCCCTTGGGGAGAATACGGATGGACGATGAGGAAACTCTCTCTATACTGTATTATCCCTTGGGGGAATACGGATGGACGATGAGGGAACTCTATTCTATATTATCCCTTGGGGGATACGGATGGACGATGAGGGAACTCTATACTAATTCTGCAACTTCTCTGTTGGTCTGAAAATGTGTGAAAGTAAGAATGAAGCCAACAAATGCTGACTTCAAGGCATTCTAAGGCAAAAGTTAGCTTTGCCTTGGAGGGAGTAGCTTCCCTGGTTCCCTGGGTTTGGGCATTTGGTGGCACTGCTTATGTTGGACTGAACTTTTTTAGCTTTTTTAAAAATTGAAGTATAGTTGCTGTAGAATATTGTATGTTATAGGTGTACAATATAGTGGGTCACAAAATTTTAAAGGTTATACTCCATTTACAGTTAATAGAAAATATTGGCCATATTCCCTCTGTTGTATAGTATATTCTTATAGCTTTATTTTGGGCTTTCCCACTGACTGGACAGTAAAGAGCCTGCCTGCAAGGCAGGAGCCGCAAGAGACACGGGTTGGATCTCTGAATCGGAAAGATCCGCTGGAGGAAGGCGTGGCAACCCACTCCAGTATTCCTGTCTGGAGAATCCCATGGACAGAGGAGCCTGGTGGGCTACCGTCCATAGCATTTTAAAGACTCAGACACGACTGAAGCAACTTAGCAGGTAGCCTATTTTATACCTGATCGTTTACACCCCTCACTCCCCTACCCACGTATCTTCTCTTCCCTCTCCCCACTAGTAGCCACTAGTTTGTTCTCTATGTCAGTGAGTCTGCTTCTGTTGTGTTCACTCATGTTTTGTTCACTTAGATTTCACATATAAATGATCTCATACAGTGAACTTTAATTGGTCCTAGGCAAGGATCCACCACCTTTTATATAAGGGACCAAATGGAAACGTTTTAGAATTTGCAAGCTACGTGGTCCCTGTCATGGCCACCCAACTCTGCCATTGTTGGGAAAGCAGGCATAGGTAATATTGGGTTGGCCGAAGAGTTCATTAAACCAATACATAAAAGAATGGTTGTGCCTGTGTTCCAATAAATCTTTATTTACAAAAGCAGACAGTAGACCAGAGGTAGACACTGGCAGAAAGAATTGAGTGAGTGATGCAGTTAGTAGATGTCAACCATGGGATGGTCCCAGCCCATGAGTTTTTACAATCCTGCTCAGAAATAAATAAGTCCAGACTTAGGGAACCAATGGCTCCTGTCAAACCATACTTAATGTGTTGCACTTAGTTTTGGTCTCCTTGCTTTAAAGCAAGTGTATGAAGCTTTTCAAAGCCAGAAGAAATCACACAGGATGGTGAAGGGCCTGGGAAGCACACCGTGGGAGGACTCAAAACAAGCTGGACAGGAGAAATTGTTGAGAGTGAGAATGACGTCTGAACACTTCACTCTGCTGTTTGGAAGAGAGATTATGAGTTTATGACAACATTAACGGGTGTTTATTAATTTATCCAACAACTATATATGGTAACACTTACTAGATTCATGTGTAGAGGCTCAAGAGAGAGATAATACTTGCTCCTTATCCACAGGGATACCAGACTCTCATTGGATTCCTGAAACTACAGATGGTATCAAATCCTGTAAACATGATGTTTCTGCCGTATACATTCATATCTATGATAATGTTTAGTTTATAAATTAAGCAGGGTCATGTGATAATTCTGTTTTCAGCAATCTCACTCCTGGGCATATAGCCAGAGAACACCATAATTCAAAAAGATACATGCACCCCAATGTTCATAAGAGCACTATTTACAATAGCCGAGACATGGAAGCAACCTAAATGTCCATAAAGAGAGGAACAGATAAAGACGCTGTGGTGCACATATACGTAGAGGAATATCACTCAGCCATAAACCACAATGAGATCAGGTCATTCGTGGAAACGTGGATGGACCTGGAGGCTGTCGTACAGCGTGAAGTCAGAAAGAAAAAACAGTTCTTGTATATTAGCACTTGTGGAATCTGAAACAAACTGGTACATAAGTGATCTTATTTACAAAGTAGAGATAGAGACACACTTGGAACACTTGTGTGGAGACTAAGGGGGTGGGATGAGCTGGGAGACCGGGATTGACTCGTATGCACTATTGATGAAAAAGCGAGGCACTGCGTGTAAAATAGGCAGCTCCTGAGAGTGCGCTGTGTAGCTCAGGGAGCCCTACGTGAAGCGCTGTGCTGCCCCGAAGGGTAAGAAGTCTGAAAGGAGGGGTGCGTGTGTATGGATGGCGGACTCGTGTTGCTGTGCAGTAGAAACTGACATGATGTTGTGACGTAAGCATACCCCAATGAAATTTTAAAAATCAGGCACATCAAGTGATTAATGACTAATAATAAAGTAGAAAAATTATAATAATGGCGATAAATAGCAATAACAAAAGTTGTGTGAATTTGCCGTCTCTGGAAACATCTTGCTGTGACAGGCTGCCTTTGCTCCCTCACTAAGCAGCCCTCGAGTACTGTGTGTGCCACGACTTTGCTGTCTGAAGCACGATAGCAAAAACTAGCAGGCGCTTCTTTTCTTTCTTCCCAGCTTCACAGATAGAAGAATTTTTCTTATCTTAGACCCTAGGATTCTCAGGATAGAATTTCTTTCTTCTTTTATTAAACCAAGAACTTTCACCTCTTCGCTAAAGGAGCCATTGTATCGCTTCTTGGTGTCATATCCAAATTCTAGCATCATTACTCCTGAGCTTTAACCTTATTATGATAAATAACTTCTCTGCCTGAGATCACCCTTCTTCTCATACAAATGAGGAGTTTATCCTTTCTTTAAATTTTCTTACTGTCTCTGAATAAATGTGAGCCCCCCCGTGCTCATCATGTGTGCCATTTCCACATGTGGCTCTTTTAATAGGGGAAACGATATTAATACAAAGCGTACTTAAAAGGCAGCTATTTCTCATCTCTTGTGACTGAAGATTTTATTTCCATCTTAAAATAAAAGACCAAAAGAAATAATCTATGTGTTTAAATAGCAGTAATTACCATAGGTTCTGCTTGCATTAATACTGTCTGAGTACATTATGAAGCATTTCTCAAGCTAATGCATTTCTGTCAAATCAAGTAATATTAGATGGGGACTTTTGTAATGAATATTAATGTGAGAGACAGCCGAAAGTGAAGCAAACTGTAGAGGCAGGCAAATGTAGAAGTAGCTGCAGCTGCGGAGTAGCCTTTCATTACAAATTAAGTTCTTCTGATATTAATAAAAATGGAAGGTTCTATCTAGAGAATCTTCATCAGGAGCCTGCTGAACACTGATAGGGGTTTGGAAATACTATTCTAGTCCTCTGAATTATAAATCAAAAACCTTAAATCAGTTCATCATGTAAAAGAATATGTCCATGTCTTAATTATTAATTCTTGCCCTTTAAAAATAATCTTTTACAGAAATCTACTCTTTCATGGAGTTATTTTATTTTTAGTCCAAAGTTGGTTCCAGATGCATGTGTTTAGAGAATAAATTAAGTAAATAGAGCACTCCGTGTTCACTGAAGCTACATGCTGTATAAGAGATCATTAACACATCATTACATGTGTTAATTACATATGCTAAATTATGGATCAGATCTGAGGAGGAAAATTTTCACAAAAGTTACATAAAGGCATGATAAATTTCTCAAGTCGTATCCTAGGTGAAATTATACAGAAAGAGATGCATTTTCTGCCTGAATATTGAACTAAGTAAATTTATAACTCTATAATCTTCCAAAGTTTTCCTAAGAAGGAATAATACCAATATTTCTAGGCTACCAGTTTAAGTACAAAAATATTAACTTGATAATTTGTGTTTTGATATGAAGTAGTTAATATCTTCACCCAATGTTTGGAAGACATTTCTAGCTGTTGTTTTATCCTGTCGCATACTTTTTATCATTACTACTATTCTAATTATACATAGTACAATCTCATTGTACACATTTTATGAAATTTATGTGACCTAAAAGTTACAAATAAACCTTTCTAGAATTCACTGTTTCTCAAATTTGCCCTCTTATCAAATTTTAATAAAGGTGAAAAGAACCAGAAAGGTTTGTCTTTTTCTGTCCACTTAGTCTCATTCTGTTTTACCTGGGACAGTGTTTTTGTACTGAAGATATTCACAAACCTGAATAAAAGGGAATGCCCCTTTCTTTCTTTCAGAAACAGTAGCTACTACCAAGAGAGAATAATTCTACTGAAAATATTTGATTCTTTCAGTATCAGACAGCTGAGGCTAAGTTGGGAAGATCCCTCTGGAGACGGAAATGGCAACCCACTCCAGTATTGTTGCCTGGAGAATCCCATGGACAGAGGACCCTGGCGGGCTACAGTCCATGGGGCTGCAGAGTCGGACACGACTGAAGTGACTTAGCATGCACGAGGCTATAGACAGCCTCAAAATCTGAAAGGCTTACAAAACAAAGATCTGTTCTTTGCTCTGATTCTGCTGAAGATGCCTTCATTTTGGACATAGTTTGACGTGGCACGTGGGTCTGCGCATTGCTTGTCATATATGGGGAAAATGAAAGAAATGGCAGGCATCCATAATCTTTTAAATGGTTTGCTCTGCAGCGGCATTTGGTCATATTGGGGCATGTTTTGGGGAAGGGTGAAAGTCAGTCCCCTGTGAGTCCTAATGTCAGCGGACCACAGGCTTGTCCAGTCCTCTGGTAGGGAAGGACACTTGGATATTCGAAGAAGATGTTTGGATATTTTCTACAACGATGCTGATATCCATGCAGTAAATATTTGTCTATGAGATACATATTTTGGGACACTTAATATGTGCTAAGATCTGTGTTACGGTTTAAGCTTGAATAACAAATAACACAGCCATACTTTTGTTCTTTTATTGATATTACATTGCTTGATATTTTATGTTACTTTCCTAGAGACTACAAATGCTTCTTTCTGAAAGAAATTCTCGTCAGGGAGAGGGAGGAGGTAATGAGCCCAGCACCCTCTGATACACATCCCTGGAGACTCTGATCGATTCTGCAGGCTGCCTCCTCCAACTCCATTGTACTAGCAGAGAAAGTCACTGATACTGGTAAATGGGTGTCCCTTAAAAGGCAGGGTCTTTGCGCATAGGGCGGAAAATGGGTGGCCATGCGTTTCTATTGCCTGGTTTTCATCTCCGAGCATGAGGCTCCAAGAAATTTGCCTGAACACAGATTTTTTTGAGATGTCAGAGGAAAAGCCAGCCTGGTGAAAGTAACCATGGACAAAAACAGGGATGCAGGAATAGACGTTCTGCTGGCCAACAGGGAGTTAGGAAGCCAGGATTGGACTTGGGAGGCGGAATGCCGACAGGAAAGGGCCAGCACAGTCAATTAATGGCTCAGGGCCTCACATTAGAGAGACCAGCCTGACAGCTGGCAGGGTGTTTGGGGGCCAGCAGTGGCTTGACAAAGGACCGCTAGGGAGAACTTAGCGAAGCTGTCAATTATGATGCAGCCGCCCCAGAAAGGAGAGGAGATGGGACAGAACGGGAGGGCTGAGCCGAAGTGGCGCTGCAGTCTCGTGGCGTGGCCTGGCAGACCCAGTGCCAGGGGGCCGCAGGCCCTAAGGCCGACTTGGAGGACTTACAGACTGGCGAGCGTGCGGTGCGACAGTGACGGGGTACAGACCAGTGAGAGTGTGTGGCGCAACGGTGACGGGGTACAGACCGGCGAGAGTGTGCAGTGCGATGGTGACGGGGTACAGACCGGCGAGAGTGTGCGGTGCGACGGGTGACAGGGGCCCGGCAGTCACCTTGACTCTGTGGGATGGGTGACAGGGACCTGCAGGTCACCCCGACTCTGTGGGATGGGTGACAGGGACCCAGACACCACCCCGACTTTGTGGGATAGGTGACAAGGACCCAGACGCCACCCCGACTCTGTGGGATGGGTGACAGGGACTCAGAGACTACCCTGTGTGACAGTGACAGGGACCCGGCAGTCACCCCAACTCTGTGGGATGAGTGACAGGGACATGCAGGTTATCCTGACTCTGTGGGATGGGTAACAGGGACTCGCAGATCACCGCAACTCTGTGATGGACCAGCAGAGGGGTGGGGGCCAGGCTGAGTCTCTGTCTACAGGAACTGTCACCCCAAAACCTCTTCCCTGGAAGACAAAGAACGAAAGCATCACATGATTCCTGTTTGAGGGAGAACTAGGTTTTACCCAGAGTGGAAGGATGAAAGGAGATAAGAAATAGAGTTTGGAAAAGAACATTCTTTCTTCCATTGAGGAAACATGCTCTAGTTTAACTAGGACCTAAGTTCAGGTTCTATACTCTGATAATGGCAGCCACTCTCCCATAAAATAATGACACTGTATATGCAACAAATGCACAATGAAAGGGAGCATTTGAAATGCATGCATGTGCATATGCATAATGGAATCACTTTGCTCACACACCTGAAATTAGCACATTTTAAATCAACTATGCTTCAGTTTTTAAAAAAGCAATTTATTGTCCTTCACTTTCAAAAAAAGAAAGTGTACAAGCTTCCTTCCAACACACACTTGCACATACACATACACCACCCCACCCAAGCATGTTTTCTTCTTTTTTTTCCCTTTCTTTTTTTTAAATTAAATTTATTTATTTTTTTAATTACAATACTGTATTTGTTTTGCCATACATTGACACGAATCAGCCATAGGTGAACACAATCTCCCAATGTCGAAGCCCCCTCCCACCTCCCACCCCACATCCTCTACTTGAATCATCCTGTGCATCAGCCCCATGCATCCTGCATCCTACATTGAATATAGACTGGCGCTTCGTTTCTTACAGGAAAATATACATGTTTCATTGCCATTCTCCCAAACCATCCTACCCTTTCCCTCTCCCTCAGAGTCCAAAAGTCCACTCTATACCTCTGTGTCTCTTGGTTGTCTCACATATAGGGTCATCATTACTGTCTTCCAAATTCCATATATATATGTCAGTATACTGTGTTGGTGTTTTTCTTTCTGGCTTACTTCACTCTGTATAATCGGTTCCAGTTTCATCCATCTCATTAGAACTGAGTCAAATTTAACTCAGTTCCAAGCATGTTTTCTAAAAACCTGATTCAAACAAATGCACAGTGTCTTCTACTGTTAAGAAAGGGAAAACTGAGTTCAGGGTAACTAATAAAGAAAGGTTTCAGTCTGTATGTGAAAGGAGTGGAGGCTCTGATTTTTAAGCTCCTAAATGATGAGTTTAACACTGGATTTAACAGTTAGTCCATTGAAAGCAGTCCCCTTTTATTCTTTATTCTTTACTTATCGCTATGTTGTCACATCTCTTTGAGGGACTGAGTGGCCACTGAAATGAGAAACGACCTTCCTTCATGGGGACAACATTTAAATTGTGCCTGAGACCACAACTGAAGTAGATTTAATTTTGTGTTTAAAATCCGTGCTTGACAAAGTAAAGCAGCTCTGCACGCTATCATCGCTCTCAGCGTCTCTGCCCAAACAAACTTCAGTTGTTTAGACGTCTAACTGCAGTTCAGAGTTGAGGAACGTTTCCAGAGCTGTGTTCAAATAATCAGGGATATTTAACAGAGCTTTCTTAATCCATATGACCAGCAGTAGCTGAGAAAGCATCAAGGCTTAAATGTCTGTGGATGATTTACTGGGCATGCAAAAGCGTGTGCACAGGAGCTGTGAATGATCTTACATCAAGCCATAAGGACCAAGAGAAAAGAAATGGATTTTCCCAAGTGCGCCAATGGAAGCTACTCCAGACACCAAATACAGGTGTTTATAAAATACGATCTTTTTTCCCCCGCCTTAAATTTGATTCACATAATAGAAGTTTGCATTGGCTGCTTCCTTAAGAGGCTGAAAAAGCCAGTGAGGGCCAGACATGTTCAGTGTGTAGCCTTCAACAGCAGGATGGTGCTCCTTGGCTCATGAGAAAGCTAAAGATGCTGGAATATTTGCCCAGACATAGAATGTTGGATTGGGAGAGGATTTCCTCTTGGTTCTTTCCAATATTTGAGCAGTCAGGATAAGTAAGGGGGTCAAACTGTTTTTAAAAGGAGAAGCCTTTGGTTTTAGTAGCTGAGAGAGTCAAAAGCATACATCAAATCTCTAATTCCTTCAAGGAAAAAGTTGATCAAAGGGGCTATAAGGTACTTTGAAGCAAATTTATTTTATATGTGATATTATTTACCTAAACATCAAATACAAGAGTTGACTCCTTCATTATAAGCCTTCAGACATGCTGTTATAGAACACCTATATAATATAATAAAAAGTGTAATATAAATCTCTAATATAAACATCTAATCTAATACCAATATCAATTCAGATATAATTGTCTAATATAAACAACAATTTAAATACTGCTGCTGCTGCTGCTAAGTCGCTTCAGTCATGTCTGACTCTGTGCAACCCCACAGACAGCAGCCCACCAGGCTCCCCCGTCCCTGGGATTCTCCAGGCAAGAACATTGGAGTGGGTTGCCATTTCCTTTTCCAATGCATGAAAGTGCAAAGTGAAAGTGAAGTCGCTCAGTCGTGTCTGACTCTTAGTGACCCCATGGACAGCAGCCCACTAGGCTCCTATGTCCATGGGATTTTCCAGGCAAGAGTACTGGAGTGGGATTCCATTGCCTTCTCCCAATTTAAATACTAAGTAGTGATAAATGGGATAACACAAAACAATGATTGCCTCCCTCAAACAAAAATTTTTTGATATTTTTTCTTTTGAAATTTTTACTCTCTCTGTAGCATTTTATCACTGTGTATACTCTGAAAATGAATAAAATGTCATGGATTTAGCTGTAAAACAAAATATTTTCTTAATTCACTCTGTGTTTTCCATATAAGCAGCTAGAGGGAAATGTCCGTATCATTTACATCAAATCTATCTTAGTCAAAATTAAAACATTTAACTGTTTAAGAAATGTGCCAGGAGGAATGTAGTCATTAATATGAGAAATTTATCATTTATGTATAAGGTTTATAGTAAAGACCTCGATCTGGGTTTCAAGCTGTTTAAAATCATTTTGGATTTTGGGGATAGCACAGCTTGTGAGAGAATTTTGATTAGAAAATATTCTGTACATTTTAAAGTTTAAGTACCCAAAAGGTTATTCCATTTGCCCTCTCAGGATTTATAAAAAATGAAATATATTTCTGACCTCAAAAATTAAATGAGAGAAATTTCAGAACTATGGATGTTTCAACTGTAAGAGAATGGTGTAAGGAAAAGGATAATTTCTATGAATCTGATTATACCAGACTTAGAATCACCTCCAAACAACATAATTGACTTTGGAGCATGCTAACCTCCCAGAACCGCGGGTTACAGGTGGAAGGCTAGAGTGAGACCCATTCACTCACCACACTTCCCTTCTTGAGCACCTGCTCCATGTGCAGAGACCTGCTCGGGCTTGCAGGATGGACAGGACTGTCCCCAGGCCTGGCCAGCCTGCCCTGGGCCCCTTCCATCCCTGACAGTGCCCCTTGGTTCCCTCAGTGGCTGGGGGGCTCCCACAGTCCCTCTGGACAGAGGCTGCCCTCTTGGTTTCCACACTAAGTCATGGTCAAATGAACAGTCATGAGAGAAAAACAGGCTGGTTGAGATGTTGGACAATTCCTCAGTTTAGTTCAGTTCAGTCGCTCAGTCATGTCCAACTCTTTGCGACCCTGTGAATCACAGCACGCCAAGCCTCCCTGTCCATCACCATCTCCCGGAGTTCACTCAGACTCACATCCATCAAGTCCGTGATGCCATCCAGCCATCTCATCCTCTGTCGTCCCCTTCTGCTCCTGCCCCCAATCCTTCCCAGCATCAGAGTCTTTTCCAATGAGTCAACTCTTCGCATGAGGTGGCCAGAGTACTGGAGTTTCAGCTTTAGCATCATTCCTTCCAAAGAAATCCCAGGGCTGATCTCCTTCAGAATGGACTGGTTGGATCTCCTTGAATGTTTTAAGTATTTGTGCTGTGCAGTCTCCAAGGTACACAGGGGCATATGCATTGAGGTGTAAGTGGCAGGACATGCCAGTTAGTGGCTGAAGTTATTATTAAACAAGTTGTGTAGATATGGGTCTGTCTCACATATGGGATAGAGAGTATCTGATATTTTATGATATGTCTATATTTTATTGATTATGTTCATTATGATTAAATTTAAACACAGAGTGTTTGAAAGGAAAACATTGAGGCGTACCTAAGTCCTGTTAACCAGCCAGACAATGTCTCTGAGGAGCTAAAATTTGTTTCAAGAGGCAAGACACACGGAATCCAAAGAAGGCAAGCCAATCAAGTAAGAAAGTATGCACAGAGACCTTAAAACAAGAGAAACTGGCACATTAGAGAAACTGACGATAAATACATCACTCAGGGTTGAAGAGCAGGATTTGTCATTCCCCTTAGCTTGCTTTAGTAGGGAGGGTAAAGTGGATTACAGGCCCATGAAGAGAGCTAGAGAGACAGCCTTGAGAACCGGTTGTGTCAGGCTGGAGTCGTGAAAGCTGCAACCAGACGCTGGACTTCAACAGCCAGTGGGAAGCTGTTGGAGGGTTTTAAGCGGATTGTTTTTCGTGCTTTTACCGTAGTGCCGGGACTGGGTTAGAAAGTCAGGAGTGAAATCTGTGAGCCCGCACTATTGAAGGTGACTGCATCAGTCTGGGCAAAAAGTGATGGTGACTTGGACGAGTGTGGGGACAGACACGGCACGTGTGATCAGGGTCTCAGGCGTGTGTCACGTCCGACTCTCTGTGACCTCATGGACTAGCCCACCCGGCTCCTCTGTCCATGGGATTCTCCAGGCAAGAATCCTGGAGTGGGTTGCCATGCCCTCCTCCAGGAGATCTTCCTGACCCAGGGATCGAACCCGGGTCTCCTGCATTGCAGGCAGATTCTTTACTGTCTGAGGCACCAGGGTGGCTGGAAAGAGGATTTGCTGATGGACTGGTGGTAGGAGGTGAGCAGTGGAGGTGCCCTCTGTCTCTGAGAGTCTGGCTTCCTGCAGGGAGGCGTCACTTGCTCTTGGGTCTCCACACTTGCCCTGTGCGATGACCTTCCTCTTATGTCCCCTTGCACTGAATGGGGCGAAATTCTTGTCTGCTTCTTTTTCTTAGTTGTAAACTCTTCAAGAAGAGAGATCTCTTATCATACTTTTTTTAAAAGTCTACTTTCTATCTCCCTAAAGTGCCTAGCAGAGTTCCTGCTTCAGCAAAGGTTAAAATAGGGTTAAATGTTCTGACCTTTGGGAACATGGTGGTATTATAAACATAGGGAATTATTGCTTTAGAAGCTTCTGGAAACTTTAACTTGAGAACTCTTCAAAGAGTGATAAAATTTAAAATCCTAGGTCACACTATTTTGAACATATTTCAAGATGAAAATAGTGCTAACCCAACTTCATATAAAACCATAATTTCTCCCTAAATTAAGGGATGTAATTTAGCAAACTTGAGCATTTTGTTTTCTGAACTTACGTGTGTCATGTAATGAAGTGGGAAGAAATAATTATGTTTCCCTGCAAGAGGGAGGGAAAAGTATAAGCAGCCAATAACAATTGATTTCTTTTGTCTCTGAGACATTTATACAGAAAGATATTCAGAGAGACCCTGTAAATATACCTGGAAAGAAATCGTTTTCCCAACTGTATTACAACTAAAGAGTCTTAAGGGGGATGTTACATATTTCAGGCTATTTCAAATAAGGCAAAATTGATTAGAATAAACTATCTTGATGTTTTAACTTCAGGATGAGACGTGTTCTCTGTACTTCATCTAATGGGGATTTTTGATCATTAGATTTCCTGTAGTAGATTAATTAACAGAGAAGTATTCCTACCACAAATGTGAGAGGCTGACACTGTGTTGCTGAGAAATGAGTTTGCGTGATTGCTCTGGGTTCTTCAGTGAACCTGTCAGATGCTTTAGGGGCTATGTATTAACAGAACCTCTGCAGTATCAGAAGACCATGGCTTTGAACTTTGTTCCTAAAAATAATATCCTTGTGTGAATAGATCCTGCCAACTAATGGTAAGAGAACAAGTCAGGGTGTAAGGGCACCAGAGCATGAAAGCCAGATGGTTATGAGACTCACCATGTGATTCTCAACTTCACTGATTTTATAGATCACTAGCCTCTCTTGTCTTTCACCAAGAACTGGATTTGGAATATGGATTTGGAGTTTCACCACACGCGTGAGCCCACTGTCAGTCTTTAAAGCCACATCGTGTTGGAATATAATTGAAAACTTTCCCAGAGTGTGTCTCATGCAAAGGTATGTTGCTCCGTCCCTAAGTTGCGTCCAACTCTCTGTGACCCCGTGGACTGCAGCACAGCCTGTCCTCCAGTCTCCTGAAGGTTGCTCAGCTTTGTGTCCACCGAGTCGGCGATGCCATCCGACCATCTCACTCTCTGCTGCCCTCTTTTCCTTTAGCCTTCAGTCGTTCCCAGCACTGGGGCCTTTTCCAATGCATTTGCTAAACTCCAAATCCATATTCCAAATCCAATTCTTGGTGAAAGACAAGAGAGGCTGCTGCGGCTGCTGCTGCTAAGTCACTTCAGTCGTGTCCGACTCTGTGTGACCCCATAGACGACAGTCCACCAGGCTCCCCCGTGCCTGGGATTCTCCAGGCAAGAACACTGGAGTGGGCTGCCATTTCCTTCTCCATTATATTAAGATATGAAAGTGAAGGTTAGTGGTTCAGTCGTGTCCCTGTGGACTGTAGCCCGCCAGGCTCCTCTGTCCTTGGGATTCTCTAGGCAAGAATCCTGGAGTGGTTGCCATTTCCCTCCCCACGGGATCTTCCTCACCCAGGGATCAAACCCAGGTCTCCCACATGGCAGGCAGATTCTTTACTGTTTGCACCACCAGGGTATACTTTTACCTTTTAAAAAGTTTACATTTTTACACCTTTTGAAAGGTATATGAAAGTGAAAGTGAAAGCTGCTCAGTTATGTCTGAGTCTTTATGACGTGTCCATGGAATTCTCCAGGCAGGAATATTGGAGTGGGTAGCCATTCCCTTCTCCAGGGGATCTTCTGACCCAGGGGTCAAACCCAGCTTTCTTGCTTTGCAGGCAGACTTTTTACCCTCTGAGCCACCAGGGAAGCCTTTCAAAGGCATATACTTGTATGTACCTGTATATAGAGGTATACTTGAGCCCAGTGGTGGCTGGAGGCAGTGACCGTGCAGGAAAACAGTTGTGTCTAAAGGATAGTTGGCTCCAGGCTCTTCCTATGTTTTCCCACCTCCGTAGCCAATCCCAGAGGACAGTTATTCCATCTGCAGGAACAGTTCCCAGAGTGTAGGTCCAGCTCAGTTTAGATCTGTGTTAGGAAAATAGAGAACATTCCCCAGTAAAATGGTAGCAAATCATGTGTTTTTGTTCTCTCAGAAAACAAAACAAAAAAAAGCTAGAAATCATATTAGATACATATGATATATAATTTATCCTTTAAAAATATATGTTCATGCCACTAATTTATTTTGAATGATGTCTTTTGATATTAATTGTATAAAACAATATTTTAACATTTTAAAAAGATTTAGTTGGAAATGTATATTGTGTTTTCTTAGTCATTTTATACTCTGACAGTTTTATAGAAATCTGAGGATAGTGTAGGCAAGAAACACCCACTCCCATCACATTTTAAAACAATGCTAGTGACTTTGGGCTGAGAATTCTGAATATGGGTAACTGCCTACTTTGTCCAGGCTACCTAAATAATTACTTAGTATCAGGCATGTTTTAATGGAAAGATCTTTAAAACCATGCTCTTAGTTCTTTGGTTCTATCAGCACTTGTTTTTGGAAAGTTTGCAGCACTGTAGCAGGCAAAGCAAGAAAACAGAAAATAGTGCATGCTCTCTCCCTCCCGTGATCACGCAATGAATTTGTATTTTCAAGGTGAGAGGACGTGCTGTAAGTGCCTAGCATGACACTCAGCGAGCAAAGGGCTGGGAAAAGAGCCGTTCTGCTATGTTGATATGACTTCCATTTTATCCAACTTTTAAATCAGTGCATTCCATTAGAACCTACATTCTTAGGCCTCTTACCCACCAGTGTTTTCTTAATGCTCCTGTTTTGTGGCATGCTTTGCAAGAAACCTGAGCTCACTCTGGACCTTCACTCTCAAACTTCAAGACCGCGAAGCAATTACAGACCTTTCCCCCCTCTTTAAGTTTTCTTTGTATGGTGGTTTAATACCTTGAGTTCCATTTTAATAGCTCTTTCTTGAGCTTTAAGTGGCCATGCCTGTATCGAATGATTGGGCACACCGAAATACGGGAAGGAAAACTTTAAAACCTTCCTTGAGTAACTGACTTTCCATCAGCCTGTATCAGTTCAGTTCGGTTCAGTCGCTCAGTTGTGTCTGACTCTTTGTGACCCTATGAATCGCAGCACACCAGGCCTCCCTGTCCATCACCAACACCCGGAGTTCACTCAGATTCACGTCCATCGAGTCAGTGATGCCATCCAGCCATCTCATCCTCAGTCGTCCGCTTCTCCTTCTGCCCCCAATCCCTCCTAGCATCAGAGTCTTTCCCAATGAGTCAACTCTTCGCATCAGGTGGCCAAAGTACTGGAGTTTCAGCTTCAGCGTCATTCCTTCCAGAGAAATCCCAGGGCTGACCTCCTTCAGAATGGACTGGTTGGATCTCCTTGCCATCCAAGGGACTCTCAAGAGTCCTCTCCAACACCACAGTTCAAAAGCATCAATTCTTCGGTGCTCAGTCTTCTTCACAGTCCAATTCTCACATCCCTACATGACCACAGGAAAAACCATAGCCTTGACTAGACGGACCTTAGTCGGCAAAGTAATGTCTCTTCTTTTGAATATGCTATCTAGGTTGGTCATAGCTTTTCTTCCAAGGAGTAAGCGTCATTTAATTTCATGGCTGCAGTCACCATCTGCAGTGATTTTGGAGCCCCCAAAATAAAGTCTGACACTGTTTCCACTGTTTCCCCATCTATTTCCCATGAAGTGATGGGATCAGATGCCATGATCTTTGTTTTCTGAATGTTGAGCTTTAAGCCAACTTTTTCACTCTCCTCTTTCACTTTCATCACTTTCTTCACTTTCTGCCATAAGGGTGGTGTCATCTGCATATCTGAGGTTACGGATATTTCTCCTAGCAATCTTGATTCCAGCTTGTGTTTCTTCCAGTCCAGCATTTCTCATGATGTACTCTGCATATACCTTAAATAAGCAGGGTGACAATATACAGCCTTGACACACTCCTTTTCCTATTTGGAACCAGTCTGTTCCATGTCCACTTCTAACTGTTGCTTCCTGACCTGCATACAGATTTGTCAAGAGGCAGGTTAGGTGGTCTAGTATTCCCATCTCTTTCAGAATTTTCCACACTTTAGTGTGATCTACACAGTCAAAGGCTTTGGCTTATCATCCTGTATAGTTATTTTTAAAAAAGAGAATGGAACTTGAACATCAGCAGAATAACTTATAACGAAAGCATATTAGAAAACTTTTCCCATCATGTGACCTAAATCAACTTTTATCTGATAGATGTCCAACTAATATTAATTATTATAGTTGAAAAAAATTATTCCATTTAATTTGACACTGCCTATATTTCTTAAATTCTCTTTGAAAACAGCTGTTTAAGATGGGCTTGCACAATGGCTTATATTTGGGCTCCCAGAAGAAAGAAGCGTGAATCCAGACGTGTTTGGTGGGACATGAGACCAGCTGGGCGTGAACTCACACCAGGCTGGCTGGGGAGGACCCAGCCTGGGGGAGGGCGGCAGTGACTCTGGTGAGACTGCTGGGCAGGATGGCGTGAGCACATGACGGCGTGACTGTGCCCGTTTCCTAAGTCCAAGGGACGGCGGTTCGTGGCCTCCTCCCGTATCCGTGAACAATATCAGAATGGGTCTGAATGAAGACGTTTCAGCTGCTCACTCCTTCGTTGAGCCACGCTTCACGTATGATCGAGGGCACAGACTTTGAATGGGATCAGTCTGTTCACCAGTGTAGCCGTCGTCCTGGTCGAGATGCAGGAGCTCGTAGAGCCCAGGGGACTCTGCTCAGCCTATCATTTTAGAGCCGAAGACTTTAGACGTTTGCCCCCATGTGCCTGCCAACAAATGGAAGTGATATTCTTTTATTTAAATTTCATTCCTTTCAGGAGGATGTTATGGGATTTCCCACTCTGGGTAATATGCCCATGTTATGGAAGCAGAAGCTTTACTTATTCAAATTCACACCACAGAGCGGGGAGAGGACCAGCATTTCCAGTGTGCTTCCCACAACTATGCAAATGGCAGCTCAAAAGTGGGGTTTCTGGATCCTGAAGAACGTAGCACCCAAACGAGCCTCAGAGAATAACGGACAGGAAGCCTGGATTTGCTGGGGCAGAGCCAGGGTGCCATGGATCCCACAAGAGGTGTCACTGAGGCCAAGATCAAGGCCTCTCAGGAGAAATGAAGTGAAATCAGCAGGTCCGTTAGCGCTACCCTTTCTCCTGTTTGCACATTAGACTCACTGGGAGATGCTTAATATCAGAAAAGAAAAATGCCTTATGCTATTTTTGAAACTATTTTGCTCCCTGATACTATAAAATCTGTATATATTAGTAATAATGTCTCAAAGAAACTTATTGAGTTTGTCAACTTATGTGCACTTAGGACATGTCTATGCAAAAAAAAAAATATATATATATATATATATAATATAGTTAATATGCATGAAACTAGGTAAACCTTAACCACAACAACTACAGCACCAATGGGAAAAAAAAAACAAAACTAGTTCTTGATTTTCACAATATGGAAAAGCTGTCAGATTCATGCATCAAGAAAGGAAGCACAGACTCAAGTTTTGACACAGAAATTTACTGATAAGTTTCCTTCTAAGCTTCGCTCTGGTATATTCTTAATGAACACATTGATGAAGCGACAAGGATGAAATCAATTCCCTCCACCCATCTAGATCTGCCACTGATCCGGGGGTGAGTGTTGACATGAGAACCTAGTTGGAGGGAGAGCCTGGTTGGTGAGGAATTCCTGGGCATTGGCTGGCAGTTTGGTGCCATTGAGAGCGCTGGACCAGCACTGAGAAGGACTGGCTTAGGTCTGGAGCCTGCCCGGTCCCCAGCCCCTGGCGTCCTGGGCAGGCTGTCTCCTCTCTGGACAAGTGTGCTCTCATTTATCAAATGGAGAGACAGTAATAGACACCTTGAGTTTCCAGTCTCCGGCAAGTTTCTATACTTGCTAATCAAGGCCAATGACTCACAGACCTGAGGCAGGGGGAGGGGAGGGGAGTGGAGTTAGAGGAGATGGAACCAACTTTCATTAATTTAACTCATTTCTGTGCCTAATGAATGCCTCAGGCAGGAATCACAAGACATACCGGAGAAGAAGATGAATATGCTATCATTTCTTATGGAGCTTTCAGACTTTGAGGGGACGCAGCTAACTGGTGGGCAGGTAATTGGGATGCACATGCTGAAATCCACGCCTGTTGGTCACACATGCAGGAGGGGTTGATAGCCCACCTGGGAGGACCCCTTCAGGCTTCCTGGAAAAATAATTCTCTTAGCTGAGAGAGGAATAGCCCCTGGATGTGGAGGACTGGTGTTAAAGGCAAAGGTGGCATCATGTTCGAGGCCTTGAGATGAGAATGGTTTCCAAGGAAACGCGAGCTCACTATGACTAGAGCCAAGTGGACATGTGGAGGGGGGCAAAGGCCAGCAGAGTCCAGGCGAGTCTGCAGGGCCCGCACCATCCAGGATCCCACAAGCCATGTCTGGGGCTTTGGCTGTGGTCCCCCAGGTGGTGAGCAAACGAATTTATCCTAAGCTGTAAACCCACTCCAGTGTTCTTGCTTGGAGGAGCCCATGGAGGGAGGAGCCTGGTAGGCTACAGTCCATGGGGTCACAAAGAGTCGGACATGGCTGAGCGACTTCACTCGTAAACTGAGAATAGTGTTGCATGTTAGAATGGATTGAGCTCGCGTGATGGGAGATATGCAGGCATCACTTATGGGGCTATGTCAGTGGTGCAGGTGGGAAATAATGGTGCTCTGAACTTGTTATCAAAACAGATGGAGATAATAAAATCAAGCATGTTTCACACATCAGTATACATTAAAGTTATAAATAGTTTCTTGACTTAAAAATGCACAGTGTGAGAGCTGCAGGTTAAGCTTTATCCGGGACAGAACAAGGACCACAGCCCAGGAGACGCCACCTCTGAGAACTCGGAAGGTGTCCCAGGGAGGCCGGGCAAGGTCAGCCTGTGTGTGAGTTTGAGAAAAGGAGAGCACATGCAAGGCAGAAAGCAACAGAGCAATCATCCCTCAATTAAAAGATAAATGCATTTTTAAAAAACCAGCATCTATTTTTCCAGAGGGTTTTCTACTAGTCTTGTGAACCTTTGCTACTCACAGGAACTAGTCATCGCTGTGAAGGATATCAGTGCTTTTCTAGATATGAGGAAATAGACAAATTGGGCCCATCACGTCACCTCCTGAAAATCCCTAGCTCTCTGCAGACCTGTCCTGCTGGCCCCCACTCCCTCCCCATCTCCGGGCCTCCTTCCCTCTCTGCCCTGAGCTCCTTTCAGGGGCTGCTGGAAATCCACAGCTGCCGCTGCATGTGGTTCGGTCCTTAGAGGCAGCTGGCAAATGCCCGTGGAGATAACGATGGAGATGGAGATAACGACTTTTCAAGATCCTTGTATACCCGAGGAGAGGTGCCCACCAGGAGCCAATACAGGGAACCTATCCCCTCACGCTCACGTCTGTCTCTGGAGCCTGAGTTGGGAGGTGCTGCTGCAGCTCAGAGAAGGGTCAGCCTGCAGGTGGTGAGTCTGGTTTTGTGCCAGATCCGACTCCCAGCCTCAGGCTTGGAAAATGAAAAGTGAAGTCACTCAGTGGTGCCCAATTCTTTGCGACCACATGGACTGCAGCCTACCAGGCTCCTCTGTCTGTGGGATTTTCCAGGCAAGAATCCTAGAGTGGGCTGCCATTTACAAACGTACAATGGGTGATCAAGAAACACTGTAGAAAGCCTATAGAAACCCACGCGGGTGGACTCTGCCTGGCTTTGTTTCCATAGAAAGGGAGAAACAGAGTCAAGACAGAAAGCAAGACGCCCTGAGACTCACACAGATGTGGAACCGGAGCGCCAAGAAAAGTGCGTGACCCCAGCACATTCTGGCAGGAACTGAGAACTTAGGCTTAAGCCCTGGTGATGCTGGCAAGCTTGGGTTCTGATTCATTCATTCTTTTCTGACTTTTCCTGGGTTTTGAGATGTTTTGTCTTGTGATAGCTACCCATACTGGGTGATGCGAGGCTGTGGCCCTTTTGGGAGTGGAGGGGCTTGCAAAAGCAGACAGGAAGGGAGAGGTGATTAGATTTGTGCTCTGCATGAAATATTTCGATGCATGATTCTTCCCACTGAGAAAAGAGAAAGCATTTCCAACTCTCAGATTACATATGATGTTGGTAGACCGTCTCATAGTGCCTAACATCACCATGCTTCTAAAAAACATTCAGTCAGAGAAAATCTTTGAAAATTTGTGCTTTTCATTCAACATTTGATGGGTTATATAAAAATATAACCTAAAAGCAAAAGAAATGGGGTAGACTCTAGATACAAAAGTAGTTACCTACATGTAAATACAACTTAGGTTTTCCAGGTGGGCAAGGGGCCCATGAAAACACGTGTGCCTGAAATATTAAATGGAAACCGTCCCCTATAGGCATGGCTGGAAACCTGTTAAACACAGGACATGGTGTACTGGGTCAAAAGCCTTTCTGTGAAGATGACTAAGTCTTTAATGAGAAGGAAATTTATAGCTTCGTACTTTGTAGCAGCCTTTGGCCGGCAGTGGGGTCACGCGGCAGCCTCATAAATCAGCTGGGTCCCCGGGCCAGCACCACTGCAGCGGCCGCCGGCTGAGTGATGGGGGGGTAAGCGGGAGTGCTGTCTCATTTTCTCCTGGGTTCCATTTCTGCAGACATTGTAATGTGCTCCACATCTGCTGGAATTCTTTCTGTGAATCCAGAAATTACTGCAGAAGCACTGTTTATGCAGAAGTGGTAACGTGCGTGTGCGTGTTTCCTCTCGAGTGGCTGTCAACAATTGAGTATATGTGTCTATGCTTTTCACAAGCAAGGGTTTTGGAGACTATGGGTTGCAATCGTGGCATAAACATGTTAACTTTAGACTGCTGTCTCTCACAGCTGTGGTTTTAACACTGCGATTCTAGAGCCTCTTCTGTTTGGAGGCGACTTAACTGCTGTTGTTTCTGAAGGCAATACAGTGTTCCAGGGAGACAGCGGCCACACGCATGTGAGTGTCTGCAGCTCCCTGTGCGCACATGCGTGCAATGTGTGCTTCCGCCTTCGGGGGAAACAGACACAGAGGGAAATGGCATGGGAATGTGTGTTTGCGCTTTTTAGTGCATGTGTGATGGGCTTCTTAGCTTCAACATTTATCTGCTTCAGGTTAGCAGACCCACTTGCAAGCAGGCTTTGGTGTTGCACTTGAGAATATAGGATTACAGAGTTAACAAAATCGGTGTATGTGTATAATGCATTAGCCTACCTCAACATTCCAGCCACTGATTATAAAGTTATTCTGAAATCTCTGCAATTACTTTCTCAAAAGTCTACTTTATGATGTGAAGCGTACTTCAATCAAATACTCTGAGAATGCCGTAACCTAACCTTTGGCTTTAGGGAGAGATGTAAGCGTGTTGAAGGCTGACTTCGGGATGAACCAGGAGTTGTGCCGAGCGCTTACTCTGGCGGAACCCGTCTCAGCTCGTTGCTTACTTCCCGTCAGTCCATTTACGGGTGCGCAGGCCCCCTCTACCCAAGACCTGCTGTTGCTCAGTCAGGTCTGGCTACAGCCCGCCAGGCTCTTCTGTCCGTGGAGTTTTCTAGGCAAGAATACTGAAATGGGTGCCGTTTCCTTCTCCAAGGGATCTTCCCAACCCAGGGATCAACTCTGCATCACCTGCATTTTCAGGGGAATATTTCCTACTGAGCCACCGAGGAAGCCCCTTATTACCCTCTGGCCTCCCTTTAAATATATACAGGATGCATTCTTTATAAAAATGGGATCCTGGTATATATAGCGTTTTCAGTCTTGGTAGGTTATTGAATGGGGCTTCCCTAGTGACTCAGACAGTAAAGAAGCTGCCTGCCATGCAGGAGACCCAAGTTCGATCCCCAGGCTGGGAAGATCCCCAGAGGAGGGCAGGGCAGCCCACTCCAGTGTTCTTGCCTGGAGAATCCCATGGACAGAGGAGCCTAGTGGGTTGCAGTCCATGGGGTCACAGAGAATTGGACACGACTGAGTGACTACACTAATCCTTTTCCTCTTACTTTAATTTTTTGTATATTTACTATTTTAACTACCTAGACTAATAAAATTGCACATATTACTGTTAATATCATTATAGCTTTGTCTGGCATATTTGTCTTTCAAGTTTGCGTGTTTATTTTTCATCAGTTATTTCAAAAATTGTTTTCCTTGGTGTTGCCTATCTTTTTACTCTACCACATAAAGCACTATAGTATTTCTTTACTATATATAAATATATGTAATTATATAATTATATAATAATACATTATATATTGTTTTAATATATATTTATATATAACAGATAATATGATACATTATAATATACTTAATATTACATAATGCATTATAATGTTATATTTATATTATTTAACATATATAAACATCCTGTATAATAATTATAATTATAACATGATTATATGATAGTGTTACATAATGCAAACTTTATAGCATTTAAAATTCATTTTAACTTATTTTGTCTCTTGCCTCCATTATGTTTTTATCCTTAGCCTCCTAAAAATTGCTTTTTACTGTTAGCATAGTGAAAGTGATGGCAGTCCACTCCAGGATTCTTGTCTGGAGAATCCCATGGACAGAGGAGCCTGGCAGGCTGCAGTCCATGGGGTCGCATGAGTTGGACATGATTTAGTGACTAAACCACACAGTTAAAGTTAAAAGTGAAAGTGTTAGCTGCTCAGTGATGTCCGATTCTTTGTGACCCCATGGACTGTAACCCAACAGGCTCCTCTGTCCATGGGATTCTCCAGGCAAGCATACTGGAGTGGGTTGCCATGCCTTCCTCCAGGGGGATCTTCCTGACCCAAGGATCGAACCTGGGTCTCCTGTGTTGCAGGTGGATTCTTTACTGTCTGAGCCACCAAACGGTTACACACGTTTTAATGTCTGCTTTTTACTCTTGAAACACTATCCCTGTTCACCTACTTCCTGTCTGCCGCTATGTCTACCTATCATCTGTTGGGTTTCCTCTTTTGACCTACTTCAGTGAAAGCAGCGTCAGAGGAGCTCAGGGTCAGCTGTGGAGTGAGTCTCTTCCAGTTAGTGTCATGACAGCTTCGCTAGAAACTCTGTACATCTTTTCCTCTGCACATTGAATCCTGCTCACAAAATGATAGCCTAGGGGGAAAGAAGAGATTAAATTCAAAGTATAAAGTTGTATTTAGATTTGAATACAACAAGTCCCACCACCAAACCACTACAGGACATTCTAGAATTTCTAGGCCACGGGATTTGTTTTTGCTTGTTGTCATTGTTGGGTTTGGGTTAGGGTGAGGGTTATGAATAGAAATATTGGTCCCCGTGTGCACCAGCAAGGAGCTTACTGGACATTTGCCGCCACCACGGAAGCGTGCTCTCAGGTCACCCCATCTCTTCCCGTAGACATTCGCATGTCCAAGCTGACGCTGTGTGCTTCACCGAGCTAGAGGCCTAATTAGTTGCTATGCAAATTGGCAGGCAGTTAAGTTACTATTTAACATTTGGCCCAACATGAATATTTTAAATTTATAGCTTTTTTTTTTTTAACCAGAGTTGCTATCTTAAATTTTCTTCTTCAAAACTTAACAAAATTAAAACTTCAAAGAGAGGCTTAAATTTTAAGAATTCATATATTATTTAAAATGTGAAAACCAGAGAAAAATTAAAACCTGAAAATGACTTTAAAAGATGAAAAGCAGAGAGACTCCTTCTGCTTTACATCCTTCTTCCACCTCAGTTCCCTAAGACGCCGTACATGATGGGAGAAGTCAGCCTTGGTCTTGGAGCTGCAGTTCAGAGCTTGTGTCTTTAGGTGTGCCAGGACAGATCTGTGAACTTTTGTCTCCATGTTTTAAAAGAAGCAAAAATACTGCTGCTCTGTTTTAAAATAATTTTGTGAGAAAGAATAGTTATGAAGCACTTAGCAAATTATATGGTGATAAACACACTTTAAATATTACTAAGGCCATTAATTTAATACATTTTTCATGGCAGAAGGATGAGGTTCAGATCTTTCAGGAATCAGCTCACAAGTCCAGTTACTCTTATTAACTGCTCTTTTGTCTAGAACGTTCTATATCCTGACTCTGTATCAAATAAGAAAGCCGTCAATGGTAGAGACGACAGCTGCTCTGATAGGTGGCTCTGTTGCATTTTCTTTCCTGAAAAATTTTGTGCTTGATACAAAATGATGTTAAATATTACTTCTCACATACATAACACAAAGACTGCACATGTGAACCCTTGTGTGTTTATTAAAGGACCCATTTGTTGCAGCTTCCCTACAAGATGATATGCAAAGATGCAATTTCAAAGCGGTGTGCAATGTCACATTTTCAAGAAGAATCAGCTCCTTTACTCTTTTTGTCCCCACTGAAGTACCCAGTTTAAAGGCTTGCTCTTAAAGCTTTATACGGAATATGATCTGGTATACACCAACTCATATTACAGACAACCCGTATCCACCAGCTTCTCCAAACTGTCTCATGCGATCTGATGTCTACAGAACAGGTACACAGAGCAGTAGGTGGGGGGCGTGCTGAATTTCAGACTGACGGAAGCCAACCCCTCCAGATCTTCCTCAATCCCTCATGCAAGCTAGGACGTGTGGCAATAAGCAACACTTGAATTTTGTTTCATCCAGCGCTGGAAAGGAGAAAAGACAATGTTAGCAAAGAGCCTCTGAGCGTGAGCCTGAGGCCAGGCCCAGGCTCTCAGGGGTCTCTGTGAGCCAGAGTCACAGAGACATGGGTGCAGAGAGCAAGCTTGACATGCAGAGTGAAGGGACTGGAAACTCAGCCTGACAAGGGATTCAGCAGCAGCCAGTAAGCTTAGGGATGTGGTCTGCTTGCTGCAGCCCAGCTTATGAAGCCACGCTGGAGGACATTGTAAGTGTCAGACTAAGACCCGGAGCAGAATCTTGAGTCTGCAGCCTTACAGAGTGACGCTCCATCTGGATTCTAAATCCTTCATCCAAGGTGAAAATCAGGTTTCATCAGAGCTGTCCACCGACATCCCCTGAAAATGTGGCCATCTCTCTTGAATGTCCAACCAGTTCCATTCTCGTAAAGCAGTACAGTAGATAGAGGGCTTGTACTTAAGTGCTGTATTGTCTAAAGTGAAGTGAAGTCACTCAGTTGTGTCCTACTCTTTGCGACCCCATGGACTATAGCCTACCAGGCTCCTCCTCCAGACAAGAGGACTGGAGTGGGTTGCCATTTCCTTTTCCAGGAGATCTTCCCGACCCAGGGTTCAAACCCCAGTCTCGAGCATTGTAGGCAGACGCTTTACCGTCTGACCCACCAGGGAAGTCCAAGTATTGTCTAAATGTAAAATATGTTCACTATACCATGAGTGGATGCTCTCTGGATAGGGCTGAGAACTCACTGAGAGGAAAACATGTCCTAATCTGTAAATTCGTGCTTTTTCCACACCAGTATCTACTCATTGATTTTTGTGATGGCCCGTGCAACCTCAGTAAGTTCAGACTTCCGTTTCGTTTCTACAGGATTCTGCTACTCTCCCTCTCCTTCCTTCCCTGCAGAGCAGAGATGTCAAGTGGATAGTTAAATGTAAAACTAGATTCTATCTTTCATCTAGCCAGCCAGATAAAAAGGATTTAATGTAAGCACTTTTGTGCTCTTGAGAGACACAGTTTGGGGAAAAGATTAAAAATTAAAAAAAAAATTGGATTATAGTTGCTTTACAATGTTGTGTTAGTTCCTGCTGTTCAATAACGTGGGTCAGTTATACAAATACATATCGTTGTTTTTCAGTTGCTAACTTGCGTACAATTCTTTGCGACGCTATGGACTGCACCATCCAGGCTTCCCTGCCCTTCGCTATCTCTTAAAATTTGCTCAAATATATGTCCATCAAGTCAGTGATGCCATCAACCATCTCATACTCTGTCATCACCTTCTCCTCCTGCCCTCAATCCTACTGAGCATCCGGGTCTTTTCCAATGAGTCAGCTCTTCACGTTAGGTGGCCAAAGTATTGGAGCTTAAGCATCAGTCAATTCAGTTTAGTTTAGTCACTCAGTTGTGTCCAACTCTTTGTGACCCCATGGACTGCAGCACGCCAGGCCGCCCTGTCCATCACCAACTCCTGGAGCTCACTCAAACTCATGCCCATCAAGTCAGTGATACCATCCAACCATCTCATCCTCTGTCATCCCCTTCTCCTCCTGCCTTCAATCTTTTCCAGCATCAGGATCTTTTCAAATGAGTCAGTTCTTCACATCAGGTGGCCAAAGTACTGACGTTTCAGCTTTAGCATCAGGCCTTCCAATGAATATTCTGGACTGATTTCCTTTAGGATGGACTGGTTGGATCTCTTTGCAGTCCAAGAGACTCTCAACAGTCTTCTCCAACACCACATTTCAAAAGCATCAATTCTTCAGCTCAGCTTTCTTTAGAGTCCAACTCTCACATCTGTACATGACTACTGGGAAAACCATAGCTTTGACTAGACGGACCTTTGTTGGTAAAGTAACGTCTCTGCTTTTTAATATGCTGTCTAGGTTGGAGAAGGTGATGGCACCCTACTCCAGTACTTTTGCCTGGAAAATCCCATGGACAGAGGAGCCTGGTAGGCTGCAGTCCATGGGGTCACGAAGAGTCGGACATGGTTGAACAACTTCACTTTCCACTTTCATGCATTGGAGAAGGAAATGGCAACCCACTCCAGGGTTCTTGCCTGGAGAATTCCAGGGATGGCAGAACCTGGTGAGCTGCCATCTGTGGGGTCGCACAGAATCAGATGTGACTGAAGGGACTTAGCAGCAGCAGGTTGGTCATAACTTGTCTTCCAAGGCACAAGCGTCTCTTAATTTGATGGCTGCAGTCAGCATCTGCAGTGATTTTGGAGCCCCCCAAAATAAAGTCTGACACTGTTTCCATTGTTTCCCCATCTATTTGCCATGAAGTGTGATGGGACCAGATGCCATGATCTTCGTTTTTGAATGTTGAAGTTTAAGCCACCTTTTTCACTATCCTCTTTCACTTTCATCAAGAGTCTCTTTAGTTCTTCTTCGCTTTTTGCCATAAGGGTGGTGTCATCTGCATATCTGAGGTTATTGATATTTCTCCCAGCAATATTGATTCCAGCTTGTGCTTCATGGATGAAGCATTTCTCATGTTGTACTCTGCATATAAGTTAAATAATCAGGGTGACAATATATATCCTTGATGTACTCCTTTCCTGATTTGGAACCAGTCTATTGTTCCATGTCCAGTTCCAACTGTTGCTTCTTGACTTGTATACAGATTTCTCAGGAGGCAGGTCAGGGGGTCGGGTATTCCCATCTCTTGAAGAATTTTACACAGTTTGTGGTGATCCACACTGTCAAAGGCTTTGGCGTAGTCAATAAAGCAGAAGTAGATGTTTTTCTGGAACTGTCTTGCTTTTTTGATAATCCTAATGGATGTTGACAGTTTGACCCCTGGTTTCTCTGCCTTTTCTAAACCCAGCTTGAGCCTCTGGAAGCTCATGGCTCACACACTGCTGAAGCCTGGCTTGGAGAGTTTGAGCATTGCTTTGCTAGCGTGTGTGATGAGTGCAGTTGTGCGGCAGTCTGAGCCTTCTTTGTATCAGCCATCAGTCAGTGGTGCGTATATGTCCATTGGAATCCCAGTTTATCCCTTCCCCACATTTCCTCCCTGGTTACCAGGGTTTAAGAAAATAATAACATGACTAGTACCAAAATAGGATTATGGACAAGATATTGAAAGTTTATGGAGAAGGAGTAATTTCTAAGGTGACATTTGTCCTAAGCCTTAGACAAAGGGTGCCCACAAAGCTAGAAAGATCATAGCACCCGGGGCCTTCAGATAGCTTGATAGGATCATCTGTGTGTGGGTGAAGATTGGCTGGAGTCACAGCTCAGAAGCTTTCAAGGGTCAGCCTGCTTTTTCTCCAGTTTAGACTTTGTTCTACAAAGCTCTTAACAGAGGAGTGATTTTCTTAACATTGACTTAGGAGGGTCTTTCTGGCTTGAGATATATGATGATTTGCATCCCATTTGCATGCTTTAATTTATAAGGGTCAGCATCGCCAAAATGCAGCCTCAAGGCAGATGCAGTATGGGGTCCTGCCTCTCTCAGTGTATCTGAAATCCACCCTGTGCCTATGGAAGAGCTGGCGTACACAACGCCCTGCTCTGGTCATCTCAGCTGACAGGAGTCGACATTTGACCTTGCTTCTTCAGAGTAACTCAGAGACAGAGCCAGAATTTTCACAGCATGTTACTTTTTATATTTTTGAAAACAACTACTGGAGTATAGTTGATTTAAGACTAATTCCTTTCTGCTGTGCAGCAAAGTGAATCATTTATACATGTCCATGCATCCAGCCCGTTTTAGATTCTTTCCCCATATAGGGCATTATAGAGTACTGAGCAGAGTTCCCTGTGCTATACACTAGATCCTTACTAATTACCTGTTTAAAAAATTGGGCTTCCCTGGTAAAGAATCCGCCTGCAATGCAGGAGACCCCAGTTTAATTCCTAAGTCGGGACATGCCCCTTGAGAAGGGATAGGCTACGACTCTAGGATTCCTGGACTTCCCAGTGGCTCAGATGGTGAAGAATCCGCCTGCAATGCAGGAGACCTCGGTTCGACCCTTGGGCATGGCAAGCCACTCCAGCATTCTTGCCTGTAGAATTCTATGGACTGAGAAGCCTGGCGGGCTGCAGTCCATGGGGTCACAAAAGGACACAACCGAGTGACTGAAAGCGCACAACACAGCATTTTGAAACTTTGCTGCTTTATTGAGGCCTAATCCACACACCATACGATTCGCCCATGTTTGAACCATTGACAGTGTACAGTTGGATGGTGTTTGGCATGTTCACAGAGCTGTGCACACATCATCCAATGATTTCAGAGCCCCTCCCCTGAGAAACCCCACCCCCACCAATGGTCAGCCTCTCTTACCCCTAAACCCCTCTCCCCTGGCAGCCCCTGAGAGACTTCCTGTCTCATTGACTTGCCTTTGCGGGTGGTTGATGCAAATGGGGTCACATGATCCCTGGTGTTTTCTGACTGATTTCTCTTACCTGACTTAATGTCTTCAGGGTTCATTCATGATGCGGCATGTACCATGGTTTTATTCCTCTTTAACCAGAGTAGTTATCCATCACATGCAAAGATCACACTTTATTTTTCCTTTTTTTTTTTTTTTGGTGAGGAACGTGTTCGTTATTAAATTGATTCCTTTCCTTTCATTAGTATGGTGAATTAGTAGAATTCCTTTTTTGTAATTAATTTCCATTTTCTTGCAAATTAATTTTTAAAACCTTTTATTTTGTAGTGGGGTATAGCTGGTTAACAATGTCATGATAGCTCCAGGTAAGCATTGAAGAGACTCAGCCGTGCATAAACATGTATCCGCTCCGCCCCCCCATCCAAGCTGCCGTGTGGCACTGAGCAGAGTTCCCTGTGTCATGCAGCTGGTCCTCGCTGGTGATCCGTTCTAGATATAGCAGTGTGTACACGTCCATCCCAGACCCCCTAACTGGCCCTTACCCCCCACAAGCATGAATTCGTTCTCTGACTTCCTGAGCCTGTTCTGTCTATAAATAAGTTAACTTGTATCATTCATTTTGAGATTCCACATATAAGGTGGGGAGGGGGGCTTACCTTTCTTTGTGAAGCAAAGTGTTCGTTGCTCGGTCATGTCCGGCTCTGTGACCCCATGGACTGTCGCCCACCGGACTCCTCTGCCCATAGGTTTCTCCAGGCAAGAATACTGGCCTAGGTTGCCATTTCCTCCTCCAGGGGATCTTCCTGACCCAGGGATCGAAACCGGGTCTCCTGCACTGAAGGCAGATTCTTTACTGACTGAGCTACGAGGACGCCATCACATAGGGGATGCCGTACACTATCTCTTCTCTGTCTTAGCTTCACTCAGTATGGCAGTCACTGGGCCCATCCGTGTTGCCGCTTCTCCTTTTGATGGTTGATGTGTTTGGCTTTTTCTACTTTGGAGGTGTTATCAATATCACTGCTATGAACATTTGTGTCCTGGTTTTGATCTAGACACCTATTTTCTTTTCTCTGTGGTGTGTGTGGAATCGGACAGGATGGGGAGGCCGAGTCACAGGTTAATTCTGAGTTTAACTTGTTGAAAAACTGTATCAAAATATTTTCCAAAGTGGCTGCACCAACTTATTGGCTATTAGGTTTAAGACTATTTACTCTCAGCTACCAGGTCAAAAATTACTCATAAAGGATCCTTAGGTTGATACTCTAAGCACATAGTCTTCTCATAGAATAAAGTAACTGAGTATATGTTTTTACTCAGTAATGGTGCTTGTGAGGAAAACAAACATATGAAATAGACAAGCATAAAGTATGCATGTGAGAGTTGGACTGTGAAGAAGGCTGAGCACTGAAGAACTGATGCTTTTGAACTGTGGTGTTGGAGAAGACTCTTGAGAGTCCCTTGGACTGCAAGGAGATCTGACCAGTCCATTCTGAAGGAGATCAGCCCTGGGATTTCTTTGGAAGGAATGATGCTAAAGCTGAAACTCCAGTACTTTGGCCACCTCATGCGAAGAGTTGACTCACTGGAAAAGACTCTGATGCTGGGAGGGATTGGGGGCAGGAGGAGAGGGGACGACTGAGGATGAGATGGCTGGATGGCATCACTGACTCAATGGACGTGAGTCTGAGTGAACTCTGGGAGTTGGTGATGGACAGGGAGTCCTGGCGTGCTGCGATTCATGGGGTCGCAAAGAGTCAGACACGACTGAGTGACTGAACTGAACTGAAATGAAATGAAAGTATGACTATTGACTTGTCCTTATAACATATGAAATTCTTTTAGTTTTAGAACAAGGAGTAAAGAACAATAATGTTTAGTAAGATTAATTTTTTTTTCTTCCTATTTTTACTTGTGGTTTTAAAGAGAAAGTCTCAATTGGTTTCTTAATGTTGAGTCACATTTCTTAGACTTTACACAGCTACTTGATGATTGAGAGTTCAAAATTTCCCATAGTCTTTTTCCTACATTACTAGCTTTTATCTTAATCGCTTTTTCAGCTGTTTAAAGTTTAGTTGTTTTTTTTTTTTCCTCCCAAGAGTTTTAGAAACGTTCTTTTCTGGACCACATCATTCCTTTCTTCCTGGCCTAGCGGGATGGGGGGAGGAGAGAGAAGGGTGTGGCCATGCCATCCTGGTATGATTCCTGGTATAACTTTCCAAATAAAAAATTATTTTCCTCATATATCATATCTAATTTAGATGACAGGCTTTGGTAATGGAAGGGCTAGTGACGAATTATCTGTGGGTAATTCTCAAATTGTTAATCACTTCCTTAGAAACTGTGGGACATACAGCTAAGTTTTTATAAAAATGTTTCTCAAAACATCATTTTATTTTAGAGCTGAAATGGATTTCAGAAATCATTGAATGAGATACCTTATTAAAAAATCATAACCACTTTTTAAAATTAATCCCTTAGCTCACACTTGCACTAAAATTTTAAAAAATGTTAGAGGTTAAAACATAAGATTTTTACATAACTTAGATCACATACTGATGTTGGATCTTTCTCTGTCTGCTTTTATGATTCATTCTTCCTTTCTGAGCATCATTTTATTTCCTTGGTGGTCTCATTTTTTCATTCATTCATTCAAGAAATATTCAATATTTATTGGGAATCTGTCATGTTTCAACTAAATTCCTAGATGTTGAGAATCAGCAGAGAGCAGAACTACCAAAAACACCTGCCTTGTAGAGTTTACATTCCACTGGGGTGAGGAGGATGATAGCAAACAACAGTCAGGTCGTTTATATTTCGTAGCATTGAAATGCGATAAATTCCATGGAGAAAAAGAAAGCAGGGAAGAGAAAGAGGCATTGTAGGCACGGGAAGGGAAATACAGTTTCATCCAGGATGGGAAGACAGCGCTTCACGGAGAAGGTAATACAGACTGCAGATGGAGAGAGGAGGCTTTCTGGGGTCAGCGGTGGGGAGAGTATTCCAAACAGACGAAACAGCAAACTCAGAGTTCCTGACCTGTGATCGTGCTCTGGGTTCTTGAAGAAGAACAAGAAGGCCAGAGCAGCGTGGTTGCTGCAGAGAGAACAGAAGGGAAGACGGTAAAAGAAAAAGTCAAATAGATGACGGGGAACCACACCAGAGTCTTCCGGCCATTGCAAAGACACCCATCATCCATCAGGTTAAACTATATAGAGATGAAGTTCCCATGACGTAATGCGCTACTTCAAAGTGTACGATGCGGAGTCTGTGCAAGTGCTGTGCAACCATCACAGCTTGCAAATTTCTTAATATTTCCATCACCACTGAAAGAAGTCCTATGCCTCTGAATTCCACTTTTCCTCTATTCGCTGACCACCTCTAATCAATCAACTTTCTGCCTCTGTGGAGTTGGCTGATGTGCTAAATGGTATCGTACAACATGTGGTCTTTTGTGACTGACTTCTTCCGCTTAGCATAACACTCTCAGGGTTTACCCATATTGTAGCACTGGCATGTGTCATCACTTCACTTCTTTATATCGCTGGATAATACTCCCTTGTAGGGACAAACTTATATCCATTCACTATCTGATGGATATTTGGGTTGTTTCCAACTTTTGGTCATTATGAAGTGCTGCTATGAACATCATGTACATGTTTGTGCATAAAAACATTTTCTCATTTTACCTTGGATATGTACTTGGGAGTGGGATTGCTGAGTCGTATGTTAACTCTATGCTTAACTATGTGAGAAGCTACCAGTCTTTTTCACAGCACTGTACCACTTTATATTCTACCAGCAATGTTTGAGGATCCCAGTCTCTCCAAAGCATTGCTAAAAATGGTTATTTTGGTGTTTTTTTTTTTACTTTTCATCATTATAGCCACAATGTGAAATGATATCTCATGTGGTTTTATCTGCATTTCTCAAGTGACTTGTACAGTGGGCTATCTTTTCAAGGATTGACTGGCCATTTGCATCTTAATTGGAGACATTCTATTTACTCACTTGCTGTCCTGTCTGTTTATTGTTGAGTTCTAGGAGTTCTTTATATGTTCTCTGCTCTAGACTCTTATCAGATAATTGATTTGACAATACTTTCTCCCATTTTGTGGGTTTTCATCATTTTTTGGATAGTGTCTTTGACATATAAAAGCTTTTTTTTTTGGGTGAAGTCCAACTTATTTTTGATCCTTATGCTTTTGATATCATTTTAAAGAAATCATTGCTTAATGCAAGGTCACAAGTCTTTGCAAGTATATTTCTTAATGGCATGGCAACCCACTCCAGTATTGTTGCCTGGAGAATCCCCATGGACAGAGAAGCCTAGTCGGCTACGTCCATGGGGTTGCAAAGATTCAGACCCGACTGAAGCGACTTAAGAGTGCATGCATTCTGCACAGGAGAGCCTACGTTTACGCTGTTGATCCATTCTGAGTGGCATGTGGTACGAAGCAGGGGTCCAACTTTATTCTTTGGCATGTGGCTATCTATTCTTCCCAGGACCATTTGTTTAAGAGACTATTATGCATGCTTTGAATGATCTTTTCATCCTTGTCAAAATTACTTATCCATAGACATGTGAGTTTATTTCTCAGTTTTAGTTCATGGATCTGTATATCTATCTTTATGCCACACCATTTTGATTACTGTGTCTTTTAGTAAGTTTTCAGATCAGGAGGTATGAATGCTCCACAACATTCTTCTTTTACAGTATTGAAAAGCATTATTGGGATCCCTTTATTTCTATATGAAATTTTGCTCAGCTTATCAATTCTGCAGGAAAAAAAAAAAGCTACTGAAATTTTGATAGATTTTGCATTTAAGCTGTAAATCACTTCCAGGACTAATCTTAGCAATGTTAAGTCCTTCAGCCCATTCAGTTAGGAAGTGTCTCTCTGTGCTTAGGTACTTTAGGATTTCCTTCAGCAATGCTCTATACCTGTCAGTGTACAAGTCTCACACTACAGTGATTACATTTATTCCTCCGTATTTTATTATTTTTATACCTTTTCATTTTGCTTTCAGATTTTTCATTGCTAGAATATAAAAAACACAACCGATTTTTGTGTATTGATCTTGTATTCTGCGAATTTGCTGAACTAGTTTATTAGATCTATTTTGGAAGGTAGATTCTTTGGGGTTTTCTATATATAAGATGATGCCACCTGGAAAGAGAAGTAGTTTTATTTCTTTCTTTGAAATATGGCTTTTATTTCTTTTTCTTGTTTAATAGTCCTGGCTAGAATTTTAGTAGTCCTGAATAGCAGCAGCAAGAGAGACATCTTTGTTTTGTCCCTGATCTAGGGAGAAGCTTTCAGCTGGACGTTCGCTTTTACTTGGGGTGAAATAAGGAGCTGTTGTGGCCCTTTGAGAAGAGTGATGGTTTATAACTCTTATTGTAAAAGGATATCTTTGTCTCTTTATGTTTTAAATGATTATACTTTATAAAAGTAATGCTAAAAACCTTAGTAACCATGTAAAGCTTGTATTAAAATCTAATTTGGTTCATTAAACAATATAGTAATGTTGCCACACAAAAATGTTAATGTATTCCTCTATTCTAAATACTATAAAATTTCTAAATTAAATAGATAGTGTGTCCTAGTCATACACATTGTCTTAGCTGTAACATTTCATAGAAATAAAAAAATGCTATCGTATGATTCTGCAATGCCCTATTGAAATTATGTAATTTTTTGCACTTAGTTCTTGATGATAAAGAAATCTCTTTTATCAGTTCAGTTCAGTTCAGTCACTCAGTTGTGTCCGACTCTTTGCGACCCCATGAATCGCAGCACGCCAGGCCTCCCTGTCCATCACCAACTCCCAGAGTTCACTCAGACTCGCATCCATAGAGTCAGGTGGCAATAAAAAAAATCTAAAAAATCTTGCCATTGATGATGGCTTTCCTAATTAATCATTATGTGATTCTAGCATGTGATGTTATATCAATAAGCAAGTTTTCTTTTTTATAAGATAAGAATTCCAAAGTCTATCTCACAGTATTTTCCTGAGGATAACAAAGAAGAATCTATAAAGTATATTTTAAAACTAATAAGGACCAAACAATTGTAGGATATTACTATTATCTTGTATCTTTGAAGGTTTCTTTGCCACACATTTGTTTAATTTTGTAATTATTTAGGTTTATATTCAAGAAAGTGCACTGTTATGCCAGATAGATGATTCCTGCAACAGTGATCACATTTAGAGTCAGGACCTATAAAACTAGATAGCTAAATTGTGGTCTAACTAGGGAGAGCTACTCTGTATCTTGCAAACTTCAAAACAGCAAAAAATAATGAGACATAAAAGGAATTGAAGGAACAGTCTTTGACTCATTTTGAGTGATGCATTATCTATCATTCTGAGTGCATGATATATCTTATAAAACCATGTTCAGACTTCTTTGGCATTTACCATTCATCTGCACATTGCAGTGATATTCACATCAATTCATAAGTCATACTTGGTGGCACCTTTTCTGTTAGCATATCTGAAATCTTAACAGGATATATTCCGTCAATAGAAATGGAACATCTGTGATGATGGGACCTTCAAAGATCGAAAGAGAATTCCATCCAAATCCTATGAATTGGTTCATCATATTGATCCATCTGGACTGACTGATAAAAATATCTTTTAAGAGGAGTAGCTCGGAAACTTCCTTATAAAATCTGCAGTTTCAGATTTGCTTTTTCTCGTTTCTTTTGTTTCTAGACCTCTCTTATCCCCCACCCCAAAAAAGAGTTAATAAGAAAATATAAATAATTTCTATCTCATTCAGATATATTCACTTTAAATTAATCAGTCTGACGAAACATGTATCAACCCAGGTTGACAAGTCAAACAGTGAAACTCCTCTGGGCTTTGGAATTGCATTTTGACGATTAAGTCACAGAGGTGTTTTTCTGAAGTGTTAAAAGTATGGCAACTGATATCATGGCATGGCAATGCTAAAAGTCCATAAATCACGTGCTGAGTAAAAATAAGGTTGTATGAAACTAAAATATATTGTCTTCAAAATCTAAGCACATTCTTTAAGAATCGCCCCAACACTTAGAATTACCTGTCTACTTAAATACTTAGTCTACTTAAAATACCTAGTCATATTTATTTGGGGCTTCAATTTTGATAAAAAGCCTTGTGTTTTCACAAAGGCAAGCCTAAGCTGTGATGTTCTCTGCATGAGCTTCTGAGCAAAGATGAGCCAGATCATATAACTTAATTCTGTGAGTCAGCCTGCCTAATCCTTGGCCACTTTTCCCCCCTAGCTGGCCTGGAAAGATTTTTCAAGTTTTGCTTTCTCTAGAAATGCCTTCAGTGAGTGGTAGCTTACAGGGACAAATCAGAATCTCAGAGGGGATATGTACGCATCCATGTGTTAAGCTTTTATACTGTCATTAAAAACATCATTTAAGTCCTCACTGACTTTGTTCCAGGGTTGCTGCTGCGTTTATGTTTTGGTTGTTGGCTGGAAGCCCGTGGGGTCCTTGTGCCCTAACCAGGGGGCGAACCTGCACAGCCCTGCACTGGAAGGCAAGTCTTGCCTGCTGGACTGCGAGGCAGGGCCTTGGGCTGCTCCTCTTGGTGAGGCTGGGAGTGGGCTCCTTGGCACACGAGGAGGAGGCAAAGGCCCGCGCTTCCTGCCCATGCCTCCCAGTGGCCCGAGCCCCGCCCTGCACTCTCCTCTGCCTCTTCTGCCCTTGCGGGTAGTAGCCCGGGCCATCCAGGACATGAGGCCATGATGCTAAAATAACCCAACAAGGTCAGTGCCCGCCGTCGACCAGGGCCGCGTCCTCAGATGGCCCAGGGCTGCTTCTCCCAGCAGTTGGCCTCTGGCTCCAGCCTCTCTCCCAGCCCTGCGAACTGGCCGAGGGGCCTGGCTGGGATCTTGCCCTCTTGGCACAGGCCTCCGAGCGCCAGGCGTCGATGTGGGGCCTGCCTGCACACTCTCCGTGCCCCCAGGCGCCTGGCTCCCCACACCCAGCCCTGGACGCGTGCTCCGCAGCCAGCCGGGCTGCCAGGGAGGGGCGGGAACGAAGCCAGCCACATGTGGCCACGGGCTTTTCCACGTCTAGAGAAACTTCAAAGGAGCCCAGTGCTGACTCAAAACAGGTTTCCTGACAACAGGACACATCAGAAAGAAGTTCTCTCTCTCGAGAAAATTAACTTTAAGAAAGTGATCTAGGAAGCAAAGAGATTAAGAATTAGATTTTTAAATTATTTTATCCAAATTAATGGTGAACTTCAGAACTTCTATTCATATCAAATTGTCTCTAATATAGTGTTTTGATTTGACTCATGAAATGAGATCCCAAAGGTTGAGATGAAATAGAAACGCCATCATCCTTTGAGAGGTCATCTGAGACCAGATTTCTATCCCTTTGTAGCTATAAAAATAGTTAGCATTCTTCAGGATCAAAATTACCATACAGACTAACCATCAAAGATAATAAAAATTTATTTTTAAATTAATTATCTAACTGTATTCTTTATTAACCACAGCTCTATCTTAAAATATATTTATCCTAGCATATTGAATTAATCTTAGTTGATAGGCCTAACCAAGAGCAAGTGTTTTTTTCTTAATTATATACTCAAAATATTGAATAAATAATTAGATTGAAGCTGTTGAAATAATTTCAAAATAACTAGTCTCTTCAATAAGGTCTAAGAAATATCTAATTGGTTGTTCTGCAATATTCAGACAAAAGAAAGGTTAACATTTTTTGTTTTTAGTGTTTCAATTAGTGTTTTGATGAAACTGTGATATGATTACAATCAAATATATTCTCAAAAAGAAAATTTCGTGGTAGGTGAGCTTTAGTGCAAGAGGCAGTCTGCTCTAGCTTGGAGTTTCTGAAACTGTTTATGACATCATAATAAGAGAGACAATTTTATCTGGAATTTTGTGAAAATCTGGTTTATATGGTTTCTGTAGCTGAAAAGGGGAATATTGGAAATAGGTCTGTTGGCTTTGCCTTGAAGAAAGGCATCTGTTCCAGAATTTTATTATTTCCAAGCAGTTCTATTAATTTTTAAGCAGGCAACCTTTCAGTAAATAACAAGTAAAACTCTGATTTCTCCTATTCATTTTGATGTGCACATTCTCCCTAATTTTTATGTGTCCTCCAACTCTTGGAACTCTTCTTGGCTGAGGTATATTAATATTACATGGAAACAACTTTTTCAAGGAGAGAAATTCTATCAAAAAGTGATTGTATTATGTAATAACGTCCCCCTTTCTCCCCCTTTCCTGCAGTGGGCAGAATAATAATAAATTGCTGTTTTGGATGAAATAATCTGGGTAGTTTGAATCTTGAAACAATGCAGTTTATAGTTTAAATGGAATGCCTAGTAGTTGAAAATTTGTTATTAAACCTATATGTATGTCTTAATATGATTTCTTGATTTTTTTAAGGTCTTCTCTTTTTCTATATTTCTCTCATCTTTGCCAGTCATTCCCCATAATTTGTCTAGTAGAACTTACTCTCTGAAAACTTCTTTCCTGGTTCTGAAATTTGAAAAAGAATGTATATCAGTTTATCATGGTATCTGTCTGATTAAACTGTTGTCTTCATAGTCAATTTATGAAACATTATTGTATTGAAAACTAGAACTCTTTGTGGCCCTAAGGACTGTAGTCAGCCAGGCTCCTCTCTCCATGGGATTTTCCACGGAGAATACTGGAGTGGGTTCCCATTTTCTCCTCCAGCAGATCATCCTGACCCGGGCATCCACTGAACCCACAACTCGTGTCTCCTGCATTGGCAGGCAGAGTCTTTACCGCAAGAGGCACCTGGGAAGCCAGCTAACTCTTACTTGCTAAGTCGCTTTGGTCATGTCTGATTCTTTGCAACCCCATGGATGGTAGGCCGCCAGCTTCCTCTGTCCATGGGATTCTCCAGGCAAGAATACTGGAGTGGGTTGCCATTTCCTCCTCCAGGAGATCTTCCTGATGCAGGGATGGAACCAGCATCTGAGATCTCTTGTGTCGGCAGTTAGGTTCTTTACCAGTGATATCTGGAAAGCTTTCTAGCAGTGCTAGTAGTGAAGGACCACCTGCTAACGCAGGTTGAAGAGAAGGAGTTCGATCTCTGGGTGGGGAAGAGCCTCTGGAGGAGGGCATGGTGACCCACTCCAGTATTCTTGCTGGAGAGTCCCCAGGACAGAGGAGCTTGCAGGCCACTGTTCGAAAAGTTATGTGTAACTCTTAGCACACAGTGAATTGCCTCAGCCCAGATGGGTTAATGTTCTAAATCATTTCCACACTAAATATTTTATCATTGTGCCATCCCTTATGAGGGCTCATTTTCTTATCTTTGAGACAGTCTACAAAATTTGAAGAGCTGGCAGTTATTTCTTCCCTCTAATTATACAGGCTGCCTAACAGGATTCTACAGCAGGGATCTGTGTCCTCGATGGCTGGGCGTGACTGTCGCCACTTCTCAATTCACCACTGGCTCTAAATTCACTAGTCAGAGAGCAGGTTCTCCCTCATTCTGTGTTTAATTTTAATTAGTAAAAGCTTTCAAAATTCATGATTTATCAAGTCCTAATTCTAAATAGTTAGTTACTATAGATTTAAGCACACAAGGCAAGCCCTCACTTTTGCCTAAAGCACGGGGTCAGAAGGAAGATTATTGCTGTATGAATACAACAGATTACCAAAGGCAACTGCTGGAAAGCCATGCCTTGACCTTTTGCCAAAATGGAAAATTTTCAATATACATGTCTCCTTGTTACTGAAATGGAAAGCATCACTGTGGCATGCAGTGCTTTCTTTTCTCTGCAGAAACTTCTTGAAAGGGGGGAACCACCATTCATAAATTCAGGAAGGTTTTAGTTCCTTCTCCTTTTACTAGGGAAAAGAAAAATCTCTGTTACAAACCCCACCCCCCAAAAAAACAAAACAAAACTGTTCCTTATGCCTTTTAGTATCATCCGGGTCACTTAAAATAACTTTGGAATAAATTGATTTTTGTCCTCTTTCTCTTTTGTTATGTTCATCAGAAAGTTTACAGTTTCTGACAAAACTCACCACTTCTTGGTGCTTATCAGTTGTATGAACAGTGGCGGAAGCACTGAATCAGCTCTCCCAGGGACTCCCGGTCCTGCCTTCCAAGTAGCTTAGTACTGTGTGTATGTGAATTTTAGTTTTATCTCTGTGGGTGGGTAAGTGATTTACACTGTTGTGCTAGTTTCAGGTGTATAGCAGCGTGGTTGTTATACACATACACGCATCTATTCTTTTCCGGATTCTTTTCCGTTGCAGGTTATTAACCAATATTTCACATGGTTCCTTGTGTTCTCTAGTAGGTCCTTGATGGTTGTGTTTTGCATATACTACTTTGTACATGTTAATCCTAAACTCCTAATTTACGCCTCACCTGACATTTTCCCCTTCGGAAACCATAAGTTCGTTTTCCAAGTCTGTGAGTCTGTTTCTGTTTTGAAAATAAGTTATTTGTACCAGTCTTATTTAGATTCCACGTATTAATATAAGTGATATCTTATGACATTTGCTCTAGTAATTTAGTTTTGAACTGATTTACTTTGGATAATTTATGTTTGGAAGGAAGGGGGAAGCATACACTCTGGGTGCTGCAGGAAACGGATCTCCTTGAAGACGCAGACTCTAGGTTAGGCAGAGGAGACCGTCTTACAAAAAGAAGCCCTGGTTTAAAGGCCAAGTGGCAGATTAATTAAGCCCCATAGTTATTTTTCTCCGTTTTAAGTATCTGAATGTATCTATATTCTCCTTCATTTATAAATTACATCAGTCTCCAAAAATATTTCTTTCAAAGAGATACTCATTGCTTGCTTAGGTACCTAAAGTGTCTTTAAGAGTTTTCCTTAACTTATTCCAAATTCCTTCTTAGGGTGGTCAACTTGTCCTGACTTGCTGAGGCTGTCCCCCAAAGTACTGAAAGTCTCATGTCTCAGAAACTCCCTTAGTCACAGACCAAACAGGACCGTGGTCACCCGATTCCTCCTCCCCTGTTTTACAGCCGTGACTCTCTATTTATATATTATTATAGCTCGAAAGCTGAGGCCTGTTACTAAACCAGAAACTAGTTGACAGGCATGTCAGAGGTGGTTCCTGAAGAGTTGCTCTCAGCCCCACTGGGCTATTTGTCAGAAATGCAGATATTCAGGCCCCAACCCAGACCTCGGAACGATAAACTCTAAGGGCAGAATCAACAGTCTGTGTCTGATTAAACCTCCAGGTGTTCAATGTCTACTGAAGTTCTGGAACCTTTCCTTTAAGGAACAGGATGACTCAGTTCACAGATGTTTCCAACATCTTGGCTGTGTTCTTGCCGGATGTTGTGAGGCAAAGGAGCGCAGAGAGAGGGGGAGAAAATTAGAAGGTGAAAATGATTCAGGATGAAACCTTAGATGATAAGGTCAAGGACTTGCTCTTTATCCCGCTGTCCCAGTGTGCAGTCTAGTCGCTTCTAGGGATAGGACCTCAGCTTTTGAAAGAAAGGCAAATACCTGACAGGACGAATTTGCTGACAGCAGCCTATGTATTTATCAGTCACCAAATATCTAGAGGGCTTTATTATAGTTGTGTGTGGAGGATATTAAATATGAGCTAAGCTGCAAGAATAGGGAACACAGTCCCCACTGACTTAGAGAAACCAAGGCTGCAACACGATGAGGCGGTGATAGAGACATCACGCCGAGGTGACACCGAGGCATCCGGCCCTAATCCCTGAGGCCTGCAGGCGCCTCGGCGCTGTCCTGCAGGCAGCCTCTCCCCTTGAGAGAAAGGAGGGAGGGCAGGTCCTCCGGTGAAGAAGCAGCTCAGAGGAACCCTCAGCAGCTTCTCTCCTTGGAGAGGGACTCGCCCTTGGCCAGAGAGCGGCAGGCCAGCCAGGAGCCGGGTCCCAGGGGCGCCGTGAGGGGGCGCGGTGCTTGAGGCCCACAGGCCGCTCAGAATGGCGGCCGCAGCCCTGCGGAGGCCGGCGTCCACACAGGCCTTTCATGCACACTGATGTGCACCATGCACACCACGCACATGCACGCACACCCCATCCACCACATATACTCACGCACACCATGCACACCACATGCACTCACGCACACCACATACACTCACACACACCACGCACACCACGTGCACACATGCACACCACGTGCACTCATGAACAACATGCACACCACGTGCATGCACGCACACCACGCACACCACATATACTCATGCATACCATGCACACGCATGCACACCACACACACACATGCACAACACACACACCACATGCACTCATGCACACCACGTGCACTCACGAACAACATGCACACCACGTGCACACATGCACACCACACACACCACATGCACACATGCACACCATGCACACTCATGCACACCACGCATACCATGTGCACTCACGCACACCACACACACCACGTTCACACACGCACACCACGTGCATTCACGCACAACATGCACACCATGTGCATGTACACACAACACACAAACCATGTGCACACATGCACACCATGTGCACTCATGCACAACATGCACACCATGTGCACACATGCACAACATGCACACCACGTGCATGCACACACACCACATACACTCATGCACAACACACACACTCATGCACACTGACGCACACCATGGGCATGCACACACACCACATGCACTCACGCACAACACGCACATGGCTCCTAAACCTAACACCCGGAAATCTCACGTGAAACTTCCTGGCCTTTGCCACAATAAGAACCACAGCGACTGGTAAAACTGGGCACGCGTTTCTCAGATGGCTGAGGAGACGGCACGAAGGGCTCCACCCTCTGTGCCGGGCTGTGTGCTCTCCAGCGGGCGACACGATCGGTGCCACCGTTAAGCTCCCTGACACTTTCTGCCTCTGCCTGTTGGGTGTGTGTGTGCAGGGGCTGAGGTGGCGGGTGGTATGACTGCTACTTAGATGAGGCCTGCTTGTATGTGGTGAACTATGGGATTAAGCTAATACTATCAGTTCAGTTTACTCTCTCAGTTGTGTCCGACTCTTTGTGACCCCATGAATCACAGCACGCCAGGCCTCCCAGTCCATCACCATCTCCCGGAGTTCACTCAGACTCATGTCCATTGAGTCGGTGATGCCATCCAGCCATCTCATCCTCCGTCGTCCCCTTCTCCTCCTGTCCCCAATCCCTCCCAGCATCAGAGTCTTTTCGAGTGAGTCAGCTCTTCACGTCAGGTGGCCAAAGTATTGGAGTTTCAGCTTCAGCATCAGTCCTTCCAATGAACACCCAGGACTGATCTCCTTTAGAATGGACTGGTTGGATCTCCTTGAAGTCCAAGGGACTCTCAAGAGTCTTCTCCAACACCACAGTTCAAAAGCATCAATTCTTTGGTGCTCAATTTTCTTCATAGTCCAACTCTCACATCCATACATGACCACTGGAAAAACCATAGCCTTGACGAGACGGACCTTTGTTGGCAAAGTAATGTCTCTGCTTTTTAATATGATGTCTAGGTTGTTCATAACTTTCCTTCCAAGGAGTAAGCGTTTTTAATTTCATGGCTGCAGTCACCATCTGCAGTGATTTTGGAGCCCAGAAAAAAAAGTCTGACACTGTTTCCCCATCTATTTCCCATGAAGTGATGGGATCATATGCCATGATCTTCGTTTTCTGAATGTTGAGCTTTAAGCCAACTTTTCCACTCTTCTCTTTCACTTTCATCAAGAGGCTTTTTAGCTCCTCTTCACTTTCTGCCATAAGGGTGGTGTCATCTGCATATCTGAGGTTATTGATATTTCTCCTGGCAACCTTGATTCCAGTTTGTGCTTCTTCCAGTCCAGCGTTTCTCATGATGCACTCTGCATAGAAGTTAAATAAGCCGGGTGACAGTATACAGCCTTGACGTACTCCTTTTCCTATTTGGAGCCAGTCTGTTGTTCTATGTCCAGTTCTAACTGTTGCTTCCTGACCTGCATACTGATTTCTCAAGAGGCAGGTCAGGTGGTCTGTTATTCCCATCTCTTTCAGAATTTTCCACAGTTTATTGTGATCCACACAGTCAAAGGCTTTGGAATAGTCAATAAAGCAGAAATAGATGATTCTCTGGAACTCTCTTGCTTTTTCCATGATCCAGTGGATGTTGGCAATTTGATCTCTGATTCCCCTGCCTTTTCTAAAACCAGCTTGAACATCTGGAAGTTCATGGTTCACATATTGCTGAAGCCTGGCTTGGAGAATTTTGAGCATTACTAGCATGTGAGATGAGAAAATTTGGGCGGTAGTTTGAGCATTCTTTGGCATTGCCTTTCCTTCAGATTAGAATGAAAACTGACCTTTTCCAGTCCTGTAGCCACTCCTGACTTCTCCAAATTTGCTGCCATATTGAGTGCAGCACTTTCACAGCATCATCTTTCAGGATTTGAAATAACTCAACTGGAATTCCATCACCTCCACTAGCTTTGTTCATAGTGATGCTTTCTAAGGCCCACTTGACTTCACATTCCAGGATGTCTGGCTCTAGATGAGTGTCCACACCATCATGATTGTCTGGGTAGTGAAGATCCTTTTGTACAGTTCTTCTGTGTATTCTTGCCACCTCTTCTTAATATCTTCTGCTTCTGTTAGGTCCCGACCATTTCTGTCCTTTATCAAGACCCTCTTTGCACAAAATGTTCCCTTGGTATCTCTAATTTTCTTGAAGAGATCTCTAGTCTTTCCCATTCTGTTGTTTTCCTCTATTTCTTTGCATTGATCGCTGAGGAAGGCTTTCTTTTCTCTCCTTGCTATTCTTTGGATCTCTGCATTCAGATGCCTATATCTTTCCTTTTCTCCTTTGCTTTTCTCTTCTCTTCTTTTCACAGCTTGATTGTAAGTCCTCTTCAGACAGCCACTTTGCTTTTTTGCATTTCTTTTCCACGGGGATGGTCTTGATCCGTGTCTCCTGTACAATGTCACGAGCCTCCATCCATAGTTCATCAGGCACTCTATCAGATCTAGCCCCTTAAATCTATTTCTCACTTCCACTGTATAATCATAAGGGATTTGATTTAGGTCATACCTGAATGGTCTAGTGGTTTTCCCTACTTTCTTCAATTTAAGTCTAAATTTGGCAACCTAAATGAGAACAGAGTTTGAAAAGAATAGACACATACATCGGGATGTGTGTGCGCGACTGGATCACTTGGCTGTGCACCCGAAACTAACACAGCATTGTGAGTCAGCTAGAAAAGTGTGACACTGTGAGTTGCTCAGTTGTGTCAACTCTTTGTGACTCCATGGACTGTAGCCCTCCAGGCTCCTGTGTCCATGGGACCCCCAGGAAAGCATACTGGAGCGGGTGGCCATTCCCCACCAGGAACGGAACCTGGGTCTCCCACATTGCAGGCAGATTCGTTAACATCTGAGCCACCAAGAAAGCCAACGCACTCCAGTATACAGTCAACTGTACTCTAATGTACAGTCAAGTATACTCTACTGTACAATCAACTATACTCCAATATACAGTCTATTGTACTCCAATATAAAATTTAAACAAAGAACTAAACTAGAGGCATCCGTTTTGAGATCAAGGACATTTGAGGCTGAGGATACAAAGTGGGTCTCTGCTCCCGTTGGCCAGCTGTTGGTCCTGCATCACTGCCCGGGGCTGGGGGCTCCTGCGGGCTTCCTTCTGCTTCTGGAGCCTCTGGCCTCCCTTCCTCTTGGCCTGGTCCTCCTGCCACTCTCCATCTCTCTGCTCCCTCTCCAGCTCAAGCATCCTTTGGTCCAGTTCTGATCACCTCCTCCTCCTGAGAACTTCTGCAATCATTCGCTAACCTGGCCACCTGGCTCTCTAGCCTTCTTCCTTCCAAATTGCTGTCAGCAATAAGGATATCCTGAATTCCTGAAAAATTTTTTCTTTGAAATTAAAGCAATCTAATAGTATCTTCTCAAATTCCATGATCCACATGTGTCCAGTCCCCATGAAATGGTCCTGGCTTCAAGTGGGAAATTTAGAAGTTGGATAAGTTATTTCTTTTAACAAGCTCTCAAATACTTTTCAGCAGAACAATTGATGTTCTATTCTGCATCTGGTGTGCCCCACCCAAGATGAGTTCAGCAGGTCAGTAACCAGGATCACTGAGTCTGAATCTACCGTTGATGTAATTGCCTCAAGCCGTCATAGATTAGGCAGTTTTGGGAAACATCTCAGAAGTTGTAGTTAAATACTTCTGGGGTTTTAAAAGTTTTGAAATCACCTGCCTATCTAGAATTTCTGATGCGCAGACTTGGAAACTAGTTCAAACGATGTAAAGGTAGAAATAATTACTCACCTGATCCCTTGGGACACTGAGTGCCTTAATCAGGTCTCCACGGGACTTCATTGAAAAGGACTGGATGGTTTTGATGCATGACACTTCCGAGTAGCAGACCTGGGGCTGTGGCAAAGCTAGAATCTGAAGTGCAAGCATTTCTCTGTTACTTTCTGGAGATGTCTCCTCAGCCTCTTCAAAGATAGCAAATCCATCGTTGCCCTACCTCTCATAGTATGTGGCCTGGTTGCTCTGGTCCACAAATAATGTCGTTTTTTACCTTTTAACATCCAATGACTAACGCAGGGTCTAACACAGGAGGATTCAATCAAGCCCGCCTGAAAAGTTTCAGGACCAGGTCAAGAGCTCAAATGGAGAGCATACACCATACACCTCCGTGCTTACAAGGCACCTCAAGCATCGCTGGCAGCCCTGTAGGCAGCATCCGAGGATTGCCCTTGTGACCTGAAGGTCAGGGGCTCTCCCCACCTGAGTCAGCTCAGCCCTGCCAAGTAGCACAGATGTGCAGGATCAGGGCAGACGCTGTTCCCTAAGTCAGCACAGATGTGCAGGATCAGGGCAGACGCTGTCCCCTAAGTCAGCCCTTCAGGTGGCAACTGAAGATGAAACTCGCTTTGTCGTGCCCAACTCTTTGTGACCCCGTGGAATTCTCCATGGGATTCTCCAGGCCAGAATCCTGGGTGGGTCGCCTTTCACTTCTCCAGGGGATCTTCCCAACCCAGGGATCAAACCCAGGTCTCCCTCACTGCAGGTGGATTCTCTGCCTGCTGAGCCCCCCAGGAAGCCCTCAGGTGGTAACTGGACCCACCCAAATCTGGGCACCCAGTGGGAGGCAGCCTTTCTCCCTAACCTCATTTTGTGGGCTCAGGATTTCCAGCCAATCTGAAGCATTTCCTCTTCAGAGAGGGAGGCAATATCTGGGGGGACTTTTCTGTATAGACTCACATTTGGTGACTTGACATCATTTGGTGTTTTGAAAACAAGCCTCTTTCTCTGGTTTCCAGAGAGGGCTGTGATCTTTACCTCAACACGCAGAACCACACCTGCATATAGACACACGTAAGTGCATATGCACACATGAAACATACATGCACACATATAGACACACATCCACACACAAAACATACATACGTGGACATATATGCGCACACACAAAACATACATGTGCACACACAGGCACATGTTCGCACACATAGACACAATATACACACATAGACACACGATCATAAACCTCCACACCCATGCGCTCACACACACTTGCGAATTCTGACTCTGTACTCTGACCTTGGGGCACCCAGTCCAGTTCTCACTTCCCTTTCTAATTAATATTCCCATTTGCTTAGTTGGTTATCAAACTTGAAAAAGCGTTTTCATAAGATCAAAAATACAAACATAGACTTTTGTTTCAGTGGCTTGTGATATGTGGAGCCCCCAAAGTACAGAGCCCAGGGCAGGGTCCATTCCTGCCTGTGTCTAAGAGGGCGGTGCTGCCCAGATGATGGTGGTGAAATGAGGTAAAATCCAGAGGAAAGAAACAACTGCCAGTAATAATTTCTAAAAACTTGCATGTGTATGTGTGGTTTTTTTGTGCGTGTCACGAAACACCTTTTATACTTCAGAATGTCAGCATATTTAAGAGGAAACAGCTGTTCTCCTCACTTGCTTGCAAGCCTGGTTGAGACTTAAATTCTCACAAACAAGAAGGAAATAAATTGAATATCATTCTGAGTCTTCAGTGTACCAGAAAACATGATGAGAATCTTTGGGTCATAGTATTAATTTGTCAGGGCTTCCCAGGTGGCTCAGTGGTAAAGAGTCTGCTTGCCAGTGCAGGAGATATGCCTTTGATCCCTGGGTTGAGAATTATCCCTGGAGGAGGAAATGGCAACCCACTCCAGTATTCTTGCCTGGAGAGTCCCATGGATGGAGGAGCCTGTCAGGCTACGGTCCATGGGGTCACCAATAGTCAGACATGACTGAGCAACTGAGCATGCATGCATTCATTTCTGTTACCTGGAAGGAAATTTCCATAACTTACCTCTGGTTCTCTGAGTTGGATCATGAGATCTGTAACTAGGAAAATACTTTCCTTACCCAGACCATGTAAGTTGGCCGCTCTATTTTATTATCTAGAATTCAAGTTATTATTTTCTGGAATCTTTTCTTATGCTTTATGAAATGTTTTAAAAGATATTTCCAGTGTTTTATGCAAGATTGAGGGCCAGAATGGGCCACTCTGAATACTGACACGTTTCCTTTCATCCTCCACGAGAGCACCATTCCACAAAGTATCAGCAATCTGTTCTGATGCCAAAGCCAAACAGTGAGAGTTACAATAATGAATATTTGCTTCAGGGCGTTGGCAGAAAAACAGCACAGAAATGCAAACCCGTACCGTCTCAAACCTCGCCTTCCCACTAAAGCACACCCGTTACTCTCAGCTCCCCGTCGTATATATCGTTCCTAGAGGATCACTGGTAGAACAGTGCAAAGAAATCTGAATCAGCCCCTGGGAAACATTAAGAAAAGTGCATCATGGTTCTAGTTACACATCGTTTGGGGGATAAAGGAAAAGTTTACAACAAGGAGGGCGGTGGGTTGCTCTCACCACTTTGCAGAAGAGATTGTTTGAAAAGTGTAGCTTCTCCTTCTCTCCCCTCCAACAGCTTCATGTATCAGCATGAACAGAGGATTGGGCATGCGTGGTTGCCTCGAGCTCAGGCCATGTTTTGTTTCTTTTGAAGTCAAATTTTTAAGATGCTATCTTCCAACAATCATAATAAATCATGACCAATTGGAATAAACTGAAGAGATGTGATCAGTTATTTTTTATGGAAAAAATTCAAAATTTTAGCGAAAAGAACATGTGCTTCTGAGCCAGGCTGAGTTCAAATCATTGCCCTACAGCTGGCAGCTTCGGCACTGGGCAAGTTCCCCAAACTCTCCATACCCCAGTATCTTCTCTAAGGTGGGGAGAAAGAAGGCATGCCTATGTTTTTTTTTTTTAATTGAAATATAGTTGATTTATAATGGTGCTTTAGTTTCAGGCACGCATCAAAATGATTCATGTGTGTGTGTGTGTTCTTTTTCAGATTCTTTTCCTTTATAAGGTTATTAGACAATATTGCATGTAATTCCCTGTGTTATAGAGTAGGTCCTTGCTGGTTGTTTATTTTATACATAGCTATGTATAAATGTTAGTCCTGAACCCCTAATTTACCCTCTTAGTTTTTATGATGATGAATGTATTAGTATGTATAAATGCTTTAACATTGCTTCTGCCACGTTTAGCTATAATTGTGTCTTGCTCATTCATTTGCTCATTTATTCATTCATTGTTTTCTTTGAATAAATATTTGTTGAATGCATTTTTACATCAAGTATAAATGCAAGGGTGTATGAATGGACAAAATGGATGGAGGAAGGGTTGGTATATTTATTACTGTTATTTCAGATCATTATGGGATGTCTCATGAACCACGTAAGGGACATATATTATCCTTCCCGTCTCCAGTGGCTTAGGTAGAACCTAGTGCAAAACAGCAGCTCAAAGAATGTTGATGGAGTGAGGTTCAAATACATGAATCACTGCAACATAGAATAACAATTTGGACCTGAAATAAGGATTTGGAAGTGGGAGACGCAACGTCAAGTCCCAGTTTTATGGAAATTTCCTCGTCTAAAACCCAGGAAAGTTGTAGCATGTAACCACCGAGATCACTGCTGTGATTCTACAGAGTAACTGAATGGTGCACTGTGTGCTGACTGGTTCTGTTCTTTTTATCAATAAACTTTCATTTTCAGACTAGCTTTAAATTTACAGAAGAGGCACAGGGATACTGCAGAGTGTTCCACCACATGCTGTTAAGCCCTCCTTGCTGTTAGCATCTCACAGTACTGTGGTGCGTTTGTCAAAGCTAGAGAGCCATAGCCAATGCATTGCTTTTACTAGAGTCCATACTTCTTTGGAATTTCCTAAATTTTTTACCTAGTGTTCCTTTTTTCTTTTTGCCCCAGGATTTCAATCAGGACACCAGATTATACTTAGACATCCTGAGTCCTTAGACTTGGCTGGACCACGACAGTTTTTCAGATTTCTTGTTTTGGTGACCTAGACATTTTGAGGACTCTTGATCAATAATTGTGTAGAATATCATTGAATTTAGGTTTGTTTATGCTTTCCCCATGGTTAGACAGGGGTTATGATTTGGAGGAAGAATATCACAGGGATAAGTCTCATCACATCCTAGCAAGAATGTATGTTATTAACATGGTCAATGATATAAAATTTTATTTTAATGAGTGGGTAGCTATTATGCATAACTGGTAATTTAATCTTCCATACTAAAGAAAATAGCTTTGCTATATGTCATTTTCTATGCAATGTACAGTCATCTGTTGATATTCATGGGGAAATGGTTCCAGAACCCCTGCAGATCCAAAATCTATGGATGCTCGAGTGCTGATGTAAAGTGCGGCAGGTGCACATAGCCTACACACATCCCCCATTTCCTTCAGACCATCTCCGGATCACTTCTAATGCCTAAAACTGTGTAACGTTACGTAAATAGTGGCAAATACAGTGTAAACGGCATGCAAATAATCACCTCCCCACAGAAAAATTGTGTTTTCTGGAAGTCTGGAATTATTTTTTTAATATTTTAAAATGGATGCAGAAACCAAGGGCCATCGAAATAAAATAGTTGGTTCCTTTATGGCTTAATCTTAAAATATATTTACCTTACTTGTTAAAAATGTCCTCTTTACTACTGGGAAATTAACAGTAACTGAAAAATTCATATCTTGTTATAAATTAATAATACTCTTACCTTTGTGGACTCAAGATCTATATATTAAATTTAAAGTGAAAAACATGACTGTATTTCACTCAAACTAACCTTAATCTTGAGAAAATATTAATATTAATAACAGATCTTTGTTCAGCTAAGTGGCCTAAAAAATGTAACAAGGTTAAGTGAAAGTGTTAGTTGTTCAGTTGAGGCCGACTCTGCAAGCCAGTGGATGGCCTGGCTCCTCTGTCCACGGAATTCTCTCAGCAAAGATACTGGAGTAGTTGCATTTCCTTCTCCAGGGTATCTTCCCAACCCAGGCATCAGGTTTGGGTCTTTTGCATTGCAGGCAGATTTTTACCATTTGAGCCACAAGGGAATTAAGTGCCAGAAATTGAGTGTTTAAATCCTGATTTCCCTGAGCCTGTCTTGTGCAAGGGACTTCCCTTAAGAAACATTAACATTTTACTAAGCCAAAGCCATAGACAGTCTGGAGTCTCTAACCTTTGACATTCTTGGTATAAATGTACTTTATCCTCTGGGGATAATGCCGTGCCATGTAGGGCCACCCAAGATGGACAGAGCACAGTGGCGAGTTCTGACAAAACATGGTCCACTGGAGAAGGGAATGGCAAAGCACATCCGCACCCCTGCCTTGAAAACACCATGAACAGCTGATGTTGTTCTGTTGCTAAGTGGTGTCTGACTCTTTGCAACCCCGTGGACTGCAGCATTCCAGGTTTCCCTGTCCTTCACCATCTCCCAAAGTTTGCTCAAACTCTTCCCCATCTAGTCGGTGATACCATCCAACCATCTCATCCTCTGTCGTCCCCTTCTCTTCCCGCCTTCAATCTTTCCCAGCATCAGGGTCTTTTCCAATGAGTCGGCTCTTCACATCAGGTGCCAAAGTATTGGAGTTTCAGATTCAGCATCAGTCCTTCCAATGAACACCCAGGACTGATCTCCTTTAGGATGGACTGGATGGATCTCCTTGCAGTCTAAGGGACTCTCAAGAGTCTTCTCCAACACCACAGTTCAGAAGCATCAATGCTTTGATGCTCTCCTTTCTTTATGGTCCAACTCTCACATCCATACATGACTACTGGAAAAACCATAGCTTTGCATAGACAGACCTTTGTTGGCAAAATAATGTCTCTGCTTTTTAATATGCTGTCTAGTTTGGTCATAGCTTTTCTTCCAAGGAGCAAGTGTCTTTTAATTTCATGGCTATAGTCACCATCTGAGGTGATTTGGGAGCCCAAGAAAATAAAGTCTGTCACTGTTTCCATTGCTTCCCCATCAATTTGCCAGAAAGTGATGGGACTGAATGGCATGATCTTCGTTTTCTGAATGTTGAGCTTTAAGCCAACTTTTCCACTCTTCTCTTTCACTTTCATCAAGAGGCTCTTTAGTTCCTCTTCACTTTCTGCCATAAGGGTGGTGTCATCTGCATATCTGAGGATATTGATATTTCTCCCGGCAATCTTGATTCCAGCTTGTGCTTCTTCCAGTCCAGCATTTTTCATGATGTACTCTGCATATAAGTTAAATAAGCAGGGTGACAATATACAGCCTTGACGTACTCCTTTTCCTATTTAGAACCAGTCTGTTGTTCCATGTCCAGTTCTAACTGTTGCTTCCTGACCTGCATACAGGTTTCTCCAGGAGGCAGGTGTGGTGGTCTGGTGTTCCCATCTCTGTAAGAATTTTCCACAGTTTGTGATCCACACGGTCAAAGGCTTTAGCATAGTCAATGAAGCAGAAGTAGATTTTTTCTGGAAATCTCTTATTTTTCTATGATACAATGGATGTCAGCAATTTGATCTCTGGATCCTCTGCCTTTTCTAAATCCAGCTTGAACATCTGGAAGTTTGGTTCATGTAATGTTGAAGCCTGGCTTGGAGAATTTTGAGCATTACTTTGCTAGTGTGTGAGTTGAGAGCAATTGTGCAGTAGTCTGAGCATTCTTTGGCATTGCCTTTCTTTGGGATTGGAATGAACACTGACCTTTTCCAGTCCTGTGGCCACTGCTGAATTTTCCAAATTTGCTGGCATATTGAGTGCAGCACTTCAACAGGGTCATCTTTTAAGATTTGAAATTTTCTGGTATCACCTGGTATTTTAATGTTGGTACCTTAGAAGACAAGTAAAGACTAGTCAGGAAGTGGGCCTTTCAGTGTTCAAGGTAATGCATTCTTGTGGCCAAAATTGGTGTCAGTTAATTTTATTTATTTTTCTCTTGCCATGAGAAAAACTGGTGATGGTAACATAATTATTTTTTCTAAGATGGTTATGAGATGTTCTCCATGACACTGCAGGGGGCCTTAATGGCATTATGGCTGAATAAGTGGTTAAAAGTATATGAAGGGTCAGGACAAAGGGAACGGCCAGATAAATTGTTCTATTCAATATCCCTCAGCATCATCTATAATGGAAAAGAGTCCGGAAAAGAATATATTCACATACACATATATAGTATATATTCACCTACACACATATATAGTGTGTACACATATATATACACACACATATATATACACACACATATACACACACACATATATACACACACACACATATATACACACACACATATATATACACACATATATATACACACACACATACACACACACACATATATACACACACATATGTACACACACATATATACACACATATATACACACACACACACATATATACACATATATATACACATATATACACACACATATATATACACACACATATGTAGATATATAATAGCTAAATATATATATATGTATATTGCGGAATCACTTTGTGAACATCTGAAACTTTGTAAATCAATTATAGTTCAAAATTTTTAATAAAAATTAATTAATGAAAAACAGCAAGAACCCATTTCTCTTCTGACTGACTAGTGCTTCTGTGCCATATTTGGGAAAGAAGCCGTAACCAGCCTTACCCATATCCCCACCTCTCTGTCCAGATCAAAGTGAAAATCCAAGTTCAAAGGCTTGTTGGTAGCAGAAATGAACCAGAACTACATTTCATGAGGACAGCCCCTCAGTGCGGGCGCCACTGCCCTTTATAGCCACCGCCACTCCATGTGCCATGGGTCTTTAGGGTGGCACTGGATAGCGGCGACCTGCGGGAGGAGAGACAGCTCTGAGAGTAGCTGTGGCTGGAGAGGCTTCCTGGGAATATTTTGAGTAGGAGGTTAGGGGTCAGCCAGCCGGGAGGCAACGAAAAGGGATGTAAAAATAGAAAGCACAGGGCCTGGAACACATTCGCAATTCATACTGGACTTGGCGGACGCTGCTCACACTGTGTTAACCAGCCTATTTGGGCTGGGAGCTGTGTCTACCCAAGTGAAGCTAAGACAAGGCTCACTTTGAAGGTTGACCTCTCCAGATTTAGAGTCAGACTTCAGAGCCAGAAGGGTTGTAGGGTTACAGTGCATCAAAGCCTTCCTGGTTATCATGCTTTTGAAAGCTGTGACATTAGCATGGTGTGCCCGGCCTGTGAATCCCATATGAAGAGTTGCCATTGGTGTTTGAATACTGTGTGTCACACGCTCCCTGAACTCATCCCGGTGCAGGGCATATGCTTAATAAATACGCCAGATTAGAATTCGTCTTGTTTGTATATGGATGATTTTTGTATTTGTTGAACATACAGCTCTTTGTAAAAAGGCAAGAATTTTATAAACTTTTGATCTTGACAAAGCAGTGTGACATCAGGGTTCTTTACTTCCCACATATTTTGCACAAGCACGCACAGGATCACAACCAACTTTTTAAAAGGGTCTTGGCTGTGATTTTATTTCATTGTATTTGACTGCTCTGGGTCTTTGTCGCTGCACACGGGCTTTCTCCAGCTACGGGGAGTGAGGGCTACTCTCTAGATGCAGTCTGTGCGCTTCCCATTGCGGTGGCGTCTCTTATTCTGGAGCACGGCCTTAGGGCGCACAGGTTTCAGTCGCTGAGGGATGTAGGCCCAGCAGTCATGGCACATAGGCTCGGGTACCCCGCGGCACGTGGGATCTCCCCAGACCAGGGGCTGGACCAGTGTCCCTGTGTTGCAAGGCAGTTTCTTAGCCACAGGACCACCAGGGAAGCCCCATTTTACCTATTTTGTTTTAAAGAAAGAGACGCAGAGGAAAACAGAAAGACAAGCAAAGAGAAATGAACACACCTTAGACGCAGTGACTCTCCACTGTATTTTTAAAGCCATCCCAGCAGACATGCACAAAGCTCAGTGCACTGTAAAGCACAGTTTGGTAAGGCCGCTCGGTGACAGGAGAACTCTGAGCATGTTTATTACCTCAAGGAAGCATGGTAAAGCCTGTCTGTATGCATTTTCAAGAATTGCCCGAATGCGCTCTATCGATAGACACTCCTGTAAGCGTGCATCTGTGCCATTCCCTCGGGAGATGGCTGCGGCGTGGTCGGCAGGGGCCGGGGCTAGCCGCCCTCTCACTCTTGCCAGCATGCAGTAATGGGGCGCGTTTTCAAATAGGGAAAGGTGATGCCATTGTCTTTGCCTTTTCTCCTGTGCTGTTTTGGCTGCAGATAGTACCACAGGGACACCAGCAATATCAACGACGACAACTGTGGAAATTCGCAAAAGCAGCGTTATGACAGCGGAGATCACGGCCAAAGCGGAGAAGAGCCCCGCCGCAGCCGGCGGCCACAGCGCCTGCCCTGCCACGGAGACGGAGGAGGAGAAGGCGAGGAGGCTGCTGTACTGCTCGCTCTGCAAGGTTGCGGCCAACTCCGCCTCCCAGCTGGAGGCGCACAACAGCGGTGAGGCGCGCGGCTGCTCCTGTCCCAGCAGCTCTGCAACCATGCTTCTCGGAATAGCTGCGATCTCTGCAGCAGGGGCGGGGCGGGGGGCAGAAAACTGGCGATTATTACACGAGCTCAGAACCATTAAACAGTAAGAATGGCAAGCAGAGAGTCATTGACACCAGCGCAGGGAAGGGCTTCCAGGGCTCCCACGCCGCGCTGTGGATGTGTGTGTGTGTGTAAACACAAGGAGGGCCAGTGAAATATAATTCTAAAGCATCAGCTTTGTGTTTATATGATTTCTAGATTGCTATGTCATTTCCATGCATTTGCTTCTAAATGAAAATCTCTAAAGTTGCACCAATAATAGAGTTGCAAAACTGGGTTGCATAATTGCATGCAATTTTGGTTAAAGCCTCCTTATTATGGTTTTTATGATAAATAATGTTATTTGGGCTAAATTTATTTGAACTGGATGATTAAACTTAAGAAAATGCTTCCTATAGACAGAAGCAAGATAAGACATTTTACCTTATCTTGAGATAAGATATTTACGTGAAAGATTTTACGTATTCTTTCTGACAACCTAAAGATACTATTCCCCTGCTTTGATTGAGGCTCAGAGAAGACACATGATCAGTTAGGTGACGAGCCATTATTCAAACCCAGGTCTCTCTAACTTAAACACTAAACTTTAATATAGCAGAACTGAAAATATTGATAAGCCAGTATGGAATCCTCTCTGGATATATTTTGATTCCATCCACTTGCTCTTTCTGTATATCTATGTTTATATATATATATATATATATATATATATATATATGTATGTTATATATCTCTGTATAAGCCTAACTAGATATGCATATATATAATATAATATATATATGGAGAGAGAGAATATATTTATATTGACTTATATAAAGGTTTTATTTATTTTTGTTCATTTATTTATTTATGTCCTGCCTGAGATTTTAGCCAGCCCTTTGGCCTAAGATCAGCTTTTCTCTGAAAGACTGGGTTCGTCGCCAGGTCTCTGTGAGCCATTACAATAGGAAAAGAATCACACCCTGAGTCAACAGTGCAGCGCTGCACGGATGGAGTCTTTGACCGATCACTGCTGCCCAAGTAACATCGCAGTACTGACTTCAAGCCTCTAAGGGTGTAATTGCAGGGGGGATTTCCTTCTGCACACACCCCCCTCTTGCAGGCAGCATGAGCTGTAGACAGGAGGAGTTCAGGAGGGCAGGGACTGGGACACACAGAATAGCATCTGGCCCCAAGTCAGTGTCTAAACTTTCAGATTTCCGCTCTCTTTCCTCCTGCAAAGACGAGGCTTCCTGGGTGTATAGTCATGGAGAGAGTGGACGTCACTGGATGTCCATTCAGTGCTCGAGAATTCTTGGTCATTCCCCATCATGACAGAGAAACGTTCATTTTGAGGGGAGGCCCATTTTGACAGATAAACAAACCATACCCTTGGCGGCTGCAGTTAACTTATTAAGAATTTGGATGTCCTTCCTGAATTCTGATCAGAGACAGCTGATTAAGAGCAAAGAAAGAATGACTTATTTGTTTTTATCACATCAGCTCAACATTTTCCATATTCCAGTTCTCTGGTCATTTATGATTTGTGTGTTAGAATTGCATTTGAAGCCTTAAATATGTATATATTTTATATGTACAAATATATATTCATGTATTTTATATGGATAGAAAAGTATATCCATATATATGTATAAATTTATATTTAAGTATATTTTAAATATATGCATTTATGCTTATTTAAATATATTTCTACATGTATTAATATATATCACCCAGGGGTTCTGATTTATTATATATCCTACTGCCGCTGCTGCTGCTTCGTCATCCAGTCATGTCTTGACTCTCTGCAGCCCTATGGACTATAGCTCACCAGGTTTCTCTGTCCGTGCACTTCTCTAAGCAAGAATACTGGAGTGGGTTGCCATGCCCTCCTCCAGGGGATCTTCCTGGTTAAGGGACTGGACATGCGATTCTTTACCAGTTAACCACCTGGAAGGGCCATATATCCAGCAAATATATCCTATTATATATCCTAAATATATTTCCTACATATACATCCAGGGTTTTTGATTTGTTATATAGCCAGGGCCTGGGAAGCTATAGTGTTTGGGAAAAGAAAAAAAAACAAGCAAAACTGTTGCGAATGTTTTGCCAGCAGAGCAGAGACCCAGCGGAACCTTCTGCCCTGGAGGCTTGGGAGGTGACGGGTTGTCAGCCTGACTTGAGCCCCTTTCTAGGTGTGTCCCCTCCGAGGTTTCAGCCCAGGGGGATACCGTGACCGCCACTTCTCTTCCCTCTAAGGTGCTTTTCTCTCCGAATCAGACATCTCCCTGCGGGTTACGCTGAGCGGAAACCCGCAGGGGGCTGTAGGCAGCGAGGCCCGGCGCATGCCATGCCCCTGGCCTGCCCGAGAGGAGAGGGGGGAGGTGGTCCTCGGCAGACTCACCATCAGGTCGTTGAGCTGCGTTCTCACTTGGGGCCACCGGAAGCAGGCGCGGAGACAGCAGAGTGAGGGTCCGTGGGCTTTGCGAGCTTATGGGGTGGGAGAAGGAGGCGGCGACGCAAAGGCGCCCAGGTCAGGCCGCTCACCTGGCCAGCCGCCGACGAGGGGCCAGCAGAGCTCGCCCGCAGAGACAGAGCGCCAGCCCACGCCCCCACAGGCCCGCCGGGCGGCGGCCGCGCAGAACAGCAGAGCTGAGTCTCCTCGAGTTTGGGACGTAGCTGTTTGCATGCTGTGTCCCTTTCTGCTGTGCAGCAAAGTGAACCAGCCGCCTGTATACACGTGTCCCCGCCCCCTGGAGCCACGCCCCCACGGCCTCCAAGCCCCACCCCTGCAGGCACCACGGAGCTCTGAGCTGGGCTCCTGCGCTGTGCAGCGGCCTCCCACGAGTGGCGTGTGTCAGCCCCAGGCTCCCATTCACCCTCCTCCCCGCTTCCCACGCGCACGTCCACTCTGCGTGTGCATCTCTGCTCCTGCCCCGCAGATTGGCCCTTATAATAAATATAACTAGCATATAGGAGAAATAAGTATTAACCTTTAAGCATATAAGAGAAGTAACCTTTAAGACTAATCATGTTAAACCTTAGGTTAAGTAAATTCCTTTCTTGACTGTAACTCACTACACCCTCACCCTATAGGAATGCAACTTTATTTGGATGGTGGTGCCTGAAAAAAATCACTCCTGGAAAAGTAACCTTTCTGGTTAACTGACCAGTATCAGAAAGGGCCATAAAATGTCAGCGGACCTCATGGTCAGAAGATATTGTAAAAACTCATAAGACCTTTGTATAATTTTATATGAAACACCTCCACGTAGATGCATCAATAGACTGTTTTTTCCTCTTTCTGACTTACTTCACTCTGTGAGACAGATTCTCGGCCCATCCATCTTTATGATCACACTGCTCTCCTGTCCATTCACAAGCTGTTGTTTACGTTAAAAAGGTCGTACTACAGGCGCAGGGATTGCAGCCTTTGTGAGCTCAGAGGATTTTGAACTACTCTGAAATGACTAGTGAAGCTAAAGCTTGTAGTCGGATTTGTGTGTTTCTGGGGATGGCTGCATAGCAGAGAGTTTGACAGATGGAGCAGGTGGTTTGCTAATTTAATAAATACTAGATCTCATCAGAACTACATCCACTGTTTAGAATATAGACCAGTAAAATAGTTGTCAGAGAGGAGTCCACCCACTGACACTGTTTAGAGCGGTCAGTCCAAGATGCTGGTGGAAAGCAGGAGCCTCTGATAGCAAGCAGTCCACTGAATCCCTGTTTTCTAGTTCTCTTAAAGGACCGCCTTGCCAGCTGCACTCAGAGCAGACCACACTCATGCCCACCACTGCCTCCTCCTCTCACCTCAACCCCATCGACAGATCTTTAAAGGGCTTCTCCAGCCTCTTCTTAGAGCCAGATTTTATTAGTAGGAAAACACTGATAAAGACTTGGCTCCATTTTTCAGGGAATCAGGTTTGAATATCAGTTGTCATTGGAAGCAACCTGGCTGCAGAATGGGGAGATGTGTCTTTTGCATTTGCATTATAATTCTAAGAGTTTTCTTTTTTATCCTTTGGAAACATGTCATAGGCATGAGCTAAGGCCTCTTGAGAAATCTGTATGCAGGTCAGGAAGTAACAGTTAGAACTGGACATGGAACAACAGACTGGTTCCAAATAGGAAAAGGAGTACATCAAGGCTGTATATCGTCACCCTGCTTATTTAACTTCTATGCAGAGTACATCATGAGAAACGCTGGGCTGGAAGAAGCACAAGCTGGAATCAAGATTGCCAGGAGAAATATCAATAACTTCAGATATGCAGATGACACCACCCTTATGGCAGAAAGTGAAGAGGAATTAAAAGCCTCTTGATGAAAGTGAAAGAGGAAAGTGAAAAAGTTGGATTAAAGCTCAACATTCAGAAAATGAAGATCATGGCATCTTGTCCCATTACTTCATGGGAAATAGATGGGGAAACAGTAGAAACAGTGTCAGACTTTTTGGAGGGGACTCCAAAATCACTGGAGTTGGTGATTGCAGCCATGAAATTAAAAGACGCTTACTCCTTGGAAGAAAAGTTATGACCAATCTAGATAGCATATTGAAAAGCAGAGACATTACTTTGCCAACAAAGGTCCGTCTAGTCAAGGCTATGATTTTTCCAGCGGTCATGTATGGATGTGAGAGTTGGACTGTGAAGAAAGGTGAGTGCCGAAGAATCTATGCTTTTGAACTGTGGTATTGGAGAAGACTCTTGAGAGTCCCTTGGACTGCAAGGAGATCCAACCAGTCCATTCTAAAGGAGATCAGCCCTGGGTGTTCTTTGGAAGGAATTATGCTGAAGCTGAAACTCCAGTACTTTGGCCACCTCATGTGAAGAGCTGACTTACCAGGGTCCAGCCCCGGTGGATCCAGGGTGATTCAAAGGTGGGGATGGAGTAGGCGTCCTAGGAAAAATTTATTTAATTACAGATAGAGAGGGATTAGGAATTTAGCAGAGGAAAAGAGGCCAAATAACTTGGTTAACACAGGGTACCAATCACCACCTACGTAGGCCGCAGGTGTCTTCCCGTTCTCCCAAAGGAGAGGAGGCACTGAGGCCCCCCAGTCCGATCTTAGAAGCCCAGGCAAAGTTAGTAGGCTTGGTGGGTCCTATGCACCAGATGGGAATTCGGCCAGAAAATAGTAAGAGAGAGAGAAAGGGGCTGAATAACTTGGCTTACATGGGGTACCAATAAAATTCCAGACAAGGAATTTGCACCATCTGAATGGTGGGCACCCACGCTCCAGATGGGAATTCAGCCAGAAAATTGGGGAGCAGAGAAGAACGACATGAGGGAATCAGTCTTTCCAGAACTGATCCGATTTCTTTATTTTTCGGGTTTGTTTATATACCTTTTGTTACACATAGGGATGAATACAGAGTCACGTGGGGGTCAGCAGACCTGACCCTTGTCACAATCAGGTGTTTCATATAAAATTATACAAAGGTCTTATGAGTTTTTACAATATCTTCTGACCATGAGGTCCGCTGACATTTTATGGCCCTTTCTGATACTGGTCAGTTAACCAGAAAGGTTACTTTTCCAGGAGTGATTTTTTTCAGGCACCACCGTCCAAATAAAGTTGCATTCCTATAGGGTGAGGGTGTAGTGAGTTACAGTCAAGAAAGGAATTTACTTAACCTAAGGTTTAACATGATTAGTCTTAAAGGTTACTTCTCTTATATGCTTAAAGGTTAATACTTATTTCTCCTACATGCTAGTTATATTTATTATAAGGGCAGGGAATATGGAGATTTAGCAGCAAACATCAGTCCAACAAATGAAAATCCTTCACCAATGTTCCTTTTACAATCTATTTAGTCTTAAGATAGTGATAAGGTTACATTTTTGCATAGCAAGGACACAGTGATTTATAACAAAGTACAGTAGTCTAGAACAAAGAGAAATTCATTAACTCAAAAAGTGTAATATTGCTAACATCAAAAACTACTATATTTCCTTTTCTATATTCCAAATACATTGATTAATATATTCCCAGGTGCCTAAGGATATGAAGGCCTGTGGGCAATCAAATGAGAAAAGCCCTATGCTAATACTCCAGACTCTCTGTGCTGTTTATGGTTGAGAGGTTGTCACACAAGCTAGTCTGTCAGCAGAGAGGTTTGACCTGAGCCACCCTTGTCACACCCAAGGCAGGGAATTAGCAGTAATTATTGGCATGACAAATGAAAAAACCCTTCACCAATATAATTCCTAATCAACCCACTAACACTATACTAATGATCTTCTAACTTCTCAAAAGAGTCTGTATTTAGAAAGTTTTAAAGCATCCCATGCCTCTCACAGCTGGGAGGCTGTAAACAATCACATGCGGCTGGACAACCTGATCAGGCAGGCCAGAGAGCCTTCAGAGTTAGTAAGCTGAAACACTCTTATGACACCTAGGAATTTTTATTAACTGGAGCTGCAAGTTAACTCCTTCTCTGAGAGAAATGGTTATGGGGAGAGCTCCCTGTAAAGTACTCTGGTTTTGGGGTAGATGCTCGGGAACAGGGGATCTCCTGAGGCTTGATCACGCCTTTGCATATGCCAAGCTTCTTTTTCCTCATGACCTTTGCCATGGGCGGAGTTCCTCACACTGGCCCCCAACATTGACTCACTGGAAAAGACCCTGATGCTGGGAGGGATTGGGGCAGGAGGAAAAGGGGACAACAGAGTATGAAATGGCTGGATGGCATCACCAACTCAATGGGCGTGAACTCCGGGAGATGGAGATGGACAGGGAGGCCTGGCGTGCTGCGATTCATGGGGTTGCAAAGAGTTGGACACGACTGAGCGGCTGAACTGATGCCTATGCCACTGAGTGGAGAGGCATGCGCTCAGTGCATGGGCTGTTCATGGGAAGTCAACCACCTTCAAGACATGTTTTACTCTTAATCTTGGAAAACACATTCTTCTTTTTAAAATTTTATTGGAGAAAAGGTGATTTGCAATGTTGTATTAGTTTCATATGTACGGCAAAGTGATTCAGTTATATATATATCCATTGTTCTTCAGATTCTTTTTCCATGTAGGTTATTATAGATATTGAGTGGGCTTCCTTGGTGGCTCAGATGAAAGAATTTACCTGCAATAAGGAGACCTGGGTTCGATCCCTGGGTCGGGAAGATCCCCTGGAGAAGGGAATGGCTACCCACTCCGGTATTCTTGCCTGGAGAATCCCATGGACAGAGGAGCCTGGCCAATTACAGTCCATGGGGTCACAAAGGGTCAGACGCGACTGAGTGACTGACGTGTACACACAGAGCACTGAGTCGAGTCCCTTCTGCTGTGACGTGGGTCTCTGCTGTTTACCTGCTTTAATCACAGCCTCCTAATTTGCCCCTCCCCCTCCTTGTTTCCCCTTTGGTAACTGTAAATTATTTTTGAAGTCTGTGAGTCTGTTTCTGTTTTGTAAGTAAGTTCGTCTGTATTATGTTTTAAGATTCCACGCATAAGTGACATCGTATATTTCTTTATCTGACTTCCATCACTCAGTGCTCTGAGCAGCTTCTGGGGCCGTCTCTGTGCTGCAGATGGCTTCAGCCAGTCTCTCTTGTGGCTGTGCAGTTCCCCATCGCGTGCGGGCACCTCTCATCTTCATCCACTATCTGTTGACGGGCATTTAGGCTGTTTCTACGTTTTGGCTGGAAAATGCATTCTTGATCATAAATATTGGGAAAACAATTTCCACCAAACACTGCCTTTGTTACGGCTTAATGGAATAGACTAGAGTGAACTAGAAGTGATCAGATTTAATTTTTATCTCAAATCTGCAGAGAACTTTTCTATGTGAACCTTGGCAAGGGAACTGTCTTTCGGTCCCTCTCTCTCTCTCCTTCTTTGTCCGTCTCTCTGTCTGTCTGTCTCTCATGGAGTTAAGGGGCCATATGCACCTTGTGAGGATGAAATATTATGACATGATTATTAGCAGAATCACAGCAGCTGCTATCTGCTCAGTCGCTCAGTCATGTCTGACTCTTTGTGGCCCCATAGACTGTAGCCCTCCAGGCTCCTCTTTCCATGGAAGTTTCCAGGCAAGAATAGGGAGTAGGATGTCCTTTCCTATTCCAGGAGATCCTCCCAACCCAGGGATGGAACCCACATCCCTTGTGTCTCAGGCATGGCAGGCAAATTCTTTACAACTGAGTCGCCTGGGAAGCCCCAGGTGGGTTACTGTTATTTCATGTGCTTTCTCTTTATTTTTCACTACAGTGCAACCATTCAAAGTTAGTCAATTTTTTGGAATAGTACTGGAATATAGGATTTCTTTCTTTTTTTTTTTTTTTTAATTTGGGAGGAAAAGCAATTTTCCTGAACTTGTAGCATGATTCACAAAACTTTCTAAGAATGCTTGCAACACCTTAAGAGGACATATTCTTTATAAGAGACCTTGAAGTCTCCTCTTATTTTTATGTTATGGACACAGATATTATATAAAGATATGTTTTATCTCTTTCTTTACAGAAATTCCCCCAAACATCCTGCTAGATAATGCTTTGCTTAGCCAATTTTAATGAGTTTCTGTATATAATTGAAAAAAAAATCCTTTGAAATTTTATAAGTAGCCTCATTACTAATTTGGCAGATTTTTCTGGTGACTTAAAATGGTAACATTTGATCATTTTCACTAAGCACATTCCAGCTTTTTTGTACCTACACAGAGCTTATTTTCCCTCACTAAGTTTTAATATAGAAAAAGTCACATTATCAAAAGACAGATGACTAAATTTTAAAATGCTTAGCGATTTGTAAATTTTTGCTTATACATGAAAACAATGTTAAGAAGAAGAAAGAGAAGATTGACTAAAATTTTTGAGCATGTGGGCATGCAAGAAATAATACCTTAAAATAAAAATGCATCTCCTGCAACACTTCAGTAAATTGAAACATCACAGCTAATGGAGACAAACTCTGGCTTATACCATCTCAGAACCTGAGCTCATAACTCTCTTTATGAATATGTGTTTGTTGATTTTATTAATATCCAATACTTCGCTAATCTTCACTGATTGTCTACCATGCATTGGACCCTCAGAATGAAAATTTGAGCAAAACCCAGGAGTTCCCTTCCACGAAGCCCAGGGCCAGTTTTTGCCTCTGTGTTCAGGAAGAGACTTGTTTCCTGTAGAGATTTGTCATTTCATGTTTCAAGTGAAAAACTCATTTAAGCCAGTCAGCGGTAGTCCAAGTTCATGGCCTTGTTATTAAGGCCCAGAGATATCTGTCTCAGCCCTTCAACATCTTCTGCGATGATGATAAGACTTCAGTTGGATGGAAAAATCAGATGGAGAGTCTTCTAGCAGAAGTCTGCCATCGTGCCTTCTTTAAACTTTTTATAAATGATTTAAAAAAAGACAGCTCAGCCACATAGCCTCTGTGTTATACATGTTCATGCAGGATGTGCTTGAGTACAAGAGCTGTGCTCTCTAATGTGGTAGCCACTAGCCTTAGGTGGCGATTTAGATTGAAATCAATCACCAGTTCAGTTGCAATAGCCTCATATCAAGTGCTGAAGAGTGTCTGTGACTAACGGCCACCATATTGGTGCGACAGATCAAGACCATTCCCGTCACCCCAGAAGTTTCTATCAGAGAGTGGACTGGAGCCACAGTTCTTTTTTTCAAAATATTTGCTTGACCTATAGTAGATTTACAATGCTGTGTTAGTTTCAAGTGTACAGCAAAGTGAATCCATTATGCGTGAACATACGTCTACTCTTTTTGTTGTTGTTGTTCAGTCACCCACTCGTGTCCCACTCTTTGAGACCCATGGACTGCAGCATACCAGGCCTCCCTGTCCCTCACAATCTCCCAGAGTTTGCCCAAGTTCATGTTCATTGCATTCGTGATGCTGTCCAACCATCTCATCCTCTGACTCCCTCTTCTCCTGCCCTCAGTCTTTCCCAGCATCAGGGTCTTTTCCAAAGAGTCATCTGTTCATATAAGATGACCAAAATACTGGAACTTCAGCTTCAGCATCAGTCCTTCCAGTGAATATTCAGGGTTGATCTCCCTTAAGAGTGACTGGTTTGATCTCCTGCTCTCCAAGGGACTCTCAGGAGTCTCCTTTAGCACCACACTTCAAAGGCATCAGTTCTCTGGTGCTCTGCTTTCTTTATTGCCCGTCTCTCACAAATGCAATGACCACTGGGAAGACCACAGCCTTGACTACATGGACCTTTGTTGGCAGAGTAGTGTCTCTGCTTTTCAACACACTGTCTAGGATTGTCGTAGCTTTCCTGCTAAGAAGCAAACATCTGACTCCACGGCTGCCGTCACCGTCTGCAGTGATTCTGAGCCCAAGGAGAGGGGCTCTGCCACTGCTTCCACCTCTCCCCCTTCTATTTGCCATGAAGTGATGGGGCTGATGCCATGATCTTAGATTGTTTATTTAGTCTTAAATCAGCTCTTTCACTCTTCTCCTTCATCCTCATCAAGGGCTCCTCTTCGCTTTCTGTCATTAGAGTGGTATCGTCTGCATATCTGAGGTTGTTGATGTTTCTCCTGTCTGTCTTGATTCCAGCTTGTACTCATCCAGCCCAGCATTTCTCATGATGTGCTCAGCATGTAGATTAAAAAAACAGGGTGACAGCAGACAGCCCTGTCTTACTCCTTTCTCAGTCTTGAACCAATCAGTTGTTCTCTGCAGGGTTCTAACTTGCTTCTTGACCCACATACAGGTTTCTCAGGAGACAGGGAAGATGGTCTGGTATTCCCATCACTCTAAGAGCTTTCCACAGTTTGTCATGATCCACACAGTCAAAGGCTTGAGCATAGTCAATTAAAGAGAGGTACATGTTTTTCTGAAGTCCCCTTGCTTTCTCTATCATCCAGCAGATGTTGACAATTTGATCTCTGGTTCTTCTTCCTTTTCTAAATCCCACTTGGACATCTGGAAGTTCTTGGTTTGCATAGCGCTGAAGCCTAGCATGCAAGATTTTAAGCATGACCTTCCTAGCATGGGTGATGAGGGCAGTTGTCTGATGCTTAGCACATTCTTTGGTACACAGTCCTTCTTGGGAATTGTGATGAGGATATGACCTTTTCTAGTCCTGTGGCCGCTGCTGGGTCTTCCAGATTTGCTGACATAATGAATGCAAACCTTGATGGCATCATCTTTAAGGATTTGAATATTTCTGCTGGAATTTTTAGATTCTTATAATTCTTAAATAATGCACCTTGGAAACTGCAATATGGGTGATTTGGAATATATTATCTAACCAAAGAACTGTATGTAGCTGTCAACGTCCAGAGTTTAGTCATTTCATGTTTAGTGACTTCTCATGGACAAACGGGCTTCCCTGGCAGCTCAGAGGTTAAAGCGTCTGCCTGCAATGCAGGAGACCTGGGTTCGATCCCTGGGTTGGGAAGATCCCCTGGAGAAGGAAATGGCAACCCACTCTAGTATTCTTGCCTGGAGAATACCATGGATGGAGGGGCCTGGTGGTTAAACAACCAGAACAAGTGATTTCAATGTCATGTCAAGATGCATTTTCTTACCATGTACTTTTATGTGCCATTTCTTTTAAGAGTGGTTGCATGCTCAAGCCAAACAGAATCTTCAGTTCAGGTCAGTCACTCAGGTGAGTCCGACTCTTTGCAGCCCCATGGACTGCAGAACACCAGGCCTCCCTGTCCATCACCAACTCCCGGAGCTTACTCAAACTCATGTGCATTGAGTCGGTGATGCCATCCAACCATCTAATCTTCTGTCATTCCTTTCTCTTCCTGCCCTCAATCTTTCCCAGCATCAGGGTCTTTTCCAATGAATTGGCTCTTCACATCGGGTGGCCAACTATTGGTGTGTCAGCTTCAGCATCAGTCCTTCCAGCCTGCCAGTTGGAGGAATAAACACAGAGAGAGGCAGGGAGGCTTTTGGTAACAGTTGCACCGTTCGGGTGTAGAGAGTCAAGATAACTTTTTTCCCTTCAGACACACAAAAGTTGGACTATCGTGCCATCATATTGAAAGTTATAAACAAACACCTCAAAAGGCACTTTGGTGTTTGTATGGACACTGCCCACTTTCTTGCCCACATATCTATAATCTGGATCACCTGAACTGGTCAGTGAGAAGGTAACTAAATGACCCCTGGCTATCACCTGGGTTTGCTGATGTCTGTGCTGTGCTAAGTCGCTTCAGTCATGTCTGACTCTTTTTGACCCCATGAATGGTGGCCTGGTGGGCTTCTCTGTCCATGGATTCTCCAAGCAAGAATCCTGGAGTGGCTGGCCGTGCCCTCATCCAGGGCATCTTTCCCATCGTCTAGTCTGATGCTATTAAACCTCACCTCATGGGCATTCTGGAGAATTGAACTTTAAGGTATTGGAATTTATCTCATAGAAGGGCAAATTCTGCAAGATACATTTCCCAAATGAATCCCTTTGAAACTTCCTTTGCACTGTTTAGACAGTTAATTTGTCAACTTGAATAGAGACTTAAAAATAGTCATGTTTTGTCCCTAGAACACCCCTTATGAAAATCTATCATAAGAAAACAACCTTAGGATGGATTTTAAAAGATTAATGAGTAGGATAATTATATAGGGAAAGAGGAAAATAATACAAATATCTAATTTTAAGCAAGTGGTTAAATATATAGCATTCATGTATTGTAGGCCTATGCTGTCATTAAAAATCATGTACATTTTTTAAAGTATGTATAATTCCAAGGAAAGTTCTATACAGAATTACTTTATTATCCAAATGTTTTAAAAGCACATGTATAAGTAGAAGATAAAAGATTAGCACATGATGATCACCATTAAGATTTTCATATGCCTTTGTGGAAAAATTCTGAAAGAGATGGGAATAACAGACCACCTGACCTGCCTCCTGAGAAACCTGTATGCCACTCAAGAAGCAACAGTTAGAACTGGACATGGAACAACAGACTGGTTCCAAATAGGAAAAGGAGTACGTCAAGGCTGTATATTGTCACCCTGCTTATTTAACTTATATGCAGAGTACATCATAAGAAATGCTGGGCTGGATGAAGCACAAGCTGGAATCAAGATTTCCAGGAGAAATATCCGTAACCTCAGATATGCAGATGACACCACCCTTATGGCAGAAAGTGAAGAGGAACTAAAGAGCCTCTTGATGAAAGTGAAAGAGAAGAGTGGAAAAGTTGGCTTAAAGCTCAACATTCAGAAAACAAAGATCATGGCATGTGGTCTCATTACTTCATGGCAAATAGATGGGGAAACAATCAAAACAGTGACAGACTTTATTTCTTCTGGGCTCCAAAATCACTGCAGATGGTGACTGCAGCCATGAAATTAAAAGACACTTGTTCCTTGGAAGAAAAGCTATGACCAACCTAGACAGCATATTAAAAAAGCAGAGACATTACTTTACCAACAAAGGTCCATCTAGTCAAAGCTATGGTTTTCCAGTAGTCATGTATGGATGTGAGGGTTGGACTATAAAGAAAGCCGAGTGCTGAAGAATTGATGCTTTTGAACTGTGGTGTTGGAGAAGACTCTTGAGATTCCCTTGGACTGCAAGGAGATCCAACCAGTCCATCCTAAAGGAAATCAGTCCTGAACATTCATTGGAAGGACTGATGCTGAAGCCTAATGTCCAATATTTTGGCCACCTGATGTCAAGAACTAACTCAATTGAAAAGACCCTGATGCTGGGAAAGATTGAGGGCAGGAGGAGAAGGGGACGACAGTGAATGATATGGTTAGATGACATCATTGACTCGATGGACATGAGTTTGAGTGAACTCCGGGGAGTTGGTGATGGACAGGGAGGCCTGTTGTGCCTCCATGGGGTCACAAAAAGTTGGACACAGCTGAGCAATTGAACTGAACTGTGAATACCTTTCCTTGGGGTAATTGTAATTTTTTTTTTCATTTTAAAGAAGTTTCCTCAGTTTCCCTGATGACCTAATGGATGATTGATTTATTTTTACAAAGCCATTCAGTTTTCTTGCTCACCACCCTTTTCTTTACACCAATGCCTAACTCAAGTGCCATCTAGGGGCTTCCATGGCAGTCCAGGGATTAAGAATCTGCCTGCCAGTGCAAGGGACATGGGCTCATCCCTGGTCCCTGAACTAAGATCCCACATGCTGAGATGCAGCTAAGCCCATGCTTCACAGCTCCCGGCCCATGCTCTACAGCCTGAGCTCCCGGGGAAGAGGGGCACATGATGAGAAGCCTGCAGACCACACGGCTAGAGAGGAGCCCCCAGTTGCTGCAACTAGAGAAAACCCCACGCACAGCAGCTAAGACCCAGTGCAGCCACAAATGAATGCATTAAATTCAAATTAAGAAAGAGCCATCTGAAAAATGGAATCTGTAAAGTGACAGGGAGTAAAGGGAAAGTTAGCCTCCATTCACTCCACACCACGTATTACTTTGATTTTTGCAGATAAAATGTCTTGATCCAAGGCAATCAAAAGCAAACAAATAAAAAACAAACAGGCAAAATTAGTATTTCTAGGAGCATTATGACTTGCTGGATCTAAACTCTGGTTGGAGAATGATTTTGCATTTCAGGAAACATGGAAGCTTCAAATGAAGGTCAATGTCAGTGCCAGCCTTTTAAAAGTGATGGGAAGAAAACAGCCCATTGAAAGTACAGAGGCAGCTTTTCGAGGGGCCCTGCTGTGCAGTCACAAGGAAAGGCACCAGCCTGGCGGGATATTTACAGATGGATGAAATCGGAGGTGATCAAACCGGCCATCACAAAACCGCTGCTGTTCATATAGTATCCCGGTTCCAGACCCTCTGGTGAGCAGAAAGGCGTATTACAGGGGAAGAATGAGAAGAATCTGAAAGACTCAAGTTAAAATCGAGTTTAGAAAAGACAGCATTAATAACAGAGAAATTAAAGGTGGTGTGAGAGATTCCTGTGGAACTGGATGCAGCTAACTCAGACATCCTTAGTGGATTTCTAGCTAAATCCCCATATTTCTAGGAACTTAGAAATCCACCTTCTACCCATCAGTAACTTCAAGTAGTGTTTGCTTTGTGAACCAGGCAAGTAACTTAACCTTTATTAGCCCCAGTTTATCTCTGAAACGGGCATAATATCGTCACCGATCTCATGCCGCAGCTAGAAGCGGACGAGTAGTTCAGCACAGTAGGTGCAATGCTGGAAAAATGAAATGAGCACAAATCCTCCCAGTAATCATTATTTTTAGATTATTCATGTGCATTTGAGCTCTCAAAAACAGTAAATGCTTGAGAATTAACAGTACGTGTTTTCTTAATTGTAGCTGTACTTGGAGCAAATATAGCTACCCTGACAGGCTACTGAAGCTTTCAGCTCTTTTGAAACTATCTAATAGCAATTTAATTATGACTGACAATCTGCTACTAGTGCAGGAGGTTACACTGTGCAAAAGTTCCACTCTGTTAGGCAATGAATGCTAACCTCAGTCAAAGCTATCAGCTGGAGTTTTTCACCCAGTCTTGGCATGATTTCAAAGGTGTGTTTGGTGTGTGTGTGTGTGTGTGTGTGTGTGTGTGTGTGTGTGTTTTTGCTTGCATCCGCGTAAGGCATGCAGGAGTGGATATACTTACTTCTCCTGTCTTTAGGAGCTTCTGGAGGGCCTGCACTGAAACAACAGTGCTCACGATGCAGTGATTTTTCTGCAAGGTTGGCATTTCCCCAGTGTTCACATGCCTTCTGTTCACATCTCTTCTTCTAGGGTCAGACATAGGCGAGTCCGAAGAGATCAAGGAGAACGTTTTGTTTTCTGAATCTTTACCTACTGTTGCTAAGCTCTTTACCTACCTTTGCTCACCCCCTACTACTGGGGCCAAATCTTTAATTCCTTCTCCTCTTCCTAATCCACCTGACACTCAATCTTGAGTCAGATTACCCAAGCCAGACTTTCTTACCATCCTCCCAAGCAAGATAAAGTCCTTCTGTCTTCACATAGGTAGAAACAGCTTTTTCATCCATTTGGTTGCCACCATCAAACACCAGCTCAAACCGCAGGAGATACTAACCCCAGTGAGTTAAGGGGCCCTCAGGAGAGTCAGGATGGTAATCCTTTCAGTGCTTACTTATTCGGCTGTGCCGTCCTAGTGCAGCACACAGGGGCCTCACTGCAGCATGAGGGTCTTTCCTTGTGGCCTTGGACTCTCCAGCTGTGGCAGGCAGTTCCCCAGCCAGGGATCGAAGCCCGTCCCCTGCACTGGAAAGTGGATTCTTAATCACTGGACCACCAGGTGCTTTTGAACTGTGGTGTTGGAGAAGACTCTTGAGAGTCCCTTGGACAGCAAGGTGATCCAACCAGTCCATCCCAAAGGAAATAAGTCCTAAGTGTTTATTGGAAGGACTAATGCTGAAGCTAAAACTCCAGTACTTTGGCCACCTGATGTGAAGAACTGACTCACTGGAAAAGATCCTGATGCTGGGAAAGACTGAAGGCGGGAGGAGAAGGGGACGACAGGGGAGAGAAGGTTGGATGGCATCACCAACATGTTGGACATGAGTCTGAGCAAGGTCTGGGAGTTGGTGATGGACAGGGAGGCCTGTTGTGCTGCAGTCCATGGAGTCGCAAAGAGTCAGACATGACTGAGCAACTGAACTGAACTGAACTGAACCAGAGAAATGCCCAGGATGAGAATTTTCTCCTACTCACTGCTGCTTAGACATTCCTAGGCTACACAGGCCCTGGGAATTCTCCATCAGTTTGACTGAATAAGGTGCATGGAAAAAAATTTTTTTATAAAATCATCTGTTTGGATATAGAATGTTGGAAAATCATCTGCTCACATAGTGACACAAAAGCTTCCGATCTGTATGAAGATCACATATGTGAAAGCTTGGCAAAATGATGCATGTTATAAACACGTTCATTCATTCATTATGTGTGTATATACGTATGCATTGCTCCCCAGAACGTTGCTTGCCTTACTCTCATTCATGGTTCTTCTCACAAAGTAGGAAGCGTTGGGTCATTAGACCACAGGGGTTGGGGTGAGAACAAACCCAGGACAGCCTCAGCACCCCGAAACCATGGACAGATGCCCTCACTCCATATTTCAGCTGTTCTGCTTTTTGTTCCCAACATGTTGACTCTTTTCTCTTTCTTTAATATGTTGATATATGAATATTGTCATTGCTGTGCCGAAGGACAGAGGTTCAAAGTGAGGGATCTAAGTTGTAAAAATATGCATTTTTAAATATTGGACTCAGTAAAGTGATCATTTTGCAAGAGAGAAACATATGGCTATAAACCTGTTCCATGTATTCATTGCCGCTTATCGAAGACATTGATGACTGGCTCCAAGCTGAAAGCCCTCCACATCTTTCTTTATTGATGTTGAATGATTCTGAGAAGCTGGTTCAAGAACAAGAAGTTAAGAATCTCTTTTTTTTCTGTGCTTCCAGAACTGATAAGTGAAAGTGAAAGTCATTCAGTCGTGTCCGACTCTGCAACCCCAGGGACTATACAGTCCGTGGAATTCTCCAGGCTAGAATACTAGAGTGGGTAGCCTTTCCCTTCCCCCAGGGGATCTTCCCAACCCAGGGATTGAACCCATCTCATAAACACAATTAAAATGATAAAACCTCTAAAACAATTTTTAAAACCTAGAATGGCAGGAAGAATATAAATGATGAAAATTTCAGAGCAAAAACACATGGCTAAACAAGAAAAGGAAAGAATATTCATCAACTCCAAGAAGGAAATTGTGAAGAAAGATTTTGAGAGAACACTGCCATCCTGAATTTTAGTGTTTAAAATAAAAGCAAATGTTGGTGAGTAGAGTAACATTAGTTATGTGGGATGGGCAAATGTGGCTGGTGTAATAAAAGAAGCATTTCTTAGAGTGTACCCACCTAGCCAGTGAATCCCTCTTTATAGTATTTTTTTTTTAACAATTGAAATTTAATAGCCAATCAATGTGAACTTTGCTATTCTAATAGGACCTTTTTTTCAGAGTCAGTAAGATCTCTCTGCTGTTACGTTCCTTCTTTGAGCCTAAACCGCACAGCCAGGAAAGCTTGTTTGTCTTCTGTTCACAAAGCGGGCATTTAATTAGCGCCACCTCTGTAAGCACACCCTGTTTAGGCTGATCACATCAGTCACACCTCACCTCCAGCGACACCTGTGGCAACCAAACCACCCGTCCTCGCCAGGTATCATTCGAGTCTCATCAGCATCAAGAGGAAGTCACGCCCGTTCAGCCTCATCTCAGGACGTGTGCGTTTACTCCTGTACCGACGGTGCTGGTTTGTTGCCGGGGACATAGAAGCATGCGCGATCGATAACTCCTGTTACACGCGGCGGTCAGAGTGCACGGCTGCGGTTTTCTGAGTCATGAGTGTGTTTCAAGCAGAACCTCTGGAAGCGCTGCACTCAGACTCAGCATCACATCACGTGGTGTTGCCGCATCGAGTCTTGGAGGCGATTAGTGGCTAAGAGTTCTCTCCTCTTATTTTCTTTTTTTAAAACATTTCTGGCAGGTACCAAGCACAAAACGATGCTGGAAGCTCGGAGCGGAAGTGGGGCTATCAAAGCCTTCCCCAGGGCAGGTGTGAAAGGCAAAGGCCCAGTGAACAAGGGGAATACAGGCCTGCAGAACAAAACGTTTCACTGTGAAATCTGCGACGTGCACGTCAACTCGGAGACACAGCTGAAACAGGTAGCGGAGCCGCCAGGGAAGTGGGGTTGCGGGGGGGGGGGGGGGCCCTTTCCGCTCTTCCGCTCCCTCCCACCCATCCCTCCGCCTCGCTTCTTACTCACCCTCTTTACTTGTGCATAGTTGCCTAAAGGGATACTGAGATGCAGGGCGTCTCACACCCTTCCCAGCTTGGCTGAAGGGAGTCTGTGCTGTTCCTACAGATGAAGCGCGCCAAGTGCAGCATCCCGGTCCCTTGTTGATATGCACGCTGTGCTACTTCGTGTTGCCGCTTTATCACCTGGTGGCTACTGTAGTTCCAAATCCTGCGGCCCCCGCTAACGGGGTGGAGTCTCTTTCACTCTAACGCCTGCGGGAGGGAGCGGGTCTCCCGTGCTCACTGAAGCCCCAGCCCTCATGTTGTATTGTTTTATATGTGTATGTACCTTCTTGCACTGATTTTAACGCATCCCACTTATTTATCTTTAGAATTTAAGGGGTTGACATTTGGCCGTACAAATGTGAGGGTAAATATTAGTATGGAAATAAATCCGTGCCTGCCTGGCTACCTTGGTTTATTTGCACATAAAATTCCTTCAGACATTTCTTTCCTTTGTAAATGTCCATAAACTGAGATCTGCGCTGTGATAAGGAGAGAAGCTGGGAAAAAGAAGACCCTGCTCTGTGTTAAAAATAGACTAAAACGGCAGCATAGAAGTACCTCTCCTGGAGGCAGCCACAGCCAAGGACAGACGTGCATGCCCTTTTATTTCTGTCTTTCTGCAACTTGCATGAAATAATTGATGTCCTTCCCCAGGTTAAAACAACACTTAGGAGGGTTTGGAGGATGGCTTCTTTAAAGCGCTCCCTCTCATTGCTTTTAACAGCACATCAGCAGTAGAAGGCACAAAGACAGAGCTGCTGGCAAGCCCCCAAAGCCGAAGTACAGCCCTTACAGCAAACTGCAGAAGGCGGCGCATCCGCTGGGGGTGAGTGTCGCTTTCGCTTCCGGTCGAGCGGGGCCTTTCTTGGCGGATTTCTCTTTCTCAGTTCCCAAGGGAGATAGGAAGACGCCCAAGTCAAAACGGGTGATTCGAAAGTCCAGCCCCTATGCCGCCAACAGAATCACTGGTTTCCTAAGTTGGGTGAGCTCCTGTCCCCGTTAGCTAAAGTCAGACATCTTTTCAGCTGGGCTCGGGTTTATAGAGTGGGGACGGAAGGAAACCCGGACTCTTTTGCGTCAGGTAAGTAATCACAGGAAATCTGAACCTGAGGTTAGCAGGTACTGCTAAGAAAGATTGGTGAGGAACAAATTCTTCCAGCTTCTTTATAAGATCTCCAAGAGATAAAGCATTCCTGTTGTTTCCCTCCGCAATTCTGGCTTTTAAACAACAGTCTGAAAGGCGTGGCTCACTTAAAAGAAAATTCACCTTAGGACGCTATTTAAGGCCTGGGAAATAGTTCCTGAGACATGCCCTCTTGTTTTTTACACTAGTATGCATATTAGTAGGGGAAAACTGTAAACCTCCTGACACTTTAAGCTATTTATTTATAAGCACAGGCTCCCCTGATAGCTCAGTTGGTAAAGAATCTGAGTGCAATGCAAGAGACCCCAGTTCGATTCCTGGGCCGGGAAATCCCCTGAAGAAGGGATAAGCTAACCACTCCAGTAGTCTTGGGCTTCCCTTGTGGCTCAGCTGGTAAAGAATCCACTTGCAAAGTGGGAGACCTGGTTTCGATCCCTGGGTTGGACAAAGACCCTGGAGAAGGGAAAGGCTACCCACTCTTTATAGGATTTTAGGGATCTACTCACTTTTAGGCCATCTACCCACTTTTTATAGGATTTTAGGGGAAATTGTAAACCTCCTGACATCTTAAGCAAATTCTTTATAAGCATAGGCTTTTTTCTGGTTGAACTGACCACAGCTCACATCTGAGAGATGTAGGGTTCTGCACTGTTTAGCTATAATAAACTATAACTGTGTATAAAAAATTAAGATGGAGAACAATTGCTCTACAGTATGTGCTGAATTATGCATTTTGAAATCTGTTTTCTTCAAAATAGATCTTATTAATAATCAGTGCTATTGTGTGCTGCCAACACTTGAAAACACAGTTAAAGGAAAACTGCAATCATCTATTGAGAGACCTAGAATGAGCTGACCTAATTAATTTAGTAGCACCACCCACTTTCATGCAAATGAACTCCCTTTGCTCTTTTGCATAGAATGCTTTTTTTTTTTAGCTGCTGTAAGAGACTTTGAATTCTGCTCAGAGTGGATGTTTCAGCAGCACCAGCCATAACCTGAGTGCTATTTCTGACCGGTGGAGATGCCGCTTTCAACAATCAAGTGAATAGTTCTTAAATAAACAGAGAAGTCAAATTGTGTTAATGTTAGCTTCCAAAGCCTTCTGCTTAACTAGCACTGTTTCCATAAATGGGAACATTCCCTTCATGAGAACAGCCCTGTTACTAACACTGCTCATCAGGGAGTAAGCTGGTATTGCAGTGCACTGTCAGAATGTCGGTACCAATGAAAGCAAAACGTGGCAGAGTTTCGGGGGAGATCATTTTATTCCCTTCTTTAGTGAAAGCGGAATTTTGTTATTGTTACATCTTTTGACTGGCACTCACACCTTCCTATGCTGCTCTCTTGTCACATCTGCATAGTCAGAGTAGCTGGCAGCATTCATCAATTTCTCTTTAAAAATGGCTGTTCCCTGGCTCTTGCCTAGCCCATCCAGTGGTTGGCATTCCACACTTTGACTACAGGGGCCAAGTTTGACTCCTGGTGGGGAACTAAGATCCCAGATGCCAGCAGCCCACCCAAAAATAAATAAAATAAACATTTTAAAATGTCCATTCTCTGCTAGTTAAAATGTGTGTAAAGAGTGGAATTAAAAAAAAAATCCCTATTTTTCCTCAAGATGAATAGTTTCCTCAGGAGGTATATTTATCATGAAAAATAAGATAGCAGAATACTTATCTGCACATCCATTCAACTCCTAGATCAGGCCATTTTCTGGGATCTTCCAGTTTCTTCAAAAGGAAAGATTTCTACCATTTCCATTAAAATTTGTTTTATTGCCATATACTTGATGTACAATGCTGTGTTAATTTCTGCTGTACAGAAAAGTAATGTTATATATAATATTTATACATATATATTATATATAATAACATAGCATTGTACATATATTAAATATATATATTGAGTTGGCTAAAATGTTCAGGCTTTCCATAGATGTTCTGTATATATATATATATATATATATATATATATATATATGAAATATATATTGGGTTGGCTAAAAAATTTGATTAGGTTTTCCATAAGGTGTTCTGTATGTGTATATATGTATATATATATATATAGGGTTAGCTAAAAAGTTTATTCAGATTTTCCATAAGATGGTGTGTGTGTGTGTGTGTGTGTGTGTGTGTGTGTGTGTATTATAAAGAAAATGAGAAAGTGAAGTCGCTCAGTCATGTCTGGCTCTTTGTGACCCCATGGACTGTAGCTTACCAGGCTCCTCTGTCCATGGGATTTTCCAGGCAATAGTACTGGAGTGGATTGCCATTTCCTTCTCCAGGGGATCTTCCCAACCCAGGGATCGGACCCAGGTCTCCCGCATTGTGGACAGACGCTTTACCATCTGAGCCGCAGAGCATCTCATGGAAAACCTGAACAAACTTTTTCACCAACCCAATCTATCTATCTATCTATATAATATATACTCACAGAGCATCTTATGGAAAGCCTGAATAAACTTTATGGCCAACCCTATATATATATAGGGTTTTATATATATATATAATGTATATATACAACATATATACTGTATTTGTTCAGGCTTTCCATGAGATGTTCTGTGTGTGTGTGTGTGTGTGTGTGTATATATATATGTATATATGTTGTATATATATATAATATATATGTATATGTATATATTGGGTTGGCTATAAAGTTTGTTCAGGCTTTCCATAAGATGCTCTGTGTGCATATATTATATAGATAGATAGATTGGGTTGGTGAAAGTCTGTTCAGGCTTTCCATGAGATGCTCTGTGTGTATATATTATATAGATGGATAGACTGGGTCGGTGAAAGTCTGTTCAGGCTTTCCATCAGATGCCCTGTGTGTGTATATATATAATGCATGTATCGGGTTGGCTAAGAAGCTTGCTCGGTTGGCTATAAAGTTTGTTCAGGCTTTCCATAAGATGCTCTGTGTGCATATATTATATAGATGGATAGACTGGGTTGGTGAAAGTCTGTTCAGGCTTTCCATGAGATGCTCTGTGTGTATATATTATATAGATGGATAGACTGGGTTGGTGAAAGTCTGTTCAGGTTTTCCATCAGATGCTCTGTGTGTGTATATATAATGCATGTATCGTGTTGGCTAAGAAGCTTGCTCGGGCTTTCCATCGATGCTCGGTATGCATCTCTTCCTTTCCACGCCCTCTTCCATTAGGCTGGTCCCAGGACACTGAGCAGGGGCCCCGTCTTCCACGGTTCGACTGCAGCTCCCAGGGTGTGACTTTCCCCGGGGCGGGGTGCCAGGCAGCCCCTCCTTGGACCCTCCGGGTGGACCCCGAGATTCGCGCTCACCTGCTCTTCTTTCTCCCCGCCCTGCAGGTGAAGCTGGTCTTCTCAAGGAGCCGTCCAAGCCGCTGGCGCCGCGCCTGCTGCCCGGGCCGCTGGCCGCCGCCGCGCGCCGCCGTGGCCGCGGGCTCGCCGTTCGGGCTGCGGGCCGCGCCGCCCGCGCTGCTGCCCGCGCTGGCCCCAGCTGCTGCGGCCGGCGCCGGGGCCCATGCGCAGCGCGCACGCGCCGGTGCTCTTCGCGCCCTACTGAGCGCGGCCGGCCTGCAATAACTCACAGACCGCACGCCGAACAGAGAACTATGCAGCGTTTATTTATAGTTAAAGTATATCTGCAGAGCCAGGACTTTTGATAGTGAACTGAAAAGATTATGGAAAAGATGAAGTAAAAAGAGGGAGGTCTGGGGGGGGGCGGGAGGGGCGGTATTGTCTCCAAATTAAAGCATTCCTCTTGAACATTGAGTGTTTTAGAAGTGATCTCCAGCCTTGACTTGTAGTGGCTCCTAGAACCTGCGAAGCCTTTGTGAGACGCCTTTTGGGCACCTGTTTCCCCCGCATTGTCTTTCCTGCTTTATGAGACAACTATACATTGTCTGAGGGCATTAACTGGTTCCAGTGTGTATATAAATTATCATTTACTCTGTAGATTAATGCGAAAAAAAAGAAAAAAGAAGAAAAGGAAAAAGAAACACACAAAAAAACAAAAGCAACACTGTGAATAGTGGTTCCCGTGGTCCTCTTGCTCTGACAGCAGTTCCGGGCGTTCACCCCGACCCAGGTAGATGCAGTAGGTGTCTTGTAAGCAGCAGTGCTGTGTCTCAGCCTAAGCCACTAGGTTCTCAAGAATCGCAGAAGGTAGGACGGACGACTGTTTCATGCCAGTAAGCAGTCCAAAGATAAACAGCACCATCTGGTGTGGTGAGGGTCTCCAGCTCACCCTCCCATCCTGCCCAACCTGGAGATGACTTTCAGTCCAGAACAAAAGAACAGGGCTGACTTAGAATAGAGCTGGGGAGACTTTAATAAAAATTGTTTCTCACAGAGTGCTTCCCCACACTAAGGCAGTGTTGCTGGAAACAGAGAATGTTTTTCCAGTGCTTATATCTGAAAACAGCTCAACCCTTGCCTCATGGGGGTCCAGAAAGAAACCAGGACGACTGTTCGGTTTCGAGGACGAGGGGCAGTCCTAACCTAGCATGATAATGCAAAGTACAGATTTTTCACATTAGTACAAATCCACTAAAAACAAAGAATATCACACCTCTGCAATATCCCCTTTATATCATACCAGTAGGGTTGTCTCTTAGGCAAAGTTTTCTGCTTTGACTATGATGGTAGACATTAGCTATTGGTGGTGGGGTTTCTTTTTTTTCTAGATTTCCTACTGACATGATATAAACAAGTAATATATATATATATATATATTTAAATATTAGAAAAACAAAGAAGAATGAATCTGCATTCATTTCACACCAGGGGTATAGAGTTAAAAATGCTGTTAAGTTGCACTTGGCCATCCTTTCTCTAGAGGAGTTGTGAAATACTAACAGCCTTCAATATTCACCATAAGGCTGAAAGGAGTTGATGTTTTACCTTTAAAACAAGATTTATCAGGGGTATATATAAATATATGTATATTGTATATATGTTAGAGAGATTAAGAGTATAACTTATAAAAAGAAAATCTATATAAAATGATTATATATCCATCCTGTGTTACATGTTATCATTAAGTTGGTAACAAATGGCATAAAAATAGCTGTGCCTTTAATTCGTGGTAAAGGCTATTTGCTTTTTCCCATAGAAAGCTAACATATACCTATCACCTACGATGGGGTTTGATGCAGCCAGTCTGTGGCATCAATAAGAATAATGGCACTCAAACTTCAAACAATGGAAACGTGTGCAAATCCACTCCACCAGATTTAGGTTTAGAGAAAAAAATATATTTTGAAAAGGTTTTGTAGAGAACTATTTAAAAATATACAGAAAGGCTGAGTACGGCCTTTGTGAAACTGCTCTTATCTAAAATGTAGTAGACTTTTGAGCGTCTAAAGATGCAAGGTGAAACCATTAGAGAGATGGGTATTTAGCATTTGTCATTTTATATTTAAGAAACACCCGTAGCGTGCTTGGTGCTCAACATTAAACATGGTCTTTGGAGTTCTTCTCCACCACCCAGCTAAAGACATTTGTCATATAAACACATCTTTAAAGCAGTTGACTTTGTATATCTTTTGTTAAACAACCGACCAAAAACAAAAAGGAAGAAAGGAGAGAAGGAAAAAGGGAAAGAAGAAAAGAGAAAGTATCCCATCAGTCTTTGGTAACAGGGGTTTCGAACCATATCTCCTCTGCCTGCACATGCTGATTGGGACTGGAGCCTGTTTCTGAGAGCGGCTGGCGATGGCGCGTGTGCCAGCGCCTCTGCGTTCTGGCCTCAGCGAGCATTTCCTGTTTCACCCTCAGACCCCCCGTTCAGCCAGGTGGAGAGTTAGCGCCTGTGTTTTGTTCTTTGGGTCTGTCTGTGTCTTGTGTGGCCAGTTTTGGACAGTCTTGACCTTTAGTTTCTGCTTTGTCCGATGTTTTCACTGCTCACACTGTCAGCCCAAATCCCTATCCAACAGCATCCGCACCTCTAAAGCCTCCCCTTCTGTTGGAGAGCACAGTGTTGACCGATGCAGCCTCGCTGCAGTGAACTCGGCTGTCCTTGCCCGTTCTCACCAAAGAGGAGGAGCCGGTCCACCCACAGTCAGGGCCTGTGCAATCGAGGGGTCCTGGATCATGAGATGTGACTAACTTTAATGATTTGCTGGGAGACAAATAAATCAGCCATATTTTCTCCATCAGCCATATGAGAAACCTCAGAAACACCTAAATCCCTTCAGCCTCACTTCACTATGGAACCATTTTTGTTTAAATGGTCTTTAAAGTTGGAGTTGTAATCATCCGTTGTCTTTACTCACTACCTAATAAAGGATGAAGCCTAACCATGGAACTTAATGCTGGATTCTCTGTGAATTGTTTCCCCACATGCCATGTATTTATCAACACCAGGTCCGTATCTATCATGGTTCAAGCTGCTATCAAGTTCTATCCTTTCCCTGAGGGAACTTCTTTTCATGAATAAAGATCAGATTGGTCAGCAGTGGTGCTCTGAACATCTGAGGGGGCTCTGACTTTACAGTTTTATGTCCCTTCTCATACCACATACCCACGGGCAAGGGAGTGATAGACAGACGTCTCTGACCTCATTTCAAACTAATATAAATGCATTGCAAGTGCCAAATGCTTCAGGAAAAAGCATTGTTGCACCTCATCCAGATTACCCAGGCAAATGGAAACGGTTGTTGGGAAGGCACTGTTTTTCTCTTCTGAGAAAACAGGTGATGACAAGTGACACATCCCTCCTCTCCCTGGTCCTGGACTTTGAAGGGTGGTCGTTCTATACACATAAGCAAACACTGTTGGCTTTTGGCCACTGATATCATCACTAGCTCACCGCAGAGGACTGCAGTCTTCAGGTCCTGTTGGGTTTCCGCTTTTCACTTGCAATAATTTATTGCCATTATCAGAGATATAATTTGGTTTTTTGAAAGGTGCTACATATTTTATTGCCAAGGAACTGTTTAGCCAAGAGAACTTTTATACTTACTTGGAAATTAATAGGACAGGAAATCATAACACAAAGGAATAAAAATGAAAAGGCTTAAAACCAGGATTATTCAGTGTTCTTTGTGGATGTGCTCATGTGTGTTTTCAAGGCACAAAACCATCACATGGTGGTTATGGGCAGCGAGTTTCACTTACCATTAACACTTTAGATTAATATCTGTCTCCACACCATGGAATATTTCAACTTTCCTGAAGAAATCAGATCAAAAGCTAAAAAAAAGAATAGTTTAGAAAGAAAACTTCCTTCAAATCTCAGTTTACCTCTGGAACCACCTCCCTGTACATTAGCATGGATGGCATCACATTAGTCACTCTTGGCACACAGGTGCTGCTGGTGGTAAAGAACGTGCCTGCCAACGCCGGAGTTTGATCCCCCGGGTTGGGACGATCCCCTGGAGGAGGGCGTGGCAGGCTGCTCCGGCATTCTTGCCTGGAGAATCCCGTGGACAGAGGAGCCTGGCCGGCTGCAGTCCCTGGAGTCGCAAAGTCAGACACAACTGAAGCCACTTAGCAGAACACAACACACAGGAAAGAGTCCGTGAAGGAGCGAGGAAAACAGAAGGGGCCTGAAGGAAGTCAGGCTTTGCTGCCCTGGGGCACGTGGGGTCTTCCCGGACAGAGAGCGAGACCGCACCCCTCGCATCGCAGGTGAAAGCCGTTCAGTCGTGTCCGACTCTGCGACCCCATGGACTATCCAGTCCACGGAATCCTCCAGGCCACAACACTGGAGTGGGGAGCCTTTCCCTTCTCCAGGGCATCTTCCCAACCCAGGGATCCAACCCAGGTCTCCCACGTTGCAAGGCAGATTCTCAACCACTGGAGTCTCTAGGAATGAGGAAAACCGGGAGCCAGAAAGAGCTCAGGGCTCATCGTGCACTCCGTTCTTGCCCAGCAGGTAACACGTCAATAGTCAACAAATGCTTTGGCACTCATTTCTTCATCAGCAATGTGAGTTAGAGTGAGTTGAGACTGAACTGGTTAAATATTCCTGCATTAAAACAGACACTTTTCTCATCCTCATTGCTTTCTTATAGCGAACCATACAGCTACTCAAATATTTGCATTTGCTCAGAAAAGTGTTCTGTATTCCTTTCCTTCCTGAGGATACATCACAGAGTAGGTCCATTCATCTGACTAATCAGAATGTAGACTCACTGAAAGCTGTTAGAAAGAAAGAAAAGTTTAGTCGCTCAGTGGAGTCCCACTCTTTGGGACCCCATGGGCTGTAGCCCCCAGCTCCTCCGTCCATGGGATTCTCCAGGCAAGAACACTGGAGTGGGGCGCCATTTCCCTCGCTAGAGGATCTTCCTGACCCAGGGTCAAACCCGGGCCTCCCACATTGTAGGCAGATGCTTTACCGTCTGAGCCACCAGGGAGGTCCTGACAGCTATTAGGGGGCTTGCTAATAACATTGCCAGAGTCATTCAGGATACACTGCATCTGTTGTCTCAGTCTAAAACATAAAAACACATCTGAATGGAACCAGTCCCAGGAACAGCAATGGAAAATCGACAGTGTGGCTGCGGAGGGAGCCACAGATACTCGCTTGCCTCATCCTGCTCTCCTGGCTGTGCTGTCTCCCTGCAGCAGGAAGGGACCCCATCGGAGCCACTCTTAACCCTGTCCTGAGTTTGCCTGTGTTTTAGGTAAGAGCCACCCTATTTAGACCACTTCCTCCACAAACAGAGGATATCAGTTGTGCCCTCTTGTTATTGACACAGCAAGAATTTTTGGACTGAATCCTGACAGTGAATGTTTTACAAAATGGTAGCTGTTGTTTGTCACTGGAATAGCAGATGTATTTGCAGAGCATCTTTTCCGGTCTGTCTACAGCATCCCCAGTCGCGCAGCACTTACTATCAGGAAGTGAAGCAGATGGCGTCTGACTGAGTCTGCACTGCCCACTTCCTGTGCTGAGAGGGTTACCGGGGCTTACAGGAAAAGATGGGTATGATGCTGCTTCTTCCTCATGTGGCCCACAAGGTCGTTACTTCCAGGAACGGTTTATAGCTTACCAGAATTACTAAATGGTGATGGAAGACAGGTTCTGTACTGGGAAAACTTCCTCTGTGCTACTTGATCAAAAGCCCGAGTAGATTGCAAAGAATCACAGACTTTATGTTATCAATGCACAGACGTGAAAGGACCAAAATTGCCTTCAGTCTGATCATCTTTCCCCGATTCTCAGTGATGGAAGTCATTCTTCCCAGATGGTGTCTCTAGAAAGTGCCAAAATTTCAAGTCAAATTTGATGGCTAACACAGATGACCAAGTTGAGAATAGGGTCAATAGAAAACGGGGTTGTTCTCTTCATGACTGACAAGTCAACCTAAAAGTAATTTCCAAAACGTAGAGCTAAAATGATTTGTGAGCGAAGTTATAACTAAGCATAAGTACTTGTACAGTAGCCAGGTCATAAATCACATCTAAATCTAAATGTATATGGACAGAAAGATACATGCATCTTTTAAAAATGTAAGCCTCAGTACCTATTTTACCTACTACTACTTTTCAATATCTTATTTTAAAATAATTAGGTTGATTTTACTGTAAGAAGAGGAGCTCTAATCTAATCTCAGTCACTTTAGGGCGTTGGGGAGGTTGACAAGCAGCTGTAATACAAGGTGCTGTGCTCTCTAGCAAGGCTCTATGCTGGCAATCTGAGTTGGGTCATGCAACTGCATCATGGCATATAGCCTACTCATTTTGACTATAGGGATTGAACTCTTATCCAATCTTCTGCCCCTCCAGGTAGTGTGCAGGACAAGGTAAAACAAGGCTAAAGAAAACTGGCAAAGAGAGAATCCTTTATTGGGGGCCCAAATTACATTTTTTTTTCAGAAAAAACATTTTTTTAAGCCACTCTGTTATTTGTTTGAACTTAGTGAGACATGTCACACTGCTTCATAGTGCCACTTTATATTTTAAAATGTTTATGTAAATGGCTTCCCTGGTATCTTAGCTGGCCAAGAATCCACCTACAATGCAGGAGACCCTGGTTTGATTCCTGGGTCAGGAAGGTCCACTGGAGAAGGGATGGGCTGCCTACTCCAGTATTCTTGGGCTTCCCTGGTGGCTCAGCTGGTAAAGAATCCACCTTCAATGCAGGAGACGTGGGTTCGATCCCTGGGTTGGGAAGATACCCTGGAGAAAGGAACATCTACCCACTCCAGTACTCTTGCCTGGAAAATCCCATGGATGGAGGAGCTTGGTGGGCTGCAGTCCATGGGGTCGCTAAGAGTCAGACACAACCGAGTGACTTCATTTTCACGCATTGGAGAAGGAAATGGCAACCCACTCCAGTGTTCTTGCCTGAAGAATCCCAGGGACGGGGGAGCCTGGTGGGCTGCCGTCTCTGGGGTCGCACAGAGTTGGACATAACTGAAGCGACTCAGCAGCAGCAGCAGCAGTTGTGAGACATGAAGCCATTGAGAAACAACGTTACAGAGTTTTATGGAGTTTTTAAGCCATGGTGAGAGTATATAGAATTTTATTAACCATAGATAACAATATGTATATCCTTGGATATTTGTCAACTCAATTTAAAATAAGTTATCTTATCATTCTGGTGCTCTGATGACCTGGGGAGGTGTATAATGAGGGGTGCCACAGGAGGAAGGTCTCAGAGGGAGGGCTGTATGCATGCGTAAGGCTGATTGACTTCATTCTACAACAGAAGCTAGCACAGCATTGTAAAGCAATTATCTTCCAATAAAATACATTATCTCATGATTTCAACACAGAACACTAGGGATACAGGTGGCTAATACTGGGTAGAGATCTTCCACCAAATGCCTTCTGTCTCTTGTTGACTGCGAGCTGATACTACTGGATGGAGAAAAGTTCTCGAAATTCTAGAAAGTTTAGTTTTCATGAACTAGTCAAGAAGAATTTCTTGGGATGCCATCTGCTTTTTAAGGGGATTATGGAAACATATGTGGGCGTGTTGGGTACTGGGGAGAAGCCTTGCAGCCAAAGGATCAGGACACAAGACTGGCCATCACCGAACTCGGAGTGTGGTTTCCAGCTTCAGCACAAACCAGCTCTGAGGAGACGGAGCCACCTCGTTATTTTGGTGATTCCTTGTGGAAGAAACAAGAATAATACTGGAATTACTTTATAGAGATGTGCTTTTAAAAGGCTGAATTTAGTAAAAGCAAGTCATTTGCCTCTCAAAATTTGTTCCAAACCTGAGTCTAATTTCTCTAAATTTCAATAAAAATTTTAAAAAATGAACCTTATAATTACAGGTTTCATATTCCTGCATGCTATTTGAAATGGAACTGATCTGATTCCAAAGGATTTTGTCCTGAAAAAAAAGAAGAAAGTTGATGGATTGTTTCAAGAAATACTGCTTTAAACACACATGAAGCTCTATACTAAGAACATCACTTTCCTTGGGAAATTTGTTAGTCCTATTTTTTTTTCATTTATTTTATCAGTTTAAATCTTATATCAGTTCAACTACAGTTTTTTTTACATAATTGTATGAAAATATAGTATTTAGCCAACATATGATAAGACATTCAACTGTTGCAAAAATGGGACATTTGGTTATTTTTAAATTTTTTTCAAGTTTAGTTGATTTGCAAGGTTCTGTTTGTTTCAGGTGTGCTGTAATGTCATTGGATTATACATGCCTATATACTTATTTTTTTCAGAGTCTTTCCCACTATAGATTGTCACAAAATCGCTGGCCGGTCCAGGGGTTAAGACTTCGCCTTCCGGTGCAGGAGTGCGGGTTCGATTCCTGGTCGGGAGCTGAGCTCTGATGAGCCTTCGGGCCAGAAAACCAAAACATAAGAAGAAATATTGAGTATAGATCCCGGTGTGGCTCTTTTTAAATGGTGATTCTTAACAACAGCGCTACCCATAGATCCTATCAAGTGAATTGAGTGATGACCCTGGATATCTACTGACAGGAGCCAATTTGAGCCTTAGTCTCAAGATCTAAAAATAGCCTAATCCACACGCATTTAGTGACAGCAAATTGAAGGCTGTGTTTGTTTTTGACAACTAGACTTCTAATGGGAAACTCTGGGGTGAGCATTTTAAACATTTGAATCGTATTCTCAAATTTAAAAAAAAAAAGGTCATGATTTGCCCTACATTTGCATAACTGAGGGCGGGGACCTACTTAAGGGGAAAAAGTGTGTAATTTTTGTCCTCCTATATTCTCATGGCTCAGAGAATGCAGGCAGGGCTTTGTCCAATATCAGCTGCTTTGCAAAATGTTTCATAAGATTTTCAGTTCAGTTCAGTCACTCAGTCCTGTCTGACTCTTTGTGATCCCATGGACAGCAGCACACCAGGCCTCCCTGTCCATCACCAACTCCTGGAGCCCACCCAAATCCATGTGCATTGAGTCGGTGATGCCATCCAGCCATCTCATCCTCTGTCGTCCCCTTCTCCTCCCACCCTCAATCTTTCCCAGCATCAGGGTCTTTTCCAATGAGTCAGCTCTTCAGGTGGCCAAAGTATTGGAGTCTCGCTTCAGCATCAGTCCTTCCAAAGAACACTCAGAACTGATCTCCTTTAGGATGGACTGGTTGGATCTTCTTGCAGTACAAGGGACTCTCAAGAGTCTTCTCCAACACCACAGTTCAAAAGCATCAATTCTTTGGCACTCAGCTTTCTTTATAGTCCAACTCTCACATCTATACGTGACTACTGGTAAAACGATAGCCTTGACTAGATGGGCCTTTGTGGGCAAAGTAATGTCTCTGCTTTTTCATATGCTGTCTAGGTTGCTCATAACTTTTCTTTCAAAGAGTAAGCCTCTTTTAATTTCATGGCTGAAATCACCATCTGCAGTGATTTTGGAGCCCCTAAAAATAAAGTCTGACACTGTTTCCACTGTTTCCCCATCTATTTGCCATGAAGTGATAGGACCAGATGCCATGATCTTCGTTTTCCGAATGTTGATCTTTAAGCCAACTTTTTTCACTCTCCTCTTTCACTTTCATCAAGAGACTCCTTAGTTTTTCTTCCCTATCTGCCACAAGGGTGGTGTCATCTGCATATTTGAGGTTATTGATATTTCTCATGGCAATCTTGATAACAATAATAGCTCAAATTCAAGAGAGCATCACCAGAAATACCAAAGCAGTATATTGAACATAACTAGCTTTTTATGAAGAAATGGGGGAATAAAAAAGAATGAAAGCAGGGGTTTTAGAAATTGACTTGCTAGTCAAACAGACGGAGGTCTGTGACCCATCACTCAGCTACACTGATGATACAGGGGTCAGAGCTTTCCCAGCCGCTCACGTGGGGACATGGTGGAGCTGCAGGATCGGAGGGGACAAGGTGGAGCTGCGGGATCCGAAGGGACAGGGTGGAGCTGCGGGATCCGAGGGGACGGGATGGAGTTTCGAGATCCAAGGGGACACGGGGGAGCTGCAGGATCAACGGCGACATGGCGGAGCTGCAGGTATCCAAGCGCTCAGGCTGCAGACCTATGAGGCTTCCACGCCCGCCTGTGCAGTGAACGGCTTTGCTCTTTTCCTCTTGCCAAATCATGCTGAATAACCTTTCATCGAAGGTTCCGGATGTGCCCAGGTGGACTTGGACAGTTGGGATGGGAGTTTTGCACGCTCTGCATTTTGACAGCGGCGTGACGGCTCTCTGCATTGTTGCTATCATTCCTTTCCATTGCAGACCCAAGCAGTGTCCCCTGGTGTGCCACAGGGCCCTACGTTCAAAATGATAATGATAGTCAGAACAGTTCACATCGTCTGCATCATGCCATTCTTCTGTTTTAAGGCCTGGAATAAAAATCCCCTCTATGCCAACTATTTCCACAGTATGAAATGAATCAGTCTTATTGACTCAAATGTAAAATATAACACATTCTATCCTGACTCTGGTCCTGTACTAAGTCAAAGTTGCAGCTGTGAACAAATTAATCTCTTTTTTAAGAAACCAGGAATTCTTTAAAAGAACCTCTTTCAATTTTTCGAAAAGACACTAATGGTGTTTTTATGTGATGGAAACTCCCTACTTCCTTCAGCAGTTCTAGGAACATCAGTAGGCACTGCCCTCTGTCTCTCTGACAGTTTCAAAATTGTCCAAGTAAATAAGATATTACTGCCTCTTTCAGGAGGTTGGTTGATTCAGGTCTTTATTATTCACTTAGTCTATGAAATAAATATAGGCGCAAATTATTCTTGGCGAAGGAAACGGCGACCCACTCCAGTGTTCTTGCCTGGAGAATCCCAGGGACGGGGGAGCCTGGTGGGCTGCCGCCTATGGGGTCACACAGAGTCGGACATGATTGAAGCGACTTAGCAGCAGCAGCAGCAGCAGCATATTATTCTCTCATCCACAAATAAGCCATAGGCAATGTATCCATTTTTCTTCTTACCTGAAGCTTTATGGCTTTCAAGAACAAAGTTTACAAACTACCTGTTCTACTCTCCTTGTTTGCAACATCTTACGGTTCCAAGAAATACAGAAAAATTGTATAACACAATTGTCCCAAGTGTCAACTAAGACATTTAGTGACTCACAGGACATGTGTCTTGTGACTGTCTCTCAAAACAAATGTACTTTTTGATGGGGGAAGAAAGTAAAATTCTATGTGTTTATTCATCTCTAAAGGACAGTGTTCCATGGTCCTTCCTTCTCTCTTGTTAGAAAGATACCAATTCTCATTTTTAATCATTTAGTACATTTCAGTTAAGTGTTAGGCAGAGCAAGCATTTTATTTATAACTTTGAAACCCAGTGGTTGGCCCCGCTGAAATAAAATTTCACTGCAGACAAGATGTTGCAGGATAATAGTCCATGTTTCCATAGGGCAGAAAAGGTCTTTTTGTTTGTTTGTTTATTTTGCCTGAACAGTTCCTAAACAAATTTTAATTAGCTCCCAAATGTCTTTTAGAAAAAAAAAAGAGGATTTCCTTTAAAGTTAGAAATTCTGATTCCTCTTGAAAAATCAGAAAGACCTGAGAGCCCTCGTTGCTGTTGTTTAGTTGCCAAGTTGTGTCCAAGTTTGTGACGCTATGGACTGTAACCCACCAGGCTGCCCTGTCCATGGTTTTCCAGGCGAGAATACTGGGTGGGTTGCATTTCCTTCTCCGGGGGATCTTCCTGAAGCAGGGATTGAACCGGGTTCTCCCGCGTTTCATGAGAATTCTTTACTGAGCCATCCGCGTTCCTATTAGGCAGCCGTTGGCTGCTCTCTGAACCGCCTCCTGCTTTGGGGAAAGGAGGGACTTTGCTGTGATCTGCGCTCAGAGGCCCCAGCATAGTGTCCTGCCAGGCCAGTGCTCTCACTGGGTCTGCAAACCCCAGAGGGCTTGTGGGTCCTCAGCTATCCCGGGCTCTTCTGCAGGTGCTCTCCAGGGTCCTGTACATCCTGCACCTTCACCCCTGTCAAATCACTGTTCCTAGAGTCACCTTGCACATGCTTTGGATTCTTGTTTTGGATTGGCAGCTTCCTGGGGAACCTTGTTTTGCCCTCTGTTTCAGTCAAGTTTCCCTTTACCAGAATATAATTTGTGAGAAATTAAGCAGGGGAGTGTGTGTGGGTTTCTTGGGGTTGAGACATAGGAACTGTTTGATTCAGGCGGTGGGTAACTTTATTCAGAAAGGGAGTCTGTCATTTTCTTTGCACCTTCCTTTAGGAGAGTCTGGCTTCAGCTAAGAGCAGAAATTGGATTTCAGAAATAAATACCAAGTATCTTACACATGAAGAAAAAAATGTCTTTCTTCATTTCTTTCTTCAAGTTAAACATGATGAGAAATTCTGAAACAATAATGTCTCTGGATATATTTGCTCCATTTTGGGTTTTTTTTTTTTGGTGGAGGGGGGGGGTGGAGAGGAGCCACATACAACTTTCCCAAAATACCTGGAAGCTGCCAGACTATTTGAAAAAAAAATCCACACAAAGATTTTATTATTAATGTTCAAAATAACCTCTGCTCATTCCCATATTTTAGAACATATTTCCCATAGAATTAGCCATACCATGCAAAATATGTATCCTTATTACTGGGCTGGGCAATAAAAGGACACACTGATGCTGATTCACATTCGTGATTTTTAAATTGCTAATTATCTAACAGCAAAGGTCTCCTTCCTGTTGTTTTGCTTAGAGATGGAGCTCCATGGCTGATCATAAGTTTCTGTTGAGTATTCCAAGCTAGGGAGGCTGAGCCAAAGCTAGATTTGGAATCTTGACTAACATACAACTTTGCATTTTTCAAAGTGTGTAATCCAGGCATTGCAAATAATTTCTGGCCAAGTCCTAGGAAACTGCTCATAGTCTTTCTAAACATAGCTGGGAATTGTTATGCTGAAGTTAAAACCAAATGTCAGCTAAGGTCTGATACTGGGGAAAACAATGAGCACAGCAGTGAAATACCTCCTGTGAAAGAGTTCACCTTCAAGTGTTAATTATTAGTTGATCATGTTTTATTCATTCATCGGAATTATTTTCGAGATCATCAGAGCATTTCAGGTGGGTTGGGTTTTGAAGGGAAAGAATACACAAACATGCCCTCTACAAATTCATGGTGTATTTAGCTAAAGATGCAGGGCTCCATGGAAGCAGAATGCCTTAGAGGGCAGGACAAAACAAGGCTTCTTTTGCCCAGTTTTTTCCCTCTGGGTTAAGTTAGGTGAGAGGTGGAGGAGGCCAGACAAGTTTGCCAGCAACCTCTAATACAGAGAAGGTCCTGCCAGACTTATGAACGAAAACCCAGGTTATACTGACTGATGCTGAAGCTCCAGTACTTTGGCCACCTGACGTGAAGAACTGACTCATTTAAAAGGACCTTGATGCTGGGAAAGATTGAAGGCAGGAGGAGAAGGGGACGACAGAGGATGAGATGGTTGGATGGCATCATCGACTCAATGGACATGAGTTTGAGTGAGCTCTGGGAGCTGGTGATGGAGAGGGAGGCCTGGCGTGCTGTGGTCCATGGAATCAAGAATCAGACACGACCGAGCGACTGAACTGAGCAGACACTAACTTAGTGCCATCGTGTAGTTAGACGTATTAGTTCCCCGGGCTATCAGAACAAATGACCAAAAGCTTTGATGGCTTAAAAACAGCAGACGTTCCCTCAGTGTTCGGCGGTGGTCTAAAGGGAAAGGAAATACCACAAAAAGAGCTGATACGTGTACACACGGAGCTGAGTCACTTTGCTGTCCATTAGAAACTAAGGCAACGTTGTAAAACAACGGTTCTCTGATAAGATTTAAAAAAAAAAAAAAAAGCAGCAGAGACTCATCCTCTCCCGGTTCTGGAATCCAGATGCCCAAAGTCAGGGTGCCGACAAGGTGAGTTTCTGCTGTGGGGCCCCGAGGGGCAGTTTGTCACATGCCATCTCCCAGCTTTCTGCTGTGATCTTCAGTCTGTGACTGTACACCTGCGCACGACCCCGTCTCTGCCTCTGTTTCCACATCCGGGTCCCCCTGTGTGTCTCCACACCACCTTTATTCTGTGGGGGAGTCTCCTCTCCTTCGTTATAAAGACGCCAGTCACACTGGACTAGGACTCATCTGAACAGTCGTGTCTACCAAGATCCTATTTCCAAACAACACTGCATTCTCACCTGCTAGATGGAGACAGATCAGCCCCTTCTGCCTCAGCTCATGCTTCCCAGGGAACTGACACGCAGCCTGCACCTGTACCTTCAACGGGTTGTTTACATGCTTAGGACTTTCCCAAGTCCAGCTAGCACCATCAAGCCTTCCACCTTGATCGGTCTGAGGGGCAGGCAAGCAGAACAGGGTCTCCCAAACTATCTTTTCTCCAACTGGTCTCTCTCTCTCTCTTTTTTTTTTTTTCTCGAACATTCTGCCCCTTGCTTCCCACAACCTGTCATGTTGTCTTTGATTGGGTCTCCCAGAAGCAGAGGCTGAAACGGGACTCTCACGAGAGTTGTTTTTCTCCGAGGGGTGCTCTAGGGAGAAAAGGAACGGAGGAAGCAGGACAGGGCCAGAGCTGACCGCTAAGGGCAAGCCTCAGGGTGGCTTCATGGGAAGCTTGAAATTGTTTTAATCATTCTTTAAAATAGTATTTGATCAATAACATAAGAGGAATGTATTAAAGAGATTTCTCCTGGGGCTCAGTGGTAAAGGACGCGCCTGCCATTGTAGGGGACATGGGTTCAATCCCTGGGTTGGGAGCAGGTCTCCTGGAGGGAGGGCATGGCAGCCCACCCCTGTATTCTTGCCCAGGAAATCCTAGGGACAGAGGAGCCTAGTGGGCTGCAGTCCATGGGGCTGCAAAGAGCTGAGACACAGCCGAGTGGCTGAGTGAGCACACATAACCACATTAAAAGAGACAGGGGTGGTCAGAAAAAAATGCTGAACTGAGGAAAACAGAGATGACTCACATCAGCTGGCACCTCATGCATTGTCTTGTGTAAGCTGATTAGTAATCCTAATCAGCCTGGAACACTTCCAACTGCCACCTGTTGCCCTGATGGCATTGTCACTAGTGCTCCATTTCAAGTGCAAAAAATGTCCTGATTTGGTTGATAAATTGCATGGACAGTTTATATTTTACTCTCCTTTATCCAGTTTATAATATGAATGGGTTGGAATAGATGACATAGAAGGGCTCTTCCAATGATAAAGTGTTCCATGCAGTACCTTCTATTAACTCAAACATGCCGCTTTTTGCGGGACTCTGCTAAAGGATAGTTGATATTTTACCTTAATAATCAAGTTATCACATTTTCTGTTTGACCATTCTTCCATCCCCCATGCTTCCATTCATGCATTCTTTATTAGTGGGTAGTTACTACATACCCTCTACTCTATCAGATAAGTGAGGGAAATGGAACTGAAACATATTCAGTCTCTATACCAAAATCCTTTGCCTTAAAAATTTCATCTTATCAGTGATCACAAGGGTAAAACCTTATATCCACATGTGACAAATATAAAATAAATAAGACCACAGAGACAGAGCCGCTGCTCCAGGATAAACAGTAAGTGAGCTTTGCAGACAATACTTAGAACATTAAAAACATTTTCATCAGACTCTTTCACAGAATAATGAATCTTCATAGAATCCAGCTCAAGAACAGACAGACCATTGTTTGCAGCCCAGGGGAGGAAGCAGTTACCCATCAGTTTGGTTGAGAAACAGTAGCGTTGGCTGTGATCACAGTGATAGAGGCATGATGCTGCTGGCGACGCCGAGCTTACTTCGGTTTCCGAACTCTTCACTGTTTACCATCTCTCCTTTTACTGCACAGGGATCTAAGACGCGCAGGTCAAAGTGCAAAATCTACGCCCGCCATCAACTCTTCCACTATACAATGACAAGATTGACATTAGAGGGGTCATCAGTCACTCAGCACCAAGCAGAGGCCCTGCTGAATAGTGACTTCTTTTCTATAGTTATCTATGTTTTAAACGTCAGTATTATGGATTTACAATGTTATCTTAATTTCTGCTGTACAGCAGAGTGATTCAGTCACACGCTTGTTCTTTTCCATATTCCTTTCCGGTATGGCTTATCATAGGATAGTGCATATAGCTCCCCGTGCTCCACCATAGGACCGTGTGGCTTCTCTATATATAGTAATTTGCACGTGCTAATCCCAAACTCCCAATCCACCCCCTCCCACAACCCCCCCTCCCGGCAACCACGTCGGCCCTCTGCGTCTGTGAGTCTGTTTCTGTCTCACAGACTCATTCATTCCTGTCATAGTTTAGATTCCACATATAAGTTATATCATGTGGTACTTGTCTTTCTCTTTCTGACTTCATTCACTTAGTTTGATCATCTCTAGGTCTGTCCACGTTGCTGCAAATGGCATTATTTCAAGTCCCACTCCTGGGCATCTATCCAACAAAATTCTAATGAATGCTTTTCCAGCAGTTGGCAAGCATAAAACCCTGGGCTTCTGGGCAAGAGAGTTCTCTGCCTCTCCTGTCTTTGGCCACCTGATGTGAAGAGCTGACTTGAAAAGACCCTGATGCTGGGAAATATTGAAGGCAGGAGGAGAAGGGGATGACAGAGGATGACATGGGTGGCTGGCATCATCGACTCACTGGACTTGAGTTTGAGTAAACTCCGGGAGTTGCTGATGGACAGGGAGGCCTGGCATGCTGCAGTCTATGGGTTCGAAGAGTTGGACACAACTGAGTGACTGGACTGAACTGAGCTGTCTGTAGACAAGGGCTCCAACCGATGAAGGTGGAATGGATGACAGGGGAGGGGCATCTTAGCTGCGGGAGAAAAATCCACAAGACCACATGTGCCTTCTGATTTTCTGCACAAAAATAACTGCACATCTTGGGATCTAATGGCCTGAGGGTCAAGCGATTGTGTCTGTAATTCTTTACAGGTTTCAAAGCATTTAAAGCAGATGGTACCAACTATTAAACACTGAAGGTGCCCTTCAGCACTGTTTGTCCAAGTCTGGCACACAGGCCATGCACACCCAAACCCCCAGGAGAGCTCCTGATACACGCCTGAGAGAGGGAGTCAGAAGGCAGTGTCTCTGCTGTTTCCAGCTCTCTTGGTGATTCTTTCATGCATTGAGGCTGAATAACTGTGTGCTCTGTCGTGTCTGACTCTTTGTGACCCCTTGGACGGTAGCCCACCAGGCTCCTCTGTCCACGGAATTTCCCAGACGAGAGTCCTGGCGTGGGTTGCCACTTTCTTCTCTAGGGAAGCTTCCCGAACCAGAAACCGCACCTGTGTCTCTTACTGCACTGGCAATCCAATTCTTTCCCATTAGCGCCACCAGCCCTGGCTAAAGGAGCTTCCTGGGACTTCCTGGTGGTCCAGTGACTAAAACAGCATGAGCCCAGCGTACAGGGCCAGGGTTTGATCCCTGGTCAGGGAACCAGACAGATCCCACGTGTTGCAACTAAGAGTTCACATGCCGCAACTAAAGATCCCATGTGCTGCAGTGAAGATCCTGTGTGCCACCACGAAGATCCAGCATGGCCAAATAAATAAATAAATATCTTTCCAAACATAAATAAGTAAATAAAAGAACATCAGTTCCGACATCCTGTAGTCGCCTTTCTCCACATCCTTGGCGTGGCGCACACCACTGGGATGCTGACACCTCTACGCTCGGGCTTTTTCCATAAAAGGGATTTTTTCCCACTTTGGTATGAATTTTCTTTCATGGAAAATACACTATGTAGGTGAAAGATGCTTGACTTTGGGATTTGCTATTCATTTATACTACTGCTCTTCCATAGATTAAAAAAACAACAACAACAGGGAACACATATATGTGTGTTTCATTTCGTGTGATATCTCCATCTTTCTCTGTAATAAAGAGCAGGTACGCAGATCAACCAGAATAAGGCTTAGATACCAGCTGATGTGATTGCAGAGCTGAGGGAGCTTCCAGAAAATTTACATGCCCAGCTATGGCTCCAAAGACAAAACACACACATAGTATTTCCAGCTCCAGATCCAAGAGGCTCCCTGGGTGTCTACACTGAGGACCCCTGCCTGCCACCCATCATGCCTGGAGGTCTTGGACCTGGAGGTCCCAGAAGATACAAACACCAAGGGACACCATTCACAGGGTGAGAATCCGAAGCCTTCTGATCCAGCCGCTGCATTTTGGGCTTGCACATGTGTTTCTGTAAGTCTTTCCACGACGTTTTCAGCTTGATACGATCGGGTGTTTTCTGATCTTAGAACATGGGCTTGCTCCTGCCAGTCATCTGCTTCACAGTGAGACAACTCTGTATCAAAACTTGGTAGCAGTCAGCGACCACAGCCATGAAACTAAAAGAACTCTTGCTCCCGGGAAGAAAGCTGTGGCAAACCTCGCGGCTGCTGCTGCTGCTGCTGCTGCTGCTGCGTCGCTTCAGTCGTGTCTGACTCTGTGCGACCCCATAGACGGCAGCCCACCAGGCTCCCCCATCCCTGGGATTCTCCAGGCAAGAACACTGGAGTGGGGTGCCATTTCCTTCTCCAGTGCATGAAAGTGAAAAGTGAAGGGAAGTCGCTCAGTCATGTCCGACTCTTAGTGACCCCATGGACTGCAGCCCACCAGGCTCCCCCATCCCTGGGATTCTCCAGGCAAGAACACTGGAGTGGGGTGCCATTTCCTTCTCCAGTGCATGAAAGTGAAAAGTGAAGGGAAGTCGCTCAGTCATGTCCGACTCTTAGTGACCCCATGGTCTGCAGCCCACCAGGCTCCCCCGTCCCTGGGATTCTCCAGGCAGGAACACTGGAGTGGGTTGTCATTTCCTTCTCCAATGCGTGAAAGTGAAAGTGAAGTGCTCAGTCCTGACCGACTCTTAGCGACCCCATGGACTGCAGCCCACCAGGCTCCTCCATCCATGGGGTTTTCCAGGCAAGAGTACTGGAGTGGGGCGCCATCGTCTTCTCTGGACAAACCTGGACAGCATATTAAAAAGCAAAGATATCACTTTGCTGATAAACGTCTGTGTAGTCACAGTTATGGTTTCTCCAGCAGTTGTGTACAGACAGGAGAGATGGTCCATAAAGAAAGCTGAGCACTGAAGAACTGATACTTTTGAATTGGTGTTGGAGAAGACTCTTGAGAGTCTCTTGGATGGCAAGGAGATCCAACCAGTCCATCCTAAAGGAAATCAGTCCTGAATATTCATTGGAAGGACTGATGCTGAAGCTGAAGCTCCAATACGTTGGTCACCTGATGCAAAGACCTGACTCATTTGAAAAGACCCTGATGCTGGGAAAGATTGAAGGTGGGAGGAGAAGGGGACGACAGAGGATGACACGGTTGGATGGCATCACCGATTCAATGGACATGAGTTTGAGAAAACTCTGGGAGACAGTGAAGGATAAGGAAGCCTGGCACGCTGCAGTCCGGGAGTTGCAAAGAGCCAGACGTAAGCTAGGGACTGAGCAGCAGCCGCCGCTTGGCACCGCTGCTGCCTTAATGAGCTTGCCCGAGAGTTATGCCGTTTACTAACCGCACGGGCTTGAACCGGGCACCGAATTTCCCTGTGCTGTTTCCCTGCCTGTTAAACTGGCCTAAGAATAAGAATCATTCATCCACATTATAGTTTTCTTTTATGTCAGTGGCTAATATAATGTAGTAAAGTGCTTTATCCAGCACCTGGCACATAAGCTCTATGTAAATATTATTATTATTATCCCTTAAGATGATTTGTGCAAACAAGCGAGAGTTCTTTGGCCAAAAATGGTGTTTTCAGGAACAATATCTATTTTATACTCCTGATTGTATATGTTTGTGTGTGTATGTGTGTGTGTGCTGCATGAATATATGATATATCATCTATCAGTTTGAATTTTAGTGCTAAGGAAACTATGTCTATCATGCATTTGTGTATCCTGGGATATCTTTGATTATTTTTATTTAGAAATAGAAATATATTTTAGAGTATAGATAGGTTCTTAGGTTCAGAAATAATAGTAACTGCCATTTATTAGGTACTTAGAATTGACCAAACCCTTTCTATTCATAATCTTGTCTCATATTTATAAAAATCCTTTGAGCCAAGCTTTAATAGGCCCAACTTATATAAGAGATAGTTCATGGTCCCAGAAGTTAAGCAACCAGACCAAATAGCAATAATATAGTAGATATTTAAGCCCAGTTTTTCTTTTTCTTTGTTTCTTTTTTTTTCTGGCCAATGATTTTTCATTTATTTTCAGAAGTGTACAAGATTCACTATAATCTAACTTTAGAACATTGTTTACCATCCCTACTGTTTTTTCTTTAAAATCAATTTTTTTTTCACTCTACTTAATCTTCTCCCAAATTAATGAGTCTTTAATTAGTGAGCTTTAAAGGTAGTGATGCCAAGATTTCTGTTAGGTCTTCTTATCTACTTTGGTCATCTACCCATCCACCCATCCAACAAACTTTTCTTGAAGAGACAATTTGCTATGCAACTGGGATTTTTAAAAAAGCTTAAGACCTAGCATCTGCCTTGAGAAGTTCACACTTTAGAAAGCAAACGGATGTGCACATGAATAAATGTAAATTTGCTAGGCTTCCCTGGTGGCTTAGACAGGAAAATAATCCTCCTGCAATGCAGGAGACCTGGGTTCGATCCCTGGGTTGGGAAAATCCCCTGGAAGAGGGCACGGCGACTCACTCTAGTAGTCTTGCCTGGAGAATCTCCAGGGACAGAGGAGCCTGGTGAATACAGTCCATGGAGTCACAGAGTCAGGCACGACTGAGAGACTAGGCACACACAGCGTACTAGGAAAGTGGGCAAACGCTGTGAGAGCCCAGAGAGAGGTGCTTACTAACTTCTAGGTGGAAGAGAGACCAGGAAGCCAGCACAGGCTTCCAGATGAGATGAGGAGTTGAAACTAGTCTAGAGCCAAATAGGAAGGGATGCTACAATCTTTCTAAAGGATGATGTGCTGGTCCTCAGAGGCCTGGCAAGTTTTTTTCAGACAGCTAGAGACATTGATAAGAGGATTCTTTCAGTTCAGTTCAGTTGCTCAGTTGTGTCCGACTCTTTGCGACCCCATGAATCGCAGCAGGCCAGGCCTCCCTGTCCATCACCATCTCCCTGAGTTCACTCAGACTCACGTCCATCAAATCCGTGATGCCATCCAGCCATCTCATCCTCAGTCGTCCCCTTCTCCTCCTGCCCACAATCTCTCCCAGCATCAGAGTCTTTTCCAATGAGTCAACTCTTCTCATGAGGTGGCCAAAGTATTGGAGTTTCAGCTTTAGCATCATTCCTTCCAAAGAAATCCCAGGGTTGATCTCCTTCAGAATGGACTGGTTGGATCTCCTTGCAGTCCAAGGGACTAGGTTGTGTCAAATCCCCTCACCACAGACCGTGGGGAACAGGAGTGGGAGGGGATGAAGGATGAATGAAAGTGGAATTGCCTGGCATCTCAACAGAGGCTACTTGGAACTGATTTCATTGGTTCAACTGCCTAATTCCTCAGGCAATTACATGTGTAAAAATTATCTGATGTTCTACCTTGTATTTCCTTTCTTTTTCCATCCTGCTATCCTCTTTTCCAAGCAAACTGCAAGATTCTTGAGAGGAGCACAGTGTGAAACAACTGGAAATGAAATCAGAACAACTCCTCAGCCAAGTCACTGTTCTAGTGGTGAATTCAGAAATGACATCTGACAGAGATTCATCCTTTTAAATCAAACTCTCATCCCTGACATTGTTTCTCCTGTAACTCGAGAGTTTTGAAACACAGTGTTTCACCATCCCCTGAAAACCAAAGCACTTTCCACTTGTGAGAATAATTTACAGAGAGGGAAGAGAGTTTGTGTGACTTTTCAGAATCAAAAGGAAGGACTGAACATCAATTGCTATTCAGATGCAACAGCAAGATCCAGAAATCTCTCCTCAGTGAATAAAGTTATTTGGAGAAGTATTTATTTATTAAAAATTTGCATGTTGCTAAGATACGAATCTGCAACAGGCAGAGTGCTTTGCTAAAGTTGCCAGCTCCTGGAGGGCAGTGTGCTGTGGGTGTGGGCTACCCTTGACTGCCAAGCAAGAGCCCTCTGTCCTTTCCAGGGCAGTGGCGTCTGGACATCGTACCCCTGTCCTGCCCTTTTCTGGGGGCCAGAACTAACTGCTCTTGGAAAATTGGTGGACAAATCCCCACATTCAGTGGATTGTCTCTTGTTTTCATTTTCCATCATAAGAAAAACCCCCTTGATCCCTTTGTAAATTTTAGACAGAATTTTGGTCAAACACATTGTGAAATATTTGTCTTCTTGCTGTAAGTTGCCTGTATTTGTTTTGTGCCTTTAGCTTTAGCAAATGGCTTGTGATGTAAAGTTACTGAAGCAGGAACATTGGGATGGGTGATGAGCGACGTGGAGCCTTATGCAGAAAGAAAGAGGACATTCTCATGGTTCACTGATGTGTGTAAAGTATTGATAACAAAAGCTAAGACCAAGGGGTTAAAATTTCACAAAGAGAGTTTGACTTCACATAGAAGCATGCTTTGGAACTGATAATGTCATCTGGCAGTCAAGCCAGGGTGCAGATGCTGAGAAAGCTGGCTTTGGAGATGTCATGCCTGGCTTAGAACTCTGGCTCAGCCACTACCCACGTGTCCTCAGAAAACTTGCATCACTCCTCTGGGTCTCATCTGTGTTATTTGTAAAATAAGGATAATCGTAGTGCAGAAAGCACAGAATTACTAAGAAGATCAAGAGAAAGACGTGAATGGCTTAGCACACTTCCCTGTAAATAGGAACAATAAAAACGACTCCAGTCTAGTTAACATTTACTGAATGCCTCATGTGTGCAGTCATGGTGCCAAGAGTTATATAGATGACCTCATCCTGTCTTCCTAATGTGCTGAATGCTGTCACTTCAGTTGTGTCTGACTCTTCGTGACCCCATGGACTGCAGCCCACCAGGCTCCTCTGTGCATGGGATTCACCAGGCAAAAATACTGGAGTGGGCTGCCATGCCCTCCTCCAATTTTCTCAGTAACCATAAGTTGTCGGAAATCTTATGACTCCCCACCTTAGAAATTAAAAATACAAAGGTGTTAAGTGAGGTACAGAGGCCCAAGGTCTCACAAGCCTAGGATAAAGATTCTAACTCATGCAGTGATTTCAGAGTCCGAGGTTAAAACCGCTGATCCTGTTCTTGGTTTTAGAATATGCTTGGCACATTGTAAGCCTTACATAAATATTAGCTATTCCTTCTCTTATTATTAACTATCAGTAGATGCCTTGGAAAGCACAGACCTGGAACTATTCAGAATTTGGTTCATCATTCTCGAAGAATTCTGGATGAAGGATGACTGCAGTTTGTAGAAAATTATTAGTTGGCCTTAAATGACCCTTTCAACTCTGCAGTGGCTTTGGAACAAGCTGATGAGGATTAAAATTCTCATTGTGCCACTTTCTGCACTTCCCCAGTGGCAAAACAGTAAAGAATTCACCTGGAATGCAGGAGCCAAAGGAGACGTGGGTTGGATCCCTGGGTCAGAAAGATCCCCTGGAGGAGGGCACGGCAGCCCACTCCAGTGTTCTTGCCTGCAGACTCCCATGGACAGAAGAGTCTGTCCTGCTTCTTGCTGCCGCTGCTGAGTCGCTTCCAGTCGTGTCCGACTCTGCGCGACCGTATAGACGGCAGCCCACCAGGCTCCCCGTCCCTGGGATCCTCCAGGCAAGAGCACTGGAGTCCATAGTGTCACAAAGAGACAGACAGGACTGAACAACTGAGTACGCATGCTCTGCCACTTGCTGGTTCTGTGACCCTGGACAGGCTGTGTAACATCTGTGAAAATTTCAGTTGCCTGAAAAGTCCCAAGAGTAACATCCACACTGAAAGGGGGTGAGTGGAAGTCCCGTGTGTAGACCTGCACGCGCGGACTGATGCACGGTACTTGGAGGGCGACAGCAGTAACTTCTCACGTTACCGCATTATTATACCGACTGGCCTCTTCCTTCTTCGATCGGTTTCACTGTCCAGTCTCGTCTTTTCACGTTGTTGGGCTGCTTAGTGTCTTAGAACAGAAACGTTTTGCAGATGGTTCTGTCACTCTGTCAAACAGAAACACAGAATTGGGTGCCCAAGGTTAAAGGAAGATGGAAAAGACCAGAAGGAGCCACCGAAAGTGGAGGGAGTGGTGCTGAAAGCTGGAGGGGACGAGGCCAGGAGATCTGCGCGGCTGACTGCTCGTGGCCGCCTGAATCTGGGGCCACAGCCAAGGACGGCTAACGCTGAAGAGGGGTGACAGCGATGGGCGTCCGCAGGTCACCGCCGAGCTGGTGCATCCCCAGCAGCTGGCCCGCGCGGACCCAGCGGGCTCACCCGGTTTCCCCTCCAGAGGCGCAGGCAGTAAGCCACCGCGGCCGCTCCTGGCCTCCCCGTGAGAACCGTGGTGCGCCCTGCCCTTAACCAGAGGACAAAGAGGGCGTTCCAACAGGGCTGAGCGGCCCTGATGGGACGGAACCCAGGGGCATCCCCCAAAGGCAGCACACGCAGGTAGACATCCTGGGTCCAGGTTACGCGTCTGACTCCTTGAGGATGGCCACAAGCTCACATATTTCTTTATAAAATTATTTACCTGGATCCCAAAGAATTTAAAGTCCTTTTATGAGAGGAAAGCAGAAGTTATTTGCAGGTTTATTTTACTGTGAAGGGTTTCTATTCCTTGGCAGGCTTCAGGCTGCGAAAAGGGAGGGGCACTGGGAAGATGGGGCATCACAAAGGAAGCGGCGGGAGCAGAAGATTCCGCCCCGCGCTCCCCGCACCGTGGCTACGCTGTCGCTAACGCCGCGATTGGCTTCTCGCGTCCAGGCTTCTTACGCTGTCATTGTGGCACCTTTCTTTGCTGATGTATCAAGCCACTATTACATGCTTGTTGGCATCTCATCTATTTAAGGGAAACAAGTGATCACCCGTTGCCAAGGAGGCTAATAAGGAGTGTGCAAGCAAAGACTGCAGAGCTCTCGTTGGAAGATAACAAGTGGCTGGTATTTTATTTTCGATTAAATCGTAAACTACCTCATTGTTTGAAGAAAAATTATCTTCTTTCTCCCATTATAAAAAAAAAGCACAACAAAAACTAGAGCACTTATTTAAAAGCTAAGTCTAGGGACTTTTGAAAAATGAAATAGATGAACATGATCGAACAAAAATATTTTGGAAAATAAGAATATCTGATAAGTTTCCCTAGAAAGAAAATTAATTTGGGGGATTTTGAAACGTTTTCCTCTCTATCAGAGAAACCTGCAACAAAAATATGGCCCAATTGTTTCTTTCAAAAATTAAATAAGACACGAGGCTATGGATATGAACTGTAGATTTTCACAGACTCTGTGACACATGTTTCAAGGAAGTCACATGGGCTTTAAACAAAATTAGGGAGATCTGGGTATTCTTTTTCAGCCTCAGTGGTTGGCTGCCAATCTGGCCCAAATGCTCATCATCTTGCGTTCCTTCCTTTGCTCATAAAACAGAGAAAATGACATTTCCCACAAGCATGGTTGCAAAAGTTACATGAGATAGCATTTATTAACTATCTACAATATGTAATTTTCATGTACCTCTCAATACTGTGTTATCATCATTGAATTCAAGCTTTCATTCGATATCTGCATTTACTTACAGTTAACAAATATGAATAAGACACCTCACAGTCTCTAAACTCAGAATTGTTACAGCAGTCTAATAAGTGATTCAGATAAATAAAATATAATTTTAATACTAAGTTTTCAGTATGATTACAGAGTCCACATGTAAGGCCAGCTACAGTAACAGATCAATATCTAAGTCTTAGCAGTTTAACACTTCAATGATTTCAACATGTGTGTTTCTAATGGTTAGGTGGATGGACTTCCCATGTTTACGTAGGACCCAGGATCCTTTCAGCCTCTTCTGAAAAATCTGCTTCGTCTTCAGTGTAGCAGGCAGAGAGGACCAAGGATTACCCTAGAGGGGTTCTCTAAAGCCAGACCTGGAAGAGTTGCACGTCACTCTGCTTGAATTGCATTGTAACTGATTGGCTAGAAATCAGTTCCAAAGCCACCCTCACCTGTAAGGGAGACTGGGAAGGGTCCACTAGCTTTGAGCCCAGGAGGAAGCAAGTGGTTTATAGTCTCTGCAGCCCAGAATCAAGCACACATACCGAGACAAAGCAAACAGGGCTACAGACTTCAGTCTAAGGTGAGTGGTGAAAGGGAGTGAGGAAAGACTTCCTGGAAGAAGGGATCATTGGGCTTTGCTGAAAAAACAAACAAACAAACAAAAAACGTGCTATCTAAGCAACATTGGACACAAGAGGGTGCTTGAGGAGGCGGAAACAACAGAAGTAGAGATTTAGAGAAAAAGGGGCTTCCCTGGAGGTGCTGCAGCAAAGGATCCGCCTGCCAGGGCCACAGACGTGCGTCTGAGCCCTGACCCAGAGATGCCGCGTGCAAGGAGCAGTCTGAGCCCTGACCCAGAGATGCCACGTGCAAGGAGCAGTCTGAGCCCTGACCCAGAGATGCCGCAGAAGCGGAGCCCGTGCCGCACTGAGGCCTGCGTGCCCGGCTTCCCCTGCACCCTGGGATCCCCAGCCAGAGAAGCCACTGCAGCAGCAGGTAGCCTGCTTGCAGCAACTAGAGCAGAGCTCGTGCAGCAACGGAGACCTGACACACCAGAAATCATTATGACTTTTAAAAAGGTTCAGAAGAATTCAGGCTATATGAAGTGATGGAATAAACAGTGTGATGCATAGAGGGTACCGAGGTGGTTCAGTATTACTGGAGCAAAGCAACATGCTATGGAGTGTGACATTAGGTGATAAGGAAAGGGTGGAAGAAAAATAATAAATAATTTTTAAATTTAATATTTCTTGTTGTTGTTCAGTCGCTCGGTCACGCCCGGCCTTTCAGACCCCACGGACTGCAGCACGCGGGGCTTCCCTGTCCTAGACTACCTCCTGGCGTTTGCTCAAACTCCTGTCGGTTCTTCACAGCACCAGACACCACGCCGCTGAGCACCGTTTCCGCTTTGGCCCAGTCGCTTCATTCTCTCAGTGACTGCCCTCTTCCCTCGTAGCATACTGGACACCTTCCAACTGGGGGAAGGGGTCATCTTCTGGTGTCATAATTTTTGCCTTTTCTACTGTGAAGAAGGCTGAGCACTGAAGAACTGATGCTTTAGAACTGTGGTGTTGGAGAAGACTCCCGAGAGCCCCTTGGACTGCAAGGAGATCCAACCAGTCCATTCTGAAGGAGATCAGCCCTGGGATTTCTTTGGAAGGAATGATGCTAAAGCTGAAACTCCAGTACTTTGGCCACCTCATGCAAAGAGTTGACTCATTGGAAAAGACTCTGATGCTGGGAGGGATTGGGGGCAGGAGGAGAAGGGAATGACCGAGGATGAGGTGGCTGGATGGCATCATGGACTCAATGGATGTGAGTCTGAGTGAACTCCGAGAGATGGTGATGAACAGAGAGGCCTGGCCTGCTGCAATTCATGGGGTTGCAAAGAGTCGGACACGACTGAGCGACTGAACTGAACTGATTGTTCATAGGGTTCTCGCGGTAAGAATACTGGAATGGGTTACTATTCCCTCCTCCAGTGGACCATGTTTTGTCAGAACTTTACACTATGCCCCAGCCGTCTTGGGTGGCCCTGCACGGCCTGGCTCATAGCTTCACTGATTGCACAAGCCCCTTTGCCACAACAAGGCAGTGATCTGTGAAGGGGAATATTTATTGACTACTTATTAAACACCAGGCCCAGTTCTAACATTTTATGTGTATTAGCTAATTTGATCCTCAGCAATCCTGAGTCAGGCAGATCCCCTAGAGGAGGACATGGCAACCCACTCCAGTCTTGTCTGGAGCATCCCGTGGAAAGAGGAGCCTGGTGGGTTGCAGTCTATGAGGTCACGAATTGTGGACACGACTGAAGTGACTATGAGGTGGGCATGGATTATCCTATGACAAGGGTGAGGGAATTATCCTATGACAAGGGTGAGGGAGAGAGGACATAGTCTGTCCATGAACACAGAGTGATTACATGATAGAGCTGGGATTCAGACCTAGGCTATGAACTCCCAATCATAACCGTAAACATTTGAACAAGTCTAGTATAAGACCCTAACAGAAGGTCACACTGGCTATGGGGGACTAACTGCATCAGAGTGAGCAGGGGAGAGGAGCTGCACAGCGAAACCTGCACTCCGAGTCTAGCTCACTCTGGGGCTGCTGGGGGTGAATTGGGCTTCCCAGGTGGTGCTACCTCTGGGCAGTGCAGGAGGTAATGAACCCTCTGGCCAGTGCAGGAGGCATCACAGACATAGGCTAGATCCCTGAGTGGAAAGATCCCCTGGGGGAGGGCAGGGCAACCCGCTCCAGTATTCTTGCCTGGAGAATCCCATGGACAGAGGAGCCTGGTAGGCTGCAGTCCACGGGGTTGTATCGAGTTGGACATGACTGCAGGCACTTAACACGTGTGCGTGCATGGAGGTGAATTATTAAATGTTTATCCACATGAGTGTACGCTGAACTCCCCTGAGTTTATTAATCCACAAACAGCTGGGGTGAACCAGCAGAGTTTCTGGTTTGGTCACCCTGAAGTGAGGTCTAAGGTGTGTATTTCTAAGACGTTCCCAAGAGATGCTGTGCCCACATTTTGAGAATTACTGATGAGAAAGGGTAAGAATGAAAAGCGTATCTGGGTTGGCAGTAGCTAACACTTGGGGTTATAAAGAGTAGGTATGTAATATCCGATTCCCTGCTCCTTTGTTAGAATATTATCATTTTTTGTTCTATTTTCTGAATTATAAAATGTCTATGAGATGTTTTTTTGATTGATACTGTGAGCTTAGTAGCTCAGTTGTGTCTGACTCTTTGTGACCCCACAGACTTCAGCCCACCAGGCTCCTGTGTCCGTGGGATTTCCCAGGAAAGAGCACTGCAGTGGGTTGCCATTTCCTCCTGCAGGGGATGCTCCTGACCCAGGGACCCAAACTGCATCTCCTGTGCCTCCTGCCTTGCCAGAGGGCTCTCTACCTGCCGAGCCTTCAAGGACGTCCCTTTTGATTGGTAGTTACCACCAACAGGAACAATAGACTTAAGCAACTGTGTGTATTTACACCACAGTAAATACACTGTGTTAGCTTGCTAGGGTTGCCGTGACAAAACGTCAGAGTATGCAGCTTAAACAACAGAAACTTGTACTCCCCGCTCTGGAGGCCAGAACTCCGGGACCAGAGTGCCGGCAGACTGTTTCCTTCCGATGCCTTTCTCCCCCGGCTCGTGGGTGTCAGCTTCTTGCTGTGTCCTCACGCGACCTGAATACGTGTGTCTGCAGCCATGGTGTTTCTTTGTCTTTTTGTAAGAACACTGGTCATACTAGGTTAGGTCCCATTGGATTAGGGCCCCACTTTATGGGCCTCATTTTAATCTAAATACCTCTTTGAAGGTTTTATTTGCAGATAGGGAGGGAGCGTCACTCAGTCATGTCCGACTCTGTGTGACCCCATGTGGACTGTAGCCCACCAGGCTCCTCCATCCATGGGATTTTCCAGGCAAGAGTACTGGAGTGGGTTGCCATTTCCTTCTCCAGGGGATCTTCCCAACCCAGGGATCAAACCTGGGTCTCCTGCATTGCAAGCAGATGCTTTACCCTCTAAGCCACCAGGGAATTAGAATTCATCCATACATTTGGTTTTGACTCAGTTATCACTTTAAAGGCTCTGTCTCCAAATACAGTTATATTCTGAAGTACAAGGTTCTGAGATCTCAATATATGAATTTTGGAGAGATATAATTCTGTTCATAAATCTGCTAATTTAAATCTACTACAAAGTGTTAAGTCTTTGGCGTATGGCAGCAGTGATACTGGGGGACTCGGTTTCCCCAGATTGCCCAGTTACTGGCACCTGCATCTTATTCTTTAGTCAAACAGCTAAAGCAAGATTGTTCATCCTTCAGATCTAGACAGAGCTCCAGTGTTGCTCTGCCATGCAGCCTGTATACTCAGGACAAAATATTCTGTTGAATACAGGTACCGCATACATTACTAGAGAGCATATTAAATGGCACAGCCCAAGGAAGGAGAATTTGGTAATCTCTAGCAGACTTATATTGCATGTTTTTCACCCAGGAATATCAGTTGTAGGAATATATGCCATAAATACACTATCAAAGGTATGAAAAGAACGTCAAGAGCATTCATCGCACTATTACATTATTATTTTACTAAAATCAAAATACTGAAAATAATGCCCAAAGGTTAATGTGTGTCAGTTAAACTATGATACATTCATATGGTGGAGAATCATGCAGATGAGAAAATGAATGAGGAATATATCCATATACTACCATATCTAGGGTATATAATTATATGAAAAAGCAAGGCAGAGTAAATTCTGTATGGAATGCTACTATTTATTTAAGAAATAATATAAATTATGCAAGCAATTTAAATGTCTGTAGAGGAAGGGGAGATAGGGTAGAAGAAATGGAAACAATACTGTTTATAGAAGTATATTGTCTGTAGTTTTAAAAATGCTTTACTGAGGTAGAATGATATCCAGTAAATTGCATATATCTGAAGTTAACATTTACTAAGTTTTGACGTGTATACATCCATTAAATTAACATCATAATTGTGAGAATAATCACCCATCATTCCCAAAAAATCATTTGCGATCTCTTCCCTCTCCAAATACCTTCCATATCTCCACAGGGCCATCTCTAATATTCCTTCTGTCACTAGAGAATTTTAAAATTTTTTCTAGAACTTTATTTAAATGGATTCACACAGGATGCACTCTTTTTGTATATCATTTCTTACTCAGAAGAGTTATTTTGAGATACATCTACATTGCTGATGGATCAATCAGTCATTACTTTTCATTTTTAGATGGTATTCCACTGCACTGGCATTGGCATGCCGGTTTTTTATTGATGCTATTGGTAGATATTTGGATTGCTCTAAGTTTTTGGCTACTACAAATGAAGTTATTATGAATGGTTGGGTGCATTGTACTGATATACGGTTTCATATCTCTTGGTTAAATATCTCCAAGTGAAATGGCTGGGTCTTATGGACCGCATATGTTTTACTTTTTAAAGAAATTGCCAGGCTGTTTTTGCAAAGTAATTGTAACAACCAGCAGTTTATGAGAGCTTCCAAATTCTCTACGTTCTCCCCACATGGGATGCTGACACGCAGTATGGCCACCTCTTTTGGTTTTAGCTGTTCTGGTAGATGTGTAGGAAGGGCTTCCAAGGTGGTGCAGTGGTGAAGAATCTGCCTGCCAAGGTACGAGATGCAGGAGACGCGGACAAAGTCCCTGGGCTGGGAAGACCCCTGGAGGAGGAAATGGCAACCCACCCCAGTATGCCAAGGTACGAGATGCAGGAGACGCGGACAAAGTCCCGGGGCTGGGAAGACCCCCTGGAGGAGGAAATGGGAACCCATCCCAGTATGCTGTCGACTGAAAAAGATGCACGATGTGAGCATTGTGAGTTATGTTTTATTTGGGGCAAAATGAGGACTCAGCCTGGGAGACAGCACCTCGGAGAGCTCTGAGGAACTGTTCCAAAGATGTAGTGGGGAAAGTCGATATATAAGATCCTGGTGAAGTGGGAGTTCAATGCAGACAGGAGCTTACTTTACAAAAAAGGTTTCCTGCTAGTCATGAGGAGCTGATGTCACCATGAAGGGATCTAGAGCTTTTCTAGACGTTAAGAGATGCAGGATTGGGATCATGAAATCAGTTCCTGAAAATGTCGAAGATCTAAAGACCTGTTGCACCAGTTTCCCTGGAGCACAGTGTGCCCCACTCTCTACCCTGACTTCCCCTCAGGGCGTGTCGAAGGTCAGCAGCTGCAGCAGCTCAGGGTGCAGTCTCAGCAGAGGCAGCGGGCAAATGCCCTGTGGTTCGGTCACTGGTAAATGCTCTTGGCAAGTGCCAATCTGTGGCTGCCAGTGCTTGCTTGGGCAGTCCCAATCCGAGAGGAGCCTGCTGGGCAACAAAGAGTCAGAAACGACTCATGGGGTCGCAAAAAGTCAGAAACGACTGAGCTACTGAGCAGGAAATAGATGTGCGGTATCTTACTGTGGTTTATTAGATGAAGGCCCGTCTAGTCAAAGCTATGGTTTTTCCAGCAGTCATGTGTGGATGTGAGAGTTGGACCATAAAGAAAGCTGAGTGCCAAGGAATTGATGCTTTTGAACTGTGGTATTGGAGAAGACTCTTGAGAGTCCCTTGGACTGCAAGGAGATCCAACCAGTCCATCCTAAAGGAAATCAGTCCTGGGTGTTCATTGGAAAGACTGATGTTGAAGCTGAAACTCCGGTACTTTGGCCACCTGATGTGAAGAACTGACTCACTGGAAAAGACCCTGATGCTGGGAAAGATAGAAGGCAGGAGGAGAAGGAGATGACAGAGGATGAGATGGCTGGATGGCATCACCGACTCAGTGGACATGAGTTTGAGAAAACTCCGGGAGTTGGTGATGGACAGGGAGGCCTAGTGTGCTGCAGTCCATGGGGTCTCAAAGAGTCAGACACAGCTGAGCGACTGAACTAAACTGAACTGAAGAATCTTATTGTGGTTTTAATTGCTTGTTCTAAAGACTGATGTTAAAAAAAAAAAAAAGGGTCACCTGTATATCTTCTTGGTGAAATGTGTCTTCAATGCTCTTTGTAATCTTTTAATTTACAAGAAAAATATAACTGTGGTCCTTCTGAAGACCAAAATACATTTCTCATATTGTATTTGGTCTTCCTTCACAGTTCCAGGCTCACAGCTCCCCAAACTCTTGGAATTTCCTAAGTGTTCAAAGTGACAAAGCGTGCCTTTTGCTGTGTTAATAAGGAGCCTTTTGGAAAGTCCTTGACCGTCTGATTAGGGAGCCCCACCCCTGACCTCCAGGGAGGGAAGAGGGGCTCAAGGCTAAATCACATGGATGGCCAGTGCTTTAGCCAGCCATGCCTGTGTGATGAAGCCTCAGTAAATACCCTAAAGGACGGGGTTCAGAGAGTTTCTGGTTAGGGGGCCACCTGGAGTTTGGGGGCCACGGTGCTCTCCAGTGCATGGAAGGCCCATGTACTCTCCCCCGTAGCATCTGGCTGTTCCCAACTTACATCCTTTATAATAAACAGGTCATCAACTAGATATAATGTTTCTCTGGTTCAGTGAGCTGCTCTAGCCAATTAATTAAACCTCAGAAGGGGATCATGGGAGCCAGTGGGTCAGAAGGACAGATACCAACTTGGACTTGTGACTGGCATCTGAAACCCAAGGTGGTCACTGAACTTCCAATCTATAGCCAGTAGGGTCAGAAGCATTTGGACTTGTAACTGGCCTCTGAAATAGGGGTGAGTGGGCAGTCTTGTGGTATTGAGCCCTCTATTGATGGAATCTAATGCTGTCTCCAGGTATACAGTATTAGAATTGAGTTGAATTTTCAGACAACCTAGCAGTATTGAAGGATTGCTTGTTGGAAGGTATGGGAAATCCCTCACTCTCATGTTGAAATTGGGTCCAGGAACCCTGAGTCTCACCTCTTGCCCCTTTTAATCAAGCTGTTTATTTTCTTATTATTGAAGTCTAAAGGAATATTTACATATTCTGGAGTCAAATCCTTTATCAGATATTTGCTTTGAAAAGATTGTTTTTTCCCCAACATATGGCTTTTCTTCTCATGTTCTTAACAATGTCATTCAAAAGGCAGAAGCTCTTGCATTTAGTGACTTCCAAGTTATGTTTTTTTCTTATGTTTCACGTTCTTGGGGTCAAATCTAAGTGACCCTTGACTATGCGAGGTTACAAAAGCTTTCTCATGTATTTCTTCCAGAAGTGCTATAACTTTACGTTTTACATTTGGATCTTTGAACTAGTTGTAAAAACGTTTGTATATGGTGCAAGACAGGAATCCAAAGTGGGTTTTCTGTTTGTTTGCTGTGTATTTCAGCTGAATGTTTCAGGAGTATTTGTTGAAAATACTGTAGTTTCCCCTATAAAATTTTCCTTGCACATTTACTGAAGATTCATTGACTACATAAGTGTGGGTCTATTTCTGGGCTATATATCTATGTTTCATCACCCTATTTGTCTGTCTTGGTGTAAATACCATATTATTTTTAATACTGTAGTTTTACATTCCCTTAAAATAGGGTAGTTTTAGTCTTCCAACTTTGATTGTTTTAGAAGGCTTTTTGGTGTTACCATATGGATTTTAAACTCAGCCTGTTAATTTCTACAAAACATCCTACTGGAGTTGATTGAAATTACGCTGAATCTATAAATAAATTTCAGGAGAGCTGGTAGGAAGCCAGTGTTGCACTCATTTGTTTTGGTTTTCTTTAATTTCTCTCAACTATGTCTAGAAGTTTTCAGCTACAGTTTTTCACATTTTCGTCAAAATTTTCCCCATGCATATATTTCATATTTTATGTTTTTCTGAGTGGAATCTTTAATATTTAAATATCTGATTATTTGCTGTCAGTATAAATAGAATTGATTTTTGTATACTCCTATCTTAAGATCTTGATAATGTCACTTCTTAACTGTAATGCTTTATTTTGGAGGCTATCAGATTTTCTACAAAGATTATCATGCCATCCGAGAATACTGATGGTTCCGCCTCCTCCTTAGCTGTCTGAACTTGTTTTCGTTCTTGTTTGCATCTCTGCACTAGCAATCACTCTACACGATGCTTGACAGAAGGATGGCTTCAGTTTGCGGCTGTGACAAATAAAATTTCCTTACTTCTTATTTTAGAGGGAAATTATTTAGCACTTCATGATTAAGTATAATATTAACTGGAAGCTTTTGTAGATGCCTTCTATTATGTTGAGAAAGTTCTCTTTGTCAGGTTGTGCAGAATTTTTCTCATGAATAGATATTAAATTTTGTCAAAAGCTTTTTTCTGAATCTATTGAAATGATAATATAGTTTTTCTTTTTCAGTCTGTCAATATGGTGAATTATGTTTAATGATTTTTAATGTAAATCCACTTTGCATTCCTAAGATAAACCTTACTGGGGAATGATGTGTCATCTTTTTATATATTGGGTGACTTCCTAAAATTTTGTGAAGAATTTTTGTGTCCAGTTTAATGTGTAATTCAGGTCTATAGTTTACTTTTTGGTAATATCTCTGCTCTCTGGTTTCTGTTTGTTTGTTTGGATTGTTTTATCAGACTCATTCCTTCCTCGTAGAATGAAGTGGGAAATATACTTTACTCTTGAATTATTTGGAAACTTTGTGTAAAACAAGTATTGTTTATTGCTTAAGCTTTTACTGAAATCCTCAAGGAAAGCCATCTGATCTTGAAGTTTTCTTTTTGGGAAGAATTTTCACTGCAAGTCCCATTTCATTAATAGATGTGGGACTATTCATGTTACCTAATTCTTTTTCAATGAGCTTTAGCAGTTTACGTCTTTAAGGAATTTGCTCATTTTATCTAGTTATAAAATATATTGGCATGAAATGGTTTCTATTATTCATTTATTTTTTTTTTAACATCCACACAATCTGTTTTGATGTCACGTCACATTTTACGTTTACAGTTGACCTCTTTTATCGTGATCAATCTGGCCAACATTTACCGGGTTGTATTGATCGCAAGTGATTTAATTGATTTTTCCCTTTTATTTCCTTATATTTATTTCTATTCTGACCTTTTTGTTTCCCTCTTTTGTTTTCTCTTTAAGTTGGAAGCTGAGCTCTTTGAGACCTTTTATCTTGCTTTCTTTTTCTCCTAATTTCCTCTCTCTTTCAGTACTCTATTAACTGTATGTCATACATTGTGATGGTGGAGAAGGGCCAACAGAGGATGAGATGGTTGTGTGGCATCGCCAGCTCAATGGACATGAGTTTGAGCAAACCCCAGGCGAGAGTGAAGGTCAGGGAAGCCTGGCACGCGGCAGGCTTGAGAAGAATGTGTATGCTGCTGGTTTTAGCTGGAGTGTTCAATAAATGTCAACTCAGGGCAAGCTGATTGATAGTCTTGTTCAACTGCTCTGTGTCTTTACTGAGTTTCTGTTTCCTTATATTAATTATTGAAAGAGACTTGCTAAAATCTCTGATGATAATGATGGATGTGCTTATTTCTTTTCTCAGTTCTATTAGTTTTTGCTTTATCTATTTTCAAGATCTATTGTGAATTGAAGAAACATTTAGGATTGTTACATCCACTTGAAGAACTGACCCTGTGGTCTTGAAATTACTCTTGATCCATGTAATGTTCTTTTCTCTAAGATCTGCTTTGCTTGTTATTAATATGGCCACTCACTTTATTATTATTATTATTATTGTGCGATTACCATCTTTTAGTTTATTTGTGGTTTTATTTTTAAAGTGAGTCTTTAACAGGCAGCATACTTACGTGCATGCTAACTCGCTTCACTTGTGTCCAATTCTTTGAGACCCTGTGGACTGTAGCCCGCCAGGGTCTTCTGTCCACGGGATTCTCCAGGCAAGAACACTGGAATAGGTTGCCACGCCTTCCATCAAGGGGATCATCCAACCCAGGGATCGAACCTGTGTCTCCAGCACCTTCTGCACTGGTGGGCAGATTCTTTACCACTGGTGCCACCTGGGAAGTCCAGGCAGCATATACTTGAGTGTTGTTCTATCATTTATTTATTTGCAAGAGCCTGGCTGTTTATTTAAAGAAGACTGAAGAATTATTCACAAAATGGACTTGAAGTTAAACATCTAAATAGCAAATGCATTCCTCTTGGTTTTACTTTTTTCAGTTCCCTGTGTGCTCAATCACTACTAAGTCATGTCCCACTGACTCTTTGTGACCCTGTGGACTGGGGGCCACCAGGCTCCACTGTCCATGGAATTTTCCAGGGAATAATACTGGAGTGGGTTGGCATTTTCTCCATCAGGGGATCTTCCTGACCCAGGGATGGAACCCATCTCCTACACTGGCAGGCAGAACTTTACCACTGAGCTACCTGGGAAGCCCCTTCAAAAGCCCATCACCCGCTTCTCCTTCCAGGACATTGTAGCCTTGTGTCATCCCAGGCCCTCCAGTGGGGGAGTGTGCAGGGAATGGGATGGTTATCAGGCAGCATTTCAGGAGTGTTAATGGCACACACTCCATTTTTTTCTCAACCTTTGAGTCAGTGCTCAGCTGCAGGGCGTATGAAGCACTTTAACAGCAGAGTTTGCTAGGAATTGTGTATGGATGTGAGAGTCGGACTGTGAAGAAAGCTGAGCATGACATGACTGAGTGATTCGGTGCTACATCTACATACGTCTGTGCTTTTTCAGATTCTTTTCCCATATAGGCTATTACAGAATATTGTTCTATGCTGCACGGTAGGTTCCCTGTGCTACTCAGTAGGTCTTTATTGGTTATCTATTTTGTATACAGCAGTGAATATTATTCTTTTACTCAAGCCTACATTCTCTGCTTTTTTGAGTGGACTATTTACATTTAAAGTGACTATAATATTCTGTTTACATTTATTAATTTCTTACTTATTTTCTATTACTATTTGTTTTCTTCCCTTTTGTCTTCTACATCTGTCTTGAGAAACTTGGATATTTGTTGAAGGGATATTTGTGATATTAAAGCATTACAGGTAACCAGCTATCAGGAGCAGTAGTACGATTGTGATTGTTTTATTAACATAAACACATTTTTTTTTAGAAACACAAAGTGAGAATTTGTGACTGTAATGATAAGATAGTTGAGATTTTTTTTCAAAATAATGTGAGAAGTTTAAGTATGTGGGTCTATGGATGAAAAAAAAATTGGTTCTAAGTTAATGAAAGTGATGGATTCCTAAGAGTTTATTATACTGTTCTATCTTGTTTGCATTTGACATTTTCCATAATAAAATATTTTTAAATAAGAAAATCCAAATCAGATTTTAAGACTGACCTGACAGAGTTGTGTTTGGGATAAATTCTTGGTGCAAATCCCATAGCAAATAACTGGCCCGCCATCAACTTCACAAACAGGTGCAAAGTCTCACAGTAAGGATTTGTACGACATACGCTTCACTGACTTATAAAGCTCTGGGGACTGTCTCATCCCTACCTGAACCCACCCATTAGTAGAAGTTAGAAAGTTGTCACTTCTTTCTTTAGGGCACAGCCTTCAATAAGTTGCTATGGCGATGTGTTAAATAAACTCTCAGGCATTCACCTCATGGCAAGTAGATGGGGAAACAATGGAAACAGTGACAGACTTTGTTTTTTGGGGCTCCAAAATCACTGCAGATGGTGACTGCAGCTATGAAATTAAAAGATGCTTACTCCTTGGAAAGAAAGTTATGACCAACCTAGATAACATATTAAAAAGCAGAGACATTACTTTGCCAACAAAGGTCCATCTAATCAAGGCTATGGTTTTTCCAGTAGTCATGTATGGATGTGAGAGCTAGATTACAAAGAAAGCTGAGCACCACCGAAGAATTGATGCTTTTGAACTGTGATGTTGGAGAAGACTCTTGAGAGGAGTCCCTTGGACTGCAAGGAGATCCAACCAGTCCATTCTGAAGGAGATCAGCCCTGGGATTTCTTTGGAAGGAATGATGCTGAAGCTGAAACTCTGATACTTTGGCCACCTGATGCAAAGAATTGACTCATTGGAAAATACCCTGATGCTGGGAAAGATTGAAGGCAGGAGGAGAAGGGGACAAGAGAGAATGAGATAGTTGGATGGCATCACCGACTCGATGGATATGAGTTTGAGCAAACTCTGGGAGTTGGTGATGGAAAGGGAGGCCTGGTATGCTGCAGTCCATGGGGTTGCAAAGGGTTGGACACAACTGAGAGACTGAACTGAATAGTCATTCAGTCCTGGAGTTTTCTGTGTCCTTAAAAGTATAGGACTTAAAACCTTAAAAGAAAATTAAGTAAAATTTTAATACTTTCCCACTTGTTTTTCTGTTTTGGTTTTGTTTTTTCCACCAAGTCTTGACCAAAATCCTTTGTTGTGCCAGCCAGTACTATTACAAAGAAGTAATTTACATCCTCATAGCTAACTGTCAAATATTTTTAACATCCCAAAGCAAATAGGATATCCCAGGGAACATGCTTCCCAAAAGAACAATATGCTTTCTTTGACAAATAATCAATTTTACTAATTATGATTTTATTTACATTAAAAAGTTAGAGATGCATAGCAATAAATATTTAATTGTATGATTAAATTTTCTTTAAAAATCATAATATTTACATTTATTTTTGGTGTATTAAAGACTTTTAAATAGGTTTTGTAGATATTTCTAATTCTCAGAGCCATGATAGAGATTCTTATATAAATTTTATACATGAAAAATAATCCCTGAAATTCTAAAGAAGTTTTTTAGCATGCCCAAAGTCTCAAAACCCAGTGAGTGGAAGATCCACAAACTTGTCTGAAGTCTACCACATTGAAAACAGTTCTTCAGTGAGGACAGCAAAATCATGTACTAAATTACATTTTAATACCTAATATGTATATATTAAAAACTGTTTAGAGAACATTTAGGATCTTCATATAATAAAGGCTGAATTTGCTGTCTGATAGAAATATATATTTTACACATAATGAAACATATTCATATACTTCACATTAAAAGAACTAATAATAAAAAATAATTTTGAAAACAGAATCATTTCTTTCCTCCCAACGACAGCTACGCAGACTTTGATTAGTAGATGCGGATCGTCGCTTTGTTTAGTCACTAAGTTGTGTCCTGCTCTTTCTCGACCCCACGGGCTCTCCATGGGGCTCTCCAGGCAAACGTCCTGGAGTGGGTTGCCATTGCCTTCTCCGTGGGATATTCCCAACCCAGGGAAGCCATGCCTCCTGCATTGCAGGCAGGTTCTTTACTGCTGAGCCACCAGGGATTTAGTTTATTACAAGGTTTCATACTTACCCAGTGTGAGGAAATACCTCCCAGTTACATCACAGTACCTCCAGTGTCTCCAAGTGAATGCTCACAGCTCTAGAATGTTCATACAACATCCTATTAATGAAAATAATGTATTATGACTCCTGGGAAAACTAGTGGGATAAAACCGGTTATCCCTTTGGCTAATCTTTCCCCTGACCCCCCATGCTTTATGGCAACTGGTCAAAAGAATTTTAAAGAAAAAAAAAAACAGTTGGGAAAAATTCATTTAATCATTACTCTACCTAAGGAATGGTCCAAACCTCTTAATACAAGTCCAGAGAAATTTCTGCTATATATAGCATCATCGACTCAAAGGACATGGGTTTGGGGGCCTCCAGGAATTGGTAATGGACAGGGAGGCCTAGCATGCTGCAGCTCATGGGGTTGCAAAGAGTTGGACTTGACTGAGCAACTGAACTGAACTGAATAGAACCGATAAGATTGTTCTGAAAGTAAACCTCAAGGGCCAAAACATGACTTTTCCTCCAAAAGAATGGTAAGTTATTTACACAATCACATATTTTGAGCAAAATGTAATAAATCAAATAAATTCAAACACATGCACTGAAAGGTTATAGAGAAGCAAAGAGGGATTTTGAATCCCCTTTCTGGCCACATTCTGACAAATATTTAAGTGACTCTTCTGAGTCGGGTACTGTTTTGAGGCACTGATGACATCATGGGGATCAAGGCAGACACACCCCAGCCTCCAGCAGACTGGATACTTTAGAGGGGGCAGAAAGAGGGAAATAAACCAGCAGATTGATGAGCTAGGGTGCCAGGCAGCGATTGTTGCAAATCCACCTAACATGATTCAAAATGGAATAACACACCTGTCAGTAGCCACTCAGAACTGGAACTTTCTGAGGTCAGTGAGTCTGTTCTCAGAAAAACCACACCTCACAGAGATGCACTGGCCCGGAGACTGCTGGGGGCCGGAGCAGACCTCAGCTCACCCTGCTGCTTCCTGCGGCTCGTCCGTTGCTGCTGCTGAGTTGCTTCAGTCATGTCTGACTCTGTGCGACCCCATAGACGGCAGCCCCTGGGATTCTCCAGGCAAGAACGCTAGAGTGGGTTGCCATTTCCTTCTCCAATGCATGAAAGTGAAAAGTGAAAGTGAAGTCACTCAGTCCTGTCTGAGTCTTAGCGACCCCATGGACTGCAGCCCACCAGGCTCCTCCGTCCATGGGATTTTCCAGGCCCATTAGAGCTCAACAAAAGGGTCAAACCGCCACCTTTGGAGCCCACCCCACTCCATGTGTCTGGCCCCTTTCCTCTCTTGGAAAGCGAATAAAAACTCTCCTCTCTTCTCTGGTTAATCCTTCTGAGAATTCCTTCTCAGCCTGGCTCAGCAACAATCGCAGGATGAAGACAAATGACATCGTCCGTGCATATGCACAGCTGCGTCCCTGTGCGGTCCAGCACTGCTGACTGGCTGCACCCCAATATGAAATGCTTTAGTGTTGAAGAAACTAAAAATTAAAAAAAAATGACAGAGTCCAAGAGAATAGAAGGGGGGGCAGAATCTTACAGATAGAAAAATTGAAGAAGGAGCCTGAGGAAGTGACACTTCTGCGTGGCCATGAAGTAAATGAGTGAGTCAGCATGTAACTAATAAAAGGGAGAAGCTCCCAGGAGCCACATGTGCAAAGGTCCTGAGACTGGGGTGGGACTGACACACATCAGGCTTGTACTGTGTCGGCCAGAAGTTCACTTGGATTTTTCCAAAACATCTTGTAGGAAACCCCGGGGGAGCTTTTTTAAGCCTACCAGTGCTTACAGAGCGGAGAGAAACTGTAGCTGCATCTTCGTATGGTTTATGTTCTTAGTAACAAGCCAGGCAAGCTTCTTCCGGGCTTCCGTAGCGTAGGGCATCTTCTTCCAAATCTGAGCCGCCAAGGTCTAGAAGCTGGAAGAAATCAGCAGGAAATAAGGGCCAAGCGAAGAAATACTCGGCTTCCCGGGTTGCACTAGTGCTAAATAACGCACTGCCAGTGCAGGTTGGACGTGAGCCGCGGAAGAGGCCGCCCTGGCCGGGAGACTTCCGTGGCACAGGAGCCCACCCCAGCCTGCGTGCCTGGAGAAGCCCCGCGCGGGCAGAGCAGGTGGCGCCCGCGCTCCAGAGGCAGACACGGCTGCAGGGACTCAGCGCGCGCGCAGAGGAGTGTGCCTTCTCGCTTCCCGCTGAGAGCTGGGAGAGCATCTTCATAGGAGGAAGCAAGTGTTTGTCCTCACCAAACCTAATGCTGCTAAATCGCAAAAATGACTTTAAAACCAACATCTCACCAACTTAGCTGGTCTGTCACGGTGATGGGGACATTCCCAGAAAAGGAAAAACAATCTCCTAAGACATTTAATAGATGGCATGAGCCAACCATATGCTGTCTATAAGAAACTCACCTCAACCAGAGGTAGGTTAAAAATAAAATGCTGGAAGACAGTATATCAGAGGCCAAGATTTTTCGAAGGAAAGAAAGAGTGACTATATCAATATTAAAGTCTGTAGTCTTTACAGCAAAGAAAATACCCAGAGAAATAGACCATAGCATTCAATGATGAAAGGCAAGTCCCTCGTGCTGCACAGCAGCCCTACATGTGTGTGTGCAGCAAACGAGTGAACTGTCAAATGTGGAAAGCAGGAACCGACAAAAGCAGAGAGGAAAATAGAAAGGTCTCAAGACTTAAGTGCAGATTTAGCACCACTCTCACAACTGACAGAACAGATACAGAGGTAATCAGCCAGGCATTAAAGAACCGAAAACCATCAACCAAAAGGATCTCATTTGCTAAAAGATTCTACTCAACATCAGAATATACATTCTTTCCAAGTGCCCACAGGGCATGTACTAAGACAGGCTGTATCGTGCATCAAAACACAAATTGGAAAGAATTATACAAATTATGTTCTTTGAGCACACTGGGATCAAACCAGAAGTAATAACAGAAATATAAATGGGAAATCTCTGAATAGTTGGAAACCAAGTAAAACATTTCTAAATGACTCTTGACTTAAAGAGGAAGCTTCAAAAGAAATTAAAGATACATTGAACTTGAATAAAAATAAAACTATAGCATGAAATTTGTGGATACAACTGTAGCAGTTTTGAGAGGGAAACTTACAGTGTTGAATATTACATTATATAAGAGGAGAAGCATCCAATGATTTATATATCTCAGATCTCAAGGACTTAGAAAAAGGGGGCACAATAATTCCAAAGTGATTATAAGGAAGAAAAAAAAGATGATAGATAAAATCAATGAAACTGAAAACAAGCAAGAACAGCAGATAAAATCAATGAGACAAAGTTCTTCTCTTAAATAATAAAACTATCAACTCTCTAGTAAGATTGACAAAAAGAGAAAGAAAGCAAGCACAAATTACTAATATCAGAAATGAGATAGAAAATATCACTATAGACAGTACAGACTCCCAAAGGATAATAAAGTTATACTAGTAACAATTATACACCCATAAATTTGACAACTTAAAAGATACATACCAATTTCTCAAAAATCGCAAAATACTACAGCTCATACAACATGAAATAAATGATTTGAAATACCCTGCAACTATTTAGTAAATTAACTTTATAATTAATAACATCCCTAAAATTCTCCAAATCCAGATGGTTTCATTTGAAGACTTCTACCTAATGTTTAAAGAATTAACAATTCCTTATCTCTTCCAAAGAGAATACTAAGATAAAGAGAAAATTTCCCATTTTGTGAAGTTAGTAACCCTGATAACAAAAACAAAGATAGCACTAAAAAAATAAAAAGATAAAAGACAACCCAATATCCCTCTTGAATAGAGATGTAAAAATTCTTAACAAAATAATACCAAGTAGAATTCAATATTCAGCGATTTATAAATAATTTCTATCACGGCCAAGTGGGACGAGAAACTAGAACAAGATGACAAGAATAAGACACTAAGTAGGTCATGAAATGACTGAAAATGGAACCAATGTGATCAATAACTGCAAGCGTACACAATATTAGTTTATATTATAAAGCAAAATCCAATCTTGAGCTGTTTATAAGAGACTAATGAAAAATCTATTTAACGAGGCATACAAAAAGATAAACAAAATTACAACATTAAAATGTAAAAAAAAAAAGTTTTCTGGATTCCAATTAATCGTGAATAAAATGCTTCACTTTATAAGCTTAAAGAACACCGAGCAGGAAGCTTCTGTGGAAGACGCTCTAATGACACACCGATAGGCACCGTGCAATCAAACGCATAAGCAAAGCAAGTTTAAGCAGAGTGCTAGGTTAAGACTGGACAGCTACAAGCACAAGGAAACCAGAACACCTCCTAACAGAATACACAAAAGTACACTCAAAACGGGTTAAAGAGTAAATGTAAGGGCAGAGACCATAAAGCTCCTAGAGGATATACAGGCGGCGCAGTCCGTGACATAAATCACAGTGAGATCCGCTGTGACCACCTCCTAGAGCAATGGAAATAAAAGCAGAAATGACCAAGCGGGGCCTGATTACCTTAAACGTTTTGACACAGCAGAGAAAATATAGATTAGGTGAAATAACAACCCTCAGAATGAGAGAAGATAATACCAAAGGAATCAACTGACAAAGGATTAATCTCCAAAATATACAAGCAGCTGATACAGCTCAATACCAGGAAAACGACCCAATCAAAAAGTAGGCAGAAGGCCTAAACAGACATTTCTCCAAAGAAGACATAAGATGACCACTAAACAGATGAAAAGATGGCCAACATCACTCATTATTCAGTTCAGTTCAGTCGCTCAGTCATGTCCGACTCTTTGCGACCCCATGAATCACAGTACGCCAGGCCTCCCTGTCCATCACCAGCTCCTGAAGCCCACCCAAACTCATCCATTGAATCAGTGATGCCATCCAACCATCTCATCCTCTGTCGCCCCCTTCTCCTCCTGCCCTCAATCTTTCCCAGCATCAAGGTCTTTTCAAATGATACAGCTCTTCTCATCAGGTGGCCAAAGTATTGGAGTTTCAGCTTCAGCATCAGTCCTTCCAATGAACGCTCAGAACTGATCTCCTTTAGGGTGGACTGGTTGGATCTACTCATGGTCCAAGGGACTCTCAAGAGTCTTCTCCAACACCGCAGTTCAAAAGCACCAATTCTTCAGCGCTCAGCTTTCTTTACGGTCCAACTCTCACATCCATATAGGACTACTGGAAAAACCATAGCCTTGACTAGACAGACGTTTGTTGATAAAGTAATGTCTCTGCTTTTTAATATGGTGTCTTGGTTGGTCATAACAAGAAAGCTGAGCACCGGCTTATGATGCTTTTGAACTGTGGTGCTGAAGAAGACTCTTGAGAATCCCTTGGTCTGCAAGGAGATCCAACCAGTCCATCCTAAAGGAAATCAGTCCTGAATATTCATTGGAAGGACTGATGCTGAAGTTGAAACTCCAATACTTTGGCCACCTGATGTGAAGAGCTGACTCATTGGAAAAGACGCTGATGCTGGGAAAGATTGAAGGCAGGAGGAGAAGGGGACGACAGAGGATGAGATGGCTGGATGGCATCACCGACTCGATGGACATGGGTTTGAGTAAGCTCCGGGAGATATGATGGACAGGGAGGCCCAGTGTGCTGCAGTCCATGGGGGTCACAAAAAGTTGGGCACAACACAACTGAGCGACTGAACTGAACTGAACTGAACTGTGTCGGCCTTTATGAGTCCACTGCCCCGTGAGAGTGCCTGTGACCAGACCCTGGATGCTGTGGCGCCTGTACTGGGTCGCACACCAGCCACTGCAGCCCAGCACGCTCCGTTTCACTCAGCCCACATGGGTAGGGTGATTCTCACAGGAAGATGAGCCCATTAGTTTCCAAAAAGAGAAGGAATGCTAGGGAGGAAGACGCAATATTTTTCACTATAAGGATTTGCATTTCACTATAAGGGTATTCAATTAACAAGGGTAGCCTTATAGATACAGACGCCTGAATGTCACCCAGCTTCCTCCTCCTGATGTGCAAATAAGGTCAAATTAACACAAGCATCATTGCTAGCTTGCAGCCCACCAGCTTGACAGCAACCTGTTCTCTGTCATACCTTGCCTCCATCTATGCAAGTTCCTCAGGCTTTCTTACTTCCCCCAACAGTTCCAGGCATCTGTAGAGGTCTTCCATGCTCACAGGTAGTTTTCACACGATTGCTGTTTCTGCCACCCTAGCTACGTGGAAGCCCTCTTCTGTGGTTCCAGGTGGGTGATGCTCTAGAGACTGTGCCTCCCTTTGATCAGCCTCCTTGTCAGCACCAAGATCCCACGTATTTCTTGCACGTTTTCATCCTGGAGTGCTGTTGGTGTGCGGTTCATACTCTCCTGCCCACCCATCTTCAGTCTCGCGCATTGTTCCCTTCCCTCCGTTCCCTGTGGTCTCGCAGAGCGCTGGCAGGCAGCACTGCATGGGCCTTATTAAAGGCTGAGTGGCAGTCGCTTTGTGGGCTTGGGTGGCTCTCAGGGTTTCATCATGGCATCTGCTTCTTTGCTGGCTCCTCGGCCATTGCCTCGAGCCCCCAAGTTCCCATGAGAAAGCCTGTACTTCTTAGTGTGAAGTTAAACAGGGTGACCGGATTTTCAAAGGCAGCGCAGGACAAAGGCATATCAGGCAAAAATACTATAATAGTAGGATATATGAAATAATTGTCTGCATATTAAATTATGAGTTATTACTTTAACACAAAAATACGAAAAACAGATGCTTGAAATTCTGTATTCCTTTTTGTTATCTAATTTTTTTATTGTTGTTATTCTCTGCTGTGTCCGACTCTTTGTGACTATAAGGACTGTAGCCCACAAGGTTCCTCTGTCCGTGGGATCTTCCAGGCAAGAATACTGGAGTGGGTACCCATGCCCTCCTGCACAATATTTCCTGACCCAGGGATCAAACCCACGTCTCCTGCATTGACAAGTCAGTTTTTTTTGTTTTGTTTTGTTTTGTTTTTTTACCACTAGCTCCAGCTGGGAATCCTTTGTTACATACAGCTATTATTTAAGCACAGCAACAGTAGGACTAGTAACAGTGACAATTAATAGTAACTAACAGTAGGGCTAACAAAAGGCAACATGTGTGAAAAATATAGCAGTATTTTATGTTCCTTTCTGCCCTTTGATTTGCAGGTTAACTTTAAAAATTCTTTATTTATCAGGTCACATTATTGTATATTCTAGAGATACATAAATTTAAGAATTTTAAAGGAGAACATCAACATAATGGACGGAGTGAAAGAAATATTACCTAAATTTTATTTTAAAATAACAATGGTGTGGGGTTTTTTTTCCATTCCACAGTAGAATAGGATACTTTATTTTTTATAGTTTATTTATTTATTTATTTTTAATACTTTATTCTACATTACAATACTGTATTTGTTTTGCCATACATTGACATGAATCAGCCACAGGTGAACATGATCTCCCAATGCCGAAGCCCCAGAATAGGATACTTTAAATCTTTCTGTTTCTTTTCAGTAATACTTCTCTGAACTTCATTTTGCCTTTAGGATATCTTTTTATTCTTTTATGTAGTGGCAAAATTGAACACAGTTAAAGGTGAAATTCACTTTGACTTGAAATTTTGTTCTTATCAAAGCTATACTACGTTGATTCTTGGCGCTAGTCTAATACGGCAACATCCAACTAAACAGGCTTTCAACAGAAGCATAAGAGCATGGAGTACTTAGGGTTTTATTTACCAGCAATGGCAGTCCTTTTCAATTTGTAGTAATTAATTATCAGTTTTCCAATAATGTCACCCAGGGACTCCTGGCTTCTGGTCTGACATGTAAAGAGGTTGGAAGGTATGAATCCTGTCCCTGAAATAGGGAAAAAGGTAAACAAACTGAAAATCACCAACTATCCCTTGATCTGTCAAAGAACTGAGGTTATAGATTAACACCCTACCCTGACATTGAAGAGACAGTTGACTAATGGGATTCACAGCTTACTTGGAGCAAAAACACATGACTGAACTGTGTACCAGAAGGAAAGCTCAAGTACTAACTGCTGGAGGCTCAGCACTGCCCCGCTTAAGAGCTGCAAGCTCCTGGAGTTTTTTCAGATATAACACCACAAGCACCATCAATCAACAAAAACTGAAAAGTGGAATATCACTGAAATTAAAAATGCTATGAAGGCACTATTAGGAGAATGAAAAGATAAGTTACTGATTGAGAAAAGACCTTTGCTAAAATCATGTCAGACAAAGGACTTGCATGGAAAACATATGAAGAAGTCAAAAACTCAACAGTAAGGAAACAAACTCAGTAAAGTGGGCACAGAGAGAACATATCTCAACATAGTAAAGGCCACACATGGCAAACCAACAACTAACATCATACTCAGCGGAGAAAAGTCTAAGGTTCCTCTAAGACCAGGAAAAACACGAGGGGGCCCACTCTTGCTGCACCAACACTGCGGATTACTTGGTAGATAAGAAGGGTGAAGATGAACGAAATATCAGACCCTTTTCTTCACTAAGAGAAAACTTGGAAGATGCTGGGGAGTGTCTGGAAGAAAGAATGCATTTCTGCATCATCGTGGACTTTGAGAGTAACTCTGTTTAGACTTATATTTAAATTGTCTTCAATGGTTTAAAAAATAATCTATAAAACCAAGGAGGGGAAAAACACACCTTCAATAAAAAGAAACAAAAAGCCCAATTATAAAATGTGAAAAATATTTGAAACTCAACAAAGAAAATGCACAGATGGCAAATAAACATAAGAGAAAGATATAAACATCATATGTCATTAATGAACTGGAAATTAAAAGAAGAATGAGATGCAGCTACATGCCTTTTATAGTGACTGAAATAAAAAGCGCAATGAAGTCATCCACATTGTAGCTATATGCTTGTTTGGCAGATGAACAGCTTGCCGTTCAGGTCATTTTCATCTATAAAGTTTCTATATAGATTAGCCATGTCTAAATACCCGTCATTTTTAAGCATTCAGAAGTTCAATGGATTTCATCATAAGTTGCATTCCTACAGGAAAATGGATTTAATACCCATAGATAATTTGAACTTGTAAAATCAAAACTGGATTCCAAATTTTAAATTACAGTTTTTGTAAAGATGTTGAGAAACTCCTATGAAACTTGGCTTCCCTTTTCTGTAGATGCACTTTTGAATTTCCAGTAAATGTGTCATGCATTCCATCATATGAGTTTTTGCTGCAACCCACACATAGTATCAAATAACTCATGAGCAGTCAGGTCATCATTTTTGTGACTCATTATGGCCCTTTTGAGATCATTAAACAGTTTAAGAGACACAGCACACAAGTTTCTGTTTTATTGTATTTCTTTTCCCATTTTTTATCCTCCATGTAAATATTTCTGAATTGAAGAACATTTTTCTTGTCCCAAACTTTTGAAATATTATTTTACAACAGGCCAACATTTTAATATATCTCCTGTGACTCAGTGGTTAAGAATCACCCGCCGTGCAGTAGACGCATGGGATCAGACACAGGAGACCAATCTCTGGGTCGGGAAGATCCCCAACCCACCGCAGTATTCATGCCTGGAGAATCCACGGAGAGAGGAGCCTGGCGGCTACAGTCCATGGGGTCGGAAATAGTCAGACACGATGACTCTTCATCACAGAGTCATCCTCTAGACATGTGAAAGGCTATCATCTTTTATTTCAGTAAAGTCTGAAACACCGTAAATGTCCCTCTGCACATTTCAAGGAAACTGAAAAGTGATTTAAAAAAAAATTCTCACTACAAAATCCTCACTCTCACAGGTAAGCAAATCACACACTTTAGCACTGCTGTGTAAAGGTTTGCAGAAAATTCAGCAAGGTAAAATCTTTTGTTTTCTTTTCTAAGACGTTTATAAACTGAATGGAATTTTTCAAAATTTACTTTTGCTTTATAGGCCAAATCAACAGTTTAATGAACAGAGTTTAGAAGGTATTTGGACAGGACATCAACAATTTTTTTTTTTTTTACATGTACTCATGTTTCATTAAAATCTTCACAGAAATTTAGAAACCAATTTCAAATTGTCTTCTTCAAATCAAAGTACATGAGAGCTAGGGATAACATTTTCATTTGTTTGCTTTTTCTGTGATTCAGCTCATCACTTGAGATACTATAAAATATATGATTGTTAATAAGATATGACAGAAAGGGCTATACACTCCAAGGAACCAAGAGGTTTGCAAAATTTCTCCTTCTGTTTCCTCATAAGACATTTCAGGTTGCATCCTGAACCAGGAAAGGCAGCATCACGTTTTCATAGCATAAGAAGCAGAGCGATGTGCTGTCATCCAGAGTGCAGCTCGCGGACTGGAGGTGATGTCTCGGCCTCCACGGTGCTCTGTCAGGTGGGGCCCTCTCTTGCACATACCCTTTACCCTGGGTAAAGAGGTAAACGAGGGCAAGCTTAAATCCCATGGACCCCATGCAATGTTCACTGAAGCAATACTTAAAATCGAGGTCACAGAAGCAACCTAGAGGTCCACTGACAGATGAATGGAAAAAGTGATAGTACATTTATACAATGGAATATTACTCAGCCATAGAAAATGAATTGACTTGAGCCAGTTGTGGTGAAGTGGGTGAACCGAGAGCCTGTTATACAGAATGAAGTAAGTAGAAAGAGAAAAACCAGTATCGTATACTAACGCATATACTTGGAATCGAGAAAAATGATACTGAAGGACCTGGTAGAGAACAGACTTAGGAAAACGGAGGGGGAAGGTCAGAGCAGGACGGAATGAGGAAAGAGCACTGACACACACACACCGACGTGCGTCACACAGATCGTGGGAAGTTGCTGAATAGCACAGGGAGCCCAGCCTGGTGGTAACCTAGAGGGGCGGGATGAGAGGAAGGGAAGGAGGCTCAGAAGGGAAGGGATATACGTATAATTATGACTGATTCATGCCGTGGTATGGTAGAAACCAACAGAAAATTATAAAGCAATTTTGTACCAATTAAAAAATTATTAAAGAAAAAATAAATAAAAAGGACCTGCTGTATGGTATAGGGGACTCTACGCAATACTCTATAATGTCCTATATGGGGAAATAATCTTCAGTTCACTTCAGCTGAGTTGCTCAGTCACGTCTGACTCCTTGTATCCCCATGGACTGCAGCATACCAGGCCTCCCTGTCCATCACCAACACCTGGAGTTCACTTAAACTCATGTCCATCCAGTCAGTGATGCCATCCAACCACCTCATCCTCTGTCATCCCCTTCTGCTCCTGCCTTCTGTTTTTCCCAGCATCAGAGTCTTTCCCCAATGAGTCAGTTCTTTGCATGAGGTGGCCAAAGTATCGGAGTTTCAGCTTCAACATCAGTCCTTCCAATGAACACCCAGGGCTGATCTCCTTCAGAATGGACTGGTTGGATCTCCTTGCAGTCCAAGGGACTCTCAAGAGTCTTCTTCAACAACCCAGTTAAAAGGCATCAATTCTTCAGTGCTCAGCTTTCTTTATAGTCCAACTCTCACATCCATACATGACCACAGGAAAAACCATAGCCTTGACTAGATGGACCTTTGTTGGCAAAGTAATGTCTCTGCTTTTGAATATGCTATCTAGGTTGGTCATAACTTTCCTTCCAAGGAGCAAGCATCTTTTAATTTCATGGCTGCAGTCACCATCTGCAGTGATTTTGGAGCCCAGAAGAAATAAAGTCTGTCACTGTTTCCATTGTTTCTCCATATATTTCCCATGAAGTGATTGGACCAGATGCCATGATCTTTGTTTTCTGAATGTTGAGCTTTCAGGGGCCAGGTTGGGGGGCGGTGGGAAGAGTGGATAAAAAATAAAATAATTTGGAAAATGTAAATTGCAGCCAAGTATGGGCAAGTCTGGTGAGAGTTTGGGATGGGTTGTATTTATAGGCTGGACATGCAAAGACTGCCTGAGGGTGGGAAGTCTGGATTAGAGTCCACTTGGTGAGTTAATTGGCTTAAGGGGGGGCTCTTGGCAGACAGTCATTGCTCAGGAGATCAATTGCAGTTTTCTGTAGATCAGGCAGGGAAATGAGTCTCCCTGTTCTTGAGATGCTCCCCTTTGCCCACCTTGCCCCCCCGCCACCTTAAATGTGTGGGATTCTCCATTTCATTTCAGACTGAAATCGTTTTACACTCTAGATAACAGCTGGCAGAGTCACAAGCAAATGTAAGTTTCACATATGCCCTGTGGCCAAGTCTCCCTCTTCTCCCAGGGCCCTCCCTGTGTGCTTCTTAGAGAAGACCCCCATGGAGCTTGTTAAAGCTCCACTGTTTTGGTTTGAACAGACTCACTCAGCCTTGGCCTCGCTACCCAAAAGCACCCCATGCACTAACCCTAATAAAGAGACAGCCCTAAGCCTGTTGTTGTCCCCACCTGAGCCCTGCCTTGACATCCCCATGTGGACCCTTGAGGCGTGCAGCATATTTCTTTCAAGATCAGTCTTAAGCTTCTCTATTTCACTTTCCCTAGAAGTCTTTTGTTGAATCCAGGCTTACTATCCTACAGTAGATCCAGGGTTCTACTTACCAATTATTCATCCGAAAAAGCCAAAAGAGGCGTGCGCTTGCTAAGTTGCTTCAGTTGTGTCCGACTCTTTTCAACCTTATGGACTGCAACTCCCCAGGCTCCTCTGTCCATGGGATTCTCCTGGCAGGAACACTGGAGTGGGTTGCCATTTCCTTCTCCAGGGGATCTTCCTGGCCCGGGGAAGGAACTCACATCTCTTAGGTCTGCCACATTGGCAGGGCGAGTTCTCCACCTTGAGGACACCTGGGAAGCCCGTCAGGTAAGTGAGGTGAAGAATGTCGAGTTGATTCAGTGGTTGCTTTTTATGGAGCATCAGTATCATTGGGGGATCAAAAAGCTTTAAACTGGTTTAGAAGGACTTGCATATCTAATCCCAAACTTGCGAAACTCTCTGCTTCTCCACTCAGCTCATGTGCAAGTTCCTCCGTGCATGTTATTAACACGCTCTGTTCTGACCGTTCGCCTTTCCCACCCACTTGTACTTCCCCTGTTACTAGCACAGGCACTTAGCCTTCTCTTTTGGTGTTGTCTGGGTCATGCTAGTAATGCAATCGGGATCATTCTCATTTTTACTATTTAAACCCTTAGAATACATGATCACACTATTTACAATGTTAAAAATTAAATTTTCATTCTCTTGATAAAAAAGTATAGCAGTTCATCCACAGGAAAAGACAACTAATAAACTCATGATCACAATATATTTAATTTTTATATTTGTATTGTCGCATTGATTAGGCCTTACAGTCACAAATACACCAATATTGGGTTTTCTATTATGAATTTTGCTTTATGCTTGCATAAATAGATAGTTCATTCAGAGGGTTTTGTAAATCTGATAACTTACATGCCCAAAGATGTCCTCAAATCTTATAAAATGAGCTCACATCTTTGTTTCCTTAAAAATAATTTTTAGTGGAATATAGTTGCTTTACAATGCTGTGTCACTTTCTACTGTACAGCAAAGTGAATCAGCTGTACGCATCCATACATCCCCTCTGTTCCGGATTTCCTTCCCTTTTACATCCCCACTGAACACTGAAGGGGGCTCCCCGTTCCACACGGAAGACTCGCATAGTTGTCGATTCTGTGTTTTGTGTGGACAGCACACACATGTCGGTCTCCAACCTCCAGGTCCCCTCCCACACCCCCCTTTCCTTGCACCCATGCACATGTTCTCTAGGCCTGTGTGTCTACTTCTGCTTTTACAGAAGGTCATCTACACCATTTCCCTGGATTTCACAAAGATTTCACCATTTCCCTAGATACTCACGTCTCTGAATGCCTGATCTTCCAGGGTCTACTGTTGCAATGAAAACTTCCAACTTCTAGGCAAGACTGAGTGAGGTTCCCAATTCTCTATTTACTCTGCAAACTGAAAATACGTCTGGAAATTCTGTAGGTGGCAAACTATTAGAGACAGTATTGGTGGGATTAATTTTTCAGAGAAGGCGACGGCGCCCACTCCAGCACTCTCGCCTGGAAAATCCCATGGACGGAGGAGCCTGGTGGGTTGCAGTCCATGGGGTCGTGAAGAGTCAGACACGACTGAGCGACTTCCCTTTCAATTTTCGCTTTTCATTTTCATGCATTGGAGACGGCAATGGCACCCCACTCCAGTGTTCTTGCCTGGAGAATCCCAGGGACGGGGGGGCCTGGTGGGCTGCAGACCATGGGGCTGCTAAGAGTCGGGCAGGACTGAGCACTTCACTTTCACTTTCATGCATTGGAGAAGGAAATGGCACCCACTCCAGTGTTCTTGCCTGGAGAATCCCAGGGACGGGGAGCATAGAACGCAACACGGTTTTCTCCCGAGCGTCTGCTCTTAGCATGACACAGCTTTCTTAAATTTTTTTTGGGGGGGTCTGAATTCAGTTTTATTTGGCTGTCAGAATTGCAATCGGTGCTTTCATATAATTCTCCTTTGTCCTCGTCTTTATTTTTAGCCTTTCTGAATCCCTGTTTTAGGTGTTCTCTTGCATACACATTGAGGTAGATTTTGCTTCCTGATCCAATTCTTTAAAAAGATTTTCTTGATGTGGACCATTTTAAAAGCTTTTATTGAATTTCTTATGATACTGCTTCTGTTTTATGTTTTGATTTTTTTGAGCGTGGAGCATGGGGGAACTTAGCCCCCGCACCAGGGGTCAAACCCACACCTCCTGCACCGGAAGGCAAAGGCCCAGCCTCTGGAGCGCCAGGAAGCGCCCTCGCCCGCCTGGGGGAGCTCTCCCTTCAGGGGCGCGAGCGGGGCCCGCAGGCTCTGCTGAGACTGGGGCGTGCGGGCTCAGCCGCTCGCTGTTTCATGTCGGCTGTGCATGCCCTGCTTACCGCGTCTCTTTCTGTAGTTGGCCTGTCTTCTCTGCTTTAAATTTTTATTTTGGTAAATATGAAGATTTCAGTTTCTGCTTTTGCTGTTTGTTCTGGAGAGAACTATTTTTACATTTTTAAAGTGCTCTCCATCCCCTTTCTCGTGCTTTTTAGTCACCTATCACTGCCTGGCCAGTATTCACTGGTATCTACACAATAATCCACGGTTTATCCCCTTTTTTCCTCTCTCTCTCATGTGCTCCTGTTCTTCAGTCACGTTCTTTATTTTACCAGAGCATATGATGGTGCATATTCTTCTTTCACATTTTGTTCTAGACTCAGTTGTAAAATTCAATATATGAAACACTCACTATTGCTGTTGGTCAAAGCTTTCTATCCTGGTTGGGTCAAGTTCATTTCTAGTAGACTCCACAGAGAGGATGCATGAGTGCAGCCTTCTCTGAGCACCTGAGTGACAAAAATTATTTTCCAACAAAATTGGTACTTAATAAAGAAAGCATCAGCAGATGAGCAGATAAGAAAGCTGTGGTACATATACACAATGGAGTATTACTCAGCCATTAAAAAGAATACATTTGAATCAGTTCTGATGAGGTGGATGAAACTGGAGCCAATTATACAGAGTGAAGTAAGCCAGAAAGAAAAACACCAATACAGTATATTAACACATATATATGGAACTTAGAAAGATGGTAATGATAACCTTGTATGCGAGACAGCAAAAGAGACACAGATGTGTAGAACAGTCTTTTGGACTCTGTGGGAGAGGGAGAGGGTGGGATGATTTGGGAGAATGTCATTGAAACATGTATAATATCATAGAAGAAACAAATTGCCAGTCTAGGTTTAATGCGGGATACAGGATGCTCGGGGCTGGTGCACTGGGATGCCCAGAGAGGTGGTGCGGGGAGGGAGGGGGGGAGGGGGTTCAGGATGGGGAACATGTGTACACCTGTGGTAGATTCATGTTGATGTATGGCAAAACCAATACAATATTATAAAGTAAAATTTAAAAAATTAAATTTTAAAAAATGGGAAAGGTGAAATGAAAAATTAAAAAAAAAAAAAGAAAGCTTTCATCCTTTTGCCTGGAAACACTGAGAATATATTCTTTCCCTTTGAATTCTAATCATTTTAGTAACACATGCCTCAAAACTGACCCTTGCCCACCCACATTTATGGCAAGCTGGTGGGACTTTTCAAGTTCTGTATGATGTCTAGGAATTTTTCTTGAGTCATAATTTTGCACATCTATTCTGTTCAGATGTTTTCCGCTTCTTTTCTAGCATGTATCATGGTGTCTTTCCTTCTTTTCCATTTCAACTGTTTTCTCTCTGACTCTTTTTTTAACCTTGTCATCTCATTTTCACTCTCTTGTCTGTTTATATAATAGTGAAGTCTCTCAGTCATGTCCAATTCTTTGCAATCCCATGAACTGTAGCCTGCCAGGCTCCTCCACCCATGGGATTTTCTAGGCAAGAATGCTAGATTGGGGAGCCTATCCCTTCTCCAGGGCATCTTCCCGACCCGAGGATTGAGGCCTAGTCTCCTGCATCTCCTCCACTGTCTGTTTATAATGTGTCTTACTTACTTTTCTTTTACACTTATTCTTCCTTGAGTGCCTTACAATTTTATCTTCTTTTCAGATATCATTTTGTGGTTTCCTTCTATATCTTTTAAAATCTAGTTAACATGTTTGCTTGCTTCCTGCTTTTGTACATTTCTGTCTTTACGTTTCAAATGACAGATTCAAATTGCTTTGCATATCCCACAGGCATGTGATAGGATATTTAATTTAGCTTAGTGAGTGACGGTGGTAAGACACACATATCTAATCCCTGGAACTTGAGAATGTTACTCTGTGTCCTGAAAGGAACCCTGCAGATGCGATTATATTATGGATCTTGAGATGGGAAGATTATCCTGGAACCTCTGGATTGACCCTGAAGTAATTATTATTGCTTTTGTTTAGTTACTCAGTCATGTCTGATTCTATGCAACCCCACAGAGTATAGACCTCCAGGCTCCTCTGTCCATGGAATTTCCCAGGCAAGAGCACGGAGGGGGTTGCCATTTCCTGCCCCAAGGGATCTTCTCAACCCAGGGGTCTAACTCGGGACTCCTGCACTGCAAGCAGACTCTTTGCCATCTGAGCCACCAGGGAAGCTCCGCTGAATATACCTAATGTACACCTGTGTGTGTTCTGTGTGTGGCATGAAAATATCTACCATCTAATCCATGGCATCTTATTTCCTGTGACTCTTGTACAAAATGAAACTAAAGGTCCATTTACAAAACTGCAGTTTAAAGGTATGCATTCAGCTTCACCATGAAATTAAAATACAGAGTATAAAGCCTGGAGAGACAGACATGTGTATGCCGACTGCATGGTGTCCGTGTGACAATGGCTTCAGGGATGAAAATTGGGAACTATGACCCTTTTTCCTTGTTGCAGTAATATCTGACTGGTAACTTCTTGAAAGTCGCTCTTGAGATCCACAGAGTAAGGCATTTTGCTTTCTTCTCAGTGTTCACAACAACCTTGGGCTGAAGAAAGGTTAAGTGGCTGGCATCAAAGTATGAGAGAACCTGTGTTCTCCAGGGCACTTTCCATCACCCCGTGGGATTCATGGTTGCAGGTTACCCTGTCTCTTCAGGAGCCTTGAAGGTTTTGCTAATCAGGGGCCTTCCTAACATATGGCTGTTGCATCTAAAGATTCACATTCAGAGAAGCTACTGTGTACAGCCAGAAGGTGAACAGAAACATGCAAAGCATAGGCTGGTGGGGGTGTGAACCTGTGAGGTGACCACAGAGCAGCATTAGCGGGACTGACATAAGCCTGGAAGGGAAGTCCTCACTCCCTTCCCGCCTCATCGTGTTCCTTCCTTCTCTTCCGCGTTCCTCTCCTGCAGGCTCCCACCTCCTTCTGACACTGCCCTGGCTGTTCGTTTAAACTGGAAATGGTGCGGGGTTCCCAGCTTCTCAGCTCAGATTCTCCACGGCAGCCTGCAAGTACGGCTACATTTTTCCATTTATGCTTTCCCCTTCTACTACCTCAGAAATGTCTGAAATGTGATAACCTCTGATTGGAACAGGTCGTGGTTGAAGAATCAGGGAAGTAGGCTTACAGAACTAGTGTGGGATTGAAAATAAAACACAAGAAATTCTCTTTCAAATTCATTCTGCAAAAGCATTACTGGCATACCATGGAGGTACTGGGTGTTTGGTCCTGGACCACCTCAGTGAAGCGAATACTGTGATCCGGGGGAACATAAATTCTTTGTTTTCCCACGTTACGTTTGCACGTTTGCACGTTTGCACTATACCATAGTGTATTAAGTCTGCAATAGTATTATGTCTAAAAAAGGTACATTCCTTATTGATAACATTGCACACTGTCATCTGAGCTCTCAGCGAGCTATAATCTTTGCTGCCGGAGGGTCTTGCTTCACTGCTGATGACTGCTGATTGATCAGGGTGATGGCTGCTGGAGGCTGGAGTGGCCATGGTGATTTCTTAAAATAAGACAGAAATGAAGTTTGCCACATTAACTGATTCTTTAATTTATGAACAACTTATTTGTGCATGCAATGCTGTTTGATAGCATTTTAACCCATAATATAATTTGTTTCAAAATTGGAGTCAGCCCTCCCAAACCCTGCTGCCGCTTCATCAAATGCATGCATGAGTCGTTTCGGTTGGTCCGATTCTTTGTGACCCTATGGACCGTAGTCCACCAGACTCCTCTGTCCATGGGATTCTCCCAGCAAGAATATCTGAGTGGATTGCCATTTCTTCCTCCAGGGGTCTTCCCGATCCAGGGACTGAACCCACGTCTCTATGTCTCCTGCACTGGCTGGCGGGTTCTTTACCACTGACACCATGTGCTAAGATTTATCAAATAGGATTATGCAATATTCTAAGGGCTTCTCAGGTGACACTAGTGATGAAGCATCTGTTTGCCAGTACGGGAGATGTAAGGGATGCAGGTTTGGCCCCTGGGTTGGGAAAATGCTTTTGAACTGTGGTCCTGGAGAAGACTCCTGAAATCCATTTGACTGCAAGGAGATCAAACCAGCCAATCCTAGAGGAAATCAATCCTGAATATTCATTAGAAGACTCATGCTGAAGCTCCAATACTCTGGCCACCTGATGTGAAGAGCTGACTCACTGGGAAAGACCCTGATGCTGGGAAAGATTGAAGGCCGGAGGAGAAGGGGATCACAGAGGTTGAGATGGTTGGATACCATCATGGACTCAACGGACATGAGTTTGAGCAAGCTCAGGGAGATAGTGAAGGGCAAGGAAGCCTGGCGCACTGCAATCCATGGGGTTGCAAAGAGTTGTGCAGGACTTAGTGACTAAATAACAATAATATTTTAAACGCTTTGTTGTCATTTCAATCATCTTCACAGCACATTTACCAGGAGCAGGTTTCATTGCAAGAAACCCCTTTCTCTGCTCTTCCACGAGAAGCAACTCCTTATCCTTTAGTGTTTTATCCTGAGATTTTCCCAACTCAGTCACATCTTCAGGCTCCACTTATAATTTTAGTTCTCTTGCTATTTCCACCACATGTGCACCTATTTCCTCAACTCACACCTTGAGCACCATGAGGTGCTCATGAGGACTGGAATCAGTGTCTTCCAAACTCTTAATGTAGATATTCTGACTTCCCGTGGATCACAAATGCTTTAAGATGACATCTAGAAAAAAATTTAAAAAAAGATGACATCTAGAAAAAAAAAAGAGATGGCGTCTGGAATGGAGACGCCTTGGGACTTCCTCGGGGGTCCAGTGGCTCAGACTCCACTCCCCAGTGTGGGGCCTGGGTCTGATCCTTGGTCAGGGAACGGGATGCCACATGCAGTAGCTAAGAATTTGCTACAGCTAAAGGCCCCACACACTGCAGCAAACACAGGGGGTCCTTTGTGCTGCAGCTGAGACAGAGCAGCCAACTAAACACACACACACACACACACAAATAGAATGATGAATCCTTTTCAGAAGGCTTTTGATTTTCTTTACCCAGATGCATCAAAGAATCACAGTTATAGTATTACAAAATGATTCCTTAAAAAAAAATAAGACTTGAAAATCTAAGTGACTCCTTCATACATGAGCTGCAGAATGGACGTTGTATTAACAGGCATGAAAGCATTAATTTTGCTGTGCCTGTTCATCACTCCATCAGACCTCTTGGGTGACCAGGTGCATTGCAGTAATTGTTTGAAAGGAATCTGTTTTCTCCAAGCAGTAGGTCTCAAGAATGAGCGTAAAGTAATCAGTAAACCGTGTTTTAAATGGATGTGCTATCATTTCGGCTTTGTTGCTGCATTTAGAGAGCACAGAGTAGGTGCAGCACAATTCTTCGGGGCCCTAGGATTTTTGAAATGGTGAATGACTATTAGCTTCAGCTTAAAGTCACCAGCTGCATTACCCCTAACGAGAGCATCTTCCTGTCCTTTGAAGTTTTGAAGCATTGACTTCTCCTCTCTAGCTATGAAAGTCCTCGATAGATAGCATCTTCCAAAGTAAAGCTGTTTCATCTACATTGAAGAGCCGCTTTTCAGTGTGGCCATCTGTGTTAATTATCTTAGCCTGATCTTCCAGATAATTTGCTGCTGCTTCACCTTGCATTTTTTAATATGTGTTGATCTGGCTGCTTTGGGTCTTAGCTGCAGCATGTGAGATCCCTTGCTGAGGTGCATGGAGTCTCCAGCTGCGCCACAGGGCTCAACAGCTGTGGAGCACAAGCTTAGTTGCTCCAAGGTATGTGGGACCTCAGTGCTCAGCCAGGGACGGAACCCACGTTTCCTGCATTGCAAAATGGATCTTTTTTTAAATTTTAATTTTTTTAATTGTTTTATTTTTATTTATTTTTTAATTTTATTTTTATTTTATTTTACTTTACAATACTGTATTGGTTTTGCCATACATTGACATGAATCTGCCACGAGTGTATATGAGCTCCCGATCCTGAACCCCCTCCCACCTCCCACCTATATCATCTCTCTGGATCATCCCTGTGCACCAGCCCCAAGCCTCCCACCAGACCAGCAGGAAAGTCCTCACCTTGCAGTTTTATGTTATGGAGACTGACCTCCTTTCTTTTTCCCTTCGCTGTTCGTGAACTAACTTCTGCTACCTTCCAATCTTCCTTCCGCAGCTTCCTCATCTTTCTCAGCCTCACAGACTTGATGAGAGCTAAGGCCATGCTCTGAACTAAGTTTTGGCTTAAAAAAATATCGTGGCAACATGACGTTCTATACAGATGACTAACCCTTTCTGGATGTCAGCAATAAGTTTGTTTTGCTTTCTTAGCCTTGTGTTCACTGGAGTCACATTTTAAGAACTTTTCCTTTGCACATACAACTTGGCTAGTTGTGCGGTTCAAAGGGCCTAGCTTTCAGCCAGTCTGGGCTGTTGACATGTCTTCCTCAATGAGCTTAATTATTTCTAGCTGTTGATGGGAAGTGAGAGGTGTGTGACTCTGTCACTTGGACACTTACAGGCCGTTATAGGGACATTATCGTCATGTCTCAGGGAATAGGGATGCAGAGGAGAGGGAGAGAGGTGGGGGCATGGCCCATCCATGGAGCAGCCAGAACACACGAGATATTTGATTAAGTTCACTGCCTTACGTGGGTGAAGCTCGTGGCACCTCAAAACAATGACAAGAGTAACATCAAAGATCTCTGATCACAGATCACCATAACAAACACAGTAATAATGAGAAAGTTTGAAATATTGTGAGACAGAAACAAAATATGATACAGAAACACAAAGTCAGAAAACATTGCTGGAAAAATGATACCAAGACACTTGCTTGACACAGAGATGCCAGAAAACTTAAATGCTTAACAGCTGCAATATCTATAGAGCACGATAAAGAAACGCGCAACAAAAGAGGCAAGGCTGCTCGAGAGAGTGCAGTAAACTGCTGCCGCCTGTGCTCCTGAGATGCAGCCATTTGTATGCATTTTAATTTACTTTAGAAAATAATTTTATTGTAAGGGAAATAAAACAACTTAACTTTCAACTGAAATTTTTCTTGTGAAAACAGTTGAGGAATCTACCCAATACAAGCATATCAGGAAAGATGATGGTGTGGCTCTTTGTGGAAATACTGGTGTGTCTTTACCAAGAGGCTCTGCACTTAGGGACAGCAAGTCTTTTCAAGCCTGTAGCAAGGCAAAGCAAGATTTTTCACACAGTCACCCATCTGTGCCAGGTTTTTCAGTGAAACAGTTATTCACTAAGGATGGAGTAGGGGATGACGTAATTATAGCCAGCATAGGGAAGAGAGGGGTGGCCTTCCAGGCATCTTACAGATTGTAAACTGTAGACGCTCAAATTTTGCCCAAACAGACTGTTGATGGAAAAATTAAAATACCACAGCCCTTTTGCTCTACTGCAAGCAAAAACATTTTCCATAGTATATGAATCTAAATTTTAGAATTAAAAAGGAGCAAGTAGTTAAATATTTCTGAATGTCTTACAGTACATGCATATTATGGTCAATTTACATGGTATTCTGTATATCAGTAAAAGTATATTAATGATATCACTATGCAAATGCAGTGATCTGTAGACTGCCAATCTTTCTAAATCAAAAAACAAAATTTTTCATTTGGTGAATATTCATTTTTAAAAAGAGCCAAACTTCCAATTTTCCACACCATTTTCTGTTCTTGAGAATTTCCACTGACCCTGTAGAAATGGCATGATGCTGACATTTAAAACTAACAAATAGGAAATAACTTAATCCATGTCATGCCCAATCCCTCACATGATTTTGTATTGGAAAACGCTACTTATTATATCCAGAGATACTTTGGATTTTGATCCAGAAAGCAGAAGCAGGGACTTCACCAGCATTTCCGTGGAAAAACAGTTGAAGCGCGTCCTCTTTGCTTTCACACGTACGACGGCCTTGGCTCAGGGTCATGAAGGCTCCCTGCTCCCTTATCTCGTGCCACTTGGTGATTTAAAACCAGCACCCTGTAATTTCTGTTGCTCACCCTTCTGAAAGTCGGGAATTGAGCCAGGGCAAAAGATGGGTGTGTGTCCCGACGGGCGTTCAGGGCTTCCGCAGATCAAGTCTCAACACTCAAGGGCTGCCCATGACCGCTTTCCAGTCGTGTGTTCACACCTCAGCTCTATCTCGGGGCTGTTTCCTTTCACTGTGCTCAGTTTGGCCCCTGTCAGCTGCAGGCTGGCACTTGCCAAGAGCGTTTGCCAGTGACCAGACAACAAGAACAAGGGCACTTGCCATCTGCCCCTGTGGAGGCTGAGCCCCGTGCTGCCGTAGTTGTTGACCCTCAGCGCCCACCGAGGAGTGCAGGGTGGAGCCAGGCACCCTGTGCTCCAGGAAGCTGGTGGGACAGGTCTTCAGATAGCCGGATGCTTTCAGGAAGAGATTTTATGATCTCAGTCCTTGCATCTCCTCATATCTAGAGAAGCACTAAATCTCTTCATGATGACATCAGACCCTTGTGACTGGCAGGAAACCTCTTATAAAGTAAGTGCTTGATTGCACTGAACTGTCCCTTCAGCAGAGTTTCATATGCTGAGCTTCTCAGCAGTCTCTCAGACTAACTGAGCTGCTGCCTCCAGGGCTGAAGTCCTCATGTTGCCCCAAATAAAACTGAACTCGCTGCTCTCAAGTTGTGCTTCTGTTTAGTTGACACCCCTGCTATGTGCTTAGCTGAGCTTCCCCATAGTATGAGCGGGCTTCCCGGGCAGCTCAGCTGGTAAAGAATCCACCTTCAGTGCCAGAGACCTGGGTTCAGTCCCTGGGTTGCGAAACCTCCTGGGGAAGGGAATGGCTACCCACTCCAGTATTCTTGCCTGGAGATTCCCATGGACAGAGGAGCCTGGCAGGCTACGGTCCGTAGAGTTACAAAAAGTCGGACACGACTGACTAAGAACATAACATGAGCATCTCAAAAGGGAACACGCAATGTGCAAATGCTTATTAATTCTCTGCTTGCATCATACTAGCTGATGCTCCGTTGACAAAAGCAAATCCCTTGGCCAAGTCCAGAGTCCTTGTGGGAGAGGGGCATGCAGGGCATGAGCGCGTGAGCGAGGCTCACTGAGCACCGCCACTGGAGCCGTCCATTTCAGCCTCATGGCCCGTGGTCTGGACGTCTGCGCCCCCACCCCCACTCACATGCTGAATCCTACTTTCCACTGTGATGTTACCAGGAGGTGAGAACTTCCATAGGCGCTTTGATCGCAAAAGTGGAGCTTTCTTTCATGGAGGGTTAGTGCTCTTGTAAGAGAGACCCTCAGAGCTCCCTGGTTCCTTTCATTGTGTGAGGCTGCAGAAAGAAGGCGGCAGTCTGCAACCTGGAAGAAAGCCTTCACCAGAACCTGACTGTACTGGCATCCCAACCTTGAACTTCCAGCCTCCAGCACTGTGAGACATTAATTTATGTTATTGATAAGTCCCCCAGATTGTGGTATTTTGTTATAGCATCCCAAATGAACTAAGACAGAATAAGAAGTTAACCTAGCTTTGGGTTAGAACAGGGTCTTTTGATCTATAAAAGCAACAGCATTAAAAAACAGGAAAGTTCGTCTACTTGTTGTTCAAGTCCCAGAGTCGTGTCTGACTCTTTGTGACCCCACGGGCTGTGGCCCACCAGGCTCCTCTGTCAGTGGGATTTCCCAGAGAATACTGTAGTGAGTTTCCATTTTCTTCTCCAGGGGATCTTCCTGGACCAGGGACTGAACCTGCATCTCCTGCACTGGCAGGTGGATTCTTTACCACTGAGCGGCCAGGGAAGCCCAGTATACTTTTTAGCTCAAATGCATAAATTTGGACATTGAAGAACTGTTGTTATGGATGAAGAGATACATGCATAACAGTAAGTCGATTATCTTTTCTTTTTGAAATGCTGTGGCTTTTATAGATCAAAAGACACGGTTCTAACCCAAAGCTAGAGTTAACGTCTTCTTAGTTCATTTGGGATACTACAACAGAATACCACAGTCTGGGAGGCTTATCAAACTTCAGGGGACATGTAGGTAGGACCCATCCTTAGGAGCTGAGGTACCTTGATAAGATACCCAATGTATCTTGATGAAATGCCCAGGGCTGGGGAGAGGGCTAGATGATCTCCATTTTGTGCAATGTTAGCTATTTAAACACAGCTCAACATACTAACTATTTACCCTTGACCCTTGACTTACGGTCACTGTCTTCTCCTTAAAGGGGCCTACACCTGAACTTGTACACTTCGATTTTTCCTTCATGATATTGGAACCCTTTAGAGTGCCCAGAAGGTACTTAACACTCCATTAATTTTTTTTTAATCTTTGGCTTTGGGCATTGTTTCCCAGTCTTCAGAAATTCTTATTTTGCCCTCCTCCTCCCTGATCAGACTAATGCCCACCTTATGGGATCTGTCAGGCTTGTCTGCCAACCAGGAGCTTAGACAATGTACATCTACTTTTATGTCCTTTTAGTATAAAAATCCAAAGAATCCTCCCTGATTGCTTAAGGGTGTCTTTTTGAGGCTTCCAGTTTTCACAGTATTGATTCCCAGCCCTTTATATCAATAGCAATGCCTTTGGAATCTAATGAGAAACCTCTACAAATCTAGTGTCCAGGACCCGAGGACTTCATACAATCCAGTTAACTAGCAGTGCAGACTATGGGCCCCCTCCCCTTCATTTGATAACAGGTACTTTGTAATACTTCTTTAGCATCCTGAGATGATAGTCATATTTACTGAACCATCTATACATATCAAAAATTAATAGAAATTCATGAATTCTAAAGTAAATAATGTAAAAGGAAAGTAAGTGATAATGAAATACTAATTTTGATACACAAATCCTAAAAGGTAAATTAAGCAGCCAGATGTTTCCCCTAAGTGTAGAATCCCTGGGAGATGACAGCTGGAAACACTGATTAATACAGGAGTGTGTAATGCCGTCCCAAATATCATGAAAAGCATCACTCTTGGCATGGAGCTTTCTGAAGTAACAAACAATGGTACGTAAAATTTCTTAAAAACGAAGGAAGATCTTTACTCCACACACACAGTAGTTCCACTTCCTGGAGCCTTCCGCATATATTAAAACAATGTCATGGAATCCCCTGGTGGTCCAGTGGTTAGGGCTCCATGCTTTCACTGCTGAGGACCAGGGTTCAGTCTCTAATTAGGGAAGCAAGATCCTACAAGCCACGTAACACATCCAAAAATAAATAAAACTGCTAAAATACTTAGAATTTTATGACAACTTGCTGTTTGTGGGTTCAGATAAATACAAACAGCTTTTCATTTATTTGACTGTCTAGTGGCTAATTTTTTGAAACTTGTGTATAATAAAGACCATTTCTTGCTTGTGCCAGATGGTCTCAAGAATGGCAAGATGTCTTAACAGATGGCCAGTGGGCACATGAAAAGATGCTCAGCGTCATTAATGATGAGAGAAATGCAAATCAAAACTACAGTGAGGTACCACCTCACACAGGTCAGAATGGCTGTCATCAAAGTCTACGAGTAACAAACACCAGCGAGGGTGTGACGAGAAGGGAGCCTCTTACACTGTTGGTAGGAGAGTAAGCTGGAGCCGCCGCTATAGAAGCCAGTATGGAGGCTCCTCAGGGAACTAGACCTGGAGCTGCCACAGGACCGCGCGGGCACAGCCCTGGGCATAAGCCCTAATGAGACTGGCCACAGGATCACGCAGGCACAGCCCTGGGCATAAGCCCTAATGAGACTGGCCACAGGATCACGCAGGCACAGCCCTGGGCATAAGCCCTAATGAGACTGGCCACAGGATCGCACAGGCACAGCCCTGGGCATAAGCCCTAATGAGACGGGCCACAGGATCATGCGGCACAGCCCTGGGCATAAGCCCTAATGAGACTCATCACAGGATCGTGCGGGCACAGCCCTGGGCATAAGCCCTAATGAGACTGGCCACAGGATCGCACGGGCACAGCCTTGGGCATAAGCCCTAATGAGACTGGCCACAGGATGGCGCGGGCACAGCCCTGGACATAAGCCCTAATGAGACTGGCCACAGGATGGCGCGGGGCACAGCCCTAGGCATAAGCCCTAATAAGACTGGCCACAGGATGGCGCGGGCACAGCCCTGGGCATAAGCCCTAATGAGACTGGCCACAGGATCGCATGGGCACAGCCTTGGGCATAAGCCCTAATGAGACTGGCCACAGGATGGAGCGGGCACAGCCCTGGGCATAAGCCCTAATGAGACTGGCCACAGGATCGCACGGGCACAGCCCTGGGCATAAGCCCTAATGAGACTGGCCACAGGATTGTGTGGGCACAGCCCTGGGCATAAGCCCTAATGAGACTGGCCACAGGATCACTCAGGCACAGCCCTGGGCATAAGCCCTAATGAGACTCATCACAGGATCGCGCGGGCACAGCCCTGGACATAAACCCTAATGAGACTGGCTCAGAAAGATGCTCGCTGCTGCGTGCATAGCAGCACACTCAGAATAGCCAGGACGAGAAGCCACCTAGATGCTTATCAACAGGGGACAGACACAGGAAATGCGGCGCACCCTCACCGCTGAAATGCGGCGTCACCTCTTTCTTTCGATTAATGCCAATGTGGCTCAGTGGTGAAGAATCCGCCTGCCAATGCAGGAGACACAGCTTCAGTCCCCGATGGGGGATTCCCTGGAGAAAGAAATGGAAACCCACTGCAGCATTCCTGCGTGGGACTTCCCAAGGGTAGAGGAGCCTAACACAGCCGATGGGGCTGAGAAGAGCTGGGCAGGACTTGTGGCTAAACGATGCCCCTAATGTTGTGCACCAGTGACACAGTCTGGCACTTCCGTTTTGCTACATTGGTCTTACTGTCAGTTAAGACACAGGTTCCACACCCTTAAAGGAAAAAAATGTGTGGTAAAGCATAGATGCAATGGAGTACCACTCGGCCATAAAGAGAATAAAATAGTGCAGTTTGCAGCAACACAGATGAAGTTACAGGTTTTCATACTAAGTGAAGGGAGTAAGAAAAAGCCAAACACCATGTGATATCACTCACGCAGCGTCTAAAATATGACACAGATGATCCTATCTGTGAAACAGAAATAAAAATCACAGATCAGGCTTACAGCAGTGAGAGCGGGGGATGGAATGGGAGTTTCAGGTTGGCTGAAATGCAAACTAGGACATGCAGAATGGGTAAACAACAAGGCCCTACTGTTTAGTATGAGGAACTACATACAGTCTCCTGGGGTAAGCCATAAGGGAAAAGAACGTAGGAAGTAAAGCGTATATGTGCATAACTGAGTCATTCAGCTGCACAGCAGAGCTTAGCACAACGCTGCAAATCAACTTTGCTTCAATTTAAAAACTGTAAGATGCCTGTCATCACTAGACTTCCTCCCAGTAAACGCCTGTTAGCATTCTTTAATCAGTACAATTTTTAAAAACATCCAATTTCCCCATAGAGGGCAATCCCACGCCACTAAATGATGTCTATTTTTTTTTCAGGAGATTTGACTTTATTATTATTATTATTTTTTACTTTACAATATTGTATTGGTCTTGCCATACATCAACATGACTCTGCCACAGGTGTACACATGTTCCCCATCCTGAACCCCGTACCATCCCTGTGGGTCGTCTCAGTGCACCAGCCCCAAGCATCCAGTATCCTGCATTGAGCCTGGACTGATGGTTTTTTTCTTATATGATGTTATACATGTTTCAGTGCCATTCTCCCAAATCATCCCACCCTCGCCCTCTCCCACAGAGTCCAAAAGACTGTTCTATACATCTGTGTCTTTTTGCTGTCTCACATACAGGGTTATCATTACCATCTTTCTAAATTCCATATATGTGCATTAGTATACTGTATTGGTGTTTTTCTTTCTGGCTTACTTCACTCTGTATAATCGGCTCCAGTTTCATCCACCTCATCAGAACTGATTCAAATGTATTCTTTTTAATGGCTGAGTGATACTCCATTGTGCATATGTACCACAGCTTTCTTATCCATTCATCTGCTGATGGACACTTAGGTTGTTTACCATGTCTATCAAGGTAAAAGTTTGTCAGATCCAGCTAGTTGATTCTGCGAGAGGCTAGGTCCAAAACCATTAGAGAGGACTGACATTTTGCACTGATTGATAAGGTCAGTCCTTGAACACCAGATTCTCTTATTGTTTGGAAACGTGTAACTCTATTCTGAGCGTTCTCTTTCATTGTCTAACCATACTCTGACAAGAATTCTCACTGATTTAGCTTAAATCTCTCACTTTAGTGAAAGCTAAAGAACAAAGAACTAAGAAGGTTATAAAAAGCTGTAGAACTAAGAATGTTCAGTGGCATCTTAAAAATGTATAATCATATTAGAAAATAAGTTCATCTCTCATTTTTTTAACCTCACCCAAGAAAAAATGTGACTCCATGATTAGCAGGCCATCGCAACAGCTGGCCATCTTCCAAGGTATTGTCAGTTTGGCAAATCAAGAAGTAAGTTACTTGAACTACTTACAAAGAGCACTTGTTATTTCGGCATCACGCAGTCTCTTTAACAGGTGTGTGCTTCTCATTCTCTCACTTTTGAGAAGGATGCAAAGATGAACGGAGCTGAGCAACCCTTGGTTCGTGCGTCTTTCAAGACCGCTACAAGACGGCTGACTTGCTGTGTCACCCTGAGGTCGATGCGAGCCTGCAGCCGTGGGGAAGGGGGATGCGAAGATGCTGTCGGAGCCCTAAGTCATCTGTCTGCCCAGAGGCACTATGGTTTTCTCTCCTGTTTACAATGTGCGGTCTCTAAGTTCACGTTGGGCATGCTGAAAGGATATGGCATCAGTGGCTACCTGGTGTGTACCCACGCCTTGCTGTGACTAGGCAGATTGTGCCAGCATCAAGGGGCTGTAGAATGCTCCAGCACTGGCAGAAGGGGGTGAAGGCTGGGCTCAGAGGATGGAAAGACAGTAGAAAAGATTTACTTAACTGACTGGAAGGATACAGAACCAGAAAATGGAAGTGCAAAGCAACACGGCTAGAGTCAGTTCTGGAGAATGATAACTTTCTTCATGATTATGCACCCCTGGCATCACGGACTCAATGGACATGAGTCTGAACAAGCTCAGGGACTTGGTGATGGACAGGGAGGCCTGGCATGCTCAGTCCATGGGGTTGCAAAGAGTCGGACATGGCTGAGTGACTGAACTGAGCTGAAGTTCACTCTGTTTATTTAGTTGGTTATGTGTAGTTTGAGACATTGGTTTTAACCACGATAGTGGTTTTATTGGGAAAATTCTGAGGGTCTTTACTTCAACAAAACTGTTCTGTGACCCTATGGGCTGAAGCCCGCCAGGCTCCTCTGTGCATGGGGTTCTCCAGGCAGGAATACTGCCGTGGGTCGCCATGCCCTGCTCCAGGGGATCTTCTCAACCCAGGGACAGAGCCCAGGCCCCTTACGCCTCCTGCATTGGCAAGTGGGACCTTTACCGTTAGTGACACCTTGGGAGCCCACTAAGAAGTCAAGAGACCAAAACGGATTTTCATTTTCACACACAGTTCAATCCACTCTGGAATTTACCCTTAAGATAGATCCCCTTTCTGAACTTCTGAACTTTCGGGAATAGATCCAGCCATTCACTCCAAATCTTTTCTTGTACCTACTCCCTCCTGCTGCAACACACACACGCACACACATGCACGCACGCACACACACACACACACTGTTGTCTATCCTGTTACCAAAGGGCTTGAGGGCAGTGTCTTTTATTTCCTTATTGAAATATTTTAGGCCATCAGCCCATCATCTGAGCAAAAGTCAATTTCAGTCTAAACACCACTTTTAAGCATGTCATCATTGTTACTAGTCATTGATTTTAAACGGAGAACTTGGGGAAATTAAACTAGAAAAATATTCTTTCACTTGCAAATGGCAGAAATTCTAACTACTTTCAAATTTTTTGGACTACTTTAAGCCCAGTAGACATGCACTGTTATTTTTCTTTTAGCTTTCTATGATATTTTGATCTTATAAGCCCCATGCCACATTTTCTTATTTCTGAAAAAATTCCTCAGTTCAGTTCAGTCACTCAGTCATGTCCAACTTTTTGAGGCCCCATGGACTGCAGCACACCAGGCCTCCCTGTCCATCACCAACTCCTGGAGTTACTCAAACTCATGTCCAGTGAGTCCGTGATGCCATCCAGCCATCTCATCCTCTGCCGTCCCCTTCTCCTCCCACCTTCAGTCTTTCCCAGCATCAGGGGCTTTTCAGATGAGTCAGTTCTTGGCATCAGGTGGCCAAAGTATTGGAGTTTCAACTTCAGCATCATCCTTCCAATGAATGATTTCCTTTAGGATGGACTGGTTGGATCTCCTTGTAGTCCAAGGGACTCTCAAGAGTCTTCTCCAACACCACAGTTCAAAAGCATCAGTTCTTTGGCACTCAGCTTTCCTTATAGCCCAACTCTCACAACCGTACATGACCACGGGAAAACCATAGCTCTGACTAGATGGACCTTTGTTGGCAAAGTAATATCTGTTTTTTAATACGCTGTCCAGGTTGGTCATAACTTTTCTTTCAAGGAGCATACGTTTTTAATTTCATGGCTGCAGTCACCATCTGCAGTCATTTTGGAGCCCAAGAAAAATTTCTAAAGAATTACTTATATTCTTTTTAGACCTAGTTTCCTCATTTGCAAAATGCAAATTCGGATCTCCATGATTCTCCCCCTTCTCTCTGTGACCCCATGGTTGTTGCTTTCTCTGTCTTCTTCTTCTTCTTCTTTTTTAAAAAAATCTTTTGGCCACACAGCAGGTGAGATCTTATCTTCCCAACCAGGGACTGAACCTGAGTCCCCAGCTTTGAAAGTGAGGATTCTTAACGGCCCACCAGGAAAGTGCCTTTCCCTCGTCTTAACTGCAGAGTAAAAGATTGCAGACTTTGATAGCTGCATTCATTCTATGATAAGGAAAGTAACTTGAAGGGCCATCAGTAATTCTCATCTTTCCTATAAAGACAGATCACAAAGACATCCAGCTATTTCTTTTCTGGTCTCAGGCAGAACTCAGGCAAGTCCTGAGGCAGTGCACACACTTAGAATGCCTTTGCACCTTTCATCATGACGGTGACAATGGATCCCTCTCCGTTTCCTACTTAATTAGTACATCATTCAAACGCTAGTATCTCCTCTCACTCATCACACTGAAGGCCATAAACGTCATGTAGAGGCGGGTGTGTATTAGTTATTATTTCCTTTATTTGTGTTAATTAGGTTAAACATCAGGGTTTAAAACAAACACAAACAGTATTTTGGAAATCTTTTGCATTTTGAGACCAGGTTGAAATAATAAATCCTTTATACCTAAAGTCAGAAAGAAAATTATTTATTACCTATTTCCACTACATACTTTTACATTTATTTGTCAGTTTACTTATTTAATAACTGCTGTTTAATGTATATCCACTTATTTCTAAAAAGCATTTGAGGCAGTTTCAAAGAGATACACACACTTGAGGTGTATTTGAAATGATTAAATAAAATTAAGCTTTAAAAACTTGCACATAACTTGCATCTGGTTTGAATAAAACAATGTGGACAATATTTATTTACAAAAGTTTGGCTTTTTCATATGAGATTTTCGTATTTTTCAGTTTTCACAGTAGTAGGATGTACATCCTATATTTTGTTGATAATTTTTAATGGCTTCATCTCCTATGAATGCCAGCACGCCATGGATATGACACGAATCTTTCTCACTGGTGTTTTCCTCTTTTAGCAACTCATAAACTGAGAGTTGAAGAACTGTTACGGAGTTGAAAAGGCACGAACGCTTGTGTTTGGCACCAAATACTGGACCCCTCAGTGTTACTGCTCTTGGGCGTTTCTATTGAGATACTTATTTAAATCCTAATATGATTTCAGCTTTTTATAACTAATATCTTTATATGAGGAGCTAATTTTCATAACGCATTCTGGCATGGTCTTCAAAACCAAGTCAGCCCTTTGTGAGACATATATTCTGACCGATCAGGACCAAGCGCACCCTCATTCAGCGGTAGGGCTACTTCAGAGTGTTCCAGGCCCGGGGAATACCCGCTATGCCTCCCCCTAAGTGCTGGCTGTTTTATAAACATTAAGCCTTTTAGTTGAAAATTCAACAGTCAACATTAAAAAAAAAAAAAAAGGAAACCGTGAGAGTTATGAGATAAGCTTTATTTGGGGTCAAATGAGGACTCTAGCCCAGGAAACAGCCTCTCCGGTCACTCTGAGGCACTCTCAGAAGAAGGAGGGAACAGGTCAGTGCAGATGGGATTTTACTTAAGGGGCAGGCGTGACGTGAAGCACACACTTGGATAGGAGGCTGTTGCTAGTCACAAGAAAGTTGCTGCTCCTCATGAGGAGCAGAAATCCCTGCTAATGATTTCAGTGCTTTTCTAGATATAAGAAGATGCACGAGGCGGGCTCATCAGATGCTCCACTGAAAATGTCTATCTGACATCTGTTCTGGCAGTTCTTGCCAGAGCACCGAGCATCTCGTCCTGATCCCCACCCTGAAATCTTTTCAGGGCTTGTGGAAGGCCAGCAGCTGCAGTGGCTAATGATTCCATTCTTCTAGAACCAGATGGTGAGTGGCAGTTTTTAGCTGGCACCGTAAAGCTGGTGTTATTTTAAGGCTGAAGAGAAGAAGGTTCAGAGAGAAGAGGAGACTCACCAAGATGAGGTGCTTTATCACCTACTAATTTTTGCTCAGTTCAGTTCAGTTCAGTCGCTCAGTCGTGTCCAACTCTTTGTGACCCCATGGTCTGCAGCATGCCAGGCCTCCCTGTCCATCACCAACTTCCTGAGTTTATCCAAACTCATGTCCACTGAGTCAGTGATGCCATCCAACCATCTCATCCTCTGTCGACCCCTTCTCCTCCCGCCTTCAATCTTTCCCAGAATCAGGATCTTTTCCATTGAGTTAACTCTTCGCATCAGGTGGCTAAAGTATTGGAGTTTCAGCTTCAGCATCAGTCCTTCCAATGAATATTCAGGACTGATTTCCTTTAGGATGTACTGGTTGGATCTCCTTGCAGTCCAAGAGACTCTCAAGAGTCTTCTCCAACACCACAGTTCAAAAGCATTAATTCTTCAGCACTCAGCTTTCTTTATAGACCAACTCTCACATCCATAAATGACCACTGGAAAAACCACAGGTTTGACTAGATAGACCTTTGTTGGCAAAGTAATATATTTGCTTTCTAATGTGCTGTCTAGGTTGGTCATAGATTTTTTCGCAAGGAGCAAGAGTCTTTTAATTTCATGGCTGCAGTCACTATCGTCAGTGATTTTGGAGCCCCCCAAAAAAAAAATCTCATTGTTTCCATTGTTTCCCCATCTATTTGCCATGAAGTGATGGGACCGGATGCCATGATCTTAGTTTTCTGAGTGTTGAGTTTTTAACCAACGTTTTCACTCTCCTCTTTCACTACCATCAAGAGGTTTTTAGTTCTTCTTCACTTTCTGCCATAAGGGTGGTGTCATCTGCATATCCGAGGTTATTGATATTTCTCCCGGCAATCTTGATTCCAGCTTCTGCTTCATTCAGCTTGGCATTTCTCATGATGTACTCTGCATATAAGTTAAATAAGCAGGGTGACAATATACAGTCTTGATGTACACCTATCCCAATTTGAAACCAGTCTGTTGTTCCATGTCCAGTTCTGTTACTTCTTGACCTGCATACAGGTTTCTCAGGAGGCAGGAAAGGTGGTCTGGTTTTTCTATCTCTTCAAGAATCTTCCACAGCTGGTTGTAATCAACACAGTCAAAGTGTGTTCTGTAATCAATAAAGCTGAAGTATATCTTTTTCTGGAACTCTCTTGCTTTTTTTGATGATCCAATGAATGTTGACAATTTGATCTCTGGTTCCTCTGCCTTTTCTAAATACAGCTTGAATATCTTGACGTTCATGGTTCATGTGCTCCTGAAGCCTGGCTTAGAGAATTTTAAGTATTATTTTGCTAGCATGTGAGATGAGTGCAATTGTGTGGTAGTTTGAACATTCTTTGTCATTGACTTTCTTTGGGATTGGAATGAAAACTGACCTTTTCCAGTCCTGTGGCCACTGCTGAGTTTTCCAGATTTGCTGGCATATTGAGTGCAGCACTTTCACAGCATCATCTTTTAGGATTTGAAACAGCTCAGCTGGAATTCCATCACCTCTACTAGCTGTGTTCAGAATGATGCTTCATAAGGCCCACTTGACTTAGTATTCCAGGATGTCTGGCTCTAGTAGAGTGATCATACCATCATGGTTATCTGGGTCATGAAAATCTTTTTGCATAGCTCTTCTGTGCATTCTTGCCACCTCTTCTTAATAATATCTTCTGCTTCTGTTAGGTCCATACCATTTCTGTCCTTTATCGAGCCCATCTTTTCATGAAATGTTCCCTTGGTATCTCTAATTTTCTTGAAGAGATCTCTAGTCTTCCCATTCTGTTGTTTTCCTCTATTTCTTTGCATTGATCACTGAAGAAGGCTTTCTTATCTCTCCTTGCTATTCTTTGGAACTCTGCATTCAGATGGCTATATCTCTCCTTTTCTCCTTTGCCTATAGCTTCTCTTCTTTTCTCAGCTATTTGTAAGGCCTCCCCAGACAGCCATCTTGCCGTTTTGCATTTCTTTTTCTTGGGGATGGTCTTGATCACTGTCTCCCATACAATGTCATGACCTCAATCCATAGTTCTTCAGGCACTCTGTTTAACACACTTAATCCCGTCAATCTATTTGTCACTTCCACTGTATAATTGTAAGGGATTTTATTTAGGTCATACCTGAATGGTCTGACCAAGGCAAACCACTCACAGTTATCCAAGTCTATGTCCCAGCCAGTAACGCTGAAGAAGCTGAAGTTGAACGGCTCTATGAAGACCTAGAGGACCTTCTAGAACTAACACCCCCAAAGATGTCTTTTCCATTATAGGGGACTGGAATGCAAAAGGAGGAAGTCAAGAAACACCTGGAGTAACAGGCAAATTTGGCCTTGGAGTACATAATGAAGCAGGGTGAAGACTAATAGAGTTTTGCCAAGAGAACACACTGGTCATAGCAGACACCCTCTTCCAACAACACAAGAGAAGACTCTACAGATGGACATCACCAGATGGTCAACAGTGAAATCAGATTGATTATATTCTTTGCAGCCAAAGATGGAGAAGCTCTATACAGTCAGCAAAAACAAGACCAGGAGTTGCCTGTGGCTCAGATCATGAACTCCTTAGTGCCAGATTCAGGCTTAATTTAAATTGAGATTGCACCCAAGAACTGCACTTCAGGCTCCTTTGTGGACCATGATGGCTACTCCATTTCTTCTAAGGGATTCTTGCCCACAGCAGTGGAGGTAATGGTCATCTGAGTTAAATTCACCCGTTCCAGTCCATTCAGTTCACTGATTCCTAAGATGTCAGTGTTCACTCTTGCCATCTCCTGTTTGACCACTTGCAGTTTATCTTGATTCATAGACCTAACATTCCAGGTTCCTATGCTATATTGCTATTTATAGCATCAGACCTTGCTTCTATCACCAGTCACATCCACAACTGGGTGTTGTTTTTGCTTTGGCTCTGTCTTTTCATTCTTTCTGGAGTTATTTTTCCACTGACCTCCAGTAGCATATTGGGTACCTACCGACCTGGGGAGTTCATCTTTCAGTGTCTTATCTTTTTGCCTTTTCATACATTCATGGGGTTATCAAGGAATGAATACTGAATGAATTGTTGTTAGTTAACTGTTAATCTAAACATAATACAAATTAACTTCATTCACAGGTTAAGCACATTAAGTAGGCACTCTGTGATTCATATGGACCCTCCGATAAGTCTTCATAGACCCATGCTATTTCTGTTCCTGCTCTGCCCAACTATGTACTTGACATTCATTTTCAAGTTTGCCTCATTGCCCAAAGTGGCTGCTAGAATTCTGGAAATCGCATTTATAGTTCACTGAGGAAGCAAAAGGAGTCACGAGGAGATAGAACTGGTGCAATGCAGATTTGTGTCTCCCTCTTAAGGACTTTTATTGGGAGCCATCCACATCGAATGCTTCTCTCTTAAGAGCCACTGGCCAATCATAGCAACATACAAGTGAGAGCGATGCTGCTGGTTGGGGTGTGGGATGGAAGAAAACGTTTCTATTTTTAAATCAAAGTCAAGGATGGATTTGGGGCAGAAACTAATAATCTCTGCCATGACAGGGGCAGAGTCAGGCTCTTAACCCAGATGTCACAGGTTTCAATTCCTCCATATACAGTGTGAGCCACCAGAGCTGAGAAACCAAACATTACATCTATTTCTTTTTGTATATACCACAGTCTGAGCATAGTATGGAGAGTTATCCAGCACTCTTCCCTGGAGAATCCCACGGAGGGAGGGGCCTGGTAGGCTACAGCCCATGGGGTCGCAAAGAGTCAGACACGACTGAGCGACTTCACTTTCACTTTCACTTTCATAGAGTTATATGTGTTTGTTAAATTGATAGATGAATGAATGCATGAGTCAAAGAAATGCATGAAGGATGGAGGAGTAGGGCTATACCTGCTGGTCAGTCAGGGCTGCATAGTCCTATATACTACTGTTTTTATTTCATAAATAATGGAAGTAGAGCTTAGGATGGATTGGTGTTCATGGTGAGAAATGAAACAAATTAAATTGTCAAATTTAAATTCTGTGTGTTACTGTTTACAATTAGCAGTTAAAGTACATGTGTTAAATAGCCAAGATTTGAAAATGATCTACATATCCAACAACAGAATGGATAAATCAGATGTGGTATGTATATATATTTATATATATACACAACTGTATATACAATAAGATAGTACTCAGCTCTAATAATGCCATTTGCAGCAAATGGATGGACCTAGGGATTATCACTCTAAGTGAGATCAGTCAGACAGAGAAAGACAAATATCATTGTTGTTCAGTCGCTGAGTCATGTCCTCCTCTTTATGACTGCATGCAGCATGCTAGGCTCCTCTTTCCTCCACTGTCTCCTGGAGTTTTCTCAAACTAATGTCCCTTGAGTCAGTGAGGCTGTCTGTCCATCTCATCCTCTGCTGCCCTCTTCTCATTTTGCCTACAGTCTTTCCCAGTGTCAGGGACTTTTCCAATGAGTTGGTTCCTTGTATTAGGTGGCCAAAGTACTGGAGCTTCAGCTTCTATATCAGCACTTTCAATGAATATCCAGGGTTTACTTCCTTTAGGATTGACTGGTTTGCTCTCCAGGTAACCCACATGACTCTCAGGAGTCTTCTCCAACCAGTTAGAAAGCATCAATTTTTCGGCTCTTCACCTTCTTTATGGCCCAGCTCTCACATCCATACACAGCTACTGGAGAAACCACAGCTCTGATGATGCAAACCTTTGCTGGCAAAGTGATGTCTATACACTGTCTAGGCTGCTCATAGCTTTCCTTCCAAAGAGTAAGCGTCTTTTAATTTCATGGCTGCAGTCACCATCTGCAGTGATTTTGGAGCCCAAGAAAATAAAGTCTGTCACTGTTCCCATTGTTTCCTCATGTATTTGCCATGAAGTGATGGGACCAGATGCCATGATCTTAGTTTTCTGAGTGTTGAGTTTTAAGCCAGCTTTTTCAATCTCCTCTTTCACTTTCATCAAGAAGCTCTTTAGTTCCTCTTCACTTCACTTTCTTCCATTAGAATGGCGTTATCTGCACGTCTGAATTTGCTGATATTTCTCCTGACAATCTTGCTTCTAGCTTGTGCTTCATCCAGCCCGGCATTTTGATTGATGCAATCTGTATGGAAGTTAAATATGCATAACTACAATATCAGCCTTGACATATTCCTTTCCCACTCTTGAAACCGTCTGTGGTTCCGGTCCTAGCTGTTTCTTCTTGAGCTGCATATAGGTTTTTTAGGAGACAGGTAAGGTGGTCTGGTATTTCCATCTCCTGAAGAATTTTCCAGTTTGTTTTGATCCACACAGTCAAAGGCTTAGCATAGTCAATGAAGCAGAAGCAGATTTTTATTTTTTTTTAATTCCCTTGCTTTCTCCATGATCCAACAAGGGTTGGCAATTTGATCTCTTGTTCCTCTGCCTCTTCAAAACCCAGTTTGTATATCTCAAAGTTCTTGGTTCATGTACTGCTGAAGCTTAGCTTCAAGGGTATGGAGTATAATCTTTCTAGCAAGAGAAATGAAAGCGATTATATGGTATATTGAACATTCTTTGGTATTGCCCTTCTTTGGGACTGGAATGAAAACTGACATTTTCCAGTCCTGTGACCACTGCTGAGTTTCCCACATTTGCTGACAGACTGAGTGTAGCACCTTGACAACATTCTCTTTTAGGACTTTAAGTAGCTCAGCTGGAATCCCGTCACCTCCACCAGCTTTGCTCACAGTAATGCTTCCTAAAGCCCGCCTGACTTCACACGCCACGATGTATGGCTCTAGGTCAGTGACCACACCATGTGACATCACTTACATTTGGAATCCAATATATGAAAAAATGGACTTACCTACAAAACAGAAACAGACTCACAGATGTAGAGAACAGACTTGTGTTTGCCAAGGGGAGAGTCCGTGAGGGAGGAGAGACTGGGAGTTTGGGATTAACAAGTGCAAACTCTTATTCACAGAACAGATAAGCCATAAGGCCCTACTGTATAGCACAGAGAACTATGTTTAATATCCTGTGATAAGCTGCAATGGAAAAATATCAAAAGAAATTGCTTCGCTTTGCTGTACGGCAGAAATTAACACAATCTTACAAATCAACTCTACTTCAATAAAATAAATTAAAAATGAATAATAAAGCACATATGTAAAAATCTTTGAAACACAGAAGGGGCTAAATACCCATAAGCTTCATTCACTCATCTGCATTCCTTTTATCAAAAATTCATCTCACTTATATGGATAAGTATATTTCTCCTTTTAACGACTGTATTTGACAAGTTTCTGATTGTCAATGTCTCAAAAAAATCTGTATTTTGAAGTAAAAAATGAGATGGATAAGTTAAACAATTTCAGAAACCTTTTTGTCTCAATTGCTGTAAAAACCATTATCAAGATACTTCCCTTGATTTCCATTTTAAACACTGTGTCAATGAAATTAAATCAACCATTCAGCTCTCGATTATTTTGTATTCTCTTTTTAAGTTAAACACACACAGCACCATGTAGTTAACCTACTCTGATTATTTTACGCACTTTTCATTGTCTAGTGAGCTCAGTTACTCTTAATGAAGATGCCAGATTTGGCCTCTTTGGCAAGTGATAATTAAGTGTGTAGTGAATCTTAGTCCTTATTTGGGCAAATTGCTTATGCGTGAGAGCACACCTAACGTTGGCACACAGGGGGATGCAGACTCTTTCAAGCACAGTCGGTTCTAAGTTGCTTGCACTTGAAGCAGAGATTCCAGAATCACCCAAACCTGCTTCCCTGAGCTAAGCCCGTCAGAGCAGGACCACTGTAAGACTGCCTGCACGTCTTTGATGCAGTGATATTATGCTGTGTCAAATGTCACTTAAAATAGGTGGGCTGCTGATCAGGCCTTGCAAAGACTTTTACAATGTGGAACCTCAGGTTTTAGTGACATTTGTTGGATAATCGTCTGCCTTCTTAACTTGTTGGTAAGCTTTGTCTGAAGATTCAAGTTTCTTTAATAGCTATATATATATTCCACACAAGCTGTTAGGCCAGTTTTCAAGGTTCAGTGTGTTTCAAAATAATAACCAAAACTAAATGTGGAAAAACAGAGGTAGAAATGAATTACCAAAAGCAAGGAAAGTGTATTTTCATTTCTGGTAACAAATGTCACATACTTCATTTTCTATTTGCTAGAAAAAAATTGATTTTGCTGGGAGAGAATATTAAAAGGAAAATGAGCACAAGGGAGAGACTGCTTGTAGCCGACTCAGGATAGCTTGACGCTGGCAGCAATCAGATGCATTTCAGGGAACATGGAGAGGAGTGAGGCTCACCTCCACGGACAGCGGCTCAGCCTGTGGAGCTGGCAAGAAGGAGAGCTGGTTCGGGCTGCACCTCACCACCCCGCACAGCTGCGCGGCTGCCTGTTACGCCCGGCGCCGCAGTTGGAGGGCACTTTCCTCCTCTCTCTCGCTGCTTCGGTTAACAGCAGCTGGCACTACATGCCTGTTTCCATTACCTGGGCCTGCCAGCCTGGATCAGTCACCGGTGCCAGCGTCAGAAGGCAATCGCTTCACCGGACATCGCATCAGCCAGTTGTGCAAGATAAAGGACCTTTCCAATTTAGAAGATCAGCTCTCGAGGAAATGGGCTGTTAAAAAGATAGCACCTTGCTCCTGACACACACACACACACACACACACACACCTCCTTTTCAGCTGCCTCTATTGCTCTTGGGCCCAAGGTTAAACAGCAGTATTGGAAGAGGGCATGAAGAGAGTAGACTCATCAGATGAGAAGCGACTTGTGAGGAGGCTGCTTGCAGTATGGAAGCTTCCAGTGAGCCGTGTGGGATCCATGATCTCCGAAGAAGATTTAGCTTTGGGACCAGGGACCAGCCTTGATCACTCAGGAGCTTTTGTGTAGAAGAGTTTCATTAAAGTATGAAAAGGGGCAGAGAAACTTTTGACAGAGACATCAGAAGGGGAATGGAGAGTGTCCCTTCACTAGTCTAAGCAAGGGAGTTGTACACTTTTCTAATTAGTTATTACAATAAATCAGAAGAATGTCTCAAGGTGGTAAAATTTTAACAGACCCATTCCCACAATTTGCATTTTAAGGTAACAGGATTCAGTTCAGTTCAGTCGCTCAGTCATGTCCGACTCTGCGACCCCATGAGTCGCGGCACGCCAGGCCTCCGTGTCCATCACCATCTCCCAGAGTTCACTCAGACTCACATCCATCGAGTCAGTGATGCCATCCAGCCATCTCATCCTCTGTCATCCCCTTCTCCTCCTGCCCACACCCTCCCAGCATCAGAGTCTTTTCCAACGAGTCAGCTCTTCCCATGAGGTGGCCAAAGTACTGGAGTTTCAGCTTTAGCATCATTACTTCCAAAGAAATCTCAGGGCTGATCTCCTTCAGAATGGACTGGTTGGATCTCCTTGCAGTCCAAGGGACTCTCAAGAGTCTTCTCCAACACTACAGTTCAAAAGCATCAATTCTTCCGTGCTCAGCCTTCTTCACAGTCCAACTCTCACATCCATACATGACCACAGGAAAAACCGTAGCCTTGACTAGACGGACCTTAGTCAGCAAAGTAATGTCTCTGCTGCTGAATATGCTATCTAGGTTGGTCATAGCTTTTCTTCCAAGGAGTAACTGTCTTTTAATTTCATGGCTGCAGTCACCATCTGCAGTGATTTTGGAGCCCCCAAAATAAAGTCTGACACTGTTTCCACTCTTTCCCCATCTATTTCCCATGGAGTGATGGGACCGGATGCCATGATCTTCATTTTCTGAATGTTGAGCTTTAAGCCAACTTTTTTACTCTCCTCTTTCACTTTCATCAAAAGGCTTTTTAGTTCCTTTTCACTTTCTGCCATAAGGGTGGTGTCATCTGCATATCTGAGGTTACGGATATTTCTCCTAGCAATCTTGATTCCAGCTTGTGTTTCTTCCAGTCCAGCGTTTCTCATGATGTACTCTGCATATAAGTTAAATAATCAGGGTGACAATATACAGCCTTGACGGATTCCTTTTCCTATTTGGAACCAGTCTGTTGTTCCATGTCCAGTTCTAACTGTTGCTTCCTGACCTGCATACAGATTTCTCAAGAGACAGGTCAGGTGGTCTGGTATTCCCATCTCTTTCCAGAATTTTCCACAGTTCATTGTGATCCACACAGTCCAAGGCTTTGGCATAATCAATAAAGCAGAAATAGATGTTTTTCTGGAACTCTCTTGCTTTGTCCATGATCCAGCGGATGTTGGCAATTTGATCTCTGGTTCCTCTGCCTTTTCTAAATACAGCTTGACCATCAGGAAGTTCACGGTTCATGTATTACTGAAACCTGGCTTGGAGAATTTTGAGCATTACTTTACTAACATGTGAGATGAAGGCAATTGTGCGATAGTTTGAGCCTTCTTTGGCATTGCCTTTCTTTGGGATTGGAATGAAAACTAACCTTTTCCAGTCCTGTGGCCACTGCTGAGTTTTCCAAATTTGCTGGTATATTGAGTGCAGCACTTTCACGCATTATCTTCCAGGATTTGAAATAGCTCAACTGGAATTCCATCACCTCCAGTAGCTTTGTTCGTAGTGATGCTTTCTAAGGCCCACTTGACTTCACATTCCAGGATGTCTGGCTGTAGATGAGTGATCACACCACTGTGATTATTGAGGTCGTGAAGGTCGTTTTTGTACAGTTCTTCTGTGTATTCTTGCCACCTCTTCTTAATATCTTCTGCTTCTGTTAGGTCCATACCATTTCTGTCCTTTATCAAGCCCATCTTTGCATGAAATGTTCCCTTGGTCTCTCTAATTTTCTTGAAGAGATCTCTAGTCTTTCCCATTCTGTTCTTTTCCTCTATTTCTTTGCACTGATCACTGAAGAAGGCTTTCTTATCTCTTCTTGCCATTTTTTGGAATTCTGCATTCAGAGGCTTATATCTTTCCTTTTCTCCTTTGCTTTTCACTTCTCTTCTTTTTACAGCTATTTTTAAGGCCTCCCCAGACAGCCATTTTGCTTTTTTGCATTTCTTTTCCGTGGGGATGGTCTTGATCCCTGTCTCCTGTACAATGTCATGAACCTCATTCTATAGTTCATCAGGCACTCTATCTATCAGATCTAGACCCTTAAATCTATTTCTCATTTCCACTGTATAATCATAAGGGATTTGATTTAGGTCATACCTGAATGGTCTAGGGGTTTTCCCTACTTTCTTCAATTTAAGTCTGAATAAGGTAACAGAATTAGAACATAACAATAGAAAGATCTTACCAGACCTACTCCCATAATTTACATTTTAAGATGACAGGATTAGTCACAAGGTTTTCAGGAAGGAGAAACTATCCTCAAGCAGGATACATTCTTGTTATATAATCCTAAACTGAGTTGTTGGGTAATCATCAATTTCGGGCTTAAAGAAAAACATTTCATGTGACTGAGAGTATGGAATACAGAGGAGGGAAGAAGATGCTTGTCCTCTCCGCTGCCTTGAGAATTCCAGGCCCTTTTCTCCTCCTTAGGGATCCCGGACGTCTCATCACCCTGCCTAGGGATTGACTCTCTCAGTATTAAGGGGTGGAGTTGAAACTGGTAGCCAACAACATCCCTGGGGACACCTTCAGAAAGCTTGGATCCTGAAGACCGGAGCTCTGAGGCCGTGGTTGAGATGCTTTGCGGCAGTCGAAGAACAGCGGCCGGCACACATGCCCATTCTTGGCATCTGGGCAAGGTTGGGAAGTGCAACACACACACCCCAGCCTTGTCCTAAGAACAGACCAGTCAGAAATTAGCCCTGGAGGCACTCATGGAGGGGGTGGACATTTGAAAATAATAATTATCATTTCATCTCACTCGAAGACAGAAAATGCACCTTAATCATCAGTAATTACTATATGGCTAGAAGGAAGAAACTCATAATTCCTTTAATATGATAAATGTGAAAAACTCATCATAGCGATGGGTGAAAATCATGCTGACATCGAAATTTCCTTCACATCGAAATTGACTAAAACGCACCACTCTATCAGAGCAAGCTTTGCAATATCAGTCAAAACACAGTTGACCCCCGGACAGCAGGGATCTGAATTGCATAGGTCTACTTAGAAGATGATTAAAAAAAAAAATAAATGTACAGTCACACACCGCCGCCCCCGCCCCATATCTGTGGGCTCCACATGAGAGGCCTGGGGCCTGGGTGATCCTCCAAGGCAGAGCAGAGAGGCTGCATAATTCAGGAGCGTGGAGGTCCACAGGGCCTGAGCGCTGTGAAGCCGCATCTGGGCCTGAGCACGGTGGAGTCCCATCCAGGCAGCTCCCGGAATGGACCGCCCTGAAGGTAGGGCCGGCCAACTGTAGCACTTTCTAATTAAAGATCAATACACATTAATTATGAAGTGTTGAGAATCACAGAAGAGCACGGAGAAAACAAGCCCAGTTTTTCTAGAGTCTAGAAAACCCGTTAAACGTCTTGGGGCATTTTCACTTACACGTATATATGTGATGTTATTTGCTCATCTGTTTCTTGGCTGCGATGGGTCCCCGCTGCCCTGCAGGCTCTTCTCCAGTTTCGGGGAGCAGGGGCCGTCTCCGGCTGCGGGGTGCAGGCTGCTCTCGCTGCGGAGCAGGGCTCGGGGAGCCTGGGCTTCGCTAGCTGCAGCTCCCAGCTCTGGAGCGCCCGGCTCAGAAGCGGAGCCGCAGGCTGGGCTGCTCTGCGCGCGGTCTCGAGGAGCAGAACGTGAAAGTCAAAGCAAAGTCGCTCAGTCGTGTCCAGTCTTTGAGACCCCACCGACTGTCACCGGGGCCCTCCGCCGTGCGATTCTCCGGGCAAGAGTCCTGGCGGGGCTGCGGTCGCCTTCCCCATCCAGGGCAGGAACTGAGCCTGTTCCCTGAGCCACGGGGAAGCCCTCGCGGCATTTCCGTTTGGATCTCTTTCTCTCTTTGCCTCTCTCGCATCTCTTCATAACCAAATTCTACGCACGCTAAGTTGTTTCAGTAATGTCCGACTTCTTGTGACCCCACAGACTAGCCCGCCAGGCTCCTCTGTCCGTGGGCTTCTCCAGGGAAGAAGACCGGAGTGGGTTGCCACGCCCTCCTCCAGGGGGTCTTCCCCACCCAGGGATCGGATCTGCGTCTCTTCCATCTCCTGCGCTGGCAGGCGGGTTCTTTACCACCAGCGCCACCTGGGAAGCCCCATCAAATTCTATACCTTCCTTGTTTTTCACTCAACATTACATTATGAAACTTTATATACCTTACCAAGAATTCTTGGAAATCATGATAGTAGGAGGTGGAGGTCATTCTATCTTGAAGGATGGAAGCCCTCAGTTAATTATCTCGCATCTTTGAAAAATATTGAAGATTAAATTCTCCAAGATTAAATCAACCTTGATGCAAAGACCGTCATCCAGAAAGTTAGTTAGGGAGCACTGCGTATTCAAATTAGTGTGGGAAGGGCTCAAGGAAGACTGTCATCCAGGAAGTTAGTTAGGGAACACTGTGTATTCAAATTAGTGTGGGAAGGACTCAAGGTGGAACTGGGCAGAGGAAGAAGCTGGTTTATGATGCAATCATAGCAAAGACCCTGGATGACCCCCAGAGCACTGGGGCATTGGGACTGTGCCTTCATGATTATCCCAAGGTTAGCCAAGGGGCCAGGCCTTTATACCCTGTTTCATCAGATACAGGCTGCCCACAGAGCTGGTGCGATTGTGGTGAGACAGCCCTCTTCAGTTTTGGGCAATTAGATAACATCTGTTATCGTCAGCTTCAGAAAGCTCATGTTACGTCCAGATGGTTAATGCGTGTTGATTAGATGGTTTGCTGTAGACCAAACTCAGTCTGTTAGCCAGCAGCACTCTTAGCATCTGGGAAAATAAGGGGCATCTGAATGACTGACCCAACTTCGAGGCCATCCCTTGCTTTGCTCAAATACATTTCTGTGTTTAAGTTCTGAAAGTCGCTGTTTTGGGATTATGCTGGTCTCCTCTTCCTGGAGTGAGTTTGTGAGACAAAGGTTAGGGAATGAATGGTGGTTTCTGCCACTGAAGCTGGTGTCCCCAAATTTATGTTCACTGTCTCCCGCCCCTGCAAACCATCCCACCTTCTCCCACCCGTTCCGGTCCTCTCTGCTGGTCTGACTCAGACCCTCCTTCCTGGAGTCCCTAGATGTCTTGTCACTGCGCCCGTCTCAGGCCTACACTGCTGCTCTTGGCCACTCCCTGTTAAAACTGGGCAAGGGAGTGCCTGAGTTGCCTAAGGAGATTGTCTGGGTGCTGAACACACGCAGCCCTGGCCCCACTGTGTAAGAGCAGCCTTCATTTCCTCTGGTTACTTCCTACCGGTCCCTTTGCACCTAAGAAGTCTGAAATACACAGTGGCAGCCTTATGCTAAAGTCCCACGTCACTGTCTCTGTGTCCCTTGGTAGAAGAAGAACCATTTGGGAACTAGGATTTGAGCCTGGATTTGTGGAGATGGAAGGAACAGATTTCTGAGGTGGGTTACTCAAAGCGATGGTTAGAGAAGCAGCCCCTGTTTTCACCCTTTGGTTTATGGACCCTGCATTCTAACTTTGGGGAGCAAAGCATGATATAGTACATAGGAATTTAGAGTTTATTCTGAATAGAATATCATCCTGATGAGGTATAGTCTTTAAAATGTTGCCTCACGCCTACCTTCTGTATGAGGTTCGAGGAGGAAGCGTTTTCGGGGGAAAGTAAAGAAGCAAGATAGCACAGGAGGAAATGATTGGCTCCAATATCACCACAACTAAGTCTTAGCAAAGACGGCAGAGGAGCCCAGAGGGAAACTCTAAAGCTGAGAGTCTTTCATTGTTGATTCAAAGAGCAGTGAAGAGGTTGGACCTTCACACCTGCACACCGACAGCCAGTGGACGTAGCGGCCCCAGAAGAGGTCCTGGGCAAGGACTCTCTTCGGATGAGGACAGTTCTTGGAGGCAGCCAACATCTGAGGGCTGGAGGTCTGCAGCGCTCTAAGCAGCTGTCCTTGTCCTACGGAGATCGTCTGCACAGTGTCCGCAGCCTGCCACTACGCCATGTCCAACCTGAATAGATACTCTGCTAAATGTTCAGATAGATAACCTGGTGTTACGAACTTTCTGTGGCTTTTCTTCACTAGATTTCCATTTTCCATTTAAAGAAAACCTCTATCACCCCTTTATAAATGAAATCCTCCTTTCAAAAGACGTCCTTATTTTTAGACTCTTTCCTTCAGTTAAGTGTTGAAAGATCAGATTCCACATGTGTTCTATCCATTTGTGTTTGGAAGGGCTATGCATTTTTGATTGGTTCCAACTCTCAAAGAAAACATATTTCTGAGTATGTAAGAAATGAATTCTATTTCCAAAATATTGCTCCTAGTACCTGTGTTTGGTTTGAGACTGTTACCCTGGCCCTTGGTTTACCAGTTGCTGACCAAAGCACGTGGTTGGTTATCAGTCCCTACTCACACGAGCCTGTCTGTGGTTTTGTCTTGGTGTCAGACATCTGCAGACTTGCTGACTCTGTACTTTTAATGTCGGTTCTTACCATATTCATTTCTGACCTTGTATTAGCCAGGGTTTCCCGGAGAAACGGAACAGCAGGATATATGTGTATGTGCCCTAAAACATGATGGGAAGACAACACCCAGTTTCTTCTTTGAGGGCAATTCTCATCTTTCTGCTCTCTCTGCTTTTTCAGATGCTTCAGTGGCTGCCATAGAGCTAAATGGTGTAATCCCCAGATGAGATTCCTCATTTCATGTCAGTCTTTATGTGCTATTCATCTTAAATAAAAAAAAGACATGTACATAAACTCACTTTTTGCAAATAACCCATGAAACTAAAATGTGTTTAAGTTATATATAAACTGAAATGCAAATTTGGAAAACTCAGCAGTGGCCACAAGACAGGAAAAGGTCAGTTTTCATTCCAATTCCAAAGAAAAGCAATGCCAAAAAATGCTCAAACTACCACACAATTGCCTTCATCTCACATGCTAGTAAAGTAATGCTCAAAATTCTCCAAGCCAGGCTTCAGCAATATGTGAACCGTGAACTCCCTGATGTTCAAGCTGGTTTTAGAAAAGGCAGAGGATCAAATTGCCAACATCTGCTGGATCATGGACAAAGCAAGAGAGTTCCAGAAAAACATCTATTTCTGCTTTATTGATTATGCCAAAGCCTTGGACTGTGTGGATCACAATAAACTGGAAAATTCTGAAAGAGATGGGAATACCAGACCACCTGACCTGTCTCTTGAGAAATCTGTATGCAGGTCAGGAAGCAACAGTTAGAACTGGACATGGAACAACAGACTGGTTCCAAATAGGAAAAGGAGTCCGTCAAGGCTGTATATTGTCACCCTGCTTATTTAACTTATATGCAGAGTACATCATGAAAAACCCTGGACTGGAAGAAACACAAGCTGGAATCAAGATTGCCAGGAGAAATATCAATAACCTCAGATATGCAGATGACACCCACCCTTATGGCAGAAAGTGAAGAGGACCTAAAGGGCCTCTTGATGAAGGTGAAAGAGGAGAGTAAAAAAGTTGGCTTAAAGCTCAACATTCAGAAAACAAAGAGCATGGCATCCGGTCCCATCACTTCATGGGAAATAGATGGGGAAAGAGTGGAAACAGTGTCAGACTTTATTTTGGGGTCTCCAAAATCACTGCAGATGGTGACTGCAGCCATGAAATTAAAAGACGCTTACTCTTTGGAAGAAAAGTTATGACCAACCTAGATAGCATATTCAAAAGCAGAGACATTACTTTGCTGACTAGAGTCCATCTAGTCAAGGCTATGGTTTTTCCAGTGGTCGTGTATGGATGTGAGAGTTGGACTGTGAAGAAGGCTGAGCATGGAAGAATTGATGCTTTTGAACTGTGGTGTTGGAGAAGACTCTTGAGAGTCCCTTGGACTGCAAGGAGATCCAACCAGTCCATTCTGAAGGAGATCAGCCCTGGGATTTCTTTGGAAGGAATGATGCTAAAGCTGAAACTCCAGTACTTTGGCCACCTCATGGGAAGAGTTGACTCATTGGAAAAGACTCTGATGCTGGGAGGGATTAGGGGCAGGAGGAGAAGGGGATGACAGAGGATGAGATGGCTGGATGGCATCATGGACTCGATGGACGTGAGTCTGAGTGAACTCCAAGAGATGGTGATGAACAGGGAGGCCTGGCGTGCTGCAATTCATGGGGTTGCAAAGAGTCGGACACGACTGAGTGACTGAGCTAAACTGAACTGAAACTGAAATGCAACTGAAATAAGTCTAAAAATGAGTATAAAATAACATCATCTATAAAAATATATATATACATAGAAAGGATATAGGTAGATATAAAAGTAAAAATTAGGTTGAACAAGAATGGATATATACATATATAAAAATTACATGTTCCCTGGTGGCTCAGAGGTTAAAGCGTCTGCCTCCAATGCGAGAGACCTGGGTTCTATCCCTGGGTTGGGAAGATCCCCTGGAGAAGGAAATAGTAACCCACTCCAGTATTATTGCCTGGAGAATCCCATGGATGGAGAAGCCTGGTGGGCTACAGTCCACGGGGTCGCAGAGTCGGACACGACTGAGCGACTTCACTTGAATAAGAATGGAATTATAAGGAATTGGCCAGCACAATTGTGGAGGCTGAGAAATCCCTTCTCATCTGCAGTCTGTAGGGTGGACACAACTGTGGAGGCTGAGAAATCCCGCCTCGTCTGCAGTCTGTAAGGTGGAGACCCAGGAAGCTTGATGACCCGGTTCTAGTCTGGCTCGTAGTCTGAAGGCAGGGAAGATCAATGTCCCAGCTCAAAACTGTTAGTCTGGGAGGAGTTCCCTCTTATCCAGGGTTTTTGATCTAGTCTTCAGCTGACTGGATAGTCCCACATTATAGAGAGGGCGATCTGCTTTGCTTAGTCTAATAATTCAAATGTTAGTCTTATCCAAATTGCCCTCACAGATATATCCAAAAATGCTTAACCAAATGTCTGGGCACTCCACGGATCAGTCAAGCAGACTGATAAAATTAACTATTACAGATCTGTATCTTTCAGGTTTTTTCTCTGATAAATGTTGTTATCCTAAATTTTAAATGACCTGAAGAAAAGAACTTCATCATGGTGGATTTATTGCTTTACTCAGACAAAGTAATCTCGCCCCCTATTTTCAGAATATTTTTAGACTCAATCAAAAACTGAAGCATAAACTGTTAGATCAATACAAAAAGCAACTCTTATGTTTTATCTATTCATTCTTTCTTCACGATCAAACCAGGGAAACCGAAACCATGAATTGTCCAGTAGAGAAACTCTTTGATCAAGTTTTGTAATCTAATTTGTTTTTTTTAATAGTCTATGGATTCTGAAATCACCTTTTGTATGATGGACATATTGATTATATATTGTATTAATTATAAATGTAATCACCTTGATTTCTAAATTCCAGAAAGATCACATATGAGAAATATATGTATATTATAGTTACATATTCTATAAATACATAATATATATTTTTGCAGTCAAGGCCTGCATATGTGACCACTTACTCAGTCTCTCACTGGGCTATCAGGGAACCACAAACTGAGTACATTTTAACCTGAAGGAATGTTGCTCTTCATACAGTTTTCTCTAAAACTGACCTCAGTGTTTTTATCACTTAGTTCTAGTTCCATTCTGAATTGGGAGATCCCGGGATCTGCTGAGCTATCTTGCTCTGCATATCCAGTCATTCTCTCCTAATGTTTCTCTTTTCCTTAGCTCTGACCTTCAGGAATTTGACTCTCCTTGGTCTTCTGTATCTATAATTTTAATTATAATAACTTTTACATTTTAGTCCACTAACATTTTGTTTTGAAATATTTCCCTTGATCTGCCCAACAAATCACTGATTGTATTTTAATTTGTATTCATTTTTTCACCTTCCGTATTGTAACTTGCCTTTTCATGCTGTTCATGGGGTTCTTGAGGCAAGAATACTGAGGTGTTTTAACTTATATGCAGAGTACACTATGTGAAATGCCAGGCTGTATGAATCATAAGCTGGAACCAAAATTGCCAGAAGAAACATCAACAACCTCAGATATGTAAATGATACCACCCTAATGGCAGAAAGAGAAGAGGAAATACAGAGCATCCTGATGAGGGTGAAAGGGGAGAGTGAAAAAGCTGGATTAAGACTCAAAATTCAGAAAACAAAGATCATGGCATCTGGTCCCATCATTTCATGGTGAATAGATGAGGGAGAAGTAGAAACAGTGACAGATTTTATTTCCTTGGGCTGCAAAATCACTGCAGATGGTGACTGCAGACTTGAAACTCAAAGATGCTTGTTCCTTGGAAGAAAAGCTGTAATAAATCTAGAGAGCGTAGTAAAAAGCAAAGACATCACTTTGCCAACATAGGTCCTTCTAGAATTAGACCATAAAGAAGGCTGAGCACGAAAGAACTGATGGTTTCGACTTGTAGTGTTGAAGACTCTTGAGAGTCCCTTGGACTCTTAGTCCAAGGAGATCAAACCAGTCAATCCTAAAGGAAATCAACCCTGACTATTCACTGGAAGGACTGATGCTGAAGCTGAAGTTCCAATGCTTTGGCCACCTGATGTGAAGAGCCGGCTCATTAGAAAAGACCCTGATGCTGGGAAAGATTGGAGGAGAAGGGGACGACAGAGGATGAGATGGCTGGATTGCATCACCGACTCAATGATGTGAGTTTGAGCAAACTCAAGGAGACAGTGAAGGTCAGGGAGGCCTGGTGTGCTGCAGGCCATGGGGTCACAAAGAGTTGGACACAACTGAGAGACTGAACAACAGTTTCCACTTGCAGCTCTGCCAGTTCAGGTTTTTTCCACATTTTTTATATCCTTGTTATCTTGAAATATCTTCTGTGACTATTTCCATCTTTTTCTTGAGCCATTTTTCTAGAAAGATTACATTTTCAGATTTTTTTTGAGAAATGAATAGATATTTATTCAAGTGTCTCCTCATGTCCCTGACTAAGTCTTCTTGAGGGGTATAGTTTTCATTTATATCTTGCATATGTTCTCTTCCCCCCTTTCCCCGCATCTTTTCTTCCACATTTCTGCAACCAAAAAGTCTGCATGACTTAACATTCCATGTAATTCACAACATAAGATAGCATTTCACCTAATAAATGTTTTACCCACTTCTTTCATTTTAATTTTTTTTCATTTCTTGTCCATATTGAAATAAACTTCTTAAAAATTACTCTCAGAGTCTGAGATACAGAATGACAAAAATCTATCAGCAATAAATATTAATTATCCTCAGTTATTTTAGTTAAAATGATTAATCTATCTCTTTTGCAGAAGCAGCCTTGAAGCCGAAACATGTAGTGGAAGATTTTCCTTCAAATCACAACTCTAAAATAGTCACATTGCTGCAACCGTGATCAAAGCAAGAGAACTCACTGTGTCAGTGAGGCCATGATTCCCAGCAGCCCGACGGCGCCCGCGAAATGTGAGCTCATATCTCTTTGGAGCATATAATGTACTGTGAGCTTGGTTTGTAATTGCAGGTGTAAATAGCAATCTGGACTTGCAGTTTGGCACCTGAATGTGCAATTTGCCATTTTACGATTCTGCCTGTGCCCGTGTTCAGCTGCAGTGGTAAACGTGCCATGAGGGGCAGGCGCTCGGGGCCTCATCATGTCCTGATAATCCAATAGCAGACTCAAAGTCAGAGAATATGGAAAGTCAGCTTGGCGGGTGAGTCTCTATTATCAAGTTTACCTCTGTCGATTATTTACAGATCAAGCACGATGAGACTGTAGAGTAAAGCTATTCATAGGTCAGTTTCAGTAACTTATTTTTCAGGGTGGTGTTACAAGCTGATATGGAGGTTCCTGTGAAAACTAGAAGTAGAGCTCCCATAGGATCCTTCTGCTTTCTTGACTGTGCCAAAGCCTTTGACTGTGTGGATCACAACAAACTGTGGGAAATTCTTCAAGGGACAGGAATATCAGACCACCTGACCTGCCTCTTGAGAAATCCGTATGCAGGTTAAGAAGCAACATTTAGAAGTGGACATGGAACAACAGACTGGTTCCAAACCGGGAAAGGAATATGTCAAGGCTGTATATTGTCACCCTGCTTATTTAACTTATATGCAGAGTACATCATGTGAAATGCCAGGCTGAATGAAGCAAAAGCTAGAATCAAGATTGCCAGGGAAATATCAATAACCTCAGATATGCAGATGACACCACCCTTATGGCAGAAAGTGAAGAGGAATTGAAGAGCCTCTTGATGAAAGTGAAAGAGGAGAGTGAAAGAGCTGACTTAAAAGTCAACATTCAGAAAACAAAGACCATGGCATCCGGTCCCATCACATCATGGCAAATCGATGGGGAAACAATGGAAACAGTGACAGACTTTATTTTCTTGGACTCCAAAATCACTGCAGATGGTGACTGCAGCCATGAAATTAAAAGACACTTACTCCTTGGAATAAAAGCTATGACCAACCTAGACAGCACATTAAAAAGGAGAGACATTACTTTGCTGACTAAGGTCTGTCTAGTCAAGGCTGTGGTTTTTCCTGTGGTCATGTATGGATGTGAGAGTTGGACTGTGAAGAAGGCTGAGCGCCGAAGAATTGATGCTTTTGAACTGTGGTGTTGGAGAAGACTCTTGAGAGTCCCTTGACTCTTGAGACTGCAAGGAGATCCAACCAGTCCATCCTAAAGGAAATTAGTCCTAAATATTCATTGGAAGGACTGATGCTGAAGCTGAAGTTCCAATACTTTGGACACCTGATGTGAAGAACTGACTCATTTGAAAAGACCCTGATGCTGGGAAAGATTGACGGTGGGAGGAGAAAGGGATGACAGAGGATGAGATGGCTGAATGGCATCACCAACTCAATGGACATGAGTTTGAGTAAGCTCCGGGAGCTGGTGATGGACCGGGAGGCCTGGTGTGCCGCAGTCCATGGGGTTGCAAAGAGTCAGACACGACTGAGCAGCTGAACTGAGGATCCTGCAATCCCACTCCTGTGCGTATATCCAGAGAAAACCATAATTTGGGAAGGTGCATGCACCCCTGTGTTCATAGCAGTGCTAATCACAATAGCCAAGACACGGAGGAAACCTGAAAGCCCATTAACAAATGAATAAATAAAGAAGATGGAGTATATCCATCCATCTACCTACTTAATTAATTCCATTATAGACAATGGAATAGTACTCAGCAATCAAAAAAAACAAACAACGCCATTTGCAGCAACATGGATGGATCTAAGATCATCATACTAACTGAAGTCAGATAAAGAAAGATAGATATGATATGATATCACTTATGTGTGTAATTCAAAAATACAGATGAATACTAATATAGAAAAAGAAACCCACTCACATAGAAAACAAGCGTGGTTACTAAAGGAGAAAGCAAGGAGGGATAAACGAGGAGTTTGGAACAAACAGAGGCTGCATATGAAACAGAGCCAGCAAGGGCCTAGCGCACCGCACTCAGGGCTGCGCTCAGCGCTCTGGCACGGCCTCCTCGTGACCGGGCCGTTGGCCGCAGGCCTGAAACTAACACAGCACTACTGTGTCTAAGCTTCCAATGCACCCATCTATACAGAAGTTAACCTGTTGAATTTAAACTGGTTCTTTTTGACAGAAAGCAGTTGGAGTTTAACACATTTGTCAGAACAAAAAATAAAATGTAGATTTCTTTCACAAAAAAGAGTGAGAAGTAAAATAGTGTACATCCATCTGAATACATGTCAAGGAGCAAAGAAAAATGGGAAATAACTGTCTTACGTGATAAGAGAGATCTCTATAGGATTTACATTGTGAATAAAGTAAATTATATATATATATATATATATATATATATATACATATATACAGAAACTGCTAGAGAGAAACGGAGTGCAGACAAGAAGTAGAAAGTGAATCCTTTTGTAGATATAACATTCTAACAAGGCAAAGTTAATACCTGAGACATGAGTTTGACAAACACTATGCAAGTTTTTAAAATCAAGTTTTTACTTTAGAATAGTTTTAGATCTATAGAAAAATTACAAAGAAAGTACACAATTGTCATATGCCCTGCATCCAATTTCTTCTACTATTAACATCTTATAAAAGGATGGTCTATTTGTCACAATAATGAACCAATCTTGATATAATAATATTCACTAAAGTGCATACTTTATGTTTTCTTAGCTTTCACATGATGCAATTTCCTGTTCCAGCCTCCCATCCACAGTATATTTATTGTCTGTGTGTATATATATATATATTTATTGTGTGACACACACACACACACACACACACACACACACACATATATATATATATATATCTTAGGTTCCTCTTGGCTGTGACAGCTTCTCACTTATTTCGCTTTTGATAACCTTGAAAGCTCTGGAGAGTGCTGGTCAAGTGTTTTTTCAAATGTTCCTCAGTTGAAATTTGTCTGGTATTTTCTCATGTTTAAACTGCACTGATGGGTTTTTGGAAGAAAGTTCACAGAGGTTGTCCTTTCTAATCACCTCATGCCAAGGGCACCACAGTTTAACGACTGGTCACTACTGATGCTGACCGTGGCCCCCGGACGGAGGTGGTGCTCATCAGTTCTGCCCTTTGCCAAATTTGTAGCCAGAATGCTATGATGATGAGCACTTTTTCTAGAAATAACTTCTATAGCTTTTATTCATTTCTCAAAGAGGCCTGAGAGGCAATGACACTGAAGAATCAATTCTAATTCTTAGCTTTGCAATCTCAATTCATGAATCAGAATCTTAGAAATATATCAGGGACAAAATATATCTCAGGATCCTAACATTCTTGTAACGAAACACATTTATCAAAATATTTTCAAGCTATCAAAAGTGGGCTTTAAACATAACCTTTAAAAAACCACTGAATTATTACTTACAAAGGTATTTTTAGAGTAACTCTTACTATTGGGGGCCATGCTGGGTCTTTGTTGCTGGGGGCTTTCTCTGGCTGCAGCAAGTGGAGGCCGCTCTCCCAGTGGGGTGTGCGGACTTCTCACTGCAGAGGCTTCTCTTGTGAGGAGCAGGGGCTCCGGTAGCTGGGGCTCCGGGCTCTTTACAGTCGCAATAACTGTGGCTCACGGGCTCATTTGTTCCACAGCATGTGAGATCTTTCTGGACCAGGGGTTGAACCAGTGTCTCCTGCGCTGGCAGGTGGACTCTTTACCACTGAACCACCAGGGAAGCCCCACAAACAGTATTTTTGCAACCTTTCTACGTCACCAACACAAGAGAAAGAAGCTTTTGCTCTATCTCTCTTTTGATGTATTTCTAATTAATTACAAGTTAGTTCCTATACAAGGCAGTTACCAAATACATATTTCAACTCAGCAGTATGCAGCATGCATGCTTTCATTCCCTCAAACTCAGCCTGTATTTAGATGTGTTTCCTCCTATCACTTTGCTACTGATTCTGATGTTAAGTAAAGGACAATTCTCAAATTTCAGTTAACTACTCTTCAGGAAAGCTAAGACTCTGAGACACTTCATGGTATACCATTCTCACAGAGAAAGGGTATCTTAGTTTGGAATGAGGAAGCAAATATTTTGATTCTGTTCCATTGTTTCGTAAATAAGCAGACTTGAGCAAGTCATTTCATATTGTAAAAACTTATTTTCTTTGTTTGCAAAATGGGGGTGGGTTTCCTTTCCATTTTTTTGAATTATTGTGGATACAACAGATATACAAGCATACTTATGTATATGTGGAATACACACACACACACACACACATATATATATATATATAAAATACACATTATATATTATGAAAAGTGAAAGTTGCTCAGTTGTGTCTCTTTGCAACCCCATGGACTACACTGTTCATGGAATTCTCCAGGCCAGAATACTGGAGTGGGTAACATTTCCCTTCTCCAGGGGATCTTCCCAACTCAGGGATCAAACTCAGGTATCCCGCATTGCAGGCAGATTCTTTACCAGCTGAGCTACATATCTATGTAACTGTCATATTCCAGATAAAACGTGCTAGTTATTATAATAAACTCTCTTCTATTGATTTAGATTACTGTTTACATAAATAAACGCTTTTTAAAAAAGCAAAAATACAAGTCAACACTTAAACTTTATCAAAGTTTCTTCTTGTTTTTCCATCTGTATTGCTATATAACAGCTATAACAGATATGTGACATTGTATAAGTTTAAGGTACACAGTGTGATGATAGTTACAGGTATATATGGTAAAACATTTTCCACAACAAAAGTTAACAGATCCTTTGCTTCATAGAGTCAATTATTTTTTAATTGTTGCTATTATGATTTGAACAGTTAATATCTATCCTCTTAGCAACTTTCAAATATACAAGACAAATACTGTTAACTATAGTGACCATGTTGCATTAAACCTCTTGACTGTGTCCCTCTATTAAGTAGAAGTTTATACCCTTAAAACTTCACGGTTTGAGTTTTCTCACCTCAATCAATTTTTTTTTGGAGAGATGGATTATAAGCTAAAGGATATCTTGCTACCAGTGTCTGGAGTTTATCTATTTTAGCAATGGAGCAAGCCATTCAAGTGTTTCTAGTGATTCCCAGGTGAGCTTTTGTTTCTAACAATAAAAGTGCGACTTCAGTGGCGTTTGAAGAAACTAACACCGTGGCATCAAAAGACGAGGTTTGGATCCTGTTTCGTGGCCACAGGGGTTTCCTAAAACCCAGACCAATTGGAGGTCAAATGGCTGCATTGATAAGTTAGTTGGAAATGATAGGGGCCTCATTTCTGAGAATTAGGGTTCTGAATTTTGGTTGCCCTTTGAAATTATTTTGGAGCTTTTAGACGTCTTGACGACCAGGTCAAAAGCCAGAAAATTTAATAGATCTCTGCCAGTGGTACATAGGTATCAGGGTATTTTAGAACTCCAAGGTTATCCCCGTGTGAAGCGAAGTTTCAGAGCCATTGTGCTTAACCAGAGTCATCTGGTTATCACCTAACCAACCGGAAACACTGCTGCAAGGCCCTTTCTAACCACGTCCTGCTCCTTGTTTCCACACCCAGCTGCCTAACCAACCAGCATAAAACAGTCAGCTTAAACTAGTCGTACCCAAGGAACAGCTGTCTTACAACACGTATCTGACTCTCCTTGTTCTTAATTTAACGTTCACTTCTGATATTTTAATGTATTCTGGGGTGAATTTATGTATTTATTTTTAAGCTCATTTTGGCAGAACAGCTTTGAACAAAGAGCTTATGTTGCATGTTTGAGTAACTATATTGGGTATTGAGTACTGAATTTTCTTTAACTTTCTTTACCTTGTTTTAACATCCACTCTATAGGATGATATATGTTCTGTTAATCAACGATATCTCTTTCCAGCTAATAGTGCTGTAAGCAGCAAAGCTACACTAGGATAGTAGCGGCGATGCCAACTCCTAAGCAACCCTCTTACCGTCTTACCGTCACGTGATCCATTATCTTCAGTTGAGGACTGACAGACGCTGAGAGGTCTCTCTTCCTCCTGTAAGCTGGTCTAGCTCTTGGGAGCCCTCGTAGATAAGCCCAAAGCAGGAGCTCGCTGGTACAGTGATGCAGGCATGGATGTGCATCTCACCGTCATCTCACCACGGGGTCAGACGCAGAGTGCATCTCACCGTCATCTCACCACGGGGTCAGACGCAGAGTGCATCTCACCGTCATCTCACCACGGGATCAGATGCAGAGACTGACAAGAGGAACACCTTATATTAGGTGTTCCTTACCCCACACTGAGAGCAAAGGTGTGCTTATGTCCATTAGAAGGGAGAGAGAAAAAAACCACACCATCTTCTTTCCTTTGTATATCCAGAATGACATAATGGCTACAACAGAGTCAATTGCTTTGAAAGTAATGGGGTGATGCTTTGAAAGTAATGGGGTGATGCTTTCAGCTCTGGCTTTTTGCCAAGTCCATCCAACAGACACTGTAACTGAATTCAGTGACTTGCACATTTTGTATCTGCAAATTTAGGGTTTTGGGATTCTTCCCCTTTCAGTCCCAATGCATACACACAAACACACTCCAGGGAAGTAAGGGGTGGATTTCAGCAGTTTCAGGGGGAGATTCCTTTCAGAGCTTATAAGTATTAGTTCTGATATCACACAGCCTTTGTACCTTTGCTGAAAAATTCTAATTTTACAAACAGCGTCCTTTTAAACAGGCTGGATGAGAGCTGCTTTTGGGGAAATGGCTTTCCTATGGTGCCGGTGGGTCACTCATCATGACTGAGACTCAATTGCCACTTCACAAAAAATGCCATCAATAGAAAGGAAAAAGAAAAAGAACACTTTGCTAGCTTAATTTAATCAGGGATGGGTCTGAAGAATGCAAATAAGGATGATAGCATCTAATTATTTTTCCATTTTTATCTCCATTAAAGTGCATTAATTCTAAAAATTGTTTTCAGTGATGAACTCTGATTTTCAAATTGGGATCTGGAATATGCCTGGGCTTTTTCTTCTTCAGGAACATATCTTTAAGGGAGTCGTCATATGTGGGAAGACAGGGGTTCATGCTTATATCTAATTAAACATATCTAGATCTAATCCTATCAATATTTGAAAAACAAATATAATATGACAAGGCAAAATCTTTACAGTCACTTATCCACGTAGAGAAAAATTCTTCCATGTGGCGAACTTTTCAAAGATGCAAGACATTTGAAGTTAAATCTGGTCTCTGTACTCTGATGCTGAATTAAATCTCTGAGAGAGTTTTGGGTGAAGTAGAAAAGAATAGCTTTATTGCTTTGCCAGGCAAAGGAGGCCACAGAGGGCCAATTCCCTCAGAACTGCAAGTCCTGATCTGGAAGAGGTAGTGAAGAGTTTTTGTAGTAAGGATTCAAAGAGGGCGTGGTCGGCTCGTGGACATCCTCCTGATTGGCTGGTGGTGAGGGAGGTGGGGTCAGCATCCTCAGCCGGCTGGGTCTAACTAGTCGGGATGCTCTTAGATGCTCTCTGGGAGCAGAGTCGGCTCCTCCCGATCTGGCCTGGGCCTCAGCATCTGCCAACAGCTCAACGCCACTGTCACGTGCGTCCCTGCCCAGGGCCGCATCGCTGTTTCTTGGCTGCTCTCCACGTGCACTCCCTTCCCTGATTGGAACACGTTTGGAACTTTGGAATTCGTGGAAGGTCATGGAGACTAAATGAAGCCCATTTCCTGTAATCAAGGAATGAGAGACACAGAAAGGCCTCTGTGCCCAGGAGACACACAGGGCCCTGCTTGGTTTCACTATTATAGAGGTGCCAGAGAAGGATATGGCAAGACACGTCACTCCCAGCCACTTCGGATTGGCCAGATTTGGAAGGCAGATTTTTGCAAGAAAAAGAGAGGAAATGTCGATAGCCTCAGAGCTTATTTCAAAGTGACTTGAAAACTTACTTAAGTCCCTTCAGTGGAAATTCATGAACAATTACTATATACTATTTTGACTAATTTTAAATGCCTCAATGCTTAAATTTATGTCCATATTTGCATATACTTTAAAAGTTCCTAAGAGATAAGCTTTGGAAAATCAGCACTTCTTTCCCTTTATTCTGGTTCTAAGACTACCTTATGAAAAATAAACCAATAAAAATAAATAAATGAAAGGTGAGAGAAGCAAGGGAAAGTGGCTTTCAGGAAGTATCAGATAAACACAGATTTCTATCACTCTGAGTGCTGGGGACAGAAATAGAGGACCTTTCAAAAGTTACTTAAAAGGTTAGGAGAAAATCTTAATACTGCCAAACCACTCCACAAACTTAGCTGAGTCAGGATATCTCTCCTTCCATGGATTTGGGAAAGACTTCAGAAAATTTCTCCATCTATAGTCTTCAAACTTTTCATCACTTGGAATTCATATTTTGAAAGAATTGATGGACCAATTGCATTCAACATGAGTAATAATAATTCATTGTGATGATTAATTTTATGTGCCAAATTGGCTAGCCCACGACAATCAGATATTTGGTCAAACACTAGTCTAGAGAAGCCCAACTAATACTTTATTATTTTTATTTGGCAAATGACATAAAAAATTATTATTCATCAAAGTCGCATGTGTTAGGAAGTGGAAAGAATGTATTTCAGCAACTGCTACATTAATTTGAAAAGGTAGAAATAAGCAAGTAAGTCATGTAGAGTGGAAAATGAGAACTCACGGACAGAATAAAGTTCCAAAAAGTAAAGCTCGATGGTTTTAAGTAGGACGACTCTTGCTCCAGGAGGGAATCAGAGAGGAGGGGGGAGGGAGAAGAGGAGGCAGAAGCTTAGCTGGCATGTTGTCATCGTTCATAGCCTGTTTGTTGTGGAGGACTGATGGACTAGGCGTCACACCACGGTTAATGTCGCACAGGTAGCAGAGGCCCAGGGCTGCTTGCGTGGGGCACCTGGCATGTAGGGCCCGTTTCTTGCTTCTCTCAGTAAGTGAGAGGGATTTAAGCTGATCTTTGCCTTCTGACCAGTATAGAATTATCACTCTTACTTTTTTAGAGTAGGAAATGGCAACCACGCCAGTGTTCTTGCCTGGCAAGTCCCAGGGGCAGAGGCGTCTGGCAAGCTAGTCTGTTGCCTAAAAAACATGCACAACTGGAGGGTTGTGAGGTGAGTTTTATTTGGAGAAAAATGAGGACTGCAGCCTTGGAAGCAGCAGCTCAGAGAGCTCTGAGGGACTGCTCCAAAGCTGCAGTGGGGAAGGTCCATATATAAAGTCTTGCTGGATGGGGAGTTTAGTGCCACGAAGCACTCAGTTTACTAAAGGTTTTCTACCAGGCACAAGGATCTGGTGTCACCTTGAAGGGATTTAGTGCTTCTCTAGGTACGAGGAGATGCCAGGACTGAGATCATAAAATCTGTTCCTAAAAGCATCCAACCATCTACAGACCTGTCCCATCAGATTCTGTGGAGCACAGAGCGCCTCACTCCACCCTGCACTCCTCAGGGGTGTTGAGGGCCAGCAGCACGGGATTCCATCTCCTAGAGGCAGATGGCAGAGGCCCTTGGTACTCAGCTGTTGGCAATGCTCTTGGCAAGCGCCAATTTGTAGTTGACAAGTCCGTAGGGTCACAAAGGGTCATACATGACTGAGAACATATGCTTACTTACCTTTTTAGAATAGATTTAAATCCAGCTAGAGCAAAGAGGGTTATCAGCTAGATTAGCATTATTATTTTACATATTGAAGCAAAGTGAAACCCTGTGGGGCCCCCCAGACGTGAAGGTCCTGTAGACCCCATTTCTTCTAGGTAAGACCCCTGAGTTCCAAAGGGCAGATTTGAACAATTGCTAATCAAGTGATTTTTAAGGCTGCAAAATCACTGCAGATGATGACTGCAGCCATGAAATTAAAAGACGCTTGCTCCTTGGAAGAAAAACCTATGACCAACCTAGACAGCATATTAAAAAGCAGAGACATTACTTTGCCAGCAAAGGTCCATCTAGTCAAGCCTATGGTTTTTCCAGTAGTCATGTGTGGATGTGAGAGTTGGACTGTAAAGAATGCTGAGGGCTAAAGAATTGATGCTTTTGAACTGGGGGTGTTGGAGAAGACTCTTGAGAGTCCCTTGGACTGCAAGCAGATCCAACTAGTCCGTCCTAAGGAAATCAGTCCTGAATGTTCACTGGAGGGATTGATGTCGAAGCTGAAACTGTAATACTTTGGCCACCTGATGCAAAGAGCTGACTCATTGGAAAAGACCCTGATTCTGGGAAAGATTGAAGGCAGGAAGAGAAGGGGACGATGGAGGATGAGCTGGTTGGATGGCATCACTGATGTGATGGACATGAATTTGGGTGAACTCTGGGAGGTGGTGATGGACAGAGAGGCCTGGAGTGCTGCAGTCCATGGGGGTCGCAAAGGAGTCAGACACGACTGAGTGACTGAACTGAACTGAACTGAATCAAGGGTGGAGAAGCCAGGAAACCACCTGAGGCAAGGTTAAAGGGACCAGCGAAGGCCATCAGGATGCGGAGGGAGGCCACCTGGGACCTGAACTTCTCAGCAAACTTAGCCTTGGACCACTGTTACAAAATCTCCCATCACATCCTTCCAGGTTAAGACACATAGATTTTCAGGAAGCCCAGGGTGCCCTCCTTTGCCTGGCAAAGTAATAAAGCGATCCCTTTCTACTCTACCCAAAACTGTCTCCAAGATTTGATTTGGCACTAGTGTACCAAGAAGGTGAGATTTTGGCAACAATATAAAGACCACTTCCATTGGCTTTTGAAACAGGGCATGGCCCTAGAAATTCAGCGAGAACAGATTGGGGACAGATTTGTCCTCTCCTGTGTCTCTTGTTTTACTGATGAGGAAACAGAGGCCCTGCTGAAGGTTTCTGGACTGAATCTTCCTAGACATCTTTCTAGACTGAATCACAAAGCCCCTGAACAGACTGATCATCAGCTTTCAATCTGATTTTAACTTTTAGGATTATTTTTAACTTTATAGAGTTCTAAAACTTTTTCCTTGGGGATGCTTCAGTTTCTGAGAAGCAGATGAGGGTTTACAAGCTCCAGATTTCACTTGCCCCCAGCGTCTCCATTCATTTAACTGTTTGGGAAATGTTTAAAATGGAAGATATATTTTACTGGAGTTTTTGTTTTGTTTCGTTTTGGTGGGCGGCAGTTCTTTGGCCATTCCACATGGCTTGCCACTGATCTTAGTTCCCTGACCAGGGATTGAACCCATTCCCCTTGCAGTTGAATCATGGAGTTCTAACCACTGGGCATCCAGAGAGCTCTTTGTATACTGGTTTAAAGGAAGCCCCTGACAGTGCATGAGTCAAATCATGCTGTGGCTAACACAACATCCGCACTTCTGCTACCAGCTCATCAGCCAGGGTGGTAGCTTATCTCCGTCTTTCTGACTTTCTGGACCCCATGGGATTCACTAAGCATGAAACAAATCCTTGGTTTAGGGGACTAAGAGGTGGCTTGTAAATTAAACCTTGTGGCTGAAAGGAGCTGGCAAGCCCAGTGTGTGCCATGTGTCTCTGAGATCAAAAGTGAAAAACTTAATTAAAATTCTTTCTCATCTCCTCTTGAAAAACAACACTAGGGCAACACACACATTTGGGAATCGGAGGCCAGCATGTGACTAAGACAACGGTTTAATCATTCAAGGAACGAAGACCAGGACATCGGCTTGGGTTCAGGGGCTGAGACAATTTTACCCCTCTTTTAGATCTCCCAGAAAAAAGATCTTTTAGAACCATTCAAAAATGGAAGGCCTTGAAGAGTCACCTTTTATTTTAAGGACCTGCAAGGAATGTTTGAGTCATTCGAATTTCACAGAGATTTTCCTGAAAGGGGAGGAAAGCATCTCTTTGCTGTGTGTGTCCTTGGCCTTAAATGTACTGAGTGGATGGGGGAATCTGACAGCTTTTGTTCTAAAGTTAGCCCTCATTCTCTATTTCAGACTCCGCAGGGGGGGACTGAACTTTGCAATTAATACTCAGGAAATTAGCAATCAGCAATGGCGGAGAGACGAGACAGGCGTGCGGGTGCATCTCAGCGGCCCCAGCAAGCAAAGACCAGGGGGCTAACAGCGGCAGAGACCCCAGCCACAGCGCCTCCTCACTGCAGCTGGTTCTGACGCTTTCAAATGCACTTTATGCAGTGGCTCAGCAGTGTAAACGCGGCTCTTGTTTTTGCCTCTGTGCCTCTGGCTATTTACCTTAGAATCTTTTTTTTTTTTTTTTTTAGAGATGGCTGTTTATGCTGCATTTAGATGTACTTGGATGAAACAAAGGTAGGCTCTTCACAAGAATTCAAGAATATTTTTCCTTCTCCTCTTGCATAAAAATAAGAGTAGTATCTGAGAAACAGGTTTTGATCCAGCAGGCTTTGAGAGGGCAAGCTGTTTTTATTTCCATAATAAGAGAACATTAAAACATGAAAATTGAACATTTCTTAAAAGGGCAAGCTGGTTTTTGAAAGGGTCAGGAACAAGAGTCAGCAGGAACCCTGGGACTGATTTTGGAGAACTTAAATCTGTTGGAGAGAACAATAAACTCTTGATTGACTCCATTATCTGCAGAAGTGACAGAGCATGTTCATAGAATTATAAATTCTAAAGGAGTTTTTTCTGCATAATCACAGTTATAAAGGCTTCTATTAGTCTAAGCATGTGTGTGTGTGTGTGCGCGCGCACATGTGCATGTATATGCGTACTTAGGGCAAATAAGTCACTGTGTCATTTGCTCAGTTTGAGCCACTTCTTGGAGACCCTGGAATTTGATTTCTCTTACCCAGTCCTACCTTTTATTCATTAAACACTCAGCAAACATTCTTGCCTTCAAGTACAGTGTGAAGCACCGAAACCATCTTTGAACCAAAGCAATGGTTGACTTCCATGGATCTTTTATTTCTCTATCATTCTGCAATTTTTTTCAAAAATTTTATTTTATGTTAGAACTTAGTTGCTTAACAATGTTTGTGTTAGTTTCATGTGTACAGTAAAACGATTCAGTTATAAATATATATGCATCTATTATTTTTCAAGATATTTTCCCATGCAGGTTATTAGAGCACTGAGCCGCATTCCCTGTGCTGAACAGTAGTCCTTGTTGGCCACAAAATTTAAATGCAACAGTGTGGACATGGCCGTGCCAGACTCCCAGTCTACCCTTCTTCACCCTCCCTCTCTTGCAACTGTAAGCTAGCTCTCGGTGCCCAAGAGTCTGTTTCTGTATTGTAACCTTTTGTTGTTGTTGTTGTGGCCATGGCTTTTGTGGTGTTTTCCAGGTCAAGTGTTCTGAGTCCTGCATGGAACTTCATCTGCCCCTGGTTCTTGGATCAATCAGACTGTTTCCGGTTTATGCCTCCTTCCCGTTTTCCTGTTTTAGTGGTTTGTTGTTGTTGTTTTGGCATTTTTTGTGATTGTCCTGCACAGCTTGTGAGATCTTACTTCCCATGCCAAGGGTCAAACTTTTGTCCACTGCATTGGAATGGCAGTCTTTAAAAAAAAAAAAAATTAATTCGTGTAAATTGGAGACTAGTTAATTTACAATATTGTGGCAGTTTTTGCCACACATTGACATGAATCAACCATGGGTGTACGTGTGTCCCCCATCCTGAACCCCCCACCCACCTCTCCATCCATCCCTCTGGGTCATCCCAGTGCACCAGCCCTGAGCACCCTGTCTCATGCATCGAACCTGGACTGGTCATCTCTTTCACAGATGGTGATACGCATCTTTCAATGCTATTCTCTCAAATCATACCACCCTTGCCTTCTCCCACAGAGTCCAAAAGTCTGTTCTTTATATTTATGTGTCTTTTGCTGTCTTGCATACAGGGTTGTCATTACCATCTTTCGAAATTCCATATATATATATGCATTAATATACCGTATTGATGCTTTTCTTTCTGACTTACTTCACTCTGTATAATAGGCTCCAGTTTCATCCACCTCATTAGAACTGATTCAAATGTATTCTTTTTAATGGCCGAGTAATACTCCATTGTGCATATGTACCACAGCTTTCTTATCCATTCATCTGCTGATGGACACCTAGGTTGCTTCCATGTCCTGGCTATTATAAACAGTGCTGTGATGAACACTGGGGTACATGTGTCTCTTTCAGTTCTGGTTTCCTCGGTGTGTTTGCCCAGCAGTGGGATTGCTGGGTTGTAAGGCAGTTCTATTTCCAGTCTCTTAAGGCATCTCCACACTGTTCTCCATAGGGGCTGCGCTAGTTTGCGTTCCCGCCAGCAGTGTAAGAGGGTTCCCACACCCTCTCCAGCATTTATTGCTTGTGGACTTTGGACAGCAGCCATTCTGACCCGCGTGAAGTGGTATGTCATTGTGGTTTTGATTTGCATTTCTCTGATAATGAGTGATGTTGAGCATCTTTTCATGTGTTTGTTACCATCCGTATGTCTTCTTTGGAGAAATGTCCGTTTAGTTCTTTGGCCTATTTTTTGATTGGGTCATTTATTTTTCTGGAGTTGAGCTGCAGGAGCTGCTTGTATATTTTTAAGATTAATTCTTTGTCAGTTGCTTCATTTGCAGTCTTCACCACTGGACTTTCAGGGAAGTCCCTGTTTTCCTATCCTATCTTACTTTATATTGGTGTCCGGTCTGACACCATCATTTCTCCTGTCTCCTTGCCCCCGTAGGCATTTGAGTTTGCAATGCTCTTCCCTGGGCGTAATCTTTTTTATCTTTATGACAAAAAATCACAAAGGACCTTGTTTTTAATACGGATATAGACATACCTCATCTACTTCATTGCATGTGCTTTGAAGATACTGTTTTTTTGCAAACTGAAGATGTATGGCAGCCCTGCATTTCTAGGTGATGGTTAGCACTTTTAGCAATAAAGTACTTTTAAATTAAGGTGCATACATTTTCTTTTTTAGCCATAACGCTGATGCATAGTTAATTGACTGGAGCATCGTATACATAACTTTATACGCAATGGAAAACCAAAAATGTTTGTGTGACTCACTTTTTTGAGCTATTCAATTTATTGGATTGTTTGTGATATTTGTTTATTACTGTGAACCAAACCCATGATATCTCTGAGGTGCACCTGTAATTCAACAGTAACACACTCCTCAAGAAAGGCTGAAGGTAGTATATTTAACTCTGTATTCTTGGAAAAGTCATTTCACTTTTCTAGTTCTTATTTTCTTGTTCTCTCAAGTGCGAAAGTTTGGCTGGATAATTGATGCTCAAATTATAGGCTGCAAAAACCTCACCCAAATAATTTGTCAAAAATGGACATTCCTGGGGCTGAAAATTAAAGTTTTATGTTATATATTTCTAAGCATGAACATGTGACATTATTTGAGCATGTCCTCTAGGTGATTTTTGTTGAGATGGTATAAGGATCATACTTTGAGATATAATGCCCCAGATCACTTGTTTCTTGAAGATGACTCCTTCATCATGTTCCATCTGACCTGTTCTCCTTATAATGCGCTGTTGAGGTACCTCCCACTGAGAGAGGAATTTGTAACCTCCCCTGGAATCCAGGCAAGCTGGGACTATACTATGTAACTTTTGGTTTATAGATTATGAAAGACGATGTAGCTTCTTCCTGGTGCTACTGGGAGGGTTACTTCTGGGATTTAACTGCTACACAAATGAAGAAAGTACAATAATCTATGCCAAAAGCCGCATGAAGTCCTGTGCCGGTGTTCCATCCAAATAATCCCTGCAGAGTGCTTGGCTGACAGCTGGAACCAACTTGCCAGCCAGGGAAGCGAATCTCCTTAGAAGTGGATCCTCAGAACCACCCATGTGATGCCCTGCTGAACCCTCCCCGAAGAGCAGACTTGAGAGTTGAGTGAGAAATTGTTGCCATTGTGGATCACTAAGCCTGAGGGCAGTTTGTTACACAGTCACAGATAATTCAGATCCTTTCTAAGATGTGCAGTTGGGGTCAGCCAGGTGTAAAGATCAGATCCCGTACCCTAACACCAGACAGACCCAGGCTTACACAGGGTCTCCAGGATCAGTCGTGGGGTGACTGGGGTCGAGTCCTTAGCACCCCCTGACGCGCAGAGACCCTCCCTATACAACGGCGGTGGCATGTTGTCAGCTGTCCCTCGGGGCCGTCTTGAGAATCACCCGGGCTTCAGAGCCAGGCAGGCAGAGGCCGTGTCCTGGGCTTCTGCAGAGCTGGAGGCGGCTGTCTGTCCAGACTCGCACGGTGGGGCGCGGCTGAAGGCGAGCCAGGGTGGGCAAAGACGGAGCTGGCGGAGGGACGACGCCTTCCTCCTGCTCCGCGGGCAGCAGCAGAGCGGGAAACGGGCCAGGGCGCTTCTTGCCCCTGGAAAGGAGTTCATCAGATCCCTGCTCTCAGCGACCCGGGGGGCAGGGGTGTGCGTGTGCGTGTGTGTGTGTGCTCGCGCGCGCGTGTGCTTTGCTTCTTTTTTAAAAAGTCTTTATTGGAGTACAGGCAATTTATAACGCTGTGCTCGTCTCTGCTGTGCAGAAGTGCATCAGTTATACATATACATCACTTTGCCAACAAAAGTCAACGCTGCTGTTTTTCCAGGAGTCATGTGCCGATGTGAGAGTTGGACCATAAAGAAAGCTGAGTGCAAAGAACTGATGCTTCCGAACTGTGGTGTTGGAGAAGACTCTTGAGAGTCCCTTGGGCTGCAAGGAGATCCAACTAGTCCATCCTAAAAAAAAAAAAAAAATTAACCCTGAATATTTGTCAGAAGGACAGATGCTGAAGCTGAAGCTCCAATACTTTGGCCATCTGATGCAAAGGGCTGACTCACTGGAAAAGACCCTGATCCTGGGAAAGACTGAAGGCGGAAGGAGAAGGGGATGACAGGATGAGATGGTTGGATGGCATCACTGACTCCGTGGACATGAGTTTGAGCAAGCTCTGGAAGATGGTGAAGATCAAGGAAGCCTGGCGTGCTACAGTCCCTGGGATCTCGAGGCGTCAGAGACGACTTAGGGACTGGCAATCAGTGCATACATCCACTCGCTTTTAGATTCTTCTCCATTGGAGGCTGTTACAGAGCACTGAGTAGAGTCCCCATCTTCTGTACACTAGAGTGTACATGTCAGTCCTTGAAGATTAACAGATGACTCCTTCACACACAGCCTCAGTGCTGTGCAAACTGCTGCTTCTGGGCTGGCCCTGGGGTGAGTAAGTCTGTGTGCAAACCTTTCAACAGCTGTTTCTCAGTTTGCAGCCCTGTGGTTTTGTGGAAGCAAGCCCCACTGGTTCTCAAGACAGATGCTTGGAAGGCTTGTTTCTCAGAGGCAGGTGTTAAGAGCTGGGAGCTTGGTGTAGAGTAGGAACCCTTCACTCCTCGGGGAGAAGCTCTGGGTTTGAGGTCCTTCCTGCTGGTGGGTGGCTGGGCCAGTGGTGAGGTTTATGGCAAGACAGCCCCAGTCCATCCTGCAGGCCTCACAGTGGGCCCTTGCTTCTGAGCTGACGCAGACGAGCTGCTCAGCGGGTGTGCAGGTCCTTTTGCAGGGGACTGTTCAGTAAGTGGCTGTGGGTTCGGTGTGTCCTCGGGAGGAGCTGAGTTCAGAATCTTACTGTGTTGGCCATCTTGGAGGCCCACAATACTTTGTTTTCTTTTTTTTCCTTTTCCTGCCTTCTTTTGGATCAGCTGATTTTTAAAAAATGACTTTCATTAATCCCCTTTGTGGACCTTTTAGCTGGAATTCTTTATATTGTTTTAATAGTCATGTTAGGTTTCATAGTGTGCATTTTTATTGTAAATTACTTTCAAGTGATAATATTTTACTGTACAAATAGCAAAACAAACTTATACAATACTAATACAGTTCATTCTTTTCCTTCTTATGTGCTCGGATTGCTATAAAATTTTTTATGTATATGATCAAGCCCAAAGTGTACTGTTATATGACTGAAATATGTGGCAGCAATTTTAAAATTTCAGAATCATCATTTTACAGCTACAATGTGATACAGTTGACCCTTGCATAGCATGGATTTGAGCTCTAAGGATCCGCATATATACACATACGTCTTTCACTAAATACCACAGTACAGCATGCGGTTACTTGAATCCGCTGATGGAGGTAATGGAAGTCAAACGTACGTGGATTTTCAACTGCGTGATGGGTTTGCACCCCCAGCGCCTCATTGTTCAAATGTCAGCTGTACTGGATTCTAGCAGGGGGCATCCAATAAATATTTAAATCTTTGAAAGGTTGTTGAAGAGCAGAATCTTTGTCTTTTAGTGCCACGTACATGTAGACTCTTGAGTACTTATAAAAGGGAAAAAATTCCTTTATGAGGAAGAGATAAGATATCTAAAGTCAGATACAAAACTTAGAATCACCATTTATGGAGCAAACAGATATGATGTGCTCCCGGTGGGATGGAGTGGAAAATAAGTCACCTCGTCTTTGTGGCATTCGTGCCAAAAGCGTTTCTCTTGAATCTAACCACGAGGAAATAGTCATAGAACCCCAACTGTGGGGTCTTTTAGAAGGCGGCTGAGCAAGGGGGGAGCAGTGAGAGAGAGAGGTGAGCTGGTAGGGAGGGGATGAAGCTGTGCCGCAATGATGCTGGCGGGCGTTGAATCCAAATGAATGGGAAACAAGGGTCTAATGTACGCCTGTTCCCTCAACTTCTCTGAGCTGGAGATTCTTTTTACAATTTAGGGGGCTTTTGGAGAGGGAAGAGGTTAGTTTTGACCACATCCTTGGAAGAATGTCCTTAACTCTGAATGTTACCTGGCCTGTTATACCTTGTAGTAGATAAAGAGCTGAGATTACCTGTAATAGCTGGCTTCCAACAGATTTCTCTACTTATTTTGGCTCTCCGAGGCTGCCATAAGCAACATAATGCCACACAGAATTCAAACATGGCTTTATCTTTCTGAACAGAGGGGAGAGTCCTGAGCCCCTTTAGCCCTGGTCTTAAGTTTTGAGGTGAATGTGGAAAAAGCAACAATGCCTAAAGGCTTTTTTTTTTTTTTTGCTCCTATTATTAGTACAAGGTCAAAAGTAGTAGCGGTGAAAAAACCAACTAATCCCAAGTTGCCAGTGTGGGAATAAGAGTTCCAAGGACAGCCTTCACCAGCTGCCAAAGGGAACACCAAGCTCACTCACAGTTTCAGCCCACCCAGGGCTCAGCGCTGAGCCAGGTAAGGCTCAGTCCCGCGAGGTATTGACTTAGTGATAAACTCGAATAGGAGGAATTTGTGCCCAATGAGAGTTAGTAGCAGCAATTTTAATCTCCTTCAGTGGATCTGGGTTATCAGTTCAACCTCAGCACTCTTTCTCTTGGGGTTAGGTTATCCTCTTCAGCAGAGGAGCTGAGGTGAAAGCGGTGTCCACCCTCACCTTCAGGGCTGCCTCACCTGCAGCCTGCCACTGAAGACTTCGCAAACAGACGCTACTGCTCTTTTTCTTTTTCTGGGTAAAATGCAAATACCCTTGGAAGCAAATAATGTGTGAAGGAATCTGACTAACTTTCATTGAGTGTGAATGTGCTTGAGATGATTTTTGGTAGAATAGTGAAGATATTGGCAGACATAAACATATTTAAGAGTTAGGGATTAAGGAAGCAGGATAGGATACAAAGAGTGGTAGAAAATGCCAGAGCGTTGAGGAAGTAAGAGGACATGCAGTCCATGTCATGATTTTTCCAACATTCGCCTCTGTTTTCTGAAACAGATTCTGATTCTTCATTCAATATATAGTGTGGAAATCACCACCAAGTATTTATTCTCTGCCGTCATAAAAATTAGGTATATATTTTTAAAGTGTTTACTCCCAAAGAAGAGCTTTCGCGATCAGCCTGAGTCCACTGACACCTTGTGTGTGTGTGTGTGTGTGTGTGTGTGTGTGTGTATGTGTGTGTGCGCTGTCTCTTCAGTTGTGTCTGACTCTTTGTGATCCTAAGGACTGTAGCCCACCAGGCTCCTCTGTCCATGGGATTCTCCAGGCAAGAATACTGGAGTGGGCTGCCATTTCCTCCTCCAAGACTGACGCCTTATGGGCCAGCATTTTCTCTGCACCATTTCTTCATTGCTAGGGGACACAGAGCTCAGTAAACCTTGGTGAAAAGAATGAATGAGCAAACCTCAGTCAGCTGTGATTCCTCCACAGGCCTCAGGGCTGCTTCCCCATACCCACATTTCCTGGGGTTTTCTTCCATCGCGTGTCAAGTGCCAGAGCAGACTCTTCCTACCTGAGCTCACTTTAGGTTGGCGGCTTCCCCTCCCGTGTGAATGAGGGCATGACCCACAGTGCTTGCAGACTGATTTCTGACAGCTATTCAGGGGTATTCCGCCAAAGAAATCCACTCTGCAGCTAAGAGGAGTCATATCTAGTGCTCCAACTTATAAAATTTAACTAGCTTTAATTTATGAGTATATAATTGTCTGATGCTAATGACTATTTCATGCATAAGTCCCTTTTCATGTCTTACCAAATATTGAGTTTTTGTACTTTAACATGAAGTTTTCCTGAGATACATCTTGTGAATGCAAATCTGGAACTGATGTGAGCTGTAAAAGAATCCAAGGAAAATAAGCTGTCATCTTGCAAACAAAATCCTTCAATGATTTATGTGTTTGGCTTCGACTATGAGTTATCATTACTAAAATATTTGAGCTAGGAGATAGCTGAGCTGTAATCTTTATCAGAGACCTTTAAATCATTAACCAGACTTCCAGCTAATTTGCCAAATCATGAAATATTATCTAGGAAAAGTGGCCAAAGGTGGTGGAAGGATCTTTGAATCAGGAAATCATGTTTTAATAAAAGGCAATGGTACAAATATATGGATTAAAGAAGTTAACTTTGTAAACTTAACTTGAAATTTGGGAATATAGTTATCCTCTGGTTCCTGTGTATAGGTCTCTCCTGGTGGCTCAGAGGGTAAAGAATATGCTTGCAATGAAAGAGACTTGAGTTCAGTCCCTGGGTTGGCACAATCCCCTGGAGAAGGGAATGGCTGCCCACTCCAGTATTTTTGCCTGGAGAATTCCATGAACAGATGAACGTGGGGGAATACAGTCCACGGGGCCACAAACAGTCAGACGTGACTGAGTGATTAACACTCCACACAAACACACACTGTGTATAAAGTTGAATGGCCATCTGGAAACCTGTCCAATAAGAGCAATGACAATCACGTTTTTAAAAGAATTACCTCAAAGACATTATTTTCTAAATGTTTCTGGGCTCATGTTCTGATGACATGTATTACTATTATTCCCATTTCACTGTGTGCATCATATGATGGTACAGTATTTGAACATGGATATTTTACAGATGTATGGAACAGTCTTTTGGACTCTGTGGGAGAGGGAGGGGGTGGGATGATTTGGGAGAATGGCATTGAAACATGTATAATATCATATATGAAACGAGTCGCCAGTCCAGGTTCGATGCAGGATACTGGATGCTCGGGGCTGGTGCACTGAGACGACCCAGAGGGATGGTACGGGGAGGGAGGAGGGGTGGGGGGTTCAGGACGGGGAACAGGTGTACACCTGTGGCGGACTCATGTTGACGTATGGCAAAACTAATACAGTATTGTAAAGTAATTAACCTCCAACTAAAATAAATAAATTTATATTAAAAAACATAAATTCATGACCACAGACAGGTGGATGCTCACTAAAAAAAAATAAGTAAATAAAATAAAATATGTCCAACTATTTGACTAAGGAAAAGACACCGAATATGAACTGTAACAGTGAAAACCACTATGATCAAGAACAACCACACACGCTTACGCAGCCGTCACTTTTTGAGGGCGGAATTGTAGCTCTGGAAAACAGACTGTATAATGGGGTCTATTCATCTATATTTCTTTATGCAATTGTAACAGGTGGTGTGGAGACTTTGGTGATACAAAGCTGTAGGGAAAACTTCCAAAAATTCAGAGAACAGATGTATGAGCAAGTGCATCCAAAAGAATATGCATAGTTTGAAAGCAGCCAAAGTTGCTCTGAATGTGTCTTCCCGTTCACTTGCTCATCTATACAGATATGCCAGCGATAAGAAAAATGACCCTACCCTCATACAGCAGAAAAGTGGAGCCTCCTCTTGGGTAGAAAAGAGGCATACGTGAGAGAGCCTAGCAAGACAGGAAGAAACGGGCGCCAGGTAAAGATGGAGGCAGCACCGGACCTGAGGGGGCCAGTAAGAGAAGACGGGGAGTGGGAACAGGAAGTCCTTCAGAGAGCTTGAGCTAAGTTCCTAGAGAGTAGTTGCTTTCATAAAAGGAGAGAGAACGAGAGAAGAGAGAAATATTCCAATGGGGTAACTAGTTCAGAGACAAGGTTGTGAATGACACTCTTTAATTTAAAAAATCAGGCTGGCTTGGAAAAATGTGCAAAAGAAGAGTTGTGCAAGTTACAAACAGAATTTTGAAATGAAGTTTGTGTAAACGTACAAATGAATTTAGACAGAAAATAGATCAACCGGGCGATCTCCTTATTGATCCTCTGTCTGAGTGACCTAGCCATCATGGAGAGTGAGGTGCTGCAGCCCACCTGTAAATGCACTGCTGTTCATTCCTGCTTTGGGCTCTTTTAGGCTCTCCTTCATGCGCTTCCCTGGTGGCGCAGAGGGTGAAGCATCCGCCTGCAAGGGGGAGATGTGGGTTTGATTCTTGGGTCGGAAGATTCTTGCTCGGAGAATCCCATGGGCGGAGGAGCTTGGTGGGCCACAGTCCACGGGTGGCAAAGAGCTGGACACGACTGAGGCCCTTGCCTTCCCTTCACACATGGGCTGTGCCGCTGTTGAGAGCGCCAGTGCTTGCGGCCACTGCGTCTTCTGGGTGGGCGGCCGCTTCATCACTGTGTGCAGACTGTCTCCTCCCGCTGTTTTCCGTTTCACGTCTATCTCATCTAACACAGGTGCAGCTACCCCTGCTTTCCTTTTGCTATCGTTTGCTTAAAATATCTTTTTCCATTCCTCACTCTCGGTTCATGTATCTCTTTAAAGTGAGCCTCTGTAGGCAGCATATCCTCAGATCCTGTTGTTTGCTCCACGCCCTTCATTAGAGAACTTGGCCTGCTCATTTACTGTAAACTGCTGTCTGATAAATGCTTACTAGGGCTTCCAGGCGGCTCGGTGATAAGAGAACCCGCCTGCCAGTGCGGGAGACTCAGGCTCAGGCCCGGGCAGGAGGATCCGCTGGAGGAGGGCACCGCCCAGCACCCTTGCCCGAGAGCCCGGAGGAGGAGCCGGGCTGCAGCCCCCGAGGGCTGAGAGCCAGGCGCGGCCACGCGCGGCCACGGGCGCTGCTGCCGTTTTGCTCAATGCTTTCCTGGTTTTTTTCTGTTTCTGAGGGGCAGGTAGATTCCTTGTTTTTATCCTGCCGTCTTCTTTCTTTCAACGTCAGTGCTTTGCGTTCTTTATCAAGTCCTTTTCCGTATTTGCCACAGTTCCCTGTGGCTACCATAAGGCTTCCATAATCTCAGAATTATAACACTTTAAGTTGGTAACAGCTTCACTTTAATAGAATTCCTAAACTTGACGCTGTTATTTCTCCTCCCCCTCACATTATTACTATTACAGTTTGCATGCTTTAATATTGTGCGACTAATAGGAGATTACTGTATTTACTGGTATTTTTACTATATTCGTTTTTTCAACCTTCAAATCATAGTGGTAAGTGAATCATGCACCGCCACTGCCATACACAGAACCTGGCTCTGGCTGTGCATTCACCCTTCCCAGTGAATGTCATGTTGTCTTTCTCAAGTTTTTTCATGCTAATTAGTGCCACTGTGTCCCCTCTAAGAGCTCCCTTTAGAGATTCCTGCAGAGCAGGCATAGAGGCGGTGGACATCCTCAGCTTTTGTTTTTCAGAGAAGGCTTTATCTTTCCTTTATTTCTGGAGCATGGCTTTGCCAGGTGTAGGATTTTTGATAGACTATTTTTTTTCCTTTCGATATTTGTATATGTACTTTTATTCTCTCCTGGCTTGGAAAGTTTCTGTTGTGAAATCCACCAATACTCTTATATGGATTCTCTCATATGTAACTTTTCTCTTTAGTCTGATTGCTTTTTAAAATTATTTTTCTTTGACTTTTGATCACGTAATTATAATATGTCTAAGTGTAGGCCTGTTTGGGGTTCTTCGGGCATCCTGGTCTGAAGGTCAGTCTCTCTTCCTGCGTTTGGGACGTTTTTCAGCCATTATTGGTCTAAACACACTCTCCCTCTCTTGCTCTCTCTTCTGCTTCTGGAATTAACAAAATGTCCATTTCGTTTCTTTGCATTGTGCCCTGTTAGTACTGTAGATGGCTTTCACTCCGTGTTATTCTCTACTCTTTTTGTAGTTCTGACTATGTAATTTTGAATATCTTTCAGGTCACTGATACATTTACCGCATTACTGAGTTTAGTTCTGAAAAAAAATCTCTATTGAATTATTCAGATTGATTTTTTTTCAGCTCAAGGGTTGCTGTTTCCTTAAAGCAGTGTTTCTGTCCCTTTGTGGAACTTCTCATGTTGTTCATGCATTGCTCCCCTAATTTTAGCTTGTTGTCTATCTGCGTGCTTTACTAAACTTCCTTAAAACTATTATCCTGATGCATCTCCATTTCTTAGAGTTTATTGCTGTCCTTTGGGACCATTGTATTCACCTGATTTTTCTTTACCCATGATTCCTTTCCTTGTCTCTGCTCATTTAAGTGATCAGACTCTTCCAAATGTTACAGGTCTGCTTTGGCAGAGAACTTCCTTCATCACTTGGCTCAGTGTGGGGGTCTTGGTGTGCCTGTTGGTAATGTTCCGGGGCAGGTAAGACCTGCTCTTATCTTCTATATGGGGGGCAAGGCAACTGTTGGGACTCTGAGGTCAGGGTTGGGGGCTGTGCTACTAGCTGGGAACCGCTGAAGGGCTGCGGGCTTGGCCTCTACACGAGTCGGGCTGTAGGGTGGTCTGCACAGTAGCCTGGGTTCTCTCCCAGACTTACCAGATGCTTGGGACTGGGTATCACATGCAATGGTTCAGCTCAGTTCAGTTCAGTCTCTCAGTCGTGTCTGACTCTTTGCCACCCCATGAACCACAGCACACCAGGCCTCCCTGTCCATCACCAACTTCCTGAATTTACCCAAACTCATGTCCATTAAGTTGGTGATGTCATCCAACCATCTCATCCTCTGTTGTCCCCTTCTTCTCCCACCCTCAATCTTTCCCAGCATCAGGGTCTTTTCATATGAGTAAGCTCTTCGCATCAGGTGGCCAAAGTATTGGAGTTTCAGCTTCAGCATCCGTCCTTTCAATGAACACCCAGGGCTGATCTGTTTTATGATGGATATCTCCTTGCAGTCCAAGGGACTCTCAAGAGTCTTCTCCAACACCGCAGTTCAAAAGCATTAATTCTTCGACGTTCAACTTTCTTTATAGTCCAACTCTCACATCTATACATGACTACTGGAAAAACCATAGCCTTGACTAGACAGACCTTTGTTGACAAAGTAATGTCTCTGCTTTTGAATATGCTGTCTAGGTTGGTCATGGCTTTCCTTCCAAGGAGTAAGCGTCTTTTAATTTCATGTCTGCAATCACCATCTGCAGTGACTTTGGAGCCCCCAAAAATAAAGTCTGACACTGTTTCCATTGTTTCCCCATCTATTTCCCATGAAGTGATGGGACCAGATGCCATGATCTTCATTTTCCAAATGTTGAGCTTTAAGCCAACTTTTTCACTCTCCTCTTTCACTTTCATCAAGAGGCTCTTTAGTTCTTCAATTTCTGCCATAAGGGTGGTGTCATCTGCATATCTGGGGTTATTGATATTTCTCCCGGCAATTTTGATTCCAGCCTGTGCTTCTTCCAGCCCAGTGTTTCTCATGCAGTGGTAGATGGGGCTATATATCAGCTTCCTTGACCTAGCAGGCACCATAACGGGACTCCGGACCTGCAGAGATTACTGTTTGACCCCTTGCATCGGACAAGGGCAGGCACTGAAACCCCTGGTCAGGTGAGTCCACCAGTTTCTCTGTGCAGCTGGAAAAACCATGGGCCCTGTGCTCTGTTCTGCTGAAAACAAGGTTCTGGGATGAGCTCTCTACGTGTTCTGGTTAGGGTCCCGGCTCAGGCAGCCTGAAGGTTATGTTCAGCAGTTAGTGGGGCTATAAGCTGGTTTCCTTGTCACTCCAAAGATGGTCAAGTTCTTTGCTGTCTTAGCTCACGCCAATCTGTGCCCCCAGTTTCCTGGCCAAGCAGGACCGCTGGGTTTGCGGACGACGGACCCCATCTGCGCTGCTCTTAGCTCAGGTATAACTGACCTAGCAAGCTTCCAGATGGTTCTCACCAGCCCCTTCCTTGTCAGGCCGCGGTGGGAGGTCCTCTCTGCAGTAGCCAGGCTCTATCTCACCCTCGCAGGCAGGATGGAGAGAAGTTGTTTCAGGCTTATCCCCGTGTTTCTCAAAGAGGCCTTAAGACGGGAGGGCCCCAGCTGCTCCTGAGCCTCGGCTGTGACTGCCGCCGTCTGAGGCCCGCGCAGGGGCCACGCCCGGCTCTCGCTTTCCCGGGCGGTCAGCTCTGCCCTCTCCGTCCTGGTTCCGGAGGCGGGCTGTGCAGTGTCCAGCGCTCCTCCAGCGCGGCGGTCCGGGCGGCATCGCAGTCGCGATGGACGGGCTGTGGCTTAGCTCACGAGTCAGGGGGACACCCAGGGCCTCTCGCAACCCCCCGGAGCTTCTCCGACTTGCCAGCGAGGAGGAGCTGTGCTACCTGCAGGCTTGGTTTCAATACACGCCGGCCTGGGTGTGGCCCGGGCTCCGCCTCCGGGGGCCTCGGCTCCCCCGCCGCCCCCAGCCCAGGGCCCCGGGCGCACAGCCGGCCTGTGGGCACCCCAGCCCCTGCTGACTGTGGGCTCAGATGGGGTCTCTGCAGGCGGCGCTGCGACTCAGCTACCTGTCTGGGGAGGGCACTCACCCAGAGCTCATAAAGGACAGTATCGAAAAGGGGAAACTTTCTGCACCTCACCCTCGCTGTCCACCGCACTCGGCTCACGCTGCATCACAGACGTCCCTGGTGATCGCTTTCTTTCTTGGGATATGCCCCTATCTCTGTTCTTTTAGGCAGTTAATAGGAAAGTAAAAAGAAAAGATTCTTTCCGAGTATTCGATTTGTTTCTCATGCCAAAGGGGCGGGGCGGGGGCGGGGTGGGGGGACACATTGTGAGCAGGGAGAGTTTTGCTTCGCTGCCACCACATCAGATAGATCTGCACCCCAAGTTCCCTGACGGGAGCACACCGCCTGCTCTGTTCTGTAGAAAAGCGAGGCTTCCCTTGGGGATGACTGCTTGAACAGGGATGGCCGCGAGCCCTCTCTCCCCACTTGTTCAATCAGGTTTCCAGCGGCTGAGCCTTGCAGATGCCTCTGTAGTCCTGGGCGTGGGGAGGGAGGGTCAGAACAGAAACAGGGGTTCCCACCAGGTGACCCCCCCTTTTCCTGGGCGCTGTTTTCCTGCTGGAGGAGCACAGACTTGGGGAGACCTCTCTGTAGTGCCACCCTGGCCTCAGGAGGGCAATGTGGTCAATGTTTAGCCCCCTTTCTCACCTTCTAATGCAGGCTGTCTTGGTGTCTGTGTACATGGGGCTCTTCAGCCTCAAACACCAGCTTCCAGGATTCTCCCAGCCGCATCTTCTTCATCAAGAGCTGTTAGTTGTTCTTCCTCTGAGGGGAGCAAAGTCCAGAATGACTTATCTTGCCACCCTGGGTGTCTGCTCTTAAGAACAGATGTCCAGGATGGGAAAGGAACTGCCGGGAAATTAGACCCAGTTTCATGGAGATCAATGTCCTTAGCAGTTTTCTTACAAGGGATTATATCCTGTCATCTGTCTGAATATGAGATCAGAGATCCTTCAGTCTCTTCCATGAGTGAGACGGAAGAACTCAACTTTACCTGTATGAGAACCTCTGGGGCTAACTATCCAGGCCACAGGAGATGCTAGTTACCCATGGGATGCCCGTCCGTTACCCTCCATCTATCGCATGTGCATCTCATCCTAATAATTTAGGAGTTATATTTAAAAAAATGATTGTAACAAAACAGACACAGACTCACATAAAGAGAGTAAACTAGTGGGTCCCAATTGGGAGAGAGATGCCGGGAGGGGCAAGTTATGGAAAGGGATGAAGCAGCACAAAGTGCTATAAAACAAGCAAGTTTTCTGATAACACAGAAATATATGTTACAATTATGATAATAAATAACACAAATAAATAATCCTACTAATATGCCACAGGGAATATACCTAACATTTCATAATAATGTTACATGGAGTATGATCTATGAAAAAAGTTGAATCATTGTTGGATATTTGAAACTAATATTGATCAACTGTATTTTAATAATATATCTATCTGCTCAAAAACAATAAAAATATCTGGATGAAATTCATTTGTTCAGCAAATACTTCCTGAGGCCCTGCTGCTTGCCTAATCCCAGCTTGCACACTGAAAATACAGCAGTGGATATGCTCCGAGCCCGAGGGATTTATAGACCAGCTGGGCTCTCAGGTGGCCTTGTCCTGCAATGACGTGGAGCAGGGCTTGAGTTCCCAGCCAGAGATGGGCTGGATCGTGGTGGTAAAAACTCCAGATCCTAGCCACCAGACTAGGGATCAGTGACAAGGTCCTGGCCCTTCAGTTGTGAAGAAAAGAATTTTCACAGAGATGGAAAGTGCTGAAACAGTAAAGTCTTTATTAGGAGGGGAAAATGTACAGTATGTGCGGATAGACGCCCGGGCAGACTCAGGGAGAGACAGTCCTGAGTCGCGCCCTGGTGGCAGTCTGAATCACTTTTACGGGGCATTTCTTCCAGTTTTCCTTTGACCAGTCATTTTGATTTGCCTGGTTCACAGTCCATATTTGGTGACTCTCAGGACCCTCCCATATGTGTGCACACATCTCTTAGTCAAGATGGATTTTACCAGAAAAGCATCCAGGTAGAACATCCCTTGACGTAGCTTCTCTTTGACCCCAAGGAGCCCTTCTGCGCATGCAGGGTCAGGGAAGTCTCCTGACTTCAAGAAACAGAAACACGTGGTCTGTGCAGGGCCGAGCCACCTGTCTTAATTGTCCTGCTATTCTCGCCTTGGAGTTTCGATCCACAGGGAATGAACCCCCAATAGCTTTACCCGGGGGGGGCATCCCTCTCCTGCCTCTGTAGGAGTTAAAACCTTCTTTCTTTGTAAAATTTCCCTTAGTGCTTCCATGCCATTTGACTTGTTGCCTCTTGCTTCATCACACTACAGTTTGTCCTAAATAGTGCTTCTGGCTTAAATTTCATAAAGGATAGGTTTGAGCGCCTATTTTTCATAATTAAAAATCCCCAGTAGCTAGCTGTAGCTTACTTTTCTAATTTTGAAAAATATTCGTTTGTCTGCACCTGGTTTTTGTTGCAGGACACGAGGTCTTCGGTCTTAGCACAAACTTGAGTGAGCGCTCAGTTCTGGCATGTGGGCGGAGTTCCCTGAGCAGGAATTGAACCTGGGGCCCCTGCATTGTGAACGTGGAGTCTCAGCCACCGAACCACCAGGAAAATCCTTCCCTACATCTTGTTAACTGAAGGATCCTCTCGGCCTGGTCTCAGCGTCGTATTCCTAACTTGCCTTTCTAGGCATCTCTCTCTAGATAGTGAATTTCCAGGCATATCTCATTAGACTGTGGGTTCCATGAGGAAAATAATTAAATCACACACATTTTCATTTCTGTCATCCTATTCATTCGGTGACTGTTTTCTATTTTCTCCTTGTACTCTGGCTTCTAACCTAATTCTGATTGGAATATTTCCTTCACCAAGTAGTCAAGTTGTGTCTCAAATAACAACATCTTTAAAAATATGTGTTAATTCCTATCTCCCACCCAAAGTACTAGTCACCTCATTTAAATCCCCAGAACAGTTCTGTGAATTGCTATGTACTTCAGCTTCAGTGTCAAATCTTTGCCTTTTGAGGGTTTATGAAATAATTAATAACAGCAAATAGCATAATAAGCCAAGGCAAATAATTATAACCTTGTTAGGCAGAGATTGGCAGCAGAAAAAAACCAAAACCAAAAAACTTGTAAATGCTTTCAGACATGCTTGATAAAAATTTTAATTTCCTGATTTTTTAGCTATCTACAGTTGAAACAGAATAAAAATTAATGGTGGTTCTGGTGTAGTAAAGATGAAAACTGCTCAGTCGTATCTGGCTCTTTGTGACCTCATGGACTATAGCCCATCAGGCTCCTCTGTCCATGGAATTCTCCAGGCAAGAATACCGGAGTGGGTTGCCATTCCCTTCTCCAGGGGATCTTCCCAACCCAAGGATCAAACCCATTTTCTGCTTTGCAGGCAGATTATTTACCATCTGAGCCACCAGGGAAGCCCAGTGAGCCCAGTTCTGAGGGACTGATTGATCCGAATCCTGAGGGATGATCAGATTAAAATCCCCATGGGCTTAGAGGTAGATTAGCATGAGTAAGAGCTTCAACTGAAATGACTGATTAGAAGTATTATGTAGAAACACTCCTTTACAACATCCCAGAGAAACACACTGTTAATGTGTAAATATGTCATCTATTATCCACATTAGAGCGTCTGTTGAAAAGGACAGAATGAAACTAATCTCCGTCCTTCTTTCAAGAGTAACTTTTGGTGCTTGTCATGAAACATGAGGAGACTATGGTCCCCAACCCCGTAAGGGAAGTGGAGGGTCACAGCAGACGGCCACCCTTCCCCCGCAGCCTGTTCATTCGTCTCCACGAGGTGCATCCTCCCCAGTGTGAGCCGCCTCTGCTCCTATGGGACAGGAGTGTGCGCGATTTCCAGCAGGAACTGTGGCGGGCTTTCACGGCATCACCACCACTAATGCGTGGGCATGTTCCTTTTCTCTCACGCCTTTACCCTCCGTACTGAGCACAGAGCTGGTCCAGATAAATGGTAAACGTTTGTTGAAAACATAAACTAACAAAAAATGAAGATATGCTTTTCTAGAAAGAGTTACGGATTTCCAGCTACAGAATGACCAAGTCCTGGGGATATAATGTGATGCACAGGGCGAGTATAGTCAATAATATTTAACAACTTTGTGTGGTGGCTGATGGTGCCTGGTTTCACTGCTGTGATCATTTCATAATTCATAAAAATATTGAATCACTATGTCATACACCTGAAGCTAATAAATTATTGTATGTTAATTATAACTCAGTTAAGAAAAAAATAAAGTGACATTTGGGTTAATGCCAAAGCCCTAGGGGTGCGTGGGGAGGACCGCATCCGGTGACAGAGAACAGTCTCTTCAGGGCCTAAAAAGCAGTTTGCTTACAGTTGGCCCTGGGAGTAGAACTGGGACCTTGGGAAGACTATGAAATCACATGTTTTAAATCTAGTCCTATCGTTATGTCACCAGATTATCAGACTAAAACCTCTGGGTTTTTCTACCTACAAACTCCCCTAAAGTTTGTATTTAGTTTCTATAGCTAAATAAGTTTACATAGATAAAGGTATTTTCTCAGTAAAATTACTGCTGGAATGAATACGTTCCTGGAATGCTACAAGTCATATTGTGTTTCTAAGAGACTTAGCTGTTGATACATTGGAGACTATGGTAACAGCTTATTGGGCTAAAGAAAGTCACCGGATGTCTGAACTGGCTGGGTGAGTTGTTTCTTCCCTTGGCTTCTATTATGCACCTGGCTTTCAGTCATAGTTAAATACAGTTTCTCAAATAATTGAAACCCATTTGACCTGAAAGAAATCTCCTTCCCAAGCTGAAGGTATTTTAGAACACATTATAGAGCAAGACATTTGTTGTTTTAAAAATGACAGGAGAATATATATTTTGAAAGAGGTGTTACATTCTTAAAGAAGGAAAATGTTGCCTTATCATTTAATTAAGAGTACAGAGATTATTTATTCCTTGATAGTTCTTAGCTAAATGCCCTCACTTAGCTGAAAAGACATTACCTTAAAAAGTCTCTCAAGCAAAATAAGTAAATTCTCATTGTTGTAAAAATTTTCTAAGGAAGATTTGGCTTTATTTCACTTTTTTTCTTTTTACCTTTTATGTTTGTGATATTTTTAGAATTGCAGAAGAGTTGCAAAAATAGTACAAAGAATTCCCTTATCCCCTTAAACCTGGCTCTCTTAAAAAACAATGGAATTGATTTACAATGTTGTGTTGCGTTAGGCCTACAGCAAAGTGATTCTGGCCCCTTAGTGTTAACATTTCATGCAGCGCTACCATAATCATCCATCTAAGGCATCAGCATTGTTTGATGCCACAGACTGTTTCCTAGACCACAGATCTTTTTCATTTTGTGTCCTGTTTCAGGATCTAATCCAGGTTCTCACATTGCATTTATTTTCATGCCAGCTTGTTCTCCTCCAACCATGAGAGTCGCTCAGTTTTCCCTGTTTTTCACGACCCTGAGGCTTTTGAAGAGCACTGAGTGGTTATTCCGCAGAAAGTCCATTCTAGGCTCGTCTTAGGTTTCGTCACGACTGCACTGGATTTATGCAGTGATGTACTTTTCTGTGCATTGGGTCAAGGGTACATTAGGTCAAAGTGTTTTGTTGTGGATAATGTTAACCTTTATCCTTAAAGTGGCATCTTCTAGTTTCTTCCCTGTCAAGTTACTATTTTTCCCTTTGCAATTTATAAATAATTCTTTCAGAGTAGATGCTTTGAGGCTATGCAAATCCCTGTTCTCCTTAAACTCTGTACACTAATTTCAACATCTATCAATGTTTCCTGCCTGCAGCAAATTTTACTGGGTATTCTAACAAGAACTTTCTGTTTTCACCATTGCTTCTACGTTTGTTTATTTATTTTGTTTTTATCAGAATGGACTCAAGGATATTTATTTTACTCTTTGGATTGTATTACAATATTATCATTTATTTGCTAAACTTGTTCCAGCTAAAGCCACTAGGCGCTTTGATTTTTGTTTTCCTTGTTTTAAAAATATTTTCTTTAGAATAGCTTTAGAGTTACAGAAAAATTAATAAAATAATATATGGAGTTCCCATATACTCCCAGTTTCCACTATTATTAACATCTTACATTAGTATAGTACCTTGTTACAATTAATGAATTATATCAGTTGATACTGATGCCCAATATTGATGCTTTATCCTTAAATTCAGATGCTTTAGTTTCTACCTAATGTTTCTATTCTGTCCCCAGATCTCATGGGATACCATAGTACATATTTACAGGTTGTCTTCTTAGGCTCCTTGTGGATGTGATAGTTCTTAGACTTTGCTTGGTTTTGATGAACTTGGTGATTTTTGGGTAGTACTTGTCAGCCATTTTCTATGATATCTTATTGAAATTTGCCTTAATATGTTTTTCATAATTAAAATATAGTTATGAGACTCGGAGAGAGGTAAAGTGCCATTTTCATCCCATCACGTAAAGAACATATACCAACACAACACAGTCTATCAGTGTTGATGTTAATCTTGATTAAAAATCTACCTCCTTTTAAACATTTTATAATTTTTGAAACTTTTTATTTTGTATTGGGGTATAGTCGATTAACAGTGTTGTGATCATTTTAGGTGAATGGTGCAAGGACGTAGTCACACAGATCCATGGATCCCTCCTCCCCCAAAGCCCCTCCCATCCAGGCTGCCACATGATGCTGAGCAGAGATCTCTTGTCATACAGAAGGCCCTCCTTTTATTTCTGCCTTTCCATCCTTGACTTTTTGGATGGAAGCTGCTAGGCATGGCACATACTTAGGGACTGGGAAGTTAGCCCTTTCTTTTGACAGCAGGGTATGTATGTGAGTTATTTGGAATCCTGTGTGGGAGACTCGCTGACTGCTCCACATTTATGTATTTATTCACATGTGTGTATCACTATAGGACTGTGTGCATCACTGCAGGACTGTGTGCATCACTGCAGGACTGTGTGCATCACTGCAGGACTGTGTGCATCACTGCAGGACTGTGTGCATCACTGCAGGACTGTGTGCATCACTGTAGGACTGTGTGCATCACTGTAGGACTGTGTGTATCACTGTAGGACTGTGTGCATCACTATAGGACTGTGTGCATTTACTTTATGTTTCATGTAAGTGCTGCAATACTGTCTTCTTGTGTTGAGACTGTTTTGGCTTTGGCCACTGGATCTGGGGAAGAAATGAGAGTAAGACTGGCTCTTGTGCGCCTTTGGTGTGTCCTCTCAGTGTGGCTTATTTGCTTAATTTGGGAACTTCCTGACTTTCCGGTTGGTAGGATGCTCTTATCATCTTGTGTGTCTCCTGCCTCCATTCTAGAATCAGCCGTTTCTCCAAGAAGCAGTGCTGATTCCTTTTAGAAGAGACCACGGTCTGGTTTAGATGTGCTCATTGCTACTAGGATGCCATTGCTTTTAGGCCCTTTCACGGAACGGAGTGAGAACAGATATTTCTACAGTAAGCCAGGTATCTCCAGGATTTCCATACGTAGTGGTCTGTGGCTGCCCTGGTGGCACAAACCTTAAAGAGTCTGCTTGCAGTGCAAAAGACCCAGGCTCGATCCCTGGGTCGGGAAGATCCCCTGGGGAAGGAAATGGCAACGCACTCCAGTGTTCTTGCCTGGAGAGTCCCATGGACGGAGGCGCCTGGCGGCTACAGTCCACGGGATCGCAGAGAGTCGGACACGACCGAGCGACTTCACTAGCTAGTGATCTGTACCAACGGCAAACTAGACATAAATGCAAAGGAATGTCTTCAACTCTAATCCCTTACTGTGTGGATCACTTTAGCTTCCTCCACGTGCTGATCGGAGCTCTTTTGAGTTCCCACAGCCCAGGCGTCATCCCATTCCTGTCCTGGCAACCATCCATCTCCATACCATCTCCATAGTTTCACCATCTCTGTGGTTTTGTCTTCCCTGGAAAGTCATGTAAGTGAAAGTATGTAGCTTCTTAAAGGTTGGCCTATTTTATTTCCAATGTACATTTAAGTTTTTCCTTATCTCTTTTGGCTCAACAGATCATTTCTTTTTATCACTGAATAATATTCCATTGTATGTACATACCAACTCATTATCATTAGTTTATCAAAAAGACATTTGGGCTGCTTACAGTTTTGGTGATGATTAGTAAAACTGCTGTAAATATTCACATCCAGATTTTTGTGTGGACATAAATTTTTTAATTGGCTGGATAAATGCAGCCGTAGGGCCCCTGTCTGTGGTGTAAGTTGTAAGACCTCCAATGCATGCCTGAAGCTTCACATGGTACAGAACTGTGAATATACTCTGTTTTTTCCTATATCAGCATACAAACTTATAATAAAGTTTAATTTATAAGTCAGCGTGGAGTTGCTAAGAGTCGGACATGACTGAACGACTTCACTTTCATCTTTCACTTTCATGCATTGTAGAATTAAATGGCAACTCACACCAGTGTTCATGCCTGGAGAATCCCAGGGACGGGGAGCCTGGTGGGCTGCCGGTATGGGGTTGCACAGATTCGGACACGACTGAAGTGACTTAGCAGCAGCAGCAGCAATAAGAGAATGTTCAAGTTGCCAGTATCACTACTCTTGCACTTTGGGGCCATTATTAAGTAAGATAAGATTTACTCTCAAACACTCTAATACCATGACCGTTGATTTGATAACCCAGTAGGCTACTAAGTGACAAATGGTGGGTAAGGTATCCAGCGTTGTTGTGCTGGATAAAGGAATAGTTCACCTCCTGGGTGGGATGGAGCAGGATGGGGCAAGATTTTAGTATGCTGCTTAGAACAGGGTACCATTTAAAACTTATGAATTGCTTATTTCTGGAATCTTGACCTAACATTTTGGACCACAGTTGTTTGCAGATAACTGAAACTGTAGACATTGAAACCCAGGGGCCCGGGGATGGGGAGCCGCTATATTTGGAGTGGGATTAATACATTGTCCAGTAAGATTCTGTTCACTTTGTGAGAAGCGGCCACGCTGTCTTCCAATGTGGCAGTACCACTTCTGTGCTCCCACTGGCAGAGAGCACCTACTCCTACTGGACTGCAGTCTCACCGGTGTTTGGTATTGGCAGTTTTGTTTTGTTTTACTGCTCCTAATTGGTGTGCAAGATCTCATTATTGCCTTAATTTGCAATTCCCTAGTGACAAATAATGTGGACATCTTTCCACATGCGTTTTCTCATATGTTGATTTTCTGTTCACATTATTTGACATTTTAAAAATCGTATTCTGTTTTATTGTCTCATTGCAAGAGTTCTTTGTAGATTTTGAACCCAATGTTTTATAAGATACATATTGTTCAAATATTTTTCCTGTGCTTTATTTTTATTCTCTTGATAGAATCATAAGAGAATAAAAGTTTTTAATTTTAATGAAGTCCAATTTATTGATTTTTTTTGTCATTTATTGATCTTTAGGGGTAGTATCTCAAGACTCACTGCCAAAGATAAGATCACTTAGGTTTTCTTCTGTATATTTATAGTCTTATATTTATGTATGTAATTTGTTTTGAGTTAACGTTTGTGAAAGATGTAAGATCTGTGTCTTGATTCACATTTTTGCTGATGAAGATTCAATTATTCCAGCACTATTTGTTGAGAAAGACCACACTGTCTGCATTTAATCGCCTTGTTCCTTTGTACAAGATCAGTTAGCGGTCTTTGTGGGTTTCTCTCTGTGCTGTTTGTTCCATTGATCCAGAGGTTTGTGTTCTCACCAGCACTGCACCGTCTTGATTACTCTAGCTTAAAAGCAAGTCTTGAAGTCAATTAGTGTCAGTCTTCTAGCCTTATTCTTCTTCAGTATCACATTGATTATTCTGAGTCCTTTTCCTTTCCTTATAAACATTTGATCAGTTTGCTGACATCTACAAAATTTGCTGGGATTTTGATAGAGATTACACTGAATCCAAAGGTCAAGTTGGGAAAAAGTGACATCTTAAAATTGCTAAGCTTGTCAATCAATGAACACAGAATATCTCTTAATTTATGCAGGTATTGTTTTATTTTTATCAGAGCTTTGCAGTTTTATGCATGATTATCTGGTACATATCTGTTAGGTTTATAGTTATCGTATTTTTAATGCTATTATAAATAATATTGTGGTTTTATATTTCAAATTCCAATTGTTAGTTGCTAGTATATAGGGAAGGAACTGACTTTTGCATCTTTATCTTGTGTCCTGAAACCCTTTATCATTGCTTATTAGTTCCAGGAGCATGTTTGTTGATTATTTGGGCTTTTCTACATAGGTGATCGTGTCAACTGTGAACAAAGAGTCTTATATCTTCCTTCCCAGTCTTTATGGCTTCGGTTTCCTTTTCTCATTTTATTGCACTAGCTAGAACTTCTAGCTCAATGCTGTATACTAGTGGTTTCCACTATCTTGTTCCCAAGCTTAACGAGAAAGGAGTTAGTTCTCACCAGCAAGTACAATGTTGCTGCTGCTGCTAAGTCGCTTCAGTCGTGTCCGACTCTGTGCGACCCCATAGATGGCAGCCCGACGGCTCCCTGTCCCTGGGACTCTCCAGGCCAAGAACACTGGAGTGGGTAGCCATTTCCTTCCCCAATGCATGAAAATGAAAAGTGAAAAGTTAGTTCTAGGTTTTTGGTAGATTTTCTTTATCAAGTTGAAGAAGCTTTTCTTTAGGTTCTTGTGGGATTTTATATCTTTTATTTTTTTAATAGTAGGTAAAATGTCATCCCTGAAAAAAAAAATCTACACTGTTTCTCCAAAGAATATTAGTTGAAAATTACTTAATTATTATGATAAGAAGAATAAAGTTCCAAAAATTGTATCTTTAAACCTAGTTCCGTGACATCTTTTCTTCATAAATCTCTTTATGAAATGATTGGTTGACTTGTTGAAGCTCTTCCAATTTCATTTAGGTCACACATCAATTATACCCATCATAGGCAAGTTTTTTTCCTGGATGTAACTGGGAGAGACCCTGAAATCTCTGTCCAAGGAGAGCTGTTCAACACATGGATATATTCTGTGACTTCCTGTTGTGGAGAGGATGAGTCTGGATGAGCTGACATGGTGAGATCATGAAACTCATGGCATGAAACTCATGCTTATGCTAACAGTTCTAATCTCACACTGTGTAGACCACCATCTTATTGGAAGATGGCTCCCCAGTTATCCTGCATACAAGGATAACTTGTGCCGAATTGAGAGATGAATAAGTTTCCTTCAAAGGGGAAAATAAAGAGATTTTTGGCATTCAAACTTTATTTATTAGCATTATGAGTAGTCTCATATGAATCTGCTCTTAAGGGGTAAAGATGGTCTTGAAATGCCAAGAAGTGAAACTTCTAATCTCTCAAAGTCTAGGAATTATTTATCAAAATTCATTGAAATTTTGAGATTCTTAAAAATTTTGAAGTTTTGAGTGAGAGATGGGATTCTTGGGACCATCAAAATCTACCATATGACCAGTCCTCTGGTTTGGAAAGAAATCTGTTGCCAGAATAGAGAATGTACTCTGAGAATGGGATACCTGGTAAAAAACAAGTGGCAAAGATAGGAATCTGCATAAAAATTTTAAGTCTGCGCTGATGACTATAGTTCTCAGGGCATCTTAAGAGATGAAGAAAGCAATAATTGGAGTATATTTCTTTAGAGCCATAGTAACAAAGGCTCTTCCCTTTTCTGTCCCTTAGGAAGTAATCAGAATTCCAAAGACAGCAGATAAAATGGAATAATACATTTTGTATAAGGAGTCTTAGAATTTTTCCATTGTAAAGTAAATATATATATATATAAAATAACAATCAGTGGAGAAAAAATAGAATTTTTCCAAAATATTGTTGGCTTCTTTGCTTCCCCCTTGCCACACTTTTGTTTCTCTTCATCGTCTAACTCCTATTGATCTCAAGCCTGAGAAATTCTTTAAAGGTAGACAGGAGGCATGAAGAATGATCACGATGGTATTTTCTTCAACACTTTCATAGCCCGTGTTACCTGTGAATCTTCTGAAGTAATCAATCACTACCTTAGGTGAAAGACATTTACAGTCCTCTAAAGCCTTACATAAAATTTCTCTTAAGTCATATGAATAAGTAGAAAGTGCTCAAGATTTAACAAATTCAGACCCATTTCTGGTGATTCAGTTCAAGCTCACCAAACCAAGCACTTTGGTGATTCGTAGTCAGTTACTGAAACTGTTTGGCTGAGCAGTAGCTCTCTCTAGTCCCCCAGTGAATGCGCTGGGCGTGGTGATATTTTAACTCTCTTCCAGCTCTTATATTGTAACTTTCATAAGCACTGACACTCCTTGGAAACTGAAATAACATCTTTCCCATGTGTTCATTTTATGCATTTTGATTCATTTTCCTTCTAAAATAAGGTAGTTGTATTGGTAGAGAATAAAAAATCCAGCTTTCACAGGCTAATCGAGCCAGAAAGCAAGAACCGGAAGGACTGAAAAGTCTCGTAAGACGCTCAGATTAACGTTAAAGATGTTGTGGTCAGCCACGATCAGAGAAGGGTTAGACGAACACCCAAGGGCCCACTGCTTTCAGCATTTGGGATTCCTGCTAATATTTCAAAACAATTTTCCATAATAAATCTGTTGCATTAAAGAATGTTAACACTGTATTTTATCATCTCTTAGACTTTACAGATGTTACTTGCTTTAAGAGTTTTAAATTTATCTTACTGGTATTTACATATTTAGGAAGAAACAATAAGAAGAGATTTTATAAGAAAACAATAAGAAGAGATAGAATCAAGTTTTGACATGGATGAAGCACAAGGTGTGACAAGGAATTTTCCTGTTCACATACTCATTCCCTTTATTCATCAGTTTTCCTGTTCACATATCCATTCCTTTACTCATCACATTTTTTTGAATGCTTACTATGTGCTGGGTGATATGAGCATTGCAGTGAATAGAAGGAGTTAAGTTTCTGCCTCCACAGTATTTACGTTTTAGGAGACGGCAAAGCAATTAGAATGTAATGTGATAAGTGTAACAGGTATCCTGAGGCATGCAGAGAAAGAATGCCTAACTGGGACAGGGTAAGTTAGGAGAGCTTCCTGGAGAAGCAACATTCTAGCTGAGGCTAACTGTGGGTCACAGAGCATTCAAGCAGAGGATGATGCATGCAAAATATCAGAGGCCAGGGAGATGATGCTAGGGAACCAAACAGATTTCAACCTAAGCTGCATATAGAGAACAAGGTGGGAAGTGATGGAGGATTAGACCGGAGGCGTCAGCAAAGGAAGTCCTGAAGGGTATGGTCAACCATGAGAAGCACATCTGATTTTGTTCTAAAGGCAATGAAAAGCCATTGGATGTATTTAGATAGTCACTGACATGATTTAGAACATTTACTGTGGCTAAAGTAGGGGAGTATAGAATGGAAATGAGACATTACTTTAAAAGTCACAGGCACCATGCTTAGAAAGGGTGGAATATGACAAGTTGAGGTGGCTGAACTGGGCTGTGACAAGGGGCATTCAAGACAAGTGAAAGAATGAGTCAAGAGTCAGCGTGACTTGTTGATGGATTTCAGGCGGCTCAAAATAGAAAGCTGTCAGATCTGATGCCTAAACGTACACAGTTTGGTGGTAGTTGGGCAAGCTGTGCCTCCCAGAAAAAGGAGCAAACTGGGAGTGAGAGAGATAAGAAGAGGGATCTGTGTTAGAGGCAACTTGTCTTTGGAGTTCCTGTGACCTCTGAGTGGAAATGTCAAGGATGTTGGATGTGGTAGTTTCAGGGCTCAGGGGAGAGATTTGAACTGAAGGACTGAAGTAATCCTCAGTAGTTCTCATTTGAAAAGACCCTGATGCTGGGAAAGATTGAAGGCGGGAGGAGAAGGGGACAGAGGATGAGATGGCTGGACGGCATCACCGACTCCATGGACACGAGTCTGAGTGAACTTCAGGAGTGGGTGATGACAGGGAGGCCTGGCGTGCTGCAGTCCAAGGGGTTGCAGAGTCGGACACGACTGAGCAACGGAGCTGAACTGAACTGACTAAAGCAGTGAGTCACCAACGGAGAGACAGTACTGGCGAGATAATGAAAGCTCATTCAGGGCTTTCTGTGCTCTAAGGACGGTGATGGTCCAGTCACTGCAAGCACTTCATTCATGTTAGTTCCTTAAATCCTCAAAGTGACACTTCGATGTAGAGACTACCGTTATTCCCATTTTATAGACGAGGGACAAAGACAAGGAGAGGGACAGATCCAGAAGTGAATCCTGAAAACCTGGTCCAAGAGTCCTTGGCCTTAATCACTGAGGTCGTTGGAGCCACAGTAGCGTGGACGCATGACCCAGGGAAGCATGTACAGTGAGAGCATCCTCAGAGAGGACCCGATGTCAGCGGTGTTTCAGAGGCTGGGAGAAAGGAAAAATATGCAGAAGAGACTTAAGGAGAAGAAGGTGATAGAGGGCAGATTGCAGGTGTGCGGGGGTAAAAATCTGCCTGCTAACACGGGTGATGCAGAACTGGCGGGTTCGGTCCCTGGGTTGGGAAGATCCCTTGGAGGTGGGCATGGCTACCCGCTCCAATATTCTTGCCTGGACAATTCCATAGACATAGGAGCTTGGTAGGCTACAGTCAATGGGGTCTCAGAGAGTCGGACACAACTGAGCACGCAGCGATGTACAAGGAAACGCATATCCTGAGTCGTAAGAAATCATCAGCACTTTCAAATTCCACTGAGAAGTCTATGAAGATCAGCCCTAAAATATGCTCCTTGGGCCTGACAGGTCATGAGCCCAAGGGGAATGGGCTTGTATGTCACCCCAAAGTCTGGCTCTTGTTCCATGGTCTAGAGATGGTCTCTCTGGGTTTTGTGCAGCAGAGTCCCCTGGATCCTATTGAGGCATGCAATGCCCATGTCTCCAACCCCAATCCAAAGATCCAGACACTTTTGAAGTTGAGAGGGAAGAACAGACACGTTGAAAGCTCTGCAGGAGATGCTGATGCTCATCCAAAATTCATAGTCAGTGCTCTTAGCCACTGGGGACTCCCTGACCACGCAGGGCAATGGCATTGGTCCATTCGAGTTGTAGGAAGATTTCTCTGATGGCTGTGCACCAGTGTGGGGTGGGGCTGGCAGGGAGAATAGGGTCCCAGCAACAGCTAAGAGAGCTAGACAGGCCAGTATTTTGGATAAACTAAACCTGGACTGAAAGTTATAGCTACTCCTTGAATTTCTCATACTTTTCACTTTCTTGAGGCAGAATCTATTAATACCACGGATACCTCGTCTCTGAAACCCTGTGGTCTTTGCACACGAAAAAGCTTTTCATGGTGAGTTTTCAATGACTTAGTCTGGCAGATGTGAAGTTCAATCAGAAACTAGCAAGTCTCAGATATAGTTGGACACAAAGGGCTCCCCTACATTGTGGTGTTTGGTAGAAACGGGCAATTTTTTTTCCCCATTGCTTAGAAACAATGCTTTAATACGTCTATAATTCGAAAAGCATGAGAGGGGGTTCCAATGGAAAGCATTGGGTTTATTTATTTATTTCAAAGAATTACAAAGAAGAGAGAAAAGGCACTGTTTTCCTTCCTGTCTGCTGCTTTTCAAAAAGCCTTAATTGAGCACAGCTGTGATATAGCCCAGACCTAAAACAGGAAATGAGTGTTTCGATAATTCTACATTTGCAAAGCACTTCTTAAATGCCGTGGTGAAAATACCAACAGTGTCTTTTGAGATTAACTGTGAAGGGATTGGATTTAACTCACCCAATTATTTCAGAACACCCCACTTTCAAAAAGATTCTGAAAAAATCCCTTTTCTCTAAGCTGTCAGGGTGCAGCAAACGTAAAAATAAAGAGCAAGAAAAAGGAGAAAAGTGAGTGTGCAGAAGAGGGCAGTGAGTGTGCAGGAGAGAGCAGTGAGTGTGCAGGAGAGGGCAGTGAGTGTGCAGGAGAGAGCAGTGAGTGTGCAGGAGAGGGCAGTGAGTGTGCAGGAGAGAGCAGTGAGTGTGCAGGAGAGGGCAGTGAGTGTGCAGGAGAGAGCAGTGAGTGTGCAAGAGAGGGCAGTGAGTGTGCAGGAGAGGGCAGTGAGTGTGCAGGAGAGGGCAGTGAGTGTGCAAGAGAGGGCAGTGAGTGTGCAGGAGAGAGCAGTGAGTGTGCAAGAGAGGGCAGTGAGTGTGCAGGAGAGGGCAGTGAGTGTGCAGGAGAGGGCAGTGAGTGTGCAGGAGAGAGCAGTGAGTGTGTAGGAGAGGGCAGTGAGTGTGCAGGAGAGAGCAGTGAGTGTGCAGGAGAGGGCAGTGAGTGTGCAGGAGAGAGCAGTGAGTGTGCAGGAGAGGGCAGTGAGTGTGCAGGAGAGGGCAGTGAGTGTGCAGGAGAGCAAGAGGCTGTCGCCGCCAGCAAACTCTCCTCCCTGTGCCGCGGCTGCCAGGCACGATCTCACACTTTTGATCAGGAACAGTCTTCGCTGGATCATTTCTTCAGCGGGACTGTGACTGGCGATGAAGCACGTGGGCTCTTGGACCAAGTTCTTAAGTACTTTGCAATGATGTGCTTCAGGAAGAGGTTTTTTTTTTTTTTATAAAGACTTTCAATGTCAACAAATTTTAAAGTTAATAGCAGCTCTGAGTCACACAGAGCCTTCCCCACCGCCACCCCACGTTCCTCTTGTTTGGATTACTGACAGATAACGCTGACCTGCTGGCCTTGCTGCTGGCCGCGCAGGGAGACGCTTGCTTTGGGTCATTTGACTACAGTGTTCTCGGTCATAGGTTGTTGGGTTTGGGTGAGCTGCAAAGTGTGCTCAAGACAGCAAAAATTTTGTGTCCTATTTTGAAAAACCAGCTTCCCTGAGAAAACAAAAAGAAATGATGCCCGTTTTCATCCTGATTTTTCTTAGAAAATTCACCATTTAGTTCAGTTTGAAAAGCACTGAGTATATAGAGTTCCAGGCATTGTGCTATATGTTGGTAACACAGAGTTCTACTGCAAATAAGTAATAGTTCACTGCAAGAATATGCAAACTTTTCCATATAAGATCAAGAAATCAGTATGTGGGGCTTCATGGGACAACATACAGTCTCCACCACACGCTCTTCTTGTGTCCTTTTCATGTTCACACATTCTCGCCTTTACAACCACTTAGACATAAAATCCATGCAAAAGCAAATCACTGATTTAACAGATAAACAAATGATACAGAAAAGACAGCCCCACACATGGAGAAACAGTCGTTTGGGCCACAGGAAACTGCTGATTCTTGACCATCTTTTGATGGCAATTTTGTATGATTCTATCTGTGTGCTAAGTCCAACCTACAACACAGTTAATTAAGTTCCAGAAAATTTTACAGTCTATAATGTTAAATATAATGTATAGGTGAAGGAATTAATAAATACTACCTGAGAGTATCTTATCAGGAAGATAAATTTTGACTTATATTTTGATAAGCAGGTAGAAAGTAAGGTGGGAGGCGTTAGAGAGAGTCCAAGCAGGTAAAACAGACGAGCTGTGATCCCATACCCTCAGAGTGGCTCTGAAGTACAAAGTGAGTATGAAAGACATACTTGGATAAACTTGGGACTGAGTGTCCAGAGCTTTGAACAAGCTAAGGAGCTGAGAGTGTATCCTACAAGTGTCAAGAACTGAAGACTTAACCAGAGAAATGCTGCGATTCTACATTCTAGAAAGTTAACTTTTTCAGCGTCAACTACTTCATGTGGCACCATGAGCAAGAGGTATAAGACATTCCTTTCTTATCGCTTTTCTTCTATACACTGGGAACATTATCAAGTATGTTGATTTTGTTACAACAGAGTACTTTATCATCTGATGGAAATCCACCATAATCAAATGTAAGAACCTATGGTGTCTGTCATGTAAATAGTTTTTCTAAGGGGTAACTTTTTTTTTTTTTTGATATGAATTACAATATGGTAGCCATGGCTCTGGAAGCAGAATAAAGTTACTTTATTCTGAAGTAAGTTAGGAAACTCAGTCCAGATCCAGCTAAGAGTTGTTGGAGCACTGGGCAGTGGAGGTCATGGATGTCACCCCCAGAGAAGCTCCGTGAGACGCTGCATGTGAAGACTCATGAAGAGAAGGGCTCACGTGACTGTGAGCTATTTCTATCTGAGACAACTGGCCAGACAGCTTCACCTTTAACTGAAAGGAAACGAGTGAGCTGTGACGAGCTTACGGAGAACTTGGAAAGTTGAATTTTGGAGATGCCTCGTGTAAGGTGTGTTTGTCTGGATCTCACAAGAGGGGCTAATAGCACGCACAGGATTCTTCAGAGTGTAAAGATAGGAGAAAATTGTAATATAAAGAGAAGACTGGATAAGAAGGAGAAATCAGCTGAGAACACAACATACAAAGTTTGAAGGAAAATTTCAAAGGAAAACCAGATACAAGTGTTACCATGTCCACAGGTGTGGACATCAGAACCATACCCCATCCTTCCATGCGGGTCTGAGGGCCACAAAGCTAGGAGGGCGGCGGTTACTTTGGTAAGAGTGGTTTGAAGAGTGTGGCCAAGAAAGAGTTCAGATTTCCGGATACTGAGGCAAGAAGAAAGTGAAGACTGGGAGACAATGAGTGAGTGTCAAATGCCCTGTCATCAGCGTTTCAAAAAGTCTGACTGTGGAGTCAAGGTCAGGTAAATGAAACTCACTGTGGAAAGCTTTGGGGAGTTTTTAGGGTAGGAGAGGAAAAGGCAATGGCACCCCACTCCAGTATTCCTGCCTGGAAAATCCCATGGACGGAGGAGCCTGGTGGGCTGCAGTCCACGGGGTCGCTAAGAGTCAGACAGTACTGAGTGACTTCACCTTCACTCTTCACTTTCATGCACTGGAGAAGGAAATGGCAGCCCACTCCAGGGTTCTTGCCTGGAGAAGCCCAGGGACGGGGGCGCCTGGTGGGCTGCCGTCTATGGGGTCGCACAGAGTCGGACACGACTGAAGCGACTCAGCAGCAACAGCAGTGGGGTAGGAGAGAAATAACAATAAAAGAAGATGGCATTTCAGTAACCACACGTATGAATAATGTATGAAGGACAAGTCACAAAGAAAAAACAGAGCAAATGAACTTCCAAGTGTGAAGGTCAACAGAAAAGCACGCGAAGGCAGCAAGGCGTGACCAACTGTCCAAGGCGCACCTGCACCAGACGTGCGCTGAGTCTGGGTGTGATCAGTGTCGCTCCGCCTCTCCATCTGAGTGCCCTTTGCATTTTCACCGGGCTGCAGGGATTTGGAATCAGAGAAGGAGAGGCGATAGCATTGTCTCTAGGGTCTGCAGATATCTGAGGGTATCTGCGGTAATGGAAGGCCACCGGCAGTTTGACTCTTCTAAGCTCCCGCATCAGAGAGAGAACAACAGCTCTGCTTCTCTGGGACTACCTGTCTTGGGTCTGAGGATGAAAGGCAAACCTAGAGATAAAGCCACTCGTCCTAAATGGGAAGCTCTTTCTCCACAAGCGAATTCTGGAGCTCAGTGTATAAAAAGTACTGTCTTTTTAAAATTTTTTCTTGGTGTTCCTCTCCTACGCTTCTCACCCCCATCACTGCCGTTACCGTTGAAGCCATGGGGCCAGTCAAGCTGGCATGTTTATTTTCTATTTTTTAATTTTGTTGGAGTGTAGTTGGTTTACAATGTTGTACGAGTTTCAGGTGTATCGCAAAGTGAGTCAGTTATACGTGTATACGTATTCAACCTTTCTCAGGTTCTTTTCCCATATAAGTTATTACAGAATATTGAGCAGAGTCCCTGTGGCACACAGTAGGTCCTTGTTGCTTATCTATTTTATACATAGCAGTGTGTGTGTTCATCCCAGGCTCCTAATCTACTCACACCCCACCCCCCTCCCCGAGTTTTGGTATATTTAGACTTTCCAAAGCCGTGAACTTGTCCTGAGGACAGGTTTGTGAGCAAATTTCACTTCCATGATTAAATGAAACCAGCGTTGCTTCTGACACCAAAGAACACAAGCTCTCTTCTTCCGAGATGGATCGATAAACGTCATGCTCTGCCTTGAGTGGCACTCTTGAAGACTGCTCATTTGTACACAGACAACAGTCTCCCTCTGAATCTCAAAATGGATGACTCCATACATTATTCCCAGAAAACAGAGAGAGCTGAATCACTTAGAGTTCACCCAGGTCCCGATCAGACACAATGATACATTTAGGAGGAACACGCTGGAGGCCAGCAGCATAGATCATCACAGGCTTATTGAGCACACCTTAAGAACTAAATTTGTAGTCTCTGAATCATCCTAGACCATCGAAATGCTCTTTGCCCTTCCCTGCTGCTCAAGAGCCTGGCAAGAATGTAGAGAACTTAAGGTATCCAGGGTGGATGTTCCTAAAATTCAATCAGATCGGCACGGTGGGAGAGGAGCTTCATTTTGGTGAAGAGATATGAGGGGTTAAAACTGCAGCTTGACATTTCTGAAATCTATCTACATGTCTGAAGGTTGGGGCTGAGGTTCACTGGGCTTTGGATTATCTATCTTTAACGTCATGAACAAGGAAACTAGGAGACTTATTCACGTGCAACTATGGCGTGATCTCAAAAATATTGGAGCTAACAGTCGAGTAGCATCAGGAATTAAGGTGTAAATTGCTCAAGTGGTTTCAGGGACACATGATGATGGGCTTGTTGATTTCAGCCTATGTGGTTCTCACAAAGATAAACGCTTTGCAGTTTCTTTCAAGTGGAGTGTACCCAGTGTACCAATATTGAATAAAGTACATGCATGTCCGTCTGCTCAGAAGGAGATGAAAGTGTCCCTGCCTGTAAGGTCCCACCTTGTCCTTTACAAGGTGGCTCAGTTGTAAAGAATCTGCCTGTCAAGCAGTAGACACAAGAGCTGTGGGTTTGATCCCTGGGTTGGAAAGATACTCTGGAGAAGGAAATGGCCACCCACTGCCGTCTTCTGGCCTGGGAGACCCCATGGACAGGGGAGCCTGGTGGGCTACAGTCCGTGTTTAGTCACAGCTTAATGACTAAACAGCAGCACAGCAACAGCTTTGATGGTCTGGAAGAGGTGTTCCTGTTGTTGAGAGAAGGTATGTGAAATTTGAATTAGGATAACATTAATTTTTAGTAAAGTATTTTTTTTTTTTAACGTGGACCATTTATTTTAAAGTCTTTATTGAATTTGTTACAATATTGCTTCTGCTTTATGTTTTGTTTTTTTTGGCTGAGAGGCATGTGAGGTCTTCACTCCTCAGCCAGGGATTGAACTCATACCTCCGGCTCTGGAAGGTGAAATCTTTTTAGAAGATTTTTAGCACATTTTTAAAATTTAATTTTTAATTGTTACTTCATGGAAGCAACTTCATGGAAGAATGGAACTTGTGGACACAGGGTAGAAGGCAAAAGCAGCATTGACATGTACACACTGCTGTGCATAAAACAGACAGACAGCGGGCTTCTCTGGTAGCTCAGATGGTAAAGAATCCGCCAGTAATGCAGGTGCCCCTGGTTTGAATCCTGGCTCAGGAAGATCCCCTGGAAAAGGGTTAGGCTACCCACACCAGTAAATTTGGGCTTCCCTGGTGACTCAGATGGTAAAAAAATTTGCCTGCAATGTGGGAGACCGGGTTTCAATCCCTGGGTTGGGAAGATTCCCTGGAGAAGGGAAAGGCTACATACTCCAGTATTCTGGCCTGGAGAAGTCCACGGACAGGGGATCCCGGCAGGCTGTAGTCCATGGAGTCACAGAGTCTGAGACTGAGCAACTGAGCATAGCACAGCACAGTGGGAAGCTGCTGTCTAACTGGGGAGCCCATCCGGGGCTCTGTGACCTAGAGGGGTGGGATGGAGGGGAGGGAAATTCCAGAGGGGGGTATATATATATATATATATATACCCCCCTCTTCCAACAACACAAGAGAAGACTCTACACATGGACATCACCAGATGGTCAACACCGAAATCAGATTGATTATATTCTCTGCAGCCAAAGATGGAGAAGCTCTATACTGTCAACAAAAACAAGACCAGGAGCTGACTGTGGCTCAGATCATGAACTCCTTATTACCAAATTCAGACTCAAATTGAAGAAAGTAGGGAAAACCGCTAGACATTCAGGTATGACCTAAATCAAATCCCTTATGATTATACAGTGGAAGTGAGAAATAGATTTAAGGGCCTAGATCTGATAGATTGCCTGATGAACTGTGGAATGAGATTCCCGACATTGAACAGGAGACAGGGATCAAGACCATCCCCACGGAAAAGAAATGCAAAAAGCAAAATGGCTGTCTGGAGAGGCCTTACAAATAGCTGTGAAAAGAAGAGAGGTGAAAAGCAAAGGAGAAAAGGAAAGATATAAGCATCTGAATGCAGAGTTCCAAAGAATAGCAAGAAGAGATAAGAAAGCCTTCTTCAGCGATCAGTGCAAAGAAATAGAGGAAAACAACAGAATGGGAAAGACTAGAGATCTCTTCAAGAAAATTAGAGATACCAAGGGAACATTTCATGCAAAGATGGACTCAATAAAGGACAGAAATTGTATGGACCTAACAGAAGCAGAAGATATTAAGAAGAGGTGGCAAGAATACACAGAAGAACTGTACAAAAAGATCTTCAAGACCCAGATAATCATGATGATGTGATCACTAATCTAGAGTCAGACATCTTGGAATGTGAAGTCAAGTGGGCCTTAGAAAGCATCACTATGAACAAAGCTAGTGGAAGTGATGGAATTCCAGCTGAGTTATTTCAAATCCTGGAAGATGATGCTATGAAAGTGCTGCACTCAATATGCCAGCAAATTTGGAAAACTCAGCAGTGGCCACAGGACTGGAAAAGGTCAGTTTTCATTCCAATCCCAAAGAAAGGCAATGCCAAAGAAGGCTCAAACTACTGCACAGTTGCACTCATCTCACATGCTAGTAAAGTAATGCTCAAAATTCTCCAAGCCAGGTTTCAGCAATACATGAACCGTGAACTCCCTGATGTTCAAGCTGGTTTTAGAAAAGGCAGAGGAACCAGAGATCAAATTGCCAACATCCACTGGATCATGGACAAAGCAAGAGAGTTCCAGAAAAACATCTATTTCTGCTTTATTGACTATGCCAAAGCCTTGGACTGTGTGGATCACAATAAACTGTGGAAAATTCTGGAAGAGATGGGAATACCAGACCACCTGACCTGCCTCTTGAGAAATCTGTATGCAGGTCAGGAAGCAACAGTTAGAACTGGACATGGAACAACAGACTGGTTCCACATAGGAAAAGGAGTACATCAAGGCTGTATATTGTCACCTTTCTTATGAACTTATATGCAAATTACATCATGAGAAATGCTGGACTAGAAGAAACACAAGCTGGAATCAAGATTTCTGGGAGAAATATCCGTAACCTCAGATATGCAGATGACACCACCCTTATGGCAGAAAGTGAAGAGGAACTAAAAAGCCTCTTGATGAAAGTGAAAGAGGAGAGTGAAAAAGTTGGCTTAAAGCTCAACATTCAGAAAATGAAGATCATGGCATCCGGTCCCATCACTTCATGGGAAATAGATGGGGAAACAGTGGAAACAGTGTCAGACTTCATTTTGGGGGGCTCCAAAATCACTGCAGATGGTGACTGCAGCCATGAAATTAGAAGATGCTTACTCCTTGGAAGAAAAGTTATGACCAACCTAGATAGTATATTCAAAAGCAGAGATGTTACTTTGCCGACTAAGGTCCGTCTAGTCAAGGCTATATTTTTTCCTGTGGTCATGTATGGATGTGAGTTGGACTGTGAAGAAGGCTGAGTGCCAAAGAATTGATGCTTTTGAACTGTGGTGTTGGAGAAGACTCTTGAGAGTCCCTTGGACTACAAGGAGATCCAACCAGTCCATTCTGAAGGAGATCAGCCCTGGGATTTCTTTGGAAGGAATGATACTAAAGCTGAAACTCCAGCACTTTGGCCATCTCATGCGAAGAGTTGACTCATTGGAAAAGACTCTGATGCTGGGAGGGATTGGGGGCAGGAGGAGAAGGGGACAACAGAGGATGAGATGGCTGGATGGCAACAAGGGCTCGATGGATGTGAGTCTGAGTGAACTCCAAGAGATGGTGATGAACAGGGAGGCCTGGCATGCTGCTATTCATGGGGTCGCAAAGAGTCAGACACGACTGAGTGACTGAACTGAACTGAACTGATATATATATATATATATATGACTGATTTGCTTTGTATGTCAGAAACCAACACAACTTTAGACAGTGAATTCTTAACCACTGGACTGCAGGGAATTCCCAGGATGATTTTCTTGATCTGAATTTTTTTCTCGCTGCTGCTGCTAAGTCGCTTCAGTCGTGTCCAACTGTGTGTGACCCAATGACGGCAGCCCACCAGGCTCCCCTCTCCCTGGGATTCTCCAGGCAAGAACACTGGAGTGTGTTGCCATTTCCTTCCCCAATTCATAAAAGTGAAAAGAGAAAGTGAAGTCACCCAGTCGTGTCCGACTTCCTGCTACCCCATGGACTGCAGCCCACCAGGCTCCCCCCCGCCCATGGGATTTTCCAGGCAAGAGTACTGGAGTGGGGGTGCCATTGCCTTCTCTGGTTTTTTCTTAACCTATTGGGAATATTTTCATATTTAAACATTTACAGTAGGTCAGATGATGCGTGTGTGCTAAGTCACTTCAGTCATGTCCAACTCTTTGCAACCCCATGGAGTATAGGCTCCGAGGTCTTCTCTCCAAGGCAAGGATACTGGAGTAGGTCACCACGCCCTTCTCCGGGAGGGATCTTCCCGAGCCAGGGCTCTAACCCAAGCCTACCCGCAACGGCAGGCTGCTGCTTTACCAGTAGTGCCACCTGGGAAGGCCACTATTTTAAAAATTTATAATCGGTTCAGATGGTACAAACATACTAATAAACCCCCCTGCTGCCTCTGGTTCCTCTTTTACCTATGACTCTTCAAGTCCTGAGGGTGTTTGTGGATGTGTGCAAGGGCTAATAGCTATTAGATTTTCAGAGGGCAACTCTTCTCTGGAAATTCCCTAGGCTGCTCAAGCCCTTCCTCCTTTCTGTCTTGGCTTCAGTTTCATTCCTTCAAGAAGTACAGAAGAAGGAGAAAAGTACAAATGGACTGATTTACAGAAACAGACTGGAAAATAGACTTATGGGCACTGAAGGGGAAAGGCAGAAGGAGAGATAAACATGGAGTTTCGGATTAGCAGACACACACTATTATTATGTATAAAACAGAGAAAAACAAAGTCTTTCTGTATAGCAAAGGGAGCTATACTTAACATCTAATAATAAATTACAACAGAACGGAATATGAGAATATACATGTATATATGTATAAAAATCACTTTGCTATACACCTGAAACTAACACAATATAAATCAACTATACCTAAATTTAACAAAAAAGAAAAAGGAAATAAAATTCTCCTTAAGCTGCATGAGGTCAGATCTGGAACAACGGTGAGCAAGGGTAGGATTTGACAAGCATTCATTAAGTTGAGCACCAATGCTTACATGTGGATTTCCCTTCTTATCACATGAAATGAAAGGACTGTCTTCTTAAGATACAAGGGCAAGATCTGAACAAGGATTTTTATGGATACTCATGAACAGGCAAATGGTGTCACTTTGTGGCTGGAGATGACTCCATTAAGTCCCGAACCCAAAAGCTGTGTGATCCAGTTGCTAGTAGATGTCAGGGAAACAAAGAAGAAGAAAAATTATGTATCAAGAATTGTGGGGCTTCCCGGTAGTCCAGTGGTTAGGAATCAGCCTGCTAAGCAAGGGACATGGGCTTGATCGCAGGTCCCCAGAGACCCCGCCTGACACAGGGCAACTAAGCCCTCGGGCCGTAAGTACCGAGCCTGCACTCTGCAATGAGGGCACAGCAGTGAGAAGGCTGAGCACCACAGCCTGAGAGCAGACCGGACCCCCGCAACCAGAGAGAGGCTGTGTGCACGGCCAAAGGCTAGATGCAGAAGCAAACCTAAGAAAAAGCGCTGTGAGATCTTCCCTGGTGGTTCACTGCTGGGGACTTTACTTTCCAATATGTGGGGTGCAGGTTTGATCCTGGTTGGGGAACTAAGATCTTACATGCCTTGAGAGGGAAAAACAAGCAAAGCATAAAACAGAAGCAGTATCTTAACAAATCCAGCAGAGACTTTAAAAATGGTCCACATCCAAAAAAAAAAAAAAAATGCGTTTGACCAGGTCGATTTCATTGATAGGATTCTTGGAGGAGCAGCACAGAAAGACCACACCATCTTCTAGAAAACGGCTCACTTGGTTGTAGACGCTGCTCTCTGCAAAGAGGTTCTAAAATATCGTCATTGAAAAGAATGAAAGTGAATTAACGGAACCGCAGCGAAGATGCAATCTCAGCAGTGAGCGCTGATGCTCCTCACCGACTTACAGTGACTGTGCCACATGAGTCGAGCTCGGGGATCAACGTAAATTAGTCACTGACATCCTCTTGCCTCTCCTTCAGCCAGCCCTTGCCAGAGAAGGATGGGTCCCTGTAGAACTCTGCCCTGAGCTTTCTGTCAGGAACATTTTCAATTCCTCACTCGATGGTGCCCACACTTCTGGTAGGGGCAACTGGATGCCCCAGGTGGATAAATGCCATGTGACAGGCATTGCCTCAGCTGGACACACACTCTAGGAGACAAGGAGGCAGGGAGGGCTGTGTCCGGGAGGGAGGCACATGTTTCTCACTGTTTAGAGTTCAGCTCAGTTCCCTTTTCACTCTCTCTCTTGCTCTTGCTCTCCTCCAGCCTAGAGTTCCACGTCAGAGGTGGACACTACGACCAACTGATATTCTCAGCGCATCTCTATGGTGGATGTCTTAGGCAAACTGTGAAGCTCTTTCTAATTTTCTATTCCTTATTATCAGCTTCCACCAGACGATGCCCCTGACTGGTGTAACACAGAGGACTTTCTGCACTGACAGCTTAAAGAAAGCAAATTAAGAAATACTAACTTATATGCTTTGAAATTACTTAGTTTTTTATGTAAATTTTCATATTTTAAATGATAAAAATAACCTGAAAAATATCTGTAGCATCAAATCCAAATAGAGCCAAGAACAAAAGGAGAAATGACCACATATTTTCAAATATAAAGTGATACTTCTATTAGTTCAGTAAATCCTACTCTGTTGCTGCTGCTGCTGCTAAGTCACTTCAGTTGTGTCCGACTCTGTGCAACTCCATAGACGGCAGCCCACCAGACTCCCCCATCCCTGGGATTCTCTAGGCAAGAACACTGGAGTGGATCGCCATTTCCTTCTCCAGTGCATGAAAGTGAAAAGTAAAAGTGACGTCACTCAGTCGTGTCCGACTCCTAGCGACCCCATGGACTGTGGCCCACCAGGCTCTTTCATCCATGGGATTTTCCAGGCAAGAGTGCTGGAGTGGGGTGCCATTGCCTTCTCCAAAATCCTACTGTAGTTGGGAGTAAACACTCTTTCATTCAAAGCACCGGCCCCACTGATCAGTTTGCTCTAGGACCTTCGACTGTCAATCTCAGTTTTGATGGTCATATTAAAATATTTTTTTGCTAGTACATTGCTAAAAGAAGCATCACACTTGCTATTGAACATTTATTGGCTTGAGTGTTGTCTCCTGTAAGGTCACTTAGCTTTAGCTTTTGCATCTCCCAATCAGAAGTCTCAATACAGCCCGAGGCAAACTTAACCCTGAGGTTACTCTTCCTCCTGTAAAGAGAGTGGGCCTGTGTTGCAGGCCTGTGTTCCCAAAGCTCCTCACTTCCTGCTGGCTTTCTGGGAGCCGAAGACTCAACCTGACTCAGCAAGAGGACTTTTCAACCAGTCACGTGTAACAGTGAGACATTTCTTTATAATCATTGTACTTTATAAGCACAGGTTTCTTCTCTGAGGAAGTGACAGCCAAATGGGATAAACATATTAAGGGCCGTGCACTCTCTCGATTTTCCTTCCACTTCTATCAATGTTAAAAATAATGGGTACAGAACAAGGAAGCTGTTCTTAGCAAGGAGGCAGTATGAATAACATTATTTTCTTTGTAGTTATTCAGGATTAAAGAGTGAGGATAACAACAAATTAAATTTACTGGAGGCATTTATTAAATGATTGATGTGCTCTCTATATAACATGGGCCTCCCTGGCGGCTCAGAGGATAAAGCGTCTGCCTGCAACGCAGGAGGATCCCTGGGTCGGGAAGATCCCCTGGAGAAGGAAATGGCAACCCACTCCAGTATTCTTGCCTGGAGAATCCCATGGACAGAGGAGCCTGGTAGGTTACAGTCCTTGGGGTCGAAAAGAGTCGGACACAACTGATATATATATATATATATATATATATATATATATATATATACCTGGAGTTGAAGAAACATCTTTTGTATAGTAGAAAGAAACTGGACAAAACTTTGAGTCAGATAACAAGTGTTAAATTTTCTAGTGCTAGGTAGATTCACAACCTTGAAATATACTTTGCTTCTCTGAGTTTCACTGTGTTTATAGCTAAAAAAAAAAAAAGAGAGAGAGAGAGGGAGAGATTAAAAATAACCTCAGAGGAACTTCCCTGGCAATCCAGTGACGAAGCCTCTGCACGTCCACTTGAGGGGTGCAGGACTGATCCCCGGGGGAGAGCTAAGATCTGTCATGCCATGCGGTGTGACCGAGATCGAAATAAAGTTCACAAAAGGAGCATCTAAACATGGACAGGACCTGGCTGAGGGCGCTTAGGCGGAAGCTGACACTATAGATGAATGCCCTCCAAACACAGATCTGTCCTTTGCCGTGGCCTGGAGACTCCCGCGATGATCTCACAGAGGCTGGACATTCCTGGCTCGAGATTTTATCTTTTTCCGCAACAGTTGCAGAAGACTTTCACGTCTTCTTGAGAACATAAGTATATACTGTTAAATGTTTACCCAAAGGTACATAGCACTTTTTAAAAATTATCTGTGAGATAAGCAGTGTTTTAAAACATAGATAAACTTCAAATTCCTCTCTAAGTAATGACAAATGTGTAGGTTAGTTCCCTCAGTCCTATGAAAGCGGAACTGGGTTGAGGAGTGGCACGTAAAGCGTCAGACAGGCTCTCACCTCTCACCGATCTCTAGTCAATGAATCTAAACGCCGGCATCTCAGCTGACTGTTTTGCCATCACTCTGCGTGGAGAGTCCCTGATTCCAGGCTGGAGGAGTCACTGCTGTTCAGTCACTCAGTCCCTCAGTCGTTTCCCGACTCTGCGACCCCATGGACTGCAGCCCACCAGGCCTCCCTGTCCTTCACCATCTCCCAGAGCTTACTCAGACTCGTGTCCATTGAGTTGGTGATGCCAGCAAACGATCTGGTCCTCTGTCATTAAATCTTCCCTAGTCACCTCATGCTGTTGCTCTTTCTTCAAAAAAAGCAGGACGCCCAGCTCTTAGATGACAAGAGGTCACCAAGAAGTCTGGTCACGGGCAAAGTAGGACTCCATCCACGGCCTCTTGCAGGAAAAGACGATTACTTCTGAAGACACCCAAACAATAATGCATAGGAAGAGAGGAGATAAAGCAAGTAGGTTGATTTTTAAATTAGCATCAATAGATATAATATGGAGAAGGCAATGGCACCCCACTCCAATACTCTTGCCTGGAAAATCCCATGGATGGAAAAACCTGGTAGGCTACAGTCCATCGGGTCACAAAGATTCAGACATGACTGAGCGGCCTCACTTTCACTTTTCATTTTCATGCATTGGAGAAGGAAATGGCAACCCACTCCCGTGTTCTTGCCTGGAGAATCCCAGGGATGGGGGAGCCTGGTGGGCTGCCGTCTGTGGGGTCACACGGAGTCGGACACGACTGAAGCGACTTAGCAGCAGCAGATATACTATAGCTACACTCCTGCTGTCTCCAAGGTGGGGAGCAGAAAGGGGCACCATCTAATGTTCTCAGGGATGATATTTACAACAAGCTACACCAGAAAAGAGACTGGTGGTTGCCAAGGGGGAGTGCGTGGGGGAGGGATGGATGGGGAGTCTGGGATTAGGAAATGCAAACTATTATATGTCCGATGGATAAACAAGGTCCTGCTGTGCAGCACAGGGAATTATACTCAAGATCCTGTGACAAACCATAATGGAGAGGAATATGAAAAAAGAATGTATTATATGTATAGCAATAATTTTGCTGTACCAGAGAAATTAATCCAACACTGCAAATCAACTATGCTTCAATAAAATAAACTAAAAAGCAGACAAGAAAACAGTCTATAGATAGTTCAGGGTCACGCGTCCTTAAAGGGATGCCCTCTCCTTTGATTTGGAAAAATAATGGACTGGCATAATACCTTTTTGTCCAGTGTTTTTGTTGGACTATGGTTTCTTAATTATAATAGAGGCCTAAGCACATTTATATAATTGTGAGGTACAATATTTTTTAAAGTGACAGAAAGATGTTCCCTGTAATGTCAACCGGGGAAAAAAAAACCAAAAGTAGTAAGCAAGCCAGGTGAAGCACGGTTGCAGCCCAGCAAGATGGGGGAAACCAGGCTTGGCTCCAGCCTGGCCTCTGCCTGACTGTGAGCCCCTGGGCCAGTCGTTCAAGCTAGACCAGCGCTGGCCAGTCACCCACAACTCAAGCAGCAAATGCAGGCCTTACATGTGTTGCTGAATCTTCTAGTAGCCACATTAAAATTTTTAAAGAAATATGTGAAGTTAGGGGCTTCCCAGGTGGTGTTAGTGGTAGAGAACCCGCCAGCCAGTGAAGGAGACATAAGAACCACGAGTTCCGTCCCTGGGTGGGAAGATCTCCTGGAGGAGGACATGCAACCCCCTCCAGCATTCTCGCTTGGAGAGCCCCATGGACAGAGTAGCCTGGCGGGCTGCAGTCTACTGGTCACAAAGAATCAGACAAGACTGAAGTGTCTTAGCATGCACACAAGCATGTGAAGTTAACTTTAAATCTATTTTAGTTGACCACATATATAAAATATTGTCATATAAACATAAAACCACTTTCAAGATTATTGAGATATTTTACATTTTTTTCCTTATTTCCAGTACATTTCCATTCAGACCAACTCCATGGCAAGTGTTCCTAGCCACATGTGGCTCACAGCCACTGGAAAATGCAGTTTTAGACTGTGAGGGTCTTCATTTGTAAAATAAAGAAGATGACCATCTCATCCATGCCTGACAATATTTAATTATTTGGTGCTGCCTTTTACCAAAAAAAAAAAAAAAAAAAACCCTGTATGCAATAACTTCAAGCATCAACTGTTTCTTTCTTGCTAAAATCACACATTACTTAAAATGTTAAGAGCAAAATTTCTTGTGAAAAATGGAAAAATTTAATACCTCCTTCAAAACTTTTTTGTAGGACTTAAATTGTGTATGTCAAATGACCTAACATGATAAATGCTCAATATATATCTTTTGACATTTGGAATTAAAATATACTAAAAGATGGAAGAGGAAATGGCAATCTGCTCCACTATTCTTGCCTGGAAAATCTTATGGACTGAGGAGCCTGGCAGCCTACAGCCCATGGTGTCACAAAGACTCAGACATGACAGAGCATGCATGCGTACTAAATATGAAGGCCGAGAGAATGGAGAAGTCTCCGTCGTGGGGCAAATCTGAAACCACGGAATGCAGCATGTATTAAATATTACACCTGCCAGTTCATGAAAATTGACGTCTATTATTGATTGCCCTTTCCTTTTCGGGGGCTTCCCTGGTGGCTCAGCTGGTGAAGAATCTGCCTGCAATGCGAAAGGTCTAGGTTCAATCCCTGGGCTTGGAAGGTCCCCTGAAGGGGGGCATGGTAACCCATTCCAGTATTCCTGCCTGGAGAACTCATGGACAGAGGAGCCTGGCAGGCTGCAGTCCATGGGGTCACAAAGAGTCGGACAGGACTGAGCAGCGAAGGACTTGCACCCTCTTTTCTCTGGATTTTTCTCTCAGGACAGTTAATGGCACAACACTCAGTCTAGGCACCCGACTCCCTGAAAAAAGAATGCTACAGGATCCAAACCAGCCCAGTCTGACCACCTGCACCTGGAGTCTGAGTTTGGGGAAGGGACTCCAAGAAGGAACACGCCTGGAGGACGCCCCTCCCAGTGGGACGTTTGAGAGAGACTGTCGGTCCCCTCCTCCTGCCCATTTCCCTGGACTGTCACTGGATGCTCTCCCCTGTCTGGTTACTTAGCCGTTCCTTCCATTCTGCAGCGTTCCCTACAGCTTTCACAGAAATTCTCCCTCTTTGATCAATACAGATAGTTCTGCCAAACACCCTGATTGGGCAAGATCGAAAAATTATCCTTTTAAGCTCCATGAACCCGTCTCATTTGAATACCCCTCAGAGAAGGCAATGGCACCCCCACTCCAGTACTCTTCCCTGGAAAATCCCATGGATGGAGGAGCCTGGTAGGCTGCAGTCCACAGGGTGGCGAAGAGTCGAATAGGACTGAGCGACTTCACTTTCATTTTCCTTTCATGCATTGGAGAAGGAAATGGCAACCCACTCCAGTGTTCTTGCCTGGAGAATCCGAGGGACGGGGGATCCTGGTGGGCTGCCGTCTATGGAGTCACACAGAGTCGGACACGACTGAAGCGACTTAGCAGAGCAACAGCTAGTTGAAATATCAGTTTCAACACTTTGGACAGCTTCTTTCAATTGACATATGAAATCAATAATCACTCACACTTGCTAAATTTCTGCTGGTAAGTTTTCTGGTCTTCCAGGCTATGATGTAGAGATCAAATTGCCAACATCCGCTGGATCATGGAAAAAGCAAGAGAGTTCCAGAAAAACATCTATTTCTGCTTTATTGAATATGCCAAAGCCTTGGACTGTGTGGATCACAATAAACTGTGGAAAATTCTGAAAGAGATGGGAATACCAGACCACCTGACCTGCCTCTTGAGAAATCTGTATGCAGGTCAGGAAGCAATAGTTAGAACTGGACATGGAACAACAGACTTGTTCCAAATAGGAAAAGGAGTATGTCAAGGCTGTATATTGTCACCCTGCTTATTTAACTTATATGCAGAGTACATCATAAGAAACACTGGGCTGGAAGAAGCACAAGCTGGAATCAAAATTGCCAGAAGAAATATCAATAACCTCAAATATGCAGGTGACACCACCCTTATGGCAGAAAGTGAAGAGGAACTAAAAAGCCTCTTGATGAAAGTGAAAGAAGAGAGTGAAAAAGTTGGCTTAAAGCTCAACATTCAAAAACCTAAGATCATGGCATCTGGTCCCATCACTTCATGGGAAATAGATGGGGAAACAGTGTCATATTTATTTTGGGGGGCTCCAAAATCACTGCAGATGGTGACTGCAGCCATGAAATTAGAAGACGCTTACTCCTTGGAAGGAAAGTTATGACCAACCTAGATAGTATATTCAAAAGCAGAGACATTACTTTGCCGACTAAGATCCATCTAGTCAAGGCTATGGTTTTTCCTGTGGTCATGTATGGATGTGAGAACTGGACTGTGAAGAAAGCTGAGTGCTGAAGAATTGATGCTTTTGAACTGTGGTGTTGGAGAAGACTCTTGAGAATCCCTTGGACTGCAAGGAGATCCAACCAGTCCATTCTAAAGGAAATTAGTCCTGGGTGTTCACTGGAAGGACTGATGCTAAAGCTGAAACTCCAGTACTTTGGCCACATCATGTGAAGAGTTGACTCATTGGAAAAGACTCTGATGCTGGGAGGGATTGGGGGCAGGAGGAGAAGGGGACGACAGAGGATGAGATGGCTGGATGGCATCACTGACTCGATGGACATGAGTCTGAGTGAACTCCGGGAGATGGTGATGGACAGGGGGCCTGGCATGCTGAGATTCATGGAGTCACAGTGTTGGACATGACCGATCGACTGAAATGAACTGAAATGAACTGAATGCTACAATGTCCAAGATTGTAGCCACTCATTAGCTACATGTGGTTATTTAAATTTAAGTTAATTCAAATTTAAATTTAGGTTCTCATTCACACCAGTCAACCAAGTGCTCATTTAACAGCAACATGTAACCAGTGGTCACTGTCCTGGGCAGCCCAGAAGCAGAGTCTCCCTCATCTCAGAACATTGTACTAGACAGCACTGGTCTACAGAGTATCCAGAACATTTGTTTTAAAAAGTTCATTAAAGTTTGAGATACTTCTTATTGAAGGCTACTGAGTAGAAACAAAATGAAGTATATGGTAGGAAAAAAAGAGATCATTTGGAAAAAATGGAGATTAAACAAATAAAAGAAATGATGACCAAAAAATTGACAGTGTTTTTATAATTTCAGTTACTCTTTGTTTGTTTCTAGTACATAGAAATGCAGTTGATTTTTGATGTTGATCTTGTTTCTTGCAATCTTGGTAAATCATTTGTCAGTTCTGGTAGCTCTTTAGAGATTTCACTGGATTAACTAAATAGGTGTTCAGGTTGTCTGTGAATAATGAGAATTTTATTTATTTCTTCCCTCCAAAGAAAGCTTAAACAAATGCAGAAGACTGGGTTAATAGTTTTAATGCTTTGAGAAAGGGTCACTGTGGAGATGAGCACACAATCGATGTCTTAATTTTCCCTTTATAGGTAAGGAGATCTTTTTTAAACTCCAATTCTTTTTAGCACATTGAATTATTAAATTACAAAGTATTCATTTCCTAGTTTCAGCTAGTGAGCGTCAAGTCATTCTCACTCACTTTCGAGCTACTTGGGTAGTCCAGAGGGCGTATGCTACTTTCTGGGTCAGCCTGCTCACTTAGCTGCAGAAATAACACATCTCCTCAAGTCCCAATCTAAACAACGGGCATCTGTGGGCAAGGTATATTCAGGACATCTTCCTAAGTCACTTATCCGAACTGCAAACAGTCAAAGCAGAGCCTTCCAGAACACAGCCATCCTGGTCTCCTGTGAAGCGGGGGGTTGTGCTGTGGCCCTTCTACAGGTCAGCGTATAGCTGGATGTAGCTCTGTTTCTCCAAGGACCAGGGAAGAGGAAGTAAGCCGCCTGGTGTCGTGTAACCAAACCTGACCCCAAATCGTCTAAATTTTATCCCCTGCAGTATGGAAGTCTCTCAACTTTCTCAAGCAACTTGGGAAATTAAGTCACTATTGGGAGGTACATTTTGTTTAGATAAGGGTCTTCGTCGCTAAAATAATGGTTTTAATGAAAAGGAAAAAAGCATTTGTAGGATTCTTTGTGATGCATCCTGCAAGCCAGAACCAGAGAGAGCATTTCCTATTACTAAATGAAACGCTTTATGCGAGGAAGAGAAAACTGTCAAGCATATTAACCTGTTTTAAATTAGGTCAGTTTCCAAAGAGTCGTATTCATGCAAATGTAAATATACTTTTGTCCTTGGGGGCTAAATCTTCCAGGTCTTGAGTTCCGGGACTTACTCTGGACATTCTTAAGTTTTACATTTCCTTAAGTGGTTTAGTGTTGGCTTGGCTAAACTCTCCCTGCCTGCCTGCCAAACCTCCCTGTCTATTGCACATGTGATGGCTTCCTTCTGGGGCTGCTAACTTTTGCTGTCTGACAAATGAATTAACAAGAGGACATCATCAAAGTAGATCGTAGATAATTAATGTACATCTGACATTTCAGTACATTTCTACATTGAAAGACATTTGATTTTAATGTGTACTCTTATTCCCAATTTTACTTGGGATTTTTTTCAGCTCTTTACAACCTTTTGGAATAATAATCATGCTTCTTCTCCCAGGCTAAAGCAAATTCCATTTATTTTGCTTAAGCTCTTTCATGATTCTTTGTCTCCTTTGCTGAAGATCTCTTTGATTCTAAACCAGATCATCACTTTAAGGCCCACTGGCTGATTCAATTTAACACATGTTTTTACTTTCTCCTGAGTAGGTTAAGCTGGCCCTCTGCACTGGAAATGATCTGTAATGCCACTTAACGGGAGTCAACCCTTCCAGGAGGCTGGCGATCTGAACGCTAAGAGAAAAATCGTCTTAGAGGGGTGACTTACTTTCTGAAGAATGGAAGAATGAAACCAAAAACTATTCTTTTATTGAGGTCTTCTGACGCTGTTCACCACCTCTTTGGAGCAGAAGCTAAGCAAAATGACCCTAACACAACCACAAATAGAAACACACCCACCCCTGTTATCTCACCAATGAACACTCTGTGTCGGCTTCGGGTGCACAGCAGAGTAGGCAGTTACACACACACGTGTGCTCACTCTTCCAGACTCTTCTCCCGTACACGTCACCACAGAGTACTGAGCAGCGTCCCGTGCGCTGTGCACGAGGGCCTTGCTGGTTGTTTTTTAAACAGAGTAGTGTGTTTATGTCCGTCCCAATCCCCTAATTCACCATCCCCCACACAAACGAATTCCTTCGCAAAACAGAAATAGATTGCTTGGATTCTAATCCCAGCTGTGACTTATCTCTCTGCTTCAGTGTCCTCATCTGTAAAACAGGAATAATAATAGCATATACTTTATAAGATATTGGGATTGAAAAAGAAAATATAAAGAAAGCTCTTAGAACATTAGTTCATCATTACGAAACTTATTTTGGTAGTAGTTTATCGCGATAAGTTGGAAATCCATCCCTGGCAGCCTAAAGTGATTGATGCACGGCTTTTTTATGTTCCTAGGTTCAAAGAAGCTGGGAGGAAGCAGACGCCTGTTAGTATTGGGTCTGGGAAACCTAGAGAACTAAATTCTATTTGCAACTGATACTTCCTTAGTTAAAGGTAAGAAGGTGAATCACGTGTTAGTATAAGTGCAAACTCAGGAGTGCAGGCAAATCTATTCTTATTCCTTAGGATACTAGCTAAGCAGCCAAATTAAGAGCCCAGATAAAAGTGGTTTAAAGCGACAGATTCATTTCTCTTTCTTGTCACATAAGTCATCCAGGTCTGATATGGTCGTGCTCCTCAGCTCTCACTGTCACAGGGATATTCTAGCTGTAAAAAGAAGAGAAAAGGACAGAGGAAGGCATAGCCTTTTTTTGAAGGCATCAGCTGAAAGTCAAACTCACGATTTCTGTCTACATACTCCTGGTCAGAACCTCCACGGCTGCACCTGTCTGAGCAGGGGCCTGGGAATGTCTTTAGGTGGGAGACCATGCTACACCCACACCCCGTTTAAGGTGAGAGGTTCTGTCACTAAAGGCAGAGAGTGGGAGGGCGGAAGAAGGAGAGCTATCGGTGGAGAACTGGAGACAGCTTTTGCAGGCTTCTTCGGGAATGCAGTCACTAGCTCCTACCGAAAAGGAGTCAGAGTCCCATCGAGTCGCTCCCTTTGATCCAAGGTTTCAGATCTTTGGGTTTGTGAGGTGTTTTCTGTTCTTAGTGTGTCCTTTCATTGCTCCACTACATAAAAGCTAGAATATGAGGCGTTTGCTTCAGTCTTAATCTCTACTATGCCCAGTTTAGAATGATGGAGAATGAAGCGGGCAGAGAACATCTGTAATAAAAACATTTCCTTGCAGAAGGTGTGGAATGGGGAACAACGGCAGTTGCTCTTCAGAACAGCTCTATCTTCTGGGCAAGGACTCCGGCCATCCTCGGCCCTGGCCTGCAGGCGAGTTCCTGGTCCATAGCACGCTTATTTCTGGGCAAGGACTCCGGCCATCCTCGGCCCTGGCCTGCAGGCGAGTTCCTGGTCCATAGCACGCTTATTTCTGGGCAAGGACTCCGGCCATCCTCGGCCCTGGCCTGCAGGCGAGTTCCTGGTCCATAGCACGCTTAGTAGTTGCTAGTTGGTTTGGAGACCATTCTCTTCAACAGTTTGGGGTGTTTGCTCTTGGGAGTTTTCCCTTCTGTGTTGTGCTCCTCGGCCACCTCTGAAATGCGCACTGGGGAGAGTTTCCTTCTTGCAGCCGCAGGAGTCCTCCGGGTGCTTCATATGTCAAACAACAGCAGGCTTTGAAGGTCAGGCTGGTACTTTCTTAAATAGCAAAGTACATTCAACAACCTAATCTGCTTGCCTTTGATCAATTCTGTGTGCCAGAAACTCAGCGAAAAATATAATGTGTATATATATATGTTTTTATACTTGACTATACTTTATTTCCTAGCCTCAGTGGTTTGCACAGCTCCATAATTTTCAGTGTAATGGGGGCCAGTGGAATGCTATTGAAATAATAGATGATGTCTTTGGATTCCCACAAAGTACAGCCTCAGACAAGCGGTCATGTGACAATGATTCATTAGTGAGTGTGATCGAGGAGAACCAACAAAGGAGTCAGAAGGGTGACCAGGATGTGAAGGATGGCAGGCAAGGTCAGGGAGGGCCCTTCGCCTCCGCTGTCCAGAGGGGGCTCTGGGGATGGTGATGGGAATCACGCCTTGAAATTCATCCTAGTCAGGTACTGAGGGAGTTAGGGCATTTATGCTTCTGCACCGGCTGGCCATCATTCTGGGGGCTGCCCCAGGTTAGCTGAAGGAACTCCTGGCTCTCTCCCAGTTTGAGCCAAAGTAGTTCCAGCAGCAGCAGGGCGGCCTGCCAAAAATGAGACGCTGGCTCCAGGGAGAGGACGCAGTCTTGAGCCTCTGTATGCACTACTCAAATGTAACGCAATCACAGTGAATATTGGCACAGTGAGTATATCCCAGTCTCCTTAGGGTACGGAGGCAGAATCCTCAATTGGAGAATTAATTCAGTGAGCTGACTCACAGCCTCACAGGCTACCTGCACAGGCTCTGTGCAGGGGTCTCTTGTAAGCATCAACAGTGTGCTATGAAGAGATCCTGAAAAGCTGGCAGAAGCTGGCAAAGGGCGAGAATTCTTACCAAAGTCAGATGTCCTAGACGAGAGGGATTAAAAAAAGACTTATAGAGATAATCCTGAAAAAATGCTTACCGCAGTACTGTTTACAGTAGCATCAAATTGGTAACAACCACGGGCTTCATTTCATTAGACAGAATGTCTCACCATATTATGCAAACATTAAATTTTTTCAGAGAGCTATTTTAGATTTACAAAATACATACCTATGTTTATATAATCCCTCAGATATAAAAATATAATACAGATAAGTCTCTCACATGCCCCATTGTCTATCAGCTGAAATCCCAAGTGTCCAACCCACAAAACCTCATAGATACACTTGTTTATCTTCCAGAGTTTTTAAAATGCCCATGCAATCATACAAACATAGACTTTTCTTTTTCTTTTTTATACACAATATGTGGCAGGCCATCTTCATCATTTTACAGTATGTTTTTATCACTTAATGATGTCTTTATGTTCTTTCCATATAAATACAGGGAAGGATTCCTGATTTTTTATTAATTTAAGGATCATAATCCCATTGTGTATTTAACCAGACTCCAATTCATAAACCTTTGGGTTATTTTTATCTTTTGCTGTTACATCAAGTACTGCATAAATCAACTTGTACGTTCATTACATACATAATTTTGCACCTGTGTAAATATATCTGTAGAATAATTCTCTAAAAATATGATTGTTCAGTTGAAGGGAATAAGCTTTTAAATGTCAGTAGGTATTGCCAAATTGCCATCTACAAAGTAGTGCATAAATTTTCTATCCCACCAGCAGTTTATCAGAGTTTGCTTTTCCCCATAGCTTATACTAAAGTGCATTGTGAAATTTTTGGATTTCTCTCAATTCTACACATGAAAATGGCATTTCAGGATGTGGATGGTCTATTTCTATGTGACAGCCCCCCAGCCCCAAGCTTCCCTGGTGGCTCAGACGGTGAAGAATCCGCCTGCAATGCAGGAGACCTGGGTTCAATCCCTTTGTCGGGAAGATCGACTAGAGAAGGGAAAGGCTAACCACTCCAGTATTCTCACCTGGAGAATCCCATGGACAGAGGAGCCTGGTGGGCTACAGTCCATGGGCTCACAAAGAGTTGGACATAACTGAGTGACTAACATTTTCACTGCCCCCAAAAAGCACTGACTTGAAATAACCATGCGTCAGCGTGGTGCATCACTCTGGGAGGTGGCTGGGCAGTTCTGGTTTTTCTAGGTTTACTCTTGTAACTACATCCAGCTGGAGGTTTCCTGGGACTGAATCTGCTGGATCTCCTTGGAAAATGGATTGTGTCTCTCCATGTGGTCTATAATTTCCAAAAAAGCCACACTGAACATTTTTACAGGGTGGTAAGAACCTTCCAGGAGGCGATCCCAAACACGTCACATTTTCTGAGGCCCTAACGGCGAGGCGATTCCCAGGACTCAGGCCAACGTCCCAGTGCGGGGAGCCTCACCGCCATCTGGAGGCCTGACTCACTGAAGGGGCAGTTGCTGCCATAAGTCTACCTAATTTAATGTGGTTAGTTTGCGTTTCTCTTGTTGTGCATGGATTTGAGGAATCTGAACATCTTTTTACAGGTTTAGCAGCCCTTTTTTTTTCCTTTTCTACTAAATGTCTAATGTATCTTTAGCCAGTTTTATTTCTCCAAAGCTTTATTGGATTTTTTCTTCTAAAGTTTTAGGAATTTTCCATATAATAGGGAGATTGTTCTCTTTTCCATGGTGTGAGCTAGAGATCCTTTTTCAAAAACACAGTGGCTTTAAAACATGGCCTATGGTGACATTGCCCTGGTGGATATTCTGCATTTTATGTAGGCATTACTACTTTTAAAGATATTTTTGAGGAATTCTGTGCAATGCTACATCAGAACCCTTCTTTAAAAATTACCAATTGATGCATTAATTGGATTTTTCCAAACTAATCTTTATAGATTTTTCTGTGGCATCTAAGTTTTTATTTTTATTTGATCCACTCTAGTATTTTTCTGGTATTAACAGTCTGGTATTACCCACTCTAGTATTTTTCTGGTATTAACAGTCTGGTATTATCCACTCTAGTATTTTTCTGGTATTAACAGTCTTCATGTTAACATGGTACGATAAGTACCCGACATATGAATGAGTTCTCTTCTGAGAGCGTGTTCATTCTCAAGTCCAGTTTGTCCATAAGCTCAACAAAGTTAGCCGAGACACTCAGCCAACACAGTCAGGCGCATACGCTGCGGCCTGTGCCGTTGCCTTCTGAACGTCCTTGGCTTGAAATAAAGATGCTGCTCTACTGTACTCCACACAGCACTGTGAAGCGCACACAGCTGCTTGTGGAGGGCGCGTGCATGCCACGGGGGCTCCAGATACATGAGCCAGCTTCTGTGACTGGACCTGAGAACACACAGTAGCAGCTTTGAAAGTCTGCAACTTGAAGGTTCCTCTGTAGGGGACTTTCTGTAGTCTTTTCTGCATTTCCGTGAAGCATCTTTCTGCTGTGCCAATTAATTACTAGCTGTTAGATCAGGTGGATTTCCATGTGGTAGTTTTTGCTGGACTTTCCTGAGTGTGGGGAGACAGCAGAGGGCAGGCCAGAATAGCCATCCTGATAACATCACTGATGCAGATGACTTCCTGCATTTATGACTTTTATGTGTGACTCACTGAGACCTTTTGGCAAATAAAAATTATACCATGTGTATTTCAAAGCAATCTTTCTCCAAAATGAAATGTTAATTTTGATACTTTCCACGATCTACTGCTGTTGGCCCTTTCACCACTCCTGGGCCTTCTCTCTTCACCTGTTCCTGTATAACTCACTATTTTCTCAGTTGTCTTTTTCAGCCTTCATACATATCATCTATGGTCCGAGTTTAACTGAAATGAGGTTTATGGGGATTTTTCTGTCATTCCCTTTTTACATGTATTAAGTTTTGGTATGATGTTTATGGCTACAAACAAAATATATAGTATAAGTTTTACTCTTATGGAAAATAATTTTGGGAAAATTTTTATTGTGTAAGTAAGAAGCAACTTCCATTATATAACCATGAGGGATTTGAATTAGGTTGTACCTGAACGGCCTAGTGGTTTTCCCTACTTTCTTCAGTTTAAGTCTGAATTTTGCAATAAGGAGCTCAGGATCTGAGTCAGCTCCCAGTCTTGTTTTGCTGCCTGTATAGAGCTTCTCCTTCTTCTGCAAAGAATATAATCAATCTGATTTGGGCATTGACCATCTGGTGATGTCCATGTGTAGAGTTATCTCTTGTGTTATGGAAGAGGGTGTTTGCTGTGACCAGTGCTTCTTGGCCAAAACTCTGTTAGCCTTTGCCCTGCTTCATTCTGTACTCCAAGGCCAAACTTTCAGGTTACTTCAGGTATCTCTTACTTCCTACTTTTGCATTCTAGTCCCCTGTGATGAAAAGAACTTTTTTTTTTTTGGTGTTAGTTCTAGAAGGTCTTGTAGATCTTCATAGAACTGTTCAGCTTAAGCTTCTTCAGCATTAGTGGTTGGGGCACAGACTTGAATTACTGTGATATTGAATGGTTTGCCTTGGAAATGAGCCGAGATCATTCCGTCTTTATTGAGACTGCACTCTAACTGCTAAGTACATTTAGTACTTAACACATTAGTAATATACCAACTGCATTTCAGACCCTTTCGTTGACTGTGAGGATTACTCCATCATTCTCAGGGATTCTTGCCCACAGTAGTGGATAAAATGGATGAATTAAATTCACCCATCCCCATTCGTTTTAGTTCACTGAGGAAAAGCTGTGACAACTCTAAACAGCATATTAAATGCAGAGATATCACCCTGTCGACCAAGGCCCGTATGGTCAAGCTATGGTTTTTCCAGTAGTCCTATGTGGATGTGCGAATTGGACCACAAATAAGACTGAGCGCCAAAGAGCTGATGCTTTCAAACTGTAGGGCTGGAGAAGACTCTTGATAGTCCCCTGGACAGCAAGGAGAGCAAACCAGTCAATCCTAAGGGAAATCAGTCCTGAATATTCACTGGAAGGGCTGAGCTGAAGCTGAAGCACCGATACTGTGGCACCTGATGCGAATAACTGACTTCTTGGAAAAGACCCTGATGCAGGAAAAGACTGAAGGAAGGAGGAGAGGGGATGACAGAGGATGAGAGAGTGGGATGGCATCACCGACTCGATGGACCTGAGTGTGAGCGAGCTCCGGGGGATGGTGACGGTCAGGGAGGCCTGGCGTGCTGCAGTCCACGGGTCACAAAAGTAAGACACAGCCGGACAACTGAACAACAACAAAAGGAACAGCTGCCTTTCTGCAAAATTAAATAGGGGGCAGCCCCAAAGGCAGTTCTGAAAGAGTGTGACTTTTAAAAGTATGGAAAGAAAAGGGCTTTGGAATTCAATAGGCTTGGGTTCATAAGGACCTTCATCTAATTGCTAAGTGATTTTTATCAGATGCAAATTACTACAAAATTCTCAGATTCAATTTCCTCATTTGTAGCATTATACTACTAATGTTTCTTCCGTGTGTTCTTGGGAGGATTGAGTACAATATATTTTAAGTGATACAGCCACAGTTGTCTTTTCTGCTGCTGCTGCTAAGTCACTTCAGTCGTGTCTGACTCTGTGCGACCCCATAGACAGCAGCCCACCAGGCTCCCCCGTCCCTGGGATTCTCCAGGCAAGAACACTGGAGTGGGTTGCCATTTCCTTCTCCAGTGCATGAAAGTGAAAAGTGAAAGGGAAGTCGCTCAGTCGTGTCCGACTCCTCGCAACGCCATGGACTGCGGCCCACCAGGCTCCCCCTTCCATGGGATTTTCCAGACAAGAGCACTGGAGTGGGGTGCCATTGCCTTCTTCAAGTTGTCTTTTCTATCACATATTAAAAACAATTATTTGATATAGGCAGAGTAATAGAAAAATGGCTGGGTATAAATAGTTTTAAAATCACTAAATATGTTGAAAAATTGACATACTGTAGAAGTTTTTAAATTTTGTAGAATAAATGGCTTTTATCTAGATAGCTGGAAGATGCTTATTAATGCTGAAAAACGTTGATCTTTACCTCCCACTTAAAGGCAGAATATGTCATAGCAGTGATGGTTCATTTTAGGTGTCATCTTGGCTAGACTAGGTGAGCAGCTAATTGGTCCCACATCCATCAAGATGTTGCCATGAAGGTATTTTTAGATGTGATTGACACTTTATTTTCTTCCCCCCTTCCCCAGTTTAATTGAGAAACAAATTGACATGTGTCAGTATGAGTTTAAGTGTGCAGCGTGATGCACTGTCAACTGATGATCACAGTGGGTTTCAGCAACACCCATAATCTCACGGAGAGACAGTGAGGAAACGGAAGCACGTTTTCCTTGTGATGATAACACTTAGATTCTACTCCCTTAGCAACTCTCCGTATATCACCCAGCAATGGCAACTATACTCATCAGATTGTGTATCTGTAGTACTTTTATCTTCTAGCTAGAACTTTCTAACTTTTGACCAGCTTTTTCCAATCTTCCCACCTCCTTTCTCCTGTCTCTGGGAACCATAGATCTGACCTCTTTTTCTTTAAGCTTTGTGTTCTTTAAATTTGGTGGTTTTTTTTTTTTTTTTTGAGTCCACATAAGTGAGATCATAAAGTAATTGTCTTTCTCTGTCTGATTTTTTTCACATAGCATCATGCCCTCAAGATCCATCTTCAGTTCAGTCAGTTCAGTTGCTCTGACTCTGTGACCTCACGGACTGCAGCACGCCAGGCCTCCATCACCAACTCCCAAAGCCTACTCAGACTCATTTCCATCTAGTCATGATGCCATCCAACCATCTCATCCTCTGTCGTCCCCTTTTCCATTGAGTTAGTTCTTTGCATCAGGTGGCCAAAGTATTGGAGTTTCAGCTTCAGATCAGTCCTTCCAATGAATATTCAGGAGCGATTTCCTTTCAGATGGACTGTCGGATCTCCTTGCAGTCCAAGGGACTCTCAAGAGTCTTTTCCAACACCACAGTTCAAAAGCATCAATTCTTCTGTGCTCAGTTTTCTTCACAGTCCAACTCTCACATCCATACATGACTACTGAAAAATCATAGCCTTGACTAGTTGGACCTTTGCTGGCAAAGTAATGTCTCTGCTTTTTAATATACTGTCTAAGTTGGTCATAACTTTTCTTCCAAGGAGTAAGCATCTTTTAATTTCATGGCTGCAGTCACCATCTGCTGGGATTTTGGAGGCCAAGTAAATGAAGCGTGTCACTGTTTCCATTGTTTCCCCATCTATTTGCCATGAAGTGATGGGACCAGATGTCATGATCTTAGCTTTCTGAATGTTGAGCTTTAAGTCAACTTTTTCACTCTCCTCTTGCACTTTCATCAAGAAGCTCTTTAGTTCCTCTTCACTTGTGCTCAGGACTGCCGGGAGCAAGATCCGTCTCTGTTGACACAAATGGTGCTGCTTCCCACTTGTCTTTGTGGTGGAGTAGTATTCCATTGTGTGTCTCCCCGGCTTCTTCATTCACTCATCTGCTAATAGAGGCGGATGTGGCTGTCCTGTCTTAGTTGTAAGAATAACGCTGCTGTGGGCACCAGGTGGCAGATAGCTTTTCAAGCTGGTACCTTCATTCCCTTTGTATATGTTCCCAGAAGCGGAACTGCTGGATCTTATGGTGGTTCTATTTTAAATTTTTTAAGGAATCTCTGTACCATTTTCTGTAGTGGCTGCACCAATTTACATTCCCAGGTACTCTGCAAATGAGGAGAGCATGGGCTCCCTATGAGCAGGGCTGCTGGATGGGCGAGCAGCTCCCGTCTGCTTGGGTCAGGTTCCCTGTGTGTGTAGGCTGAAGGCTGCATTCAGCAACAAACGAGGACATGGATTAGTTTCCCGTTTCAGGCGCCCAGGAGATGCAGCTCTTAACCTAGTAAAGAACTCTGGTGTCTGAGCTCAAGTTGACCTGCACCGCAAGCACCCTGCCTTAGTAGGGCTGCTGGCTCCGCTCTGCAAGATGCTCGGCCCTGCCTGCCCGCTCGGCCCTGCCTGCCCGCATCTTGGCTGGAGCACTGCCATCTTGCCTAGCGTCCTGGTCAGAGCGGGCCAGGAGACACTCTCCCGAGCAGGTGGTGCTGTTTCGCAGCTACCCCGCCTGGATGGGATGAGGAAAGGACCCTCCAGGCTGTGCCCAGAGGCGTGCATCCTAACTCAGGATGGCACCTTGAGCACCTTCTCCTGACTTGGCCGTCCACCCTCATCCCAGCTCACCACTAGGAGCCCTCTGCCCCATGGGGTCAGCAAAGCAGAGAGCTGGGATTATAATCAGCAGTGGAAAGCCAGTGCAAAGGCGGGTGTCAAGAGCAGTGCATCGGGGGGGCTGGACACTCACATGTGCGGAATTGGCACCCCTTGGGCAGCAGCTAGTCTTCTGGCTCTGCCTGCTTCAAGTGTTGGCAGCCGACATCTCTCCAGTTCTGGCGGAAAGCATAGGAGCCCCAGGGTTCTCAGGCCTTCTGCGGAGGTGACAGCTCGTGCTAGCTACAGGCATTAAAGCTGAAAGAGGTAAGGGAGCCAGTTAGGAGAGTAGGGCCAACAAGATATATTTGATTGTTCCTTCCTGACAATAAGAATGGAATAACACCACGTGCAGCCGCATGGACGGACCGAGACTGTCAAACTGAGTGAAGTAAATCAAACAGAGAAAGAGGAATGTGGTGGGAATCTAGACGGTGAGCAGACTCTCAGACCCAGAGAATGAACTCATGGTTCCTGGGGGGAAGGGTGGGGGAGGAGGGGAGAGGGGAGTTTGGGATGGACATGTGCGTGCTGCTGTATTTAGGGTGGGTAACCACCCAGGGCCTACTGTAGAGCGCATGCAGCTCTGCTCAGGATTCTGTAATAACCCAACCAGGAAAGAAATTTGAAAAAGAATAGATAGAGGTGAATGGATAACTGAATTACTTTGCAATACACTGAAAATAACACAGTGTTGGTAACTATACTCCAATATGAAATTTTAAAAGTTAAAAAAAAATCAGCAAGGAAATCTTAAACAAGGAGGGAATAAGTCAGTGGTGCTGTTGACACTGTAGTTTAGAGCAAGAATTAATCTCATATCAGCGTCTACAGAGTTTGAAGTCACAGGAGAAGACTGGAGACAGGAAAATGAGTTTCTAAAACTGGAAAGAAAAAAAAAAAACACTGAGCAGTCACTAAGTCAAAAAGAGATAGCATCCAATGTCACCTAAGCTCAAAATATCTGTCATCAAGAGACTGGTTTTCTGCAGTTAACCCCCAACACTAGAAAATTTGGAAAAGATATCTAATTTCTTTTTTTTAACTTCCTCATATTTGATCTTTTAAAAAGTTTTCACTGCTATCACTCTAATTCAGAACTGAGACTCATTTTGCAGGAGATGTCTGATTTTTCTAGTTTATCTTGACCGATGATTCTCAAAAGTGGGTTCCCCCAAATGCAGGATCAGCAGCTCAGAGAGCAATCGGAAATGCAGTGTTTCCAACTCTGCTGGAGATACTCTGAAACAGAACTCTAGGGATGGGAGCCAGCAAGCCATGTTTTAACAAGCATGGTGATGTCAATGCATGCTTGAGCTGAGAACCACTGAACTGGGTAATTAGGCCCCCTGGTGGCTCAGATGGTAAAGAATCCACCTGTGATGCAGGAGACCTGGGTTCAGTCCTTGGGAAGGGAAGATCCCCTGGAGAAGGGAATGGCTGCCCACGCCAGTATTCTTGCCTGGAGAATCCCATGTACACAGAAGCCTGGTGGTCTACAGTCCATGGGGTTGCAAAGAGTTGGACACAACTGAGTTACTAACACTTCACTTCAATAACCCCTTAAATTTCAGAGACGTAACATATTGTATGTACTTTTATCACTCACACAAAGTGTTACAGTGACCTCTTCAGTGCAGTATTTTCCCAAATGGTGATTCAGAAATTCAAACAATTTCTATCCTGCGGCTTCTACCATCTCAACACAAGCCCTCCAGGATCACAAAGACAAAGGGAGAGAGAGCTGGCAAGTTGGTCTATTCGCTTTTAAATATTTCATTTATTTTTTACTGAAGTATAGTTGATTTACAACGCTGTGTTAATTTCTGCTATATGGCAAAGGGACTCAGTTACACACACACGTAACTTTTTCACGTTCCTCTCCTTTAAAGTTCATCCCAGAAACGTGGACGCTGTGCCCTGTGCTGTAGAGGGGGCCTTGTCTGCTGTTCGCCGTCTATGTAACAGTTTCCATCCACTAACCATCTACTAACTCCTGATCCGTCCGTCCGTCTCCCTCCCCCTGCCCCTGTCCTGTGTGACATTTGCGATCGCAGCTCACCTGTCAGAACTATCACGCAGCCTCTCACACTCAGGGAAGACAGAGAAGAACAAGGGCCCACTCCGAATGGCGTTAGAGCCAGCGTTTTCCTCGATTGGGCTAGTCAACGGGAAGACGAGAGAACTGTCCTTCTAACCTGAGTTTTCTCTCTGACTTCCCCTCCTTCAGAATGATCGGTGTCCACTGTCTACGGTTCGGTGGACAGATGCACATCACGGCCATGGCATTCAGTGACTTTCACAGTCCAGTTCCCTCCTGCTTTCCCGATTGCTCCCCTTAAACACAAATTGGCAGCGTTTGCTTTGGTTACTGGTCACTGATGTCTTCACGTCCCCATAATCACTGCCCTGGAAAGAGCCCCTTCTCACTTCCTAGTGCCTTCCTTGTTATACTTTCTCCCTGTCTACATATTTCTTGCCTTGCAAGACAGCAGTCGGCAGCTCTCGGCATGCATGTCGCTATTAGAGCCCTGCACCGGGGACGACTCTCTGGTGCCCGGGATCCTCGTCTACACTGCTCCACTCTGCTCCGGGGTCATTGCCAAGGGAACCAGAGGTAGACATGTCGCTGCCTCAGCCACTCATACTCTGCAGCACACGTGCAGCCATGTATTGTGAGAAACCCCGCAAAGGCGTCTAGTGACGGTGCGCTTGGTTTCTATCCCATCGATCACTCTCTTATAACCAGTAGGTTTCTTAATAATGGGGCAATAGACGGGGTGGGGAGCAGGTTCAGTGTGCAAGGTCAGATGTTGAGAGGGCTACGTTCAGAGCTGGCTCTGGTTCTACATCATTCAGATACTTTGTATTTTGTCTGGAAAAATTAAAGAGTTTTGTGGACTTTAGTTTTATTTCTGTATAAAGTAGTTAGTTTAATCCTAGAGTTCATGGGTTATTGACACTACCTTGAATAATCCTTTGACTAGTAATTATTAAGGAACCTTTATTTCACCAAATAGGTATATCTGTAAGGCTTCTCGGATGATGCTAGTAGTAAAGAACCCACCTGCCAATGCAAGACACATTAGAGACACGAGTTCAGTTCCTGAGTCGGGAAGATCCCCTGGAGGCGGGCATGGCAATCCACTCTAGTATTCTTGCCTGTAGAATCCCACGGACAGAGGAGCCTGGTGGGCTACAGTCCATGGGGTCACAAAGACTCGGACAGGACTGAAATGGCTCAGCATGCATGTATATCTATATTTATTTATATATATGCATAAAATTATATTGAAGCTTTAGTGTGATATAGTGCCTGTAATAAGAAGTACTATAGAGTTCATTTCTTTGTAAGCCCATCAATTTCATGAAGGAAAGGTGTATTTTGATCCTAGCATCCACTCCTGTTGGAGACATTGAAAACTTCCCAGAACATTATCTGCTAGTTCCCAACTTAGGAGAGGGAAAAACACTTCACCTCTTGTGTTTAGCAAGACCAAGCAGTTTCAAAATCAGTTCTCTTAGCTCCCACCATAGAAACAATGCCTTGAATGAAGGTCTGCCATTTCACAGCTTCTGCTTGTTAGTCCCTTATTTCCAGCCAAAGTTTTAGAGGAGAGACTAATCCAGTAGGTCTTTTAATGAGCTTCCAGAATTATCAGAGAGAGAGAATTCTCTGAGGTTAAATAACTGAAACAGCGATTGACCTTGGTCTTCTCCTTCAATTCAGGTGTAATTAATCCCTCAGCTGCTTACACGTTGGTTGCACTATGGAGATTCACATATTCCTGACCTTGGTCCAGACTTTATCTCTTTTGCATTAATTGCCTATGAATGTTGCCCACAAAGGGAACACCATCACCTCAAGTGAGGTTGATTAGTATATGCTTACATTGCAAACTTTCCCAAAATAGATTGGAATAAATTCAAGGTTGTATGCAGGAAGGAAATTACCTTTGCTATCTATAGAGTTGATCATATATTATATTTTTCATTAACTTTTTGAATGCATGATTTAATTGTTTGAAACACTCTACCGATTTTTCATTTATACGTTATAGCTACAATTTTTGAGTTTTCTTGCGTTCCTTTATAAGTAGCTTGATTATGGACCTGTGAACTAAAAAGTAGACATAAGCTATAGAAGTATTTTTCATTGAAAACAAGATAATCATTTTTATATAATTTCCACAAATACAGCACTCAATTAAAACAGCTGGACATTAACAAACTGTTGAAGAAAGATATGTTGAAGTAAAATTGCTTATGTTTATATCTGAATTATGTTTTTGAAAAGAAAAATAACATATGTGTAATCCCCGTACAGAAAATTTAAAACAAGACCTCCCTGGTGTCAAGTGGTTAAGACTCCACATTCCCAATGCAGGGGCCAGTTCCAGTTCCTGGTCTGGGAAGATTCCGCATGCTGCACGGCCAAGAGAAAAGGAAAGAAACAGAGAAAACCGAAAGGTTTAAGAGTGTCGACGGAGAGAATGAGATTATTAAAAAAGGTTTAACAGTGTTGACGGAAAAAATGAAATTATTTTTAAAAAAGAGAATTTAAAACATAGTGATAAAAGCAAAGATATCCAGACTCATCTGAATGTCTTCTCACCAATAAGGTAATTGGTTTAAAGTGATTTTCCCCAGTATTTCATCACATGAGTATGCTTTTTTATAAATGGCAATAAGGCCCTATGTTAAAGTTTATCGCTTTATTATTTCTAATCTAAAGATTTGATATTCTTGACTTATCTGTCTTCATATTCATAATTTTAATTTCTATATGATATCTCAATAGATGTTGGTAACATAATTAATTAGTTAATTAATTATTCCCCCATAATTAAGCTTTTTTTCACTGCTACAACACGAAAATCAAGTTTTTGTGTATTGATAGTTTTCTATACGTTTGCATTAGAAGAGAGGTCAGCATATTTACTATGGGAATAGAAGTTATAAATAATTTTGTAACACTTGCTTTATATTGTTAAATTGCTCAAGATAAAAAGTTATATGTCACTATAATACTATAAGAAAAATGCCATTCCAATTTTCAGTTGCTACCATAATTCCTATATCACATACTTATTAATATGAACAATATTATCATTATTATCTTTATCTTTAACACACAAAAATGTCAAATTGTTTTGATTTGTTTCCTTTATCATTAGATTTTCCATTTTTTAATACAATATTATTAGTACTTACTCTTTAACACTTATCTATTCAGGCTCTTAATTCCACTGTTTATGAGCCTAAAGTTTTTCTTATAAATATTGCAAATATTACTTATAAAATGCTGTCTTTTGTTTTCATTTTTATAGTAAGTATGTTTCAATGTGATTTTGCATTTTTATTTATTTGTTGGGAAGATTAAAGGAATTACAGATGCTTTAAACTTTTAAGGAGTCAAATGTATGTCTATGTATATTTAAAATTTATATATCATTTTTATGAACAGTCATTCCCTTTTCCTTTATGTACCTGTTCCTTACACTGTATCTTTTTCAACGATGAAGTTGCTTCTATGGACTGATTTATTTTAATATTTGAAATTCCATCTGTATTAAGCAATGAGAATTCTCCAGAAAAACAGAATGTAGATGTGGAGAGAGAGAAAGTGGAGTGGGTTTTAAGGATTTGGCTCTTGTTACTGTGGGTAAATCTGAAATTCTCAGTACATGAGGCAGGTTGGAAATTTTGGCAAGAGTTATTGAGAGTGCAGAAAATGTCACCCAAAATATGCTTCGCTGGCACAGTAATTATTTTGAGCTGGTTGTTTTTAAGAAGCCAGCACGGGAAAGGCTCTGAAAACCAGGCAGAAGTGACCCTTCTGTAAGGGACAGGAACACTTACAGGGAAATCATCTTTTTAAAGGCATCTCCTCTCTAAACCAGGAAGAGGAGGATCACAGACCTCTAGGAGCTTATCAACAGAGGAGGCTCGGAATTAGATATCCGGAACAGCCATATCCTTACTGTACTCTGCCTGAAAAACTCTGACCCCCCACCCCCCACCCCAGCGTCTCCTCTCTTTAGCTGAAGACGGTGTTTAACGTGGTGGTTTGGACCATTTGGGAGAGTTGCTTGGTTTGCTAGATGTCTCTCATGTATACAAAATATGCATGTTATTAAACTTTTGCTTGTTTTTCCTCCTATGAATCTATCTGCCTATTATTACAAGGGTTCTCTGTGATAATAGAAACTAGAATGGTAGAAGGAAAATTACTGTTCCTCCTCTACAATTTGGCGACCCATGATGTGACTTGCTAAGACAACATATTCCCTCAGAACCTGCAGGCCGGATCCTGGAAAACATGGGCGCTGGCAAAGGGAAACATTTTTACCACAGTCAGTTCTCCTGGCTCTCACGCTGCAGTGCTCAGTTGGGAGAGGACGGTAAAACTGACTCTCGCCTTTTCCTTTCCGAATGCAGACTGGAAGGAGAAAACATTAGTGGCAGCCCTGCTCTGGTTTCTACTGATCCTTTTTCCTCCCAAAGCTGGTCTTGATCTTTCCCCGTGGCTTCTGTGTTGTTCATCGTAAGGATGAGACCCACAAGCCAGCTGCATTTTCCTTTCCTCTTATTCTTGTCTTGAGAGCTTGGCTTCGTGACCCTGATGATTTTTTTCTGGGTGCTGCCCATCAGAAGATGCCTGTTGCAGGCGTGCATCTGGCAGGCAGCCACGCAGGCCGTGGATCTGGGAAGCAGTGTTCTCTTTGTCCCAGCATGCCGGCTCTCAGGAGAGTTTGTTATGAGGGGTTTCAGTCCACAGGGGGCCTTTGTTGTCTTGTTAGTGCTGGAAAAGTCCCATTCCAGAAGCGCCCACCTGGTGCCGCAGATCAGTGGTGCCACAATGGGAGGTGCTTCGTGTTCCGGTGGGAAACTGAGGGCGCTGTTTCCATGAACACTGCCTGTGTCAGCGAAGGTCTTTGCCCTTACAGGCTAAGTTCATGAGTGAACATTCCGGATCTAGGGTGGGCGGCATCTTTGGGGATGTCTCTTATAGCCACGGTTATAGCCAAAAAAGGCTTAGTGGTTTCAGTCACTACTTCAGTTAATATAAGATCCTACTCATCAGTGGCCAGATGATGGCTCTTTTGAATTGAAAATACTTCTATATTTAAAAAATCAATACAGAATACTCATCCTGAACAATTGCCTTATTGGTACCAATGGAAAATTTAAATAGAAAGAAGACTCAAAGGAGCATGGCAGCCGGCCTTAGGGGCTCTCCTAACAGGATGAAACTGGAAGGCCTTTCTTGCCTCCACTATGGTCTCCACATGCAGAGAGGAGCTAGATCAATGGCTGCTCACAGCTGACATGGACCCCACGTACAGAGATCCTGCTTGCTTCTAAGGAATTTTCTTCCTGCCCATGATTGTACTCTAACAAGCCAAACAGACCCTGGAATTTTCCCTCAAAGGAAAAAAAAAAAAAATGACTGTAATTTCCTCCAGGCCCTCCTGCAAATGATCAGAGAACGGATCACCTTAAAACCAGGGATCAGGTCTGACTGAAGAAATAGTAGGGACCTTTCCCCTAAAGGTGGACTGATCTGAGTTTGAATTGTACAGTCAAAAAGAGGGGAGCATTTAAAGGCCTCGGTTGAATGCTTTACACAGACATTATAGAGCCATACATACCTCATCAAACCCTAAAGCTCTAGAACAGGAACCTTTTGATTTCCACTTTAGTTGACAGGCTTCTCCCTGATATAAAGAAGCAAGCTGAAGATAATGTAGTTGGATGGGCAAGTCAGCCCCATGACATCATTAAGGCTGCAAGCCAATTACTAGAGGAATTATAAGCGACTATATCTCCTTACAAATCTTCACAAAATCAGAAATGTGGCTGGAGAAGTAAAGCCTGACTCTCCTTTTCAGTTCATTTCAGTTCAGTCGCTCAGTCGTGTCCGACTCTTTGCGACCCCATGAGTCGCAGCACACCAGGCCTCCCTGTTCATCACCATCTCCTGGAGTTCACTCAGACTCACATCCATCGAGTCAGCGATGCCATCCAGCCATCTCATCCTCTGTCATCCCCTTCTCCTCCTGCCCTCAATCCCTCCCAGTATCAGAGTCTTTTCCAATGAGTCAACTCTTAGCATGAGGTGGCCAAAGTACTGGAGTTTCAGCTTTAGCATCATTCCTTCCAAAGAAATCCCAGGGCTGATCTCCTTCAGAATGGACTGGTTGGATCTCCTTGCAGTCCAAGGGACTCTCAAGTCTTCTCCAACACCACAGTTCAAAAGCATCAATTCTTTGGCACTCAGCCTTCTTCACAGTCCAACTCTCACATCCATACGCAACCACAGGAAAAACCATAGCCTTGACTAGACGGACCTTAGTTGGCAAAGTAATGTCTCTGCTTTTGAATATAGTATCTAGGTTGGTCATAACTTTTCTTCCAGGGAGTAAGCGTCTTCTAATTTCATGGCTGCACTCACCATCTGCAGTGATTTTGGAGCCCAGAAAAATAAAGTCTGACACTGTTTCCACTGTTTCCCCATTTATTTCCCATAGAGTGATGGGACCGGATGCCATGATCTTAGGTTTCTGGAATGTTGAGCTTTAAGCCAACTTTTTCACTCTCCTCTTTCACTTTCATCAAGAGGCTTTTTAGCTCGTCTTCACTTTCTGCCATAAGGGTGGTGTCATCTGCATATCTGAGGTTATTGATATTTCTCCAGGCAATCTTGATTCCAGCTTGTGTTTCTTCCAGTCCAGCATTTCTCATGATGTACTCTGCATAGAAGTTAAATAAGCAAGGTGACAATATACAGCCTTGACATACTCCTTTTCCTATTTGGAACCAGTCTGTTGTTCCATGTCCAGTTCTAACTCTCCTTTTACCAGCCCCAAACCCTGGACTCTTTCTGTCAATGCTCCTACAAGTTTCAGGATGTTGGAAACAGAATGATCTCACACTTAAGAAAGGGAAGGAAACATTTAAATAGCAATTATTCTAGGCATCTGATTATTTGCAAATATACCCTGAAAACTCCTGGGATAAACCTTGGATACTATTTTTGTGCCTTTGTGATATAGATTTTTCTATGCGTGTTCTTTGGGATCTAAGAGCCACTTCTTTCAAATGTAAACTTCAGGGAAACGATTTTCATGAGACAAACAAAAAGCGCTTTTAGGGAACTGGGCTAGTGAAAAACCTAGTGTCTCTTTAACAATCATTAAGAAAAAAACTTTGGCCATCTGTAAGGGTAAAACGCCAGAAACACAATTTGAATCTGTTATGTATAATATAAAGTAGTGAGTTTTGTATTAAAGTTCAAGACTTTAGCATAGTCAACGAAGCAGAAGTAGATGTTTTCCTGGAATTCTCTAGTTTTCTTTTCCACGATTCAATGGATGTTGACAATTTGACCTCTGGTTCCTCTGCCTTTTCTAAATCCAGCTTGTACATCTGAAAGTTCTTTGCTCCTGTGCCACTGAAACTCAACTTGAAGGATTTTGAGTATTGCCTTGCTAGCATGTGAAATGAGCACAATTGTGCAGTAGTTTGAATATTTTTTGGCATTGCTCTTCTTTGGGATTGGAATGAAAACTGACTTTTTCCAGTCCTGTGGCCACTGCAGAGTGGATCACAAGAAACTGATTTTAAAGAGAGGGAATACCAGACCACCTTACCTGTCTCCAGAGAAACCTGTCTGTGGGTCAAGAAGCACAGTTAGAACCTCACATGGAACAACTGACTGCTTCAAATTGGGGAAAGGAATAAGACAAGGCTGTACATCACAGACCTGTTAATTACTTGTTTTATGCCTGGTAGTTTGCACCTCTTAATTCCCTTCGCCTATTTTGCCTATAGGTTAGTAATTCTGATTAACATGTGTAATTCAAACTATTAGAAATAATAAGTGAAACAGCTCTGAATACAAAGAAAGTAGAATATGTTTTTGAGTAGGAAAACCTATGAGATATGGAAATGTATTTTTGAAGTGAAATGGAAGTAATCTTGTCCTACAGTAAAAGAAGCTGCTTCTGAGTGGTAAAGGGGTAATAAAGGACAGTCAGTATATTGGGGGCTGGGGAGAAAGAGAGAGGGAGAGAATTTCTCCTATGTGACTAAGCTGGCAAAAACTTAATGAGTGTATTATAAGTTTTTAAAAGAAACTTTAATATCAACACTGTACTTATGCAAAACTAAAGCTTAATTTCTTACACATGCTGAAATAACAAAGGTTTGTTGGACTATTGCTCTACTCTTGAAAAGGAATTATAAAAACATTTTCTTTAGCTTTGAAGTAATCTGTATAGAAAGCAAAATATTTCTGTTTTATCAAAATAATTTCCTGCACTTTATCAGACTTGACTATTCAGGAAAAGTGAGTCTTAATATTAACAGCTACATTTTGCTCAGAACTATTAATCTTTTGTGTTTTCCTTTGAAAACTTACTGTCATTAAATATTATTTTTGAGTGATGTGTGATCCTTTTTAGTCAATGCCTAAAATGTTGCTATTTTTGATAAACCTCCAAAATCAAATTTTAAATGAATTCTGGTTGACATTGAATTAATTTTGGGATTTTACACAGGGTCCCTAAAACATCTCAAAACATTTGTTCTCTCTTCTTATTAAAAAAGAAGACAAGTATATTAACTAATTAGGCTTATTTGCTGCATTAAATTATACAGAAATCATTGTCAAAGCAGAAGTAATACTAAGCCTTCTTTAAGTTGTATTTTTATTGGAATATATTATGTATTCCAGAAATTGTTCAATGGAATACATAAAATTCATATATGTCCTGGTATAAAGTTATTAGTCATAATTCTATTTCTTATCTTGAAATGTGTGTCACAGGCATAAGCAAATTTCTTCATCAACTGCATTGTAATAAACTCTAATCAGATTTTAACCATGGGCATTTTAAAGTATTTTTGTCATTCATAGATAAGTTTTTTTTTTTTTTTTTAATTCAGATGCTTTTGTGAAAGTGTTTCATCTTCAGAGAGATTCATAGAAAGGACTCAAACAAGTACTCTAGATACAGTTTCTGAAAATCTTTAAATCATAAAATTGAACTGAGTAAGAAATTTATAAGACTTTTATGAAAAACTGGATTCATAAAATTGCCAACAAAAGATAAAAATCAACAAGAATTAATTTCATGGGATTAATTCTTGGGATTAATAAACTGATAAGGGTGACTACAATGCACATGAGTTTTAATTGAAACTATTGCTGGTTCTTTAATATTGTGTTTTTCCAGATTTAAGAAAACTTTCTCTTAAGCTATAACTTACAGCAATCTGGTAAATTTTATCTTTGTGAACTAAGATAAAACATTTAACTTTCTCCCTGCCTGATCTCTCCAGAATTTGAAGACTTCTAGTGACTATTTACATAAGTTATTTACATAAATCCAATAAGAATTTGCCCTCTTGTAATAGGACACAGTTGGAAATGTTGGTTATATTTCCAAGGCTTTGACTGGAATGTGGTATTTGAGAATGATGTACGTAGACTTAGATAGAACCAGGCAGCTTTAAGGGACTCAGATTGACTTTACAGAGCCAATAAAGCCTCTTGGGAAAACGTCCTGATATCTTGCTCACAGGGTTCATTTTTGCCTTGTAAAGTCGCTCAGTCACGTCCGACTCTTTGTGACTCCATGGACTGAAGCCTACCAGGCTCCTCTGTCCATGGGATTTTCCAGGCAATAGTACTGGAGTGGATTGCCCTTTCCTTCTCCAGGGGATCTTTCCGACCCAGGGACTGAACCCGGGTCTCCTGCATTGCAGACAGACGCTTTACCATCTGAGCTACCAGGGAAGTCACCTTACCAGTTGACTAAAAAGCTCACTTCCTAGCAGCCCAGGAATTTTGCAATGTTTTGTGGAACTGAATAAGAGAAGAATTTGCCCACATCTTTGAATATTATAGGCAAAATCAGACGCGAGCCTTGCCTTGGCTTGGCTTCCTAGCCTTTAGCACTTTCAAATGTTCAGTCTGAGGTTCCTTATCCGGAGTCTCAGCAAGGCTCATTTAAGAGTCCAGCGACTGGTAGATTCCATATGGGCTTCCTAGATGGTGCCAGTGGGAAAGAACCCACCTGCAGTGCAGGAGACGGAAGAGGTGCGTGTTCTGCCCCTGGGTCGGGAAGATCCCCTGGAGAAGGAAGTGGCAACCCACTCCAGTCATTCTTGCCTGGAGAATCCCATGACAGAGCCTGGCGGGCCACAGTCCGTGGGGTGGCAAAGAGTCGGACACAGCATGACTGAAGCCACTTAGCACATACGGTCAGGAGTTATTCTTGCTGCACTTGCGCAAATAACCAGGTCAAGTTTACTGAAACTAGACATGATTTGCAAGCAAGTGAGCTTTACCATGATTACGTCTGGTAGAAATGTGGGTGATTTTAGAGAGAGAGAAAACAGCATTGTGTTTGCTCCCTGATAGATATTAGATACCAGTGCTGTTCCCGCCTCTGGAGCTTTGTTTTCTACCTGTAAACTGGACTGGATCCTGAATTCTAGTTTCCTTAAACATGCTATGGATCTTCAAACTAGCACTTCCTATTTTCTCCCACTCTTTGGACTTGCACTCACTAAGAACAAAAACTGTCCTTTTCCTTGAAGCCTTGAAAATTGAAGGAGAATGACGTGACATAAATTTCAGAGATGTTAGCTCATTTTTAGAAAATCCTCATGCCTGTTGCTGTGTGGGCCACTTAGAAAGTTTACCTGAGCGCATGATAGCACCATCAGAAGCATTAAAGGATGCTCTGATCCCAACATCTGGAAATCTTTTGGACCAGCAGTTCCCAAGACTCAGATTAGGCATATAGCCTTTCCTGACAATTAACCTTTCTCTGACTTGCATTTCCATGGAAGGCCTCTTAGGAAATTCCTCACTGCTCACACGAGACAGGCCTAAGTTGAAAAGCTCACCTGCAGGTCCTCCTGAAATGAGACACGATTGCCTAACTGGAATGACTGACTCTCAGAACCGGGAGACTGGCTCAGTGAGGTATGCAGCATCTAGCTGTTTGGTTCTGGGTTGTGAACCACTTTATTGAAAGTTTCAAAGGTGAGAACTGAAAAGGAGCTGAATAAACCACCTTAGAAAATGCCTTTGGGGCATACTGTTTATTTTGAGCTGGTTATTTTAAAGAAACTATAAGCATAGAAAAAGCCATGGAAATTGAGAGCTTGCTGTTTAGAGATATTTATATATATATAGACGGAGAGGGCGATGGTACCCATGCCAGTGCTCTTGCCTGGAAAACCCCAGGGACGGAGGAGCCTTGTAGGCTGCAGTCCATAGGGTCATGAAGAATCAGACACGACTGAACGACTTCACTTTCATTTTTCACTTTCATGCATTGGAGAAGGAAATGGAAACCCACTCCAGTGTTCTTGCCTGAAGAATCCCAGGGATGGTGGAGCCTGGTGGGCTGCCATCTGCATCTGTGGGGTAGCACAGAGTTGGACATGACTGAAGCGACTTAGCAGCATATATATATATATATATATATATAATGGAAATCTATCTATTTAAGGGTGTCTCCCTCTGTCAGGAATGGTCATTTGGTCTATCAGGAGTGGACAATGACCAAATCCCTAGCATTTGTATCAGTAGAGAAGGTAATCTGTCAGGTCTGCGTGATAGCCAGACCCTCATTTGCTACGCTTCACTGAGTCTCTCCCATAACTGGCTACCCCCTCCTCACCATTTTTGTCTTTAGCTGAAGATAGTATTTAAGGTGGTGGCTTGGGCCATTTTAAAGAGTTTTTCAGTTTTCTTATGTTATCTCTCACATATGCAAGAGGAATGCATGTTACTGAACCTCTGTTTGTTTTTCTCCTATTAATCTGTCTTTTATTTCAGGGGTCTTTAGCCAAGAATCTGGAATGGGACAGGGAAAATTATTTTTCCTTCCACACAATATTGTAGTTTTGAGTCTGAAAGCTAGAAAATCAGGCAGAATTTTTAGGTTTCAGTCTGGAGGAAGAATTCCTTCCTTTGGGGGACCCTCAGGGTTTGCTCGTGAGGCCTGATTGGATGAAGCCTCTGGACATCCTGGAGGATAATCTGCTTTACCCAAAGGACAGACGTAATTGTTCTCAGGGAGATGACGGCCCCAGGACAGCCCCACAGGTTGCCGCCGATCTCCCCCTTCGCAGGGAGAAGGTCTCACAGGCGCCCTGAGCCCCCGAGAGACCCCGGGACACAGAGCAGAGCGGGAGGCCAGCCCTGCCCCACGGACACGCGCCCCCGCCTTCGGCGGGAGGGAAGCGAGGGCGCCTGACGATACTGCGGGCCCGGGATGCGCCTCCTCCCCGAGACTCCCCCGTGAGGCCCTACCTTCTCCAGCGGGAAAGCGCAGCCCCCGGGAGACCACAGGCACCCCAGGGTCGCGAGTCACTGCATGCAAGGCCTGCCCTGGTCTTGCTCAGCGTAATGGCAGGGCGATCGTGGGCTCAGCTACGGGAATCCAACCGTGGTGCGCATGGGGGAAGGGGCGTGTATCAGATCACAAGCCGCGCAGGGATCCGGGCCAGCTGGATTCATTCCCGCAGGGTTCAAGTACAGTGACCGCCTGCGACTTTGTCCATCCAGACAACCAAGTGGGTGGCGCATTCTGCCCAGGGAACTCACGGAGGCGCAGAGCTGCCTGGCGGTGGTCCTCAAATAGTTCTGCTGGCCCGGGAGCCCGGCTTGCCCATGCCGTAGCCCCACCCACTGTGGAGAGAGATCTACCCACCACATGGCCAGAGACACCAGCCAGGGCACCAGCGAGCTCTGTAGCCCAGCAACACTCAAGCTGAGATGCTGGCAGGTGAAGCTGAGCACCCAGAGTGCAAAGGCGTTGCCAGGTGTGGGTGGTCCCCTGACTGCACTCAGGAGGCTTAAGGTAGCTCCCAGCCTCTTCCAAAGAGAAAGCCTGCTTGAGGACAATCAGCCTTTCCCTATCCTGCCCAGGCACATGAGCTGAGACGTTCCACATTCTGACTGTGGGGATCCCATTAGACCCAAAGGACCGGTAAGAGTTTCTGGAAGCTGTATAACCAGCAATATTCAAGCTGAGAGGTGGCTGGGCGGAGCTTGTCACCTCCAGAGTAGATCCAGGACTGGGTATAAAGGGTTTCCTTGCTATGCCCCAGCAAGGGGGTTGATTTATAGCTCAGACTGAGGGTATCTGCAACTCCTCCAGCCAGGAACTTGTTTGGGAGAGATTGGCAGAAACCTGGTGTGTCCCTTTCCCATCCACCCAAGGCAAGGGAACTAAGAAGCAGCTCAAACCACTGCAAAGGGTCTCCAAGCTCCATCTGACCAGAAGGGATGGGAAAACAAATGACAAAAAACAATACACTGAAAGCTATATTCAACAGCAACACTAAAGCAAAGAGGCATGCAGGCAGAGCCTGCCCGAGTTACAACAACACCCAAGACTTTTACTGGCTTAGAGCTGCTTTCACCACTGTGTGCACACGTGCGCGCGCGCACACACACACACACACACACACACACACACACACACAGGGACACTAAGTTGTTCTCTGCTCATTGTGATTGCAGCCTTCAGCCTGCTCGACCAGGATACGTGTCGCCTGTGAGAAGGGATGAGCCTGTCCCACCACCCTGCTTAAAGTGACACTTGGGAGGAGAGCTCAGCCCGTGGCTTCCTCGCTTGCAGAGCAGAACCAGCGACTTTGCATGACCAGGGAGTTCGGTGCACACTCGCCTGATTCAGCGGCTCAAACACAAGCCATATCAGCCCCTGATCCCATTCTTCCACCCTGCCAAGGCAGGGAAACGAACTCATGAGTGAGTGAGTGACTGACTGAGTGAAGTCGCTCAGTCGTTTCCAACTCTTTGCGACCCCGTGGACTGTAGCCCACCAGGCTCCTCCGTCCATAGGATTCTCCAGGCAAGAATCCTGGAGTGGGTTGCCATTTCCTTCTCCAGGGGATCTTCCTGACCCAGGGATCAAACCTGGGTCTCCCACATTGGAGGCAGACGCTTTAACCTCTGAGCCACCAGGGAATCTGAAACTAACTCATGGCCCAGTCTGATCCCCAGGAGAGTGCACAGCCCCAGCCACATGGAATACCGGCCTGGGGGCTGTCCTACAGCATCACTCGTCCGGGGCCCAAGCCAGCAGTCCTGGTCGGCTGTCCTCAGCCAGGACACACTGGCCATCCCAGGCCTCGGGTCAGACAGTTGCCTCACCACAGAGAGACCGTAGTGGGAGCCCCTTCTTGCCCAGAAAGCCAACCTGAGCTGAACTTTACCAACCAACACAAGGAATCAGAGCCACAGAAAGCCAGATCACCATGACAGCAATGAAGAAGACTAGCAAAGAGCCGATAGCTGACTCTAAAGGTGAGAAAATCTGTGCATTGTCAGGCAAAGAATTCAGAACAATCCTCTTAAGAAAGTTTAGCAAACTGCAAGAATACAGATGCAGGCCGCGAGATGACATCAGGAACATAATGCACGAACAAGAAAAGAGAAGCTCAAGAAAGAAGTGAGAGCCGTTAAACTGGCCCAAGAGAAACTCCAGAGCTGAAAAGCACAGTAGCTGAAGAATTCAACAGAAATTTCCAAAGCAGACTTCACTGTGTTGAAGAAATGGGGACGTGGGCGACAGGACAGCGGGAATTATGAGGTCAGAGGAGCAAAGGCTAAGTGAGGGAAGCTTGCAGGACTCCGGAGAAGAAACAACACTTGCCTCCCAGGAGTTCCAAAGGGAGAGAAAGATCGAGCATATTGAAAGCAACGATGGCCGAAAACTCCCCAGCCCGGGAGAGACGTGGACATTCAGCCCACGCAGCTCAGAAGACAGCACATAGATTTAATCCCAATAAGCGTGCACTGAGACACATCATAATTAAATTGTCAAAGGTCTAAGAAAGTAAGAAATGTCGCTTTCCATTCCATCACTCTGTGTGCTTTTAAGACCAAAGTGAGTCTTTGTAGCAGCCTATCATTGATTGTTATGTTTCTATCCCGTCAGACACCTGTGCCTTTTCATTAGAAAATTTCCTCCATTTATGTGAAAATAATTATTGATAGGTAAAAATTTAGTATCATTAGTCACCTGTATGTGAATTCTAAACAAGAAGCAAGCAAAAACTCCCCTTCAAATTAATAGAAAAAAAGATCAGATTACAGGCAAGGTTTGGGGGAAGAGGGATTTGAAGGCACTCATTTAAAAGGTACAGACTTTCAGTTGTAAGATAAATAAGTACTAGGGATATAATGTACAACAGTGAATATAGCTACCACTGCTGCATGATAGGTAAGAAAAAGCTTCATATTCTATCTATATGGGATGATGAAAGTGAAAGTGTTAGTCACTCAGGGTGTCTGACCTTTGTGACTCCCTTGACTGCAGCCCACCCAGCTGCCCTGTCCTTGGCCCTTTCCAGGCGAGAATACCAGAGGAGGCTGCTGTGCCCTGGGGCAGAGGCTGAGCCCTGGTTGAGCCCAGGTTTCCCGCACTGCAGGCAGGTTCCTTACCATCTGAGCCGCCAGGGAAGCCGGCCGACTGTGGTCAGCATTTTGCAGTGTATGTAAATCAAACCTTTAGGTGTTATACCTTAGGCTATATGATAATGTTTGGTAATTATGTCCTAATAAAACTGCAAAAAATGTATTAAATATTAAGCAACTGACGTTTCCATCTGTATATACAGCAGCCTGCCAATTGCAGTGTTTCTGGTGGAAGATGTTCCCTTATAACCGTGGTCTAGGATGGAGCTCTGCCAAGCTGTGGTACACTTTGCTGGCAAACGGAAGACCATCCATCTACACCTAGCGGATTTCACAGAAATATCTGTTGTAACCAAGACAACCACCAATGGTGCTGTGTGGCTGGATTACTGGCACCCTGAAGAAAGTAGTAGAAGACTAACTTTCCCATTAAATCTAGCATCCTCCAGGTATGCGTGCTGCTAAGTTAAGTTGCTAAGTCGCTTCAGTTGTGTCCGACTCTGTGTGACCCCACAGACGGCAGCCCACCAGGCTCCCCCGCCCCTGGGATTCTCCAGGCAAAAACACTGGAGTGGGTTGCCATTTCCTTCTCCAATGCATGAAAGTGAAAAGTGAAAGTGAAGTCACTCAGTCGTGTCTGACTCTTCGCGACCCCATGGACTGCAGCCCACCAGGCTCCTCCACCCATGGGCTCTTCCAGGCAAGAGCACTGGGGTGAGTGCCACTGCCTTCTCCAGTGGCAACTTTCCCATTAAATCTAGCATCCTCCAGGCACGCGCGCAGCAACAGAAAAACATGTCCTTCTCCATGGCTTCACCCTTGAATGGGCAACCTCTCTAGTGAAAGTCCTATCATCCCACCTTAGATCGTGGAGGCGAAACTTGAGTGATCATTAGAAATGCTTGGGCAATGTTTCTGAAACTATAGGCTATTGATAACCAGTATGAGGAATTCTCATTCACAGACGGTACAGTGGAGGCTAACAACGCACACAGTTTAAGAAAAATGCTCCCCCTGCGACTCTGGCCATCAGCCAGATCTTACCAGCACTGATGCAGCAGCTACAAGATGCAACTGATCGGACAAATAATCCCAGACGCCTAACTCAGGAAGGCTCACGGCCCTGAAAACCGCTACCCAAGGGCCTCTGCTGGCTCCTCCTGCTGCCACCAACCTCCCGGATTGTCAGACTGGACAGACCCATGCCTAATTAGCCCTTGACTACCTTCCAAAGCAGATGACCACAATCCTGGCTCCCCCCAGCAGGCTATTTGTTCACTTCATTCATCCAGTATGTGACTAAGACTTAAGCATTTCTGTGGGGGACCTCTGGGCAAGGAAAAAATTGGCAGCAAACTCAAAATTAATTCTCCTTGAGCCATACAGCTCCCTGCCTGGGACATTTCATCCTTTGTCAGCCAGCTGAGATGATATTGATATTCTCCTTTTTTGGCAATGAAAATCTAGAAGGAAGGGAAGTTTTTCCTTTCCTTTTTGCAAGATCCTCGCCTTTGCATGATTTTGTCCTCCCAAGTGAGGGCGGGCTGTCCTGACTGTGCGTGGAAACTCCCAACACCCTGCCAGCTGCATGTACTTTTAGGACCTTTCAATCACTAAAAATGTAGCATTTATAGGTTCTCCTGGCAGAGACAGTCCTCTGGGATGCTCAGGATGTATGTATGTGTGCAGTCTGCAGCTGGACCTAACCAGCTGTAAGAAAGAATAGACCCTCCCCTTGTGGTGCAGAGCGGAGTCTCAGTGTGAGGTCAAACATGCAAAAACGAATAATTTTCTTTGGGTGTCCCCTCTCTCACTTCAGTTCAGTTCAGTCACTCAGTCGTGTCCGACTCTCTGCGATCCCATGAATCGCAGCACGCCAGGCCTCCTTGTCCATCACCAACACCCGGAGTTCACTCAGACTCATGTCCATCGAGTCAGTGATGCCATCCAGCCATCTCATCCTCTGTTGTCCCCTTCTCCTCCTGCCCCCAATCCCTACCAACATCAGAGTCTTTTCCACTGATTCAACTCTTTGCATGGGGTGGCCAAAGTACTGGAGTTTCAGCTTTAGCATCATTCATTCCAAAGAAATCCCAGGGCTGATCTCCTTCAGAATGGACTGATTGGATCTCCTTGCAGTCCAAGGGACTCTCAAGAGTCTTCTCCAACACCACAGTACCTTCTCTACTGCCCTATATATCCAGGATTCCATGTTGTAAGATTGTATCCACCACTCCTCTAATTCCTTCTGGGCTAATTATATCTTGGCAGGAGACCTTTATTGACCATTTGTAAATCTCACCTACAGACTTCAAGTCCTGTTCTCTGAACCTGATGCTCAGCTGTGTACCACTATGAGGGATGTGGTCAGGGATAAAAGCTAGGTGCTTGGTATTGTTAGTTGCCAGTGGGTGGGTGATTTAGCCCTTCTGGCATAGTGCAAGGCTCAGAGAAGCATCAATAAATGTTTCCTGAATGAAGGAACATGTTTGCATCCAGACCAAGTCCTCTGGAAACGATGCTTCAATCACAGAGTAACTGGTTATTCTGGATATTTTCATCTGGCTCTAATTCAAGTATGACTTCTCATCCTGCTTATGCTTGAGGTAGCCTCAAGAATCGGACTTGGAACAGAAACAGTGAGTTTTCAGTAAAGGGGCAGGACTGAGCCAAATTTAATCTCCATGGGCTACAGCCTTCCTGAGAAGAAACCACCCCCGGAATAAAAATAGGGGTTGAAAAAGGTCAAGAAAGACAGCAGAATAAGTCCAAAAAGATCAGAATTGGGGTGATTTTTCAGCATAACTCTGGAGAACTTTCCACACATTTCAACCTCAAGAAGGTACTGATAGAACCCAGGAGAAAAATATGTTTAGTGGCTTAAAAACAATTTCAAAGAAATACTAGACTTGTTCTTTCCAAAATAATAGTTTCCAAGCACTCAGCTACTTAAGAACTCATGTTTGCCTCCCTGAGATCAGGCTCACACAAACTACCCAACTCTGTCTCCACGACTTACTAACAAAGGAACATTCTCTGCAGAGCACTCTTCTTAACCTGTGCTCTGTGCTGGCCTTAGTCACTCAGTCATGTCTGACTCTATGCAGCCTCATGGACAGCAGCCCACCAGGCTCCTCTGTCCATGGGATTCTCCAGGCAAGAACACTGGAGTGGGTTGCCATGCCCTCGTAGGGGAGATCTTCCCAGTCCAGGGATTGAACCCAAATCTCCCACATTGTAGACAGATTATCTACAAGCTGAGCCACCAGGGAAGCCCAGGAATACTGCCGTGGGCAGCCCATCCCTTCTCCAGGGGATCTTCCTGACCCAGAAACCAACCCGGGATCTCTAGCTGAGCTACCAGGGAAGCCCCTTCTTTAACCTAGTAGGCACATTTATTTAGCAAAACTCTCCTTCCTCACTGGTTCTTTCTCTCCACTTATTCAAAGTTCATTGACCCTTCAAAGTTCCAGCCTTATTCTTTTTGTTTCAGACTATTTAAGATTTGTTTTTGACTGTGCCACAGGGCATGTGGGATCTTAGTTCCCCAACCAAAATTTAAACCTGTGCCCCCTGCGTTGTAAGCACGGAATCTTAGCCACTGAACCACCAGGGAAGTCCCTCTATTCTGTTTTAAAATAACCATTGTAATGACTCTGGCCCTTTATTATTTTTCACCTCTTGTCTTTTTGTACTTTCTGTCTTCACCACTTAAGACTATTCCCTGTTGTTTTACAACTATTTTAAATGCATTGTAAATTATCCAGGAAGTTAAGAAGCTATTTGAGGGCAGAATTCCTGTCTTCAGTATTATCACAGATAATAAGGAATAGAATCAGATTTCTTGAATTGGGTAGCGTCACACTGACCATTGCAACTCCTAAACCTCGTAGTCAGTCAAAATCATTACAAACCCACGGGTGAGGGCCATTCAGGGAGCAGGAACCTTGAGATCCACATCTCTGCTTTTGAATCTGTGTTAGCAAATGTTTCTCTGAGATTCCACGGGCCGCAGAGGACAATCGTGCGTGAGTGAAGTTTCAGGCCTGTGTGGTTTGCATTCGCTGTGATGCTAAGCCAAGCTATTTACTTTGTTTTATATTGATGAGGGGAAATGTGTATATTTTGGACACTCAGAAATTCCCTGAGAAGTCTTCTGTGAACAAATAAAAGTGTGTGTAATCATTCAGTCTACATGGCCAAATGCTACCTGCTGGCCTGTTTTTCCTAGGAGATAGCATCTCTATCAAGTGAGCAACGCATCCTTTTAACTGTTAGTGTTGGTTAGTAGTGCTCTTGCCTGGAGAATCCCGTGGACAGAGAAGCCTAGTGGGTTACAGTCCATGGGGTCGCAAAGAGTCGGACACGACTGAGCGGCTTCACCTTCACCTTCAGAGTTACTTGCTCAGTAATGTCTGACTCTGCGACCCCATGGATTGTAGCCCGCCAGGCTCCTCTGTCCATGGGATTTCCCAGGCAAGAATACCGAAGCGGATTGCTGCTTCCTTCTCCAAGGGATCTCCCGACCCAGGGGCTGAACCCTTGTCTCACGCCTCCTGCATCGGCAGTCGGGCTCTTCACCACCACTGCTGCCTGGGAAACCCTACCACGAGCTGATCCTTACAGAAAAATCGGACGGAAACAAAAATGGCTGGTGCGCAGAACCGCTCTGCAGCCATTGCCTTCCGTGTGCACCGTCTGCACATTCACTATCCTGTGCTACCTTTCCCATTATTTCAAATCTTCTTCCAAACCAACTGCCTGACCTCAAGGTTCCCGTGAACTCTGTTTCCCCGCCCCCAGCAGACACTCAGTGAAAAGGCTGGATAGAACTGTCTTGAAACGTGTCACTATAATTCGGGGTTCCAAGGATAAGGAGTCAAAGTACCTCTAGCAGTTTGTTTTTCACACTATTTTTAGTTTACCCTTTTCACTTCGATCTAACAGCTGAGTGCAGTGCTTATCAACTACCTGGTGTCTGCCAAGACATCTTGGCAGAAGTTTAGGTTAAATTCTGTCTTTGTCTGAATAATTGTTGAAAGGATACCCAAATGCTAGAATGCTCAGTGACTTCCAAATACAGAATAAGTTATCAGCACAGGGCAGTTATTGCTCTTATTTTATTCATGGAAACTGAAGTGGGAGTCCCTGTGAAGTCACAAGGACTGTTGCTGCTTTGGGAAAGGTACTGGCTTTTCTGGGCACCAATTTACTTATCCATAGTATAAAGCCATGATGTTGGAGGGTAGATTGAACAAGAGAATTTTCAAGGTCCCTTCTGAATTTCACATTTATGCTTTCATAGGAAGAAAGGCATCTTAAGAAATGTCTGTGTCTTAACGTTTTACATCAAGTTGGAAAAAATAGAAAAAGATATTAGAAAGAGAACTTTTACAGAGAGCATATTTTCCTGGTTGATTTAATTGCTTGGTTTTAGCACTCAAGCTGTGAAAAGCAAGAATTTGATGAATTCATCAACATTTTCAAAGAGTTGTTGGTTTTTCAGGGCAATTGCATAAGCCTAGAGCTCTTGCACTTTCAGGGAGCAATTGCAACAACTTCCAAACCCAATGACCTGCTTTATCAGGTTGGAATTGATCCTCTCTCCTTTAAAACATGACTACTGAATGAAATTTACACTGAGTCTTATTTCTTAGAACAGGCATTTTTCATTCATTATGCATTAACTTATTATTTTATTCACCGACAGTGGTGGGCCGCCAAGTTCCGTGTGCTAAGAGAACTGCAAAACTGAATGAAATCTCCTTTTAATCATCTGCAATATTAATGAAGCCACGAACCCCACATCGGGAGACAGAATTATGCAGAAAGTTATGAATCCCCTATTGGCCTTTTATATTCTCTGTGTGATTACTCAGAAGAAGAATGCTGAAAATAACGTGAATTGAGCACACTTTTTTTTTTACAATCCCTATATCCAAGAATATAGGGTGAACTGAAATATAATAAGCAATGCGTGTTGACGCAATGTGTCGGAGTGAAAAGAACAAAAATGTTAAAGGATGCTACAGAAGTCGCCCATGTGCCATCCAGCCCCGTCTCCATGCAGTCATTCACCCATTTATTTATTCAGAAAGACTTACTGAACACCCGTTATGTGCCAGATACTGTGTTGAGGGAGAAAACTGACAAGAGCTCACATTTTCCAGTGGGATGATGGGAGCATTAAGATAGAGACACCTTCTCTTATTGATGATAGATTGAAATGTATGGGTACCAGAAGTCAAGGATGTTGTCTTGGATGAAGGAGCATTTCTGAGATCTGTAGTATGAGTAGGAATATTCAGGTAAAGAGCAGAGTGAGCAGTGAAGCAAACAAGGATCGTGCCCCTCAAAAGAAACAGCAAGAACCAAGGTCAAGAACAAAGAGGAAACAGGAAATGGAATTAATTTAGTTTTACAGAAATGGTGACCTCCAAAGGGGAAAGGAAATGTTAAGAAATAGGCTTGTAAATGTAAGCAGAGAAAATCATACAGGGTCCAGCAGGGGCTGTAGGAAGAAAAATGATGTGATTGGATTTGCATGTTAAGGCGATCATTCCAACTGCAGCACAGAAAAGATAATGAACCCAGTGAGGGAGACAAGCTCAGAGCCTGCGGCAAGAACCCAAACATGAGATGATGAAAATTTGCAGCAGGAAAACATCTGCGGTTTCCGGAAAGAGGCAGTATTGAGTTTCTTAGTATTCAGAGTGGACATGACTTGCTGCCTGAATTCTGGGATAAAAGGGAGCTCTGGTGAGTTTCTTGCTGGATTATGGTGCCACTCGTTGGTCAAAATGGAATAAGAGTTGGGGATGAAGAGAGTTATGGAGGGGGATAGGATGGCTTCTATGTTCAGAATTCTGAATTTCATGTGCGTGCGATATATCCACCGAAGGTTCTCCACTGGGCAGTTTGTTTGGTTTGGTTCCAAAGTTTAGGGAAGACAGAGGAAGTGATTTGTTATAAAAATAGTAATTGATGACAGGGAGATCCACGGAGAGGATGAAATCATCCGTAGGAATGATCATGGACCTCGAAGGGGGAGGAGAGTGAGCAAGGGCTTTGAGTAATATTAGTATTAATAACATCTAAGAGGAAGAATAGCCTAGTAAGGAGATCGAGCCTGAGTGGTCAAAGATGGAGAAAACGTTTCTGCATTGAGTGTTGCTGGAAGGTTCAGCGTGCCCTTCACCCGTCTGCACTCAGCTCTTTCCTGTGCTATGCTCAGCTGTGCGCTGCAGGGAAGGGGAGCATGCAAAGCTGCCTCCCCAGACTGGCTTCCGCCTTGATTTAAGCAAGGAGAGAGGCTCGCTGGAAACTGGAAGGTGTGAGAAGGGAGAAGCTATTGCTCTTCCGTCTCTCCTCCTGTCTCCACCAGTAGCAACACGCCTGTCTGAGGGGTGTTGGGGCTCTCCCAGTGCCGAAGATTCCCAGGCAGTGATTTTTTTTTTTGACTGCTCCAGGCGGAGAAGGCAATGGCACCCACTCCAGTGTTCTTGCCTGGAGAATCCCAGGGGCGGGGGAGCCCGGTGGGCTGCCGTCTGTGGGGCTGCACAGAGTCGGACACGACTGAAGCGACTTAGCAGCAGCAGCAGGCATCTTAGTTCCCCACCAAGGATTGATCCCTCAGGCCCTGCCGTGGAAGCACAGTCTTTGCTGCTGGGCCAGCGGGAAGTCCCTCCCAGACACTGATTCTACCGCGGCTGCGTTCACAGCTACGGTGTCGGCTGCCGGTGGGCCCCCGAAATGCCCCCTGTTTATTGCACTCCTCGGCTGCTGCTGCTGCTGCTGCTGAGTCGCTTCAGTCATGTCCGACTCTGTGCGACCCCCAGAGACAGCAGCCCACCAGACTCCCCCGTCCCTGGGATTCTCCAGGCAAGAACCCTGGAGTGGGCTGCCGTTTCCTTCTCCAGTGTATGAAAGTGAAAAGTGAGAGTGAAGTCGCTCAGTCGTGTCTGACTCCTAGCAACCCCATGGACTGCAGCCCCCCAGGCTCCTCCGCCCATGGGATTTTCCAGGCAAGAGCACTGGAGTGGGGTGCCATCGCCTTCTCCATTACGCTCCTCTGGGGATGGATGAAGTTTCTGGAGTTGTGTCCTATGCTAACGTGCCTCCTGTTCCTGCTCCCTTACCTCTTCAGGCACCCACAGCCTCTCCGCCACCCGTCTCTGAATAATTTCCTGACTTCACCTTGTGCCGTTCTAGCCCCCCTTTTAAAAGTAATACTTCAAGCAGCTTTGAGGTTATGTTACTCTTCCACTTCTGTGATGGTTAGCTTGTACTGAGTCCCCTCCGTTTGAAACACCTAGCACGGTGCTTGTGTTTCTGGTTGGACCTTGGTTGACTGAGAGCTACTTCTGAAGGGGTAAGACTGCTGTTGTCGGTGGCGACAAGGAGCTTGCTGGGGAAAGAATCATTTCAGTATGGAAACGAGGCCATGACTGAAGATGTTGAATGATGACTCATTCCAGAAAACAAGGATAGCTATTTCCTACAAATCTGGCCAAGAAAGAGGGAAGAGAAAGCAGGCAGAACAAAGAGTCCTAGCCTTGTGTTATTAGATGCAATGGCCATAGTTGTGTGTAGCTATTGGTCACTTGAACTGTAGTTAGTCTAACTTGATATGTGTTGTAATCGTGAAAAAAAGAAGCACTGGATTTTAGATACTTAGTAATAACAAAGGAAATATATCATTAATATTTTTCTGTGGATTATATGTTGACATAGAAATATAATAGGGTCAATAAAAGTACTGTTAAAATTAATTTAATCTATTTCTTTTAAATTTTGCTGAAGGTAGTTATCAGAACAGTTAAAATTACCCATGTGGCTTAGACAGTGCTCTGTTAGACTAATGCTGAAATAGCCAATAGCATCATAAGCCCTCTTTATGTATTGCACCATACATGGTACCTGGCTTAAAGAATTAGGACCAAAAGAATGTAATATGTACATGATGCAGTCTTGCATCAAAAGACACAGAGGTAAGTCAGAAAAATGATGATTATCCCTGTACTCTACTTAAATAGTATATAATACTCTATGCTCAGAAGACTCTTGTGAACAAATGTGGTTTGTAGGCTGTATTCAAGGCAGAATTGAGAAAGAAGAGAAAGCAAGCACAATCAATTGGAGGACTTCACCAGGATTCCTGGGAAATGGGGATGGGTGTCTGAATTAGGGCTCTGTAGGTGGGATAGAGCGTGGGGTATCCAGAACTTTATGCAAACAGAGTTGCCAGGACTTGAGTGATGCTTAATATAGAGTTCAGGGAGAAGCCGCACTGCATGTCAGGTGTGAAGAGTGCTGTGCGCTTAGACTGAGCACTTAGGTTTCAGAAAGGAAACATTACTCCCTTTTAGAAGGTGTTTGGTTACATTGCTGGTTTGCCCAGAGCAAGAGACAGCACTGAATGTTCTGATGAGGTAGCCAACTCTCCTGACAGTGGGCATTTTCCTGAATCCACAACTGGCTGGTCTAACTGCCATCAAGTCCAATGCAACCAGCTCAGCTCTCCCCCACAGCCAAATGTCTGATCTTCACATCAGTTTCTAGCACACCATCACTCTCAAAGGAGGCTGAACAGCTGCACACAGCAGAAACTGCCCTGGAGGTGGAGGTACAGATAAGGGTTCAAGGCCTGGCTCCCTCAAAACCAGCTATGAAAGTGACATTACCCAGTGGAACATCAATTTCTTCACCCATAAAATAAAGATGAAAATGCCTGCCACCTGAGTGCTCTAGAGCTGTACAAGGCCATGCGAGTGAATGTACTTTATAAACATGGAAGCTTTGCCTGAACACACATAGAGCCCATTTTTCACGGCTTCTGTTCCAAATTTACACACAGGCTTTATTTGGCGGAAATATGAGTTATTTCCAGAAGTGAACTTTAAATGATTAACCTCCTGCACTGTGGAAAAAAGAAACTCTGAGCTAAAGGATCTGTTAATAGGGCTTGCAGCACTCACCCCCATCCCCAGTAAATGCGTGTTGCCGCCTGTGACAGTGTTGCAGAGGTGAGTGGGTGTGCCTCAGAGTGGAGTGCAGACAGAGAGCGTCACAGCTTAAAACAGCTACACGGACTGCTTCGCAGAAACAGTTTCTACAATTAACCCTACTCATCTGTTTATAGACCCAAAATAGTACAAGCACGCAGTTGTGCTCATTAATTTTTGATAAGCAAAAAGACTCACAAATATTTCATTTCCAAGCATATGTTATCTGCATTTGGCTTCAGTGGCAGCCATATGCTTTGACATATGAAATTCCATCTTGTCCCAAACACATATGACTCAACATCTCAAACAGTAAGTGAACCACACGTGGGCACCTCATTGGCAGAGAGCTGGGCTCGTTTGTATTTAGAGTTCTTTGAATAAAACTTTAAGCAGGGGAACCACTAAAATCCCTAAATCTGGGACAGTGATTTTGTGAATGCATGTTACCCGTCCATTCTGAAAAAACAGCAACGGAAAGAGCAGGTTGGCTGTCTATACGCACACTTTTTGTGAATTTCTCTCGCCAACAACTTGAGTTTATCCTCAACTCCACATTTGTCCTCAAATAACCTGATGCCCTACGCCTTTTCTGGAAACATGAAAGACACAGCCATTGCTTTGCTTTAAGCAAAATCCAAGCAAGTTGAACATCTTTTATGCACTTAGCACAATCTTGGTGGAATGTTTTCTAAAAGTAGCAAAAGATGCAGATAGCGACCTGGCAGTTGGAAAGCCAAGACTTACACATAAAATAATTAACAAGCCTGTACTGTCTCTGTATACAAAATTCTATATTATTCAGTGAAAACTAGTAGGGTTCCCATCAGTCATTGCAGGCTGTGAACCCTAGAATACCTGAGGACTTAAAGGAGATAAGATAGGATGCAGTGAGGAGATGATCACCGAACTGAGTGCAAACCACAGGCAAGCTAAGAACTTCCGAAGAGAGGCGTAAGTGTGCTCGTTCAAATCACCTCACAAGCCAACATGTGAAGGCTGGATCAGCGTTTGGGCCAGTCGCAGGGAGACTGATCTTACCAGGGCAATCACACCTGGGGTGGGATTGGTCAGAGTTAACGTTATCTAGAGACCTGCTCCTAAGGAATATAAGGGACAGGTAGAAGTGTTAAAAATTGATGGGTAAACACTGGAGCACAGTGCTGGTTCTTCATCAGGGACCAGTGGGAACAGAACTGGATTAACCTGGGGCCAGTGTTCAGGAAATACTAAAGGCAGAGAATGATGTCATCCACGTGGCAACTGGGATTTCCTTATTAGCATCCCTTTTACAAGAACAACAGCTAACAGCAGTTCATGGATAACATGAGACTCTGTGGATAAGAGGAGGGAGTGAGGGTGCACCACCCCCTACACCACACAACCAAGACAGACCGTGAGACAGTAAGAGAAATGGCTATTGCCGACCGGCTGCCCCCTCCCCCAGGCTGCCCCAGCATCATGCCTGGAGGGTTCCCTGAGCCCCCAGTTCCTCTGAAGCAGAAGGGAAGTGGGCAGGGAACCTTTAAAAGAGTAACATAGCCTGAGGACACGACGTGAACTGATGAGAACCAAAGAGATCCAAGATGGCAGACAACTGACTCCCACTAGGCCCTGAGTCAACACAGCAGCAAGCCGTGTGGCACATCCAGGACAGTCCCGAGGTCAACCTCGAAGGCCAAAAGTGGGTGTTGACCCAATTCCTGGACATCCTCACCCCCTCCCCAAAATAGCTGGAATATTTCCCCCAGTCCTTGGCCTGTGAAATTACCTACCCTAGAAAAACAGACAAGGCATGCCCTGGGGCTATCCCAGCCCTCTAAGAAGGCCCACATTCTGCGGACTATGCTGCTGTATAAGCAAATCCACGCTTCACCTATCACCCTGTCTCTCACTGGATTCTTTCTGCAATGAAACACCAAGAATCTCAGTATCATTACGTCCCAAGATTAGGTGGAATCTCAGTTAAAGGACCATGGGTTCAAGTCCCAATCTGAGTCCCGGCCCTTAGGTTCGAGTCCCAGTTTGAATCACACAATTTCACCTCCAGTGGGAAAGGAGAACCCAGGGTGACATTCAGTACCCCCCACACTGTGGGCTGCTTACCACCCAGTCCCCCAGCACTGAGGGCTGGTTACCACCCAGTCCCCCAGCACTGAGGGCTCCTTAGCACCCAGTCCCCCAGCACTGAGGGCTGGTTTGTGGCACCTCCTATCCTGGTTTGTTTTCACAGGGCTATCAGGAGAGCAGCGGTGCTGAACCCCTAGGAAACTGACTATGACAGAGAAGAGAGGAGGACTCCCGACACTGCCCTTGGCAGACAGGATTCCTACCTCCAGAGCTCAGGTAGGAGCCCCAGCCCCGCAGCCCTGCTCCTCTGTAGAACCAACTCAATGCCCCAGTCTAACAAGGGAGGCCGGTGGGACACAGGGATCCCTAACTCAGGTCACCGGATAAGGGATTTTGCCCAGCCTGGAGCCTAGTCTTTGCAAACTTCAGGCAGAGGGTCTGAATCCCAACCCTGCCTGCTATGGAGTGTGGCTCCCAGACCCTCCAGACAGGAAATTTTACTCAGGGAGACTGAGGAACTGCCCGAAGTGGGCCCACCCAGTTCTCGCAGGCAGGGACCCGAGTTGCTGCCCCGTTGCTGTGGAGCCTGGACCCCAGCCCCATCTGGCAGGAAGGGCTGGCAAGAACACTTGGAAGTGGCACAACCCAGCAACTCTAGACCCAAGAGGTGGGCAGGCAGGGCTGGTCACATCCGAGCAGAGTCAGTGGCCTTATCCAGCCAGGGAATGGGGTCATAGGTGGACTTGAGTCAAGATCATAAAGAGCATTACTGGTTTTGGGGCCCTTCTCCTTCTGCACCTGGGTGGGAAACTGATCCAACCAGTCTGTTCTGAGGGAGATCAGCCCTGGGATTTCTTTGTAAGGAATGATGCTATAGCTGAAACTCCAGTACTTTGGCCACCTCATGGGAAGTGTTGACTCATTGGAAAAGACTCTGATGCTGGGAGGGACTGGGGGCAGGAGGAGAAGGGGACAACAGAGGATGAGATGGCTGGGTGGCATCAATGACTTGATGGACATGAGTCTGAGTGAACCCCGGGAGTTGGTGATGGACAGGGAGGCCTGGCGTGCTGCGATTCATGGAGTCGCAAAGAATCGGACATGACTGAGCAACTGAACTGAACTGAACTGAACCCACTTATTGCTGACTACAGCCTCCAGGCTGCCCAGGCAGTGACCCTTAACACGGGAAGCTGCATGGCCCATGGATCAGCCCTGCTTGCAGCGGTGCTTAAACAGAGAGCACGGCCTGTGGCGTTCTCCCATCTGGAAGCCGAGCGGGATCCTGGGGGAAACCTAGGGACAGAAACCTTCAAACAAGGCTGCTGATCAGGGCAGGGAGAGGGCGCAGAGACACGAGAGAAGCAGACAAGGGACGCGAGTGCAGCCTTGGGGCGGGCCCTTGTTCTGCCTGAGGGATGTACGGAGCAATATCCTCGAGCTCTTCTGCAGAACTGAAACCCACAGCAAAGGAAGATGCCAGCATTCTTCATTCCAGAGAAGATCACAGCTGGATAACCAGAGAAGACCATCAGGAGCCCACCTGAGGCAGCTTAAAGAGACCAGTCCGCTCATCAGAAGACCGTCTCAGGCCAGGTGAACGGAGCGCAGGCCCTGCATGCACCTTGACCCTCAGCAGCCCTGCTGTTGAGCCACCGCTATAAAAAGCGCTAGTCCCTAAGTTGGGTCTGACTCTGTGTGACCCCATGGACTGCAGCCCACCAAGCTCCTCTGTCCGTGGGATTCTCTGGGCAGGAATACTGGAACAAGTAGTCATGCCATTCTCCAGGGATCTCCCCAGCATGGGGCCTGAACCTGGATCTTCTGCACTGCACCATGAAGCGCTTCACCAATTCCTTCCTGGTTGGGACTCATAGTTCTGAGAGGCATTAGCCCACTGTGTCTGCCTTTGTCTGGCAAAACAATAAAGCCATTTTTTTTCTACTTCACCCAACAGTCTGTCTCTAAGATTTAATTCAGCACTGGTGCATGCGGGCCAAGTCTCGGCATCCATTTGCAGAGCAGTACTGGTGACCTCACATAGCTGGCATGTTCGGTGCACACTCTTGCCAGTTTCAGTCCCCAGACACTGAGTTCTGTAGGCCCTGGGTCCTGTCCTCTGCCCAGCTGGGGCAAGGAAGCCAACGCATAGCCCCATCTACTGCTTGGTATGTGCCCAGTAGGTACTTACTTCACGCCAGTGACTGAACACTCAGTACATACCAGGTGCTGTGCTAAGTCCTGTGCAGCTACTATCTCTTGATTTATATATCAGTTTAGGAGTTTGTTTCTTTGCCTGTTGTTTAGATGAGTAAAGTGAAGCCTGGGGAGAAGGGCCTGGCCCAAGTCCTCCAAGGGGGAGTCAGGATTCCAATTCAGATCCACTTGACACTGAAGCCCAAATGTGAAATCAAAACTCATCATCAGATCCAACACCTATATTAACGCGAGGTGGGCAGTCACTCCTTGATTATTCTTATCTCTAGGTTTTCTTTATTTTTAAATCTTTGTGTAACTGTATTAGTAAAATATGCTTGTTAAAAACACACACACACACACTGAAATATGAAGGAAGTAGACCCAGAACAAGGCAAACATTCCACTCCCTGTGTTCCTCCTGCAGCTGATTTCCATCCCCTCCCTGGAGGCGACTGATAATAGCAGACTCAAGTGTGGCTTTCCTTATCTTTTTCAGCACTGACCGCAATCTTTGCTCCCTGAAGAATTCGCCCTGCTTTGAATTTGTCTTGAGACATAAGTCAGACCCTGTCTTCTCATCGTCCCATTCCCTTTGGTCTGGTTAGAGGAGCTGCGGGAGGGAACAGGACACAAAAATGATGGCTTGTGTGACAGCTTCAATCTTTTGATAAAATTTTCTTTTTTTTCTTCTCACCCAATTTGACAAATATAAACAAACAAATTCACACTGTACATGGACTTAAATTTAACAAATACCTATTGAAAGTCTATAATTCAAGTACTGATATTGCAAACACCTATAAAACAGGACCCCAGTCTTCAAGATGTTCATAGTCTAGTAAAGGAGACAATCATAAAAAGAAATAAATACAGTAAATGGAGTTTAGCATGCGAGAATAAAGAGCCTTTGAAATCAGATAAATTGTATTTAGCTATTTATTGCAACATAACAGACCACCCCCAAAACTGAGAGGCTTTAAACAGTTCACCATTGTCTCTCTCACAGTTTTGTGGATTGACTGGGCTCAGCGGGCAGCTCTTCTTGGAGTCTAAACTTTGATTACAGTCAGATGATGGGCGCAGCTGGAGTCATCTGATGACTCAACAAGGCTATATGTCAACGCAGTGCCTAGAGTTTTTACTCAATACCTGGCACCTAGTGCCCTTCTTGGCTATACTTCTGTCCATTAGCATAGCCTGGAGTTTACCTGAGGGTTTGATTCTGTCAGAAGAAGAGGGAGGAAGTTGAACTTCTAGGCCACTTAGGGTTGTGTCCATAGGAGTTATGCATCGTTTCTGTCTTGGGCTAGTGGTCAGAGCCGTCACGGGGCCTGTCCAGGTTCAAGGACACAGAGAATTACATCCTACCCCTTGGTGGAGGACTACCAAAGTCAATGTCCAAACATAAAATTACATATGGTGGTGGATACTGTTACAGTCATCTTTGGAAAATGCAATCTGCCCCAAAGAGTACAAGGAATGTGATAGTTAATGTTTTGAGAAGAGAAAGTTTCCTGAAAAAGGCAAAAATTGACCTAAGTTTTGAATACTAAATCAAATTTCAATGATAAGAAAGATGAGAAGCAGGGTAGGTGAAGCGTATTCCAGACAAAGTATAGATGTTGTCCAAATACATTTCATGCTGAATGTTGGGGAAAGCATAGAGGCATATGTTTGCACAGGATTATAAAATACAAGGCCAGAGCTTTGGCAAATGGGAGAGGATAGTTAGATGTGGGGGAAATAGTGAAGAATCTTGTCAACTATATTCAAGCAATGGAGAGTGTCTGAAGGAATTAAAGCATATGACCAGTGGGGTTATGTTACTTTTAAGAAAGCTCAAGCTAGTAGTAATGTAAATAATAAAAAAATGAGGGCAAGAGAAGAGACAAGCAGAGCAGCAGAGCACTCTTGCCCAAGAGACAGAATGCCTTCACTGTGCTTGGGACCAGTCTGCCTGGGTTTGAGCCCTGGCACTGGCGTTTGCTGACTGAGCTTATGCAGTTTACTTGGCCTCTGTGTTTGTCTCTTTTTCTTCATCTGAAAAATAGATGATGCTTTTGAACTGTGGTGTTGGAAAAGACTCTTGAGAGTCCCTGGACTGCAAGGAGATCCAACCAGTCCATCCTAAAGTAAATCAGTCCTGAATATTCATTGGAAGGACTGGTGCTGAAACTGGAACTCTACTACTCTGGCCACCTGATGCGAATAGCCGACTCACTGGAAAAGACCCTGATGCTAGGAAACACTGAAGACAGGAGAAGGGGACGACAGAGGATGAGATGGTGGGATGGCATCACCGACTCAATGGAGATGAGTTTGGGTGGACTCTGGGAGTTGGTGGTGGACAGGGCGGCCGGGTGTGCTGCGGTTCATGGGGTCGCAGAGAGCTGGACACGACTGAGCAACTGCACTGAACATACACGGGGCTGCTAGAATGATCACATGAGCTGATCTCTACAAGGCATGCAGAATAATGTCTGTCATATGGAAAGGTAATATTTTCTGGATTTATTTAAACCCGTAAATCACCAGGCTGGTGCAACAAGAGCTTACCACACACCTGCCTCACTTAATACCTTTAACAACCAGTGAGGCAGACACATTATCAGCCTCTTTGACAAATGAGGACAGTGAGACATCGGGACTCATGTCAGTTTCCCAAAGTCAGCCATTTACAGTAGAGACCAAATTCGGCAAAGAGAGAATGACAGCAGAAACGTGTAGAGCCAGAATCCGTTTTCCATTCTAAACCCTATACTTTCCAAACAGAGAATCTATGTATTTCTATTTAAACAACCAAACCATTTCTTTGCAGCGATGGTGATTTTTAAAACATTATCTCTCAACCAAATTATTAAATTTTCTCTGAGTATATGAGTATAAAGCTCACCAGTTGCTAAAAGTTAAATGTATTCAGAACCACAGATCACCGTTTGCTTAGATAGAAAGACAAATTAGACTTCTTATCTGTCCAAAGGAAAATAGCTGACAGATCAATTTTGCATGAAGCTTCGCAGCTTGCGTTTGGCTTTTCTTCATTAGCAGCACCACAGAATACTTCTGAGATCTGGCCTGGTGGTTTCTCCTATCCAACTAACATACTCCTCTCAGAAGGCTCAGCCTGGAATAAATGAATCAGGATTTGCAGACCTGAATACGGAAGCGACGGGCGGCTGGGGAGTGTGACTTCCTTCAAGGCTATGTACTAGTAGGTTTCATCAGCTCTTCAGCTATTGTTTTGTATCCTGCCGTGATGCAGAAGACACATCAGGAGGATCAGGAATAAAACTTTAGGAGACATCTCTACTGAAAAGAAGGAAGGAAGGAAGAAAGAAAAGAAAGGAAGGAAAGAAAGAAGGAAGAAAAAGAAAGAGAATGGGAAAGAGAAAGACATTAAAAAGTAAAAATAAAAACAGATCATGCTGACAACTAGCCTTTGTGAAGTAGATACTTCTATTTCTTTCTCTGAGACAAGTTTTGAAGGGTTTTGCAATGACCTGATCAGAAACCCACCATGCACACACCCTAGCACGCTGGTGGGCGGCTGTGAAGTCCACACCCCGCAGGCACCGAGTCCTCCTACCACCCCGCCCTGCTGCTGCTCCGGCTCTCACACCCCTTATCCTCTGGAGAAGGGATCTGTGGGAAATGCGTCATCTTCCTTTCACTCAGCCGCCAACCAACTGTTTCACAACCTCTTTTATTTGATCGATATTATTGCACCCATAAGACTTAGCTGGAAGGGTGGTTTTCATTCAAAACAGTTTAGAAACAATGGGAATCAAATGGGCCAAAAATTCTTCACTTGACTGAAAGGAAATAAAACAAAAAAACCCCACAAATTTCTTTTCTCATTCTTTCTCTGTTCCTCTGATTTTGTTCCAACCAGATGGAATCAGTGACCAGAACCCCACAAACAGAAACAAAACAAAACAAAAAAACACAAACTAGCTCCAACATGAAATCCTACCTTTTCCACCTTGGGAACCTGTCACAGAGCTGGGAGGAGAGGCGTTTCTCTGCTCTAACGTGGGGTTCCACCGAGCCCCAGGGAGACAGCAGCCTGTCCTCATCGACACTCCCTCCTGAACCAAGCAGAGGGCAAGACACAGGATGAAATGCCGGGGGCTTTCTTTGACCGCATTCCCTCTGTCTAAAGAGCTTGGTTTTGTATATATGACTCACATTGGCCAAACAAAGGAAACAGAATCTTCCTCCTTCCCTGAGGTCAGGAAAATTCAATTACTTTAGGATTACTCAGAACTATTATCATCACTTCTGGGGCCACTCATGCCAGGAACCTAGGTTCTTAGCAATGGAACTGAAGTCCCAGCTTTACTCTTTGTTACTGTGTCCAGGGGCTTCCCAAATTGTGCTAGAGGTAAAGCATCTTCCTGCCAGTGCAAGAGATGCCAGAGGCGTGGGTTCCATCCTTGGGCCGGGAAGAAGCCTTGAGTAGGAAATGGCACCCCAGTCCAGGGGCACCCCACTCCAATATTCTTTCCCAGGAAATCCCATGGGCAGAGGAAGCTGGCAGGCTCTAATCCACGCGGCTGCAAAGAGCTGGAGGCAACAGAGCACGCACTCTGTGTCCTAAACCATGCAGACTGTTGGGATCTGTTTCTCAGAGCTTGAGGTAGAGCAGATAGAGGGGCCAAGAACCAAAAAAGCCACAGAAAAGATGACGTAATTAACTTGAATGCAGTTCAGGGGCATGGTTTTAGCAGTGCTGAATGTACCGGTTGTGTTTCATAAGGTCGGGAGTCAAGGTTTAATAAGAGAAAGATATCTGTATTGGGCTTACCAGGTGGTGCTAAAGGTAAAGAACCTGCCTGCCAATGCAAGAGACGCAAGAGATTCGAGTTCAGTCCCTGGGTAGGGAAGATCCCCCGGAGGCGGGCATGGCAGCCCACTCCAGTGTTCTTGCCTGGAGAATCCCATGGACAGAAGAGCCTGGCGGGCTACTGTCCTTACGGTCACACAGAGTCAGACACAACTGAACGGCCTGCATGCAGTTATCTGTATTGATGCAGGAGACACCAAAGCACGCTCTAGGCCCGAGGCCAGAGGGAGGAACTGGTAGGGGAGAAAAAAGAGAGAGAGGGAAACGGGGAGAGGAGGTCCTGTGTGACTGTGCTCGAGTTCAGATGTGGTCCTGATGGCAGCTTGCGGAGAGCACTGGAAACAGCAGGGACTGGCTCACCCACACCAGGAGGTGTTTAAACAAGGAGCCTGCTCACCTGCTGCTCACTTTCCACTCAGGAACGTGTCTCCTCACTTAACACACACTCTGCAGAGACTGCAGACTTCCAGAGCCCTGGACCCAGGTAGGAAAGTTCCACCTGATATCTTACCACCCTTATCACAGTTTAGCGGCTAAGAGCATCACTCAGTAGCCCGAACAAGCAAGAAGAGGCAAACACAGACATTTAGATTCATTTCCCTACAAATGTTTAATGAAAGCTCTGGCAGAGTACTGGGCTGGCCAGAAATTTCGTTCGGACTTTGCCATGCCATCTTATAGAAAAACCCAAACAAAGGTTTTGGCCAACCCAATGGTAGACTGCTATCAATCCCCAGTTAGAATGTTGGTACATGCATTTGGAGTGTGAGACCTGTTTCACAGTCAGAAGCATGTCTGCATTCGCTTTTCTGACAAGTCCCAGTTTTACATTACGTTGAGCAGAAACCAAAGGAGAAGCCTGTTAATCCTTCTGCCTAGGTTTTCCGGTCAGGCAGTCGGTTTTTATTGCTGGCTTTAAGAGGTTCACCCTCAAAAACATACTCCGGGAACTGAGTTGGAGGTCGATTACGGAATTCCAGGAAGTCAAGAGGAGGACGTGGGAGCGCTTCCCGCTCAGGGCGCTGCCGGCGCGGGCCGGGGCCGGGCGCTCGGGCCTGGGTCGCCGCGGGGCGCTGGGGCCGGGTCGCGGCCGGCAGGTCCCCGCAGGGCCGGGGGTCGCCGCGGGGCGCTCGGGCCGGGTCGCTCGGGCCTGGGGTCGCTGGGGCCGGGGTCGCTCGGGCCTGGGGTCGCTGGGGCCGGGGTCGCTCGGGCCTGGGGTCGCTGGGGCCGGGGTCGCGGCCGCGGGGCGCTCGGGCGGCCCGCTGCCCTCGCAGCCGCTCCGGTGGCGGCCGAGCCCGGCGTGCGGCTGGCGGCGGCGCCGGCGGCCGGAGGCTGAGCCCCCGAGCGCGCGGGGAGGAGGTCGCCGTGGGCTCAGCGAGCAGCGGAAACGCGTCTTTCTTCGGTGAGACGCCTGCGATGGAGGCTTGAAAAGCAGCAGCTTCGCGCTGAGCAGCCTGAGGGTCAAGTCTTGGAAACGGGCAGGTTGTCTGGAAGCAGGGGCTTCAGAAAGAAGGTGCAGAAGACCACCGACGTGATCAGGGAGGCACGTGGCCTCGTCACGGGGACTAAGGTCTTGCCCACTGTCCACGCGTGTCTCTGAGGGAACATGGAGCTGACATAGATCCTTCCTGAACACATTTATTCAAACGATATTTATTGGGTGCTTGTCATGACCTGGCTGCTGGTTACTGGTGCTTGTCATGGGCCTGGTTATGGTTACTGGTGCTTATCACGGACCTGGAAAACTGGCCGACATGGCACAGTCAAGATCAAAACCAGACACAAAAATCCTTTTTCTAATGTTTGATGGAGACTCCCCAGCATGTGCGTTGAATTTACTCTTTAAAGTGGATTATAAATAAAATTTAAACTTGGCTAGATGAATTTTAGGTTTTGAGTTATATCTTTTGCACAAAATGTTCTCGTTACTTCAGATACTCCAAGGAATGTTCAGATATCCTCCCCAAAGTTAGCTGCAATCTGGACAGTTTAAATATGTGAATTACTTTTTCAATAAGAAAAAATTTCTGATTTTTTTCTGACCCTGAACATAGTTTTCACAAATTTTCAAGTACTTTGTATATGCCTGGTTAAAATGGTAAAAACTTTGTAACAGAGTCATCTACACTCTCTGCCAACAAGAAGACGTTGGATTTTCAAGGACTTGATTGCTTCTCCTTTCATATTTATAAAGAATTCCACAGCTAAAGTGAGGACCTAGTGTGTGTTAGACCGGATCTTAATTCATTTATGTACATTACTTCTTTAAACCCACACAACCGCTCCTTGAGTAGTTGCTACTTTATCCCCAATTTTCAGATGAAATTAAAAGTCTTGGATCCAGGAAAGGCTTAAATGAGAATGAGATATGCAATCAGAGGAGTACATCCAGTCCTGTTTTCAACCTGATACAAGTTCCGGAAAATTACTGACGGGTTTAGTTAGTAAAGATAAATCATGAAATTGATAGTTGCTCACTTAGGAACTTTTCCAGCCCTAAAGGGCTGAAGGAAAGCCCATCTGGCTAAGAGTAAGCTTCTATCCACATAAAAGCAGTATTGAAGAAGAAAACCACTGCTTAACTATCCTTGTTTCCTGCCATTGGTTTCCGGAGCTTACCGAGGACGTATTATTTCAATCACCCATATAATGCTGGATTACTCATTTCTTTATACAGATAGCTCATATAATCACATGTATTAAAGCCACAATCTTTGTGAGGTCAGAGAGTTTGTCAGCTTTCAGCTAGACAAACATCAGGAGCTCGAGTCATCCATTCATGTCTGTATATGATTCACAACAACCGCCAAAATCTGCCCACTCCTTTAATAAATATTGATTTTTTTGTTTTGCACCAGCAAATCTCCTATATGTTAGGGATTTAGTGATTTGAAAAAAAAAAAAAGACAAAATTCTTATTCAAGAAGAGAATTCCAGGCAAGGGAAATAGCAAAGTCAAAACCCCTGAGGTTAGAAATAAGCTTTGTGTGGAACAAAACAGAGCAAAAATGAAGTGAGTGTGGAAGCAGGAAATAGCCCAGAGGCTGTTGCAGGCATCACAGAGAGATAGTTGCTATCTTCCACTATGGCAAGAGAGATGGTGAGATGTGGGCACAAGTTTCAGGTCTAATATCAAGGTGTCTGTCTGATAATGTGAGTGCAAAAGTGGCTTCTAAGGTTTGTTTGCTAACAGGAGAGGCAGGTTTCCTGTGAAGGAGGCCAGCGGTTCTCTGTGGACTCTGGGAAGCACGAGAAGACTATCGTGTTAGAAATGTCCTTCAGGCCACTGGAGGCACCTGTCCGGTGCCCAACACTGAAGTTGCAGATGTGGAGAAGCAGTCTCTGAGCCCAGTGGCTCACAATCAAATCCGCTTTGCTGGAAGTGATTTTGGCTGCTGGAAACATAGCTTTTGATTCTTTCTGGACTAGTAAGTTATATTTATCAGGGCAGGAATGTTCCTTTGTCCATCTCTGAAGTTCCATTCTTTAACTGAATGCATACCATACCTTTGTAAAGTTGGGCTGAATGTAATCAGTCCAAGCGAGACATACTGGACCAGCACATCAATAAATACATGGTCAGAACAAAGTTCATATAAGGTGTCTCTTCTGTTTTCCAGGGGCATAAACCTTAGATGCGGCATATAGCACATTCTTAAAAACTAAAATTTGAGAAAGCATATGCTTGCATGCTAAGTCTCTTCAGTTATGTCCAACTCCTTGCAGCCCCACGGACTGTAACCCATCAGGCTCCGCTGTCCACAGGATTCTCCAGGCAAGAATGCTGGAGTGAGTTGCCATGCCCTCACCCAGGAAATCTTCCTGACCCAGGGCTCGAATCTGAGTGTCTTAATCGCCTGTATTGGCAGGTGAGTTCTTCACCACTAGTGCCACCTGGGAAGCCTGAGAAAGCATATACTATGTGCCAAAGCCTGTATAGATGAAAGAGTCGTAGGGAATGAGGCACTTGTCAGGTACCTGAGGGTTGAAGAGGTCAGGGAACATATCCAGGTCTGAGCCTTGCAAGGTAGGTAGGATTCAGAGTCTTGAAGATAAGCTGCATGATCACATGTACTATATCATATTTTTATAAACTAAGCCAGTATAGGATATCTGGAGAAGGCAATGGTACCCCACTCCAGTACTCTTGCCTGGAAAATCCCATGGACCGAGGAGCCTGGTGGGCTGCAGTCCATGGGGTCGCAAAGAGTCAGACAGGACTGAGTGACTTCACTTTTTCTTTTCACTTTCATGCATTGGAGAAGGAAATGGCACCCCACTCCAGTGTTCTTGCCTGGAGAATCCCAGGACGGGGAGCCTTGTGGGCTGCCGTCTATGGGGTCACACAGAGTCGGACACGACTGAAGTAACTTAGCAGCAGCAGCAGTATAGGATATCAATTTGAACAAAAAGATTGAACTTATTTGAGCATGCCTTTAAAAACTGGATAAATACCTGGAATTTATCATGTATACATACCACCAAAGAGGAGACTCTCTAGGATTTATGCAACTAGAGCTTAAGAGTCTCTCAACTCTTTTAGGAAAAAAATTCTAACGATGCACCAGTGGAGTGGATGTCTTGCTAACATGTGAGGACTTAAGAGGCCATGGGAAAATCCCCTGCCCACTCAAATAACCCCCTCTTTCACTTCTCTCACCTACCTCAACAAGAAATGCCCTCATTAAAGGACCACTTCTTTAACTCCAGACAGCTCACTGGTTTTCTGCTTGGAGTCTAGAGGCTTATGCATTTGGTTTTAACGCTTTAATGGACATAAGTGGATGGTAAAAACATCCGACCTTAGATGAGTAAGTGGGGCCCCTGAAGTTGAAAGAGGCAGGAAGAGAGCTTAGGAGCTCCAGTTTATCCTGGGATGGATATCTTTTTCTTTCCCTCTCTCTCTGTTTATCATTTGCTTATTTATTTGACTGTGACAAGTCTTAGTGGCAGCACGTTAGGGCTTCCCCAGAATGTTGGGGCACAGTGGTAAAGAACCCGCCTGCCAGTGCAGGAGACACAGATTTGATCCCTGAGTTGGCAAGATCCCCTGGAGAAAGGTGTGGCAACCCATTCTAGTATTCTTGCCTGGAGAATCCCATGGACAGGAGCCTGGAAGAGTCCATAGCATCACAGAGAGTGGGACATGCACACACGTGGGAGCCAGTTCCCTGACCAAGGACCCAACCTGCGCCTCCTGCATCAGCAGCGTGGAGTCTCGGCCACTGGACTACCAGGGAAATCGCTCTTGTTCTTTCTTGAGTTTTGTAAACACAGTCTCTCACAGTTAGAGAAGAAATCCCTCTTTAGAATGAAAAGACAACCACCATATCATTTTGTTTGTTTTTAAAGCACCCGGGAAAAGACTGAGAAGCAAAGAGTGGCTTCCTTCCTCTGCGAGACAGACGCCCGAGGGTCACGGCAGGGGGTCCTCACACCACAGCCTGGACCCCTCCTCCCCTGCCAGGTTCCACCTCTGCTTGTCGCCACCTGCCTTTTGCTCCCACATCTCCCCCTCAAGTGCGCCTGCACAATTTTTACATATTCACTAAGGGAGCTTGCTGACTCTGCTCTTCACACCTAAACGCCAGAAGGAAAGCAGGAGGGCTTTTGAATATGAAAGCACGTAACAAATGGAGCACGAGCCACCTCTTGTCCGCTACAGCGTCCACTGTGAATGCCCCACGGTCGCCGCACTATGGATCAAACTCTCCTGGTTCTGTCCTGATGTCAAAGCATCTAGCTAGAGAAAGGAGAGCTCCACTCAAAAGGATGAGAATTCAGGGAATTGGGCAGCTAAATGGAGAAGTCCCTCTAATGAAGATATTGGAAGAAGTATCAATTTTTGCTGGTTACCCTTCTTGAGACTTGGCACATTCGTGGAATCTTTGAGCTACACTAGGTTACTTTGTATGAAAGCTGACCAACTTTGCAAAAGGATATAAGTACCATCTCTGGTAGAGGAATTAAGATCCCACAAGCTGCATGGTACAACCAAGTAAATAAAAATAATAACAAAAGTAACAAACAGACATTGCCCGCTCTAAGTCCTGTTAAAATGGACTAGCCTTATTCTTCTAAGGTCATCCTTCTTATATCTAAAATTAGGGGGCATAATTCAGCAAGCCAGCCTAAGAAGACTCTGAAAGTTGGAAAGAAGTCAGTAGATGGACTGGGGTGGTGGGACTTGAGGACCAACATGATATTGAGGTCTGAGGTTTCCTTCCTCACAAACATCTTGAGCAACGTTCTGCAGAAGCCTTTATCTCAAAACTGGTACAGATGAAAACATCCCCATGGAAAGTCTGTTCTCTTCTCTATTTTTAAAATCAATGTCTCACCCTACTCTATCCAAAATAGGAATTGAAAAAAAGCTCACCACCACTATGACCTCTGAAGTTTCAGCAGACCCAGCTGAGATTTGGCTTTCACTCCCCAACCTCTGCGTGGAAGCAGGTGGCAAGCTCTGATTCCCCCTGCCCACCCAGCAGGACTAGGGGGCAGAGACCTTCCAGTTCCTGTCAGACAGAACCAGGAGGTGCTGACTGCCCCTCCCGGGCACCGCTGACCATGGTCAGCTCTTTCACTTCCTGTCTGGCTGAAACAGGCTGTGTTCTTCTCACATCAGGACAGTATCAGTAGAGTCCAGTAGCTGACCAAGCCTTCACCCTGTGTCAGCAGACTTAACCAGGTGGGATAAGGTGGGGCTAGTCACCAGTAGGTTTCACCAGTCACCAGCATCCATTCCCATCTGGCACCGAGACTGAACATGGTGAGGAAATTCGGGACTAGTAATCACTCCACTATCTCTGCTTCTCAGGGGTGCTAATGGTAGAGAACCGGGATTCCAGTGCAGGAGACGTAAGAGACAGCATTTCTATCCCTGGGCGGGGAGACCCCCTGGAGCAGGGCATGACAACCCAGTGTTCTCGCCTGGAGAATCCCATGGACCTGCCGTGGGATTGCAGTCCATAGGGCTGCACAGAGTCAGACACCACAGAAGTGTGTTAGCATGCATGCTGTGCCAGCAAGGTCCAGTGGGTGGCTGTCCCCACACTCACTCAGGAGCAAGGAATCTCAAGGAAGCAGTATTAACAAGGGCTAGCCAGCCCTTCTGCCCCCTTCTTCTGGTGTCTCTGGGGCCTGATGGGGAGTTGAGACATAACACTATCCCGCATCAATAAGGCATCAATGGGGCAGAGTGAGGTAATCTGAGGTGCCCTGCTTTCACTGGGAAGCTGTCAGGGGGTGATGAGAGAGGTGAAGTTGCACGCCACCATTCTCAGTGAGACTGCAAGAGCAAATGCTCCACTTTTGCTGGAGTGATGTTGGCAGGACCCAGTGGAAAGATAAACATACTCATTCCTCTGGTACTTGCACTACGCATCAATAAGATGGCCACCTGCTAAAAAAGAAGACTAAATATGTGCCGAGCGTCTCATGATGTAATATCCAAAAATGACCAGGAAGCATGCAAAAACTCACATATCCAGAACCAGGAAAATCACTGTATGAACAGGAAATGCAATCGACAGATGCTAACATTAATGTGAGTTAGGGTTAGGGTTGGAGAAGGAAATGGAGACCCACTCCAGGGTTCTTGTCTGGGAAATCCCATGGAGAGAAGAGGCTGGTGGGCTGCAGTCCATGGAGAGAAGAGGCTGGCGGGCTGCAGTCCATGGAGTCACAGAGTCTGACCCAACTGAGTGACTCAGTGCCTAAGCACACCAGGGCTAGAATTATCTGCAAGGATTTCAAGGACGTTATCAGTTGCTTCAACAATCAATTACCAATTCTCTTGAAATGAATGAAAAACAGAAAAGTCTCATAAAACAAATAGAAGTTATAAAAAAGAACCAAATAGAAATTATAGGATTGACATAGGTAATCAATAAACATAATAAAAATGTGTTAGATAAAGGTGATAGAAGATAGAATCAGTGAACTTGAGGACAGGTGATAGAATTTATCCAATCTGAACAACAGAGCAACTGGAAATATAAATGAGCAGCACCTCAAGGATCTTGAGACAACAAAAGCATTCCTTTTCCTCAGCTTTGGATATCTCAGAAGGAGAGAGAGTGTATCAAAATGTTTCCCCAGAAATAATAGCAGTAAATCTACATTTGGCATAAGGTATATAGACTGACAGGTTTAAGAAACTGAGGGAACCTCAAACATGATAATCCAAAGAAATACAAGCCAGCCTGCATTGTAATTAAGTTTATGAAAATTTATAATAAAAGTTTTTAAAGCAGCTAGAGAAAAAGAACAACCCATCACTTGTAGAGGAATATCAATTCTTATCTGAAGCCATGGAGGCCACAAAGAAGTAGGCTACCATGTTTCTAAAGTACTGAAAGGAAAGAACTGCCACCTGTGAATTCTGCATTTGGTGAAAATACATCTCAGGAATGAAGGAAAATAAGGATATCCTCAGATAATGTAACAACAAGAAGAGACATTGTTAGCAATCTTACCCCTAATGCATAGCTAAAGGGATTCTTAAACAGAAAGGAAATGATACAGAGGAAAGCTTGGGCTCTATTATCCATTCACTCATTGGCTGCACTGCATGTGAGATCTTAGTTCCTTGACCAGGGACTGAACAGCCCACTGCTCTTCCAAATAATCCGCGAGGCAAGAATGGAGTCTTGAACCCTCACATTAAGGCCGAGCTTTATCCAGCCCTTACATGTGGGTGTAAACACAGGCAAGTGGCTTGGCAGAAGGCCCTCACTCCTGTGGGCTGGGAGAGGGAGCCACCCCCGGAGATGTGCCGGGTGAATTACAGGCTGCCAAAGGGGGAGCTGACTCACTGGAAAAGACTGATGCTGGGAGGGATTGGGGGCAGGAGGAGAAGGCGACGACCGGGGATGAGATGGCTGGATGGCATCGCTGACTCGATAGACGTCAGTCTGAGTGAACTCCGGGAGTTGGTGATGGACAGGGAGGCCTGGCGTGCTGCGGTTCATGGGGTTGCAGAGAGTCGGACACGTCTGAGCGCCTGGACTGAACTGGACTGGACTGAAAGGGGGAGGGGTGAGCGGGAGCCTCCGTTTATCCGAAGGTTTGCTGTCGCAGGCACAGTGCTAGACTGCCTCCAGGAAGCCTCTCATCTCCTCCTCGCTATAGGTTAGCTGAGTCCTGATTTGCCTCATGTCATGATTCCGGAACATCCTCTGATTAGTGACAAAGGTTTTACTGTCCTAATTTGTAGTGTGGAGTTATTGAGGCAAGTAGCCAACAAATAGTACATTCCAGGTCACCCCAAGTGAGATCAGGGTGAGATAAATTAGGAGTTTGGGACTGACATGTGCACAGCTGTTGTTGCCGTTGTTCAGCTACTAAGCAGCGACTGGCTCTTTGCGACCTCAGAAACTGCATCGCACCAGGCTCCGCTGTCCTCCACTGTCTCCCAGAGTTTGCTCAGATTCATGTCCACTGAGTCAGTGATGCTCCCTAACTAGCTCATCCTCTGACATCCCTTTCTCCACATTACTATATATAAAACAGATAACCAACAAGGACTTACTGTACAGCACAGAGGACTATTCAAAGTCTTGTAACAACCTATATGGGAAAAGGGTCTGAAAGAGAATGAATATGTATAACAATCACGCTGCCGTGCACAGGAAACTACAGAACATTGCCAATCAGCTAGACTCTAATGTGAAATAAAGGCTAAATTAATTTTCTTTAAGAAAATAGACTTTATATCAGAACACAAGAACACATCTTAATGAATTCCCAGCTAAGCAAATTTTTCTCAGACCTAAGTATAGAAGAAACTTTTTAAAAATAGAAATTCTTAAGAACCTTTAAATGAATATCCTAAAGGATCCTCCCAACACAGCTTGAGAAACACTTAACTTGAACAGAGAAAATCTAATTCTTTGAAAGGATCCTTCAACTAGGCCTCCCAGGTGGCTCAGGGGTAGAGACTCCTCCTGCAAATGCAGATTACTCAAATTCAACCCCTGGGCCAGGAAGCTGCCCTGGAGAAGGAAATGGCACCCCATTCCAGTATTCTTGCCTGGAAAATCCCATGGACAGAGAAGCCTGGCAGGCTACAATCCATGGGGTTGCAAGGAGTCAGATATGACTTTGCGACTAAATCACCACCACCATCTTTCAATTGCAAATCAGTTTTGCAAAGAAAGTGTATCTTTATAACTGGTAAGATATTTCTAAAGAGTAAGGTACTCCTAAAATTACATACAATAAGTTTATATTTTAGTTAAAGTTTAAAATATAAAACTTTTCATAAATTTCACAAGCATCCAAGTACTTTTAGACCCTGGTTCTAAAAAATAGCTTACTAGAAAACACCAGACCTCCAAATTACACTTACATTGTTTTCTGAGGGAGTCCGCTCCTAAGAAGGCAATTGACTATACTTTCCCTCTTGTCAGAACTGATGTTGGTACCACTCCAGCCGTTCTTTACACAGGAGACTCTGAAGTGTTTTGCCCACTTTGAGGTTATGAGGGATAGCTGCCAAACTCTAGATCCACTGTTTAATTTTCTAATTAGTTCCTAATAGGCGATGCTATTGTGTTTCTCCTTAAAATGCAGAGAAGTGTGCTGCAGCTGTAAAGGTCTATGTTCAGCATTCAAAACCTATCTGGCCTGAAAGGATGATAGACTCTTTAGTGCTTTCACAGAAGAGGGCAATTGGTTTTCTGTTTGTAGTCTATTGTGCTGTTGGTAAATCCTAGGTTTTTCTCTTATGCACATAAGTCAAAGGAGGGGGAATTTGCTTCTGGTTCAATCAGTATTTCTCCTGGAAGGTAGGAGAGAGCCCAGGAGAGCTGTTAATCCAGCCTGCTGGGGCAGTGTACGGCATGAGTGCGGAGGCAGCCTTCTAACGCTGTGGCATGAGTGGTGGGGCTCGATGATGTATAGACCTCACCTGCTCTGCAGCCAGAGCCTATAATAAAGTTTACAGTTTATAAAGCACCATCCTAAAATATTTATGTGGCTCTGTAGGTGAATTGGATCTGTTTTTCAACTCTGTATGCAATCATGCTGTACAAAAGCCACTGACCTTTATAAAGGAAAATATGGTGCTTCTCCTAAGCTGTTCAGTGAATTTAATGTTCTAAATTTAATGCTTTACTTGACTGGGGGTTTTGTGTTTTGGGGATAGTTGAGGGAAAGAAGGGGAATGGTGAAAAAAAAAGGTTGGCTCCCTTAATATGTAGAGAGTAATTCTCCTTTTGCACTTCCTTAAAATGTTGACTATCCTCTGAAGTAGCACTAATGGAAAATATTTTCATCATCACAGGAAGTTTTATCTCTACTGTCCAATATGGTAGCCACATGTGGTTACTGATTACCTGAAATGCAATCAGTGTAATTAAGGAACTGAATTTTTAATCTTAAATTTAAACTTAATTTAGATTTAAGCAGTTACACATGGCCAGCAGATTTTCAAGCATTAATTTTAATGTTTGTGGTTATTGGATTCTTTATAAACATTTTGAAAACAGCCTGTTTCTACCTAGAAAGCTGTTTAATGCAAATACACTTTCCAAGTGTTCACAGATCATCTGATTCATAACTGTGGGTCCGTAGATGTCTGTGCACCCTGAGGACTTACATTCTGCAGTGAGATACATGAGATTTGAATTATGATCACAACAAGCTGTGTGAATTGAGTTAGATAATATTCTTAAATGTGTTCTTTCATCTGCAAATGGAGCATATTAATAATACCTACTTCATAGACTTGTTGAGAGGGTTAAATGAAAACATTAATCATCACTCTTAGGTTAATGGTTGCATCTATGAAAGAAATAATAGAACCATTTCATGTCTTAATTAAAAGGGACTTTATGAAGTTTGGTCTGTACCACCCAGTTTCTGTCAGAAGAATGGAGCCACTTATAAGTACTATGGGAACATGGTATACGTAACAGGAATTAGATCTTACACAAATATGGGACCGGATGAAGAAAGGAAGGTCTATAAGGAGGAAGTGGAAATTCAGAAAAGAGTAAACCATTTCAGTCTTAATGCCAAGGACACGCCCTTGGTGCGCCAGTGCCAAACTGAATCTCAGACAGAGTTTTGAGTGCAGTAGCAAAGAACAGCTTTATTGCTTTTCAAGGCAAAGAGGGACACAGCAGTTCATGCCCTCAGACACTATGTGTCCCAGCCTGGGAGGATTTGGTGAGGCGTTCTATAGCAGTGTTCAAGAGCAGGCTTCCTGGTAAGGATCAGGGTGTGTGCTGTAATCTGGCCTCATATGATCCTGGGAGCGCCTCTGATTCTTGAGGTCATCAAACTATGACTTAAACTCTGGAATGAGGAATGGTTCCTCAAGTACTAAACCCCCATTTGTTGTGGGCTCCATGTCTGTAAAGACCCCCTTCATGGATCATAGCCTTGCTCTGATGAAAGGACTTGCATAACTCAATGAAGTTATGAGCCGTTCTGTGCAGGGCCACCCAAAATGGACAGGTCATAGTGGAGAGTTTTGACAAAACGTGGTCCACTGAAGGAGGAAATGGCAAACCACTCCAACATTCTTACCTGGAGAATCCCATGAACAGTATGGAAAGACAGAAAGATATGGCACTGGAAGAAGAGACTCCCAGGTCAGAAGGTCCTGTATGCTACTGGGGAGAGCAGAAGGCAGCTACAAATAGCTCCACTTCCCTGGTGGCTCAGAGGTTAAAGCATCTGCCTGCAATGCGGGAGACCTGGGTTCGATCCCTGGGTCGGGAAGATCCCCTGGAGAAGGAAATGGCAACCCACTCCAGTACTCCTGCCTGGAGAATCCCATGGAGGGAGGAGCCTGGTAAGCTACAGGCCATGGGGTCGCAAAGAGTCGGACATGAGTGAGCGACAAACTATTAAGCCAGCTGGCAGGTTAGCTCAGTTGGTTAAAGCATGGTGCGAATAACAAATAGTTCCAGAAAGAATGTAGTGTCTGGGCTAAAGCATAAATGATGCTCAGTTGTGGATATGTCCGGTGGCAAAACTAAGTCCAATTCTGTAAATAACATTATTTCATAGGAACCTAGAATGTTAGGTCCACGAATCAAGGTAAATTGCACATGATCAAGCAAGAGATGGCAAGACTGAATATCAACATCTTAGAAAAGTGAACTAAGATGGATTGGAATAGGTGCATTTACTACTGTGTACAAGAATCCTTTATAAGAAATGGAGCAGCCTTCATAGTTAACAAGAGTCCTAAATGCAGTATTTGGGTGGGACCTCAGAATGATCTCAATTTGCTTGTTCTATACAGTCAACAAAAACAAGACCTGGAGCTGACTGTGGCTCAGATCATGAACTCCTTATTGCAAAATTCAGTCTTAAATTGAAGAAAGTAGGGAAAACCACTAGGTCATTCAGGTATGACCTAAATCAAATCCCTTATGATTATACAGTGGAGGTGACAGATTCAAGGGGTTAGACCGGATAGAGTGCCTGAAGAACTATGGACCCATGTTTGTAACATTGTACAGGAGTCAGTGACCAAAACCATCTCAAAGAGAAAGAAATTCAATGAAGCAAAGTGGTTGTCCCAGGAGGTTTTACAAATAGCCAAGGAAAGAATACAAGTGCAAGACAAGGGAGAAATGGAAAAATATACCCAAATGAATGCAGGGTTCCAGAGAATAGCAAGGAGAAATAAGAAGGTCTTTTTTAAATGAACAATGCAACGAGGTAGAGGAAAAGAATAGAATGGGAAAGATAAGAGATATCTTCAAGGGAATTGGAGACATGAAGGGGACACTTCATGCAAGAATAGGCAGTATAAAGGACAGAAACAGTGAGGATCTAACAGAGGCAGGAGAGATTAAGAAGAGGTGGCAAGTATACACAGAAGAACTATACAAAAACTTTTTAATGGTGTGGTCACACACCTAGGGCCAGAAATCCTGGAATGTGAAATCAAGTGGGCATAAGGAAGTATTACTACAAATAAAGCTAGTGAATGTGATCGTATTCGAGCTGAGCTATTTCAAATCATAAAAGATGATGCTATGAAAGTGCTACACTCAATATACCAGCAAATTTGGAAAACTCAGCAATGGCCACAGGACTGGAAAAGGTCAGTTTTCATTCCTATCTCAAAGAAAATCAATGCCAAAGATTGTTCAAACTAAAGTACAATTTTACTCATTTCTCATGCTAGCAAGATAATGCTCAAAATCCTTCAAGCTAGCTTCAGTACTTGAACTAAAAACTCCCAGATGTACAAGCTAGGTTTCGAAGAGGCAAAGGAACCAGAGATCAAATTGCCAAAGTTCTTTGGATCATGAACAAAGCAAGTGAGCTCCAAAAAATCTGTTTCTGTTTCATAGACTATGGTAAAGCCTTTGACTGTGTGGATCACAACAAACTGTGGAAAATTCTTAAAGTGATGAGTATCAGCCCACCTTACATGCTTCCTAAGAAACCTGTATGCAGGTCAAGAAGAAACAGAACCAGATAAGGAACAATTGACTGGTTCCAAACTGGGAAAGGCATATGACAAGGCTGTATATTGTTCCTCTGCTTATTTAACTTATATGCAGAGTAGATCATTTGAAATGCAGGGCTGGGTGAATCACAAGCTGAAATCAAGATTGTCAGAAATTTCAACAGCCTTACATATGCAGATCCTACCCTCTAATGCAGAAGGCAAAGAGGAACTAAATAGCTTCTTAATGAGAGTCAAAGAGGAGAGTGAAAAAAGCTGGTTTGAAACTCAACATTCAAAAATCTAAGATCATGGCACTGGGTCCCATCGCTTCATGGCAAATAGAAGGGAAAAATTGGAAGCAGGGACAGATATTATTTTCTTGGGATCCAGAATCAGTGCAGACAGTGCCTGCACAATAAATAAGAAAATGCTTGCTCTTTGGAAGGGAGGCTATGCCAGACTTAGGCAGTGCGTTAAGAGGCGCGGAAGGGAGGCTATGCCAGACTTAGGCAGCGCATTAGGAAGCGCGGAAGGGAGGCTATGCCAGACTTAGGCAGTGTGTTAAGAAGCGCGGAAGGAAGGCTATGCCAGACTTAGGCAGTGCGTTAGGAAGCGCGGAAGGGAGGCTATGCCAGGCTTAGGCAGTGCATTAAGAAGCGGAAGGAAGGCTATGCCAGACTTAGGCAGTGCATTAGGAAGCGCGGAAGGGAGGCTATGCCAGGCTTAGGCAGTGCATTAAGAAGCGTGGAAGGAAGGCTATGCCAGACTTAGGCAGTGCATTAGGAAGCGGAAGCGTCATTCTGCTGACAAAGGCTCACATAGTCAAAGCTGGGATTTTCCAGTAGTAGTGTTCAGACAGGAGATTTGGACTATAAAGAAAGCTGAGTGGTGAAGGATTGATGCTGATGTATTGTGGTGCTGGAAAGTATGTTGAGAGTCCCATGGACTGCAAGGTTGTCAATCAGTCAATCCTAAAGGAATCCAACCCTGCATATTCATTGAAAGGACTGATGCTAAAGCTGAAGCTCCAATACTTTGGTCGCCTGATGTGAAGAGCCAACTCATTGGAAAAGACCTTGATGCTGGGGAAGATTGAAGGGCAGGAGGAGAAATGGGTGACAGGGGATGAGATGGTTAGATGGCATCAGCAACTCAATTGACATGAATTTGAACAGACTCTGGGGGATACAAAAGGACAGAGAAACCTGGAATTCTGCAGTTCATAGGGTCACAAAATGTTGTACAGGTCTTAGCAGCTGAACAGCAACAACAATATAGCCCAAAGATACTGCGATCTGCATCCCTTAGGGAGAACGAGGACCCTACCTCAGGGCTGCACTGTTGTGTTTTGGATGCTCTTCCCTTGTCTTTGCATCCTCTTCCTTCCTTGATCAGCAATGGTTTGAACTTGGCCTTTGTAGCTCAGGGAAGGTCATGAAGGATGCAGCCTATTTCCTCAAAAGCAAGAAATGTAGGACAGAGAATAAATTCCATATCTAGGAGCCCCACAATGTCTTGCTTGATTTCAGTCTGAAATGCTGAAACACATGGATGAGTCAGTTTGCAGGAAAATTCAAGAAGGAAAGTATGTGGACATCCAACTGGGCCATGAAGGAAGAGGTAGTTGGAGGGCTGTAGTAACTGCCTCTTCTGAGGAAGCTGGGGTCTCTTCAGGCTTGTGCCTGGTGGCGGGCAATGGGTCAGTGCTGGCTGACTGGACCAGCAATTATGGTGACAAGCTTTACTCAGATTGTGAGGAGAAGGAAGACAGCTGTTGTTCATGGGACACTTCTGGTCTGTGGTCCCAGGATCTGATTGCCAAGTTCCTTCAAAGAGCAATGGCCTCGTCTTCATTTCTACCTTCCAGTCTTAAATGAGTTTCTTTCTTGGCCAACTCGAGTCTGAAACCACACAGGAAAGGTATTCTGATGTGGACAAAAAAAAAAAAAAGAATGTTGCCTGCCATCAAGACATGAGCCACTGCAATTGCCACCTGCCCCTGGCACTGTGCCCTAAGGGGGATTCAGGATGGAGAAAATAGGATGCTGGTTCTAGATAATTAAGATGCTCATCAAAGGAGTAATTTCAATGTCTCAGACTTTCGCATTTTCCCATACATAGAAAAGTATTAAGATCTTTAACTTGAGATGTCTGGTTTTGGGGGTTAGGTTTAGTTTTTGGTGTTTGACTTGTTCTTTTTTTCAGCTGCTGCTGCTAAGTCGCTTCAGTTGTGTTCGACTCTGTGTGACCCCATAGACGGCAGCCCACTAGGCTCCTCTGTCCCTGGGATTCTCCAGGCAAGAACACTGGAGTGGGTTGCCATTTCCTTCTCCAATACATGAAAGTGAAAAGTAAAAGTGAAGTCGCCCAGTCTTGCCTGACTCTTAGCGACCCCATGGAATGCAGCCCACCAGGCTCCTCCATCCATGGGATTTTCCAGGCAAGAGTACTGGAACGGGGTGCCATTTTTTCCAGCAAAAACTCCTATAATGTTAGCCATGTTGATAAAACACATTCAAGCGCATAGCTCATCACCTTATTTTACAAATGATTTTGATTTTATTATTTGCAAGTTATAATGATTTTAAAATCATTTATACATGATTTTATAATAGACACCACCACCGGCACCAAAAGTCGCTCAGTCGTGTCCGACTCTTTGCGACCCGTGGACTGTAGCCCACCAGGCCCCATTCTCCAGGCAAGAATACTGGAGTGGGTTGCCATTTCCTTCTCCAGGGAATCTTCCCGACCTAGGGATTGAACCCACGTCTCCTGCATTGCAGGCAGATGCTTTAACCTCTGAGCCACCAGGGAAGCCCCTTATAATAGACATATGCTCCTTAATTTGCAAATGAGTTTCAGAATATTCTGTCCGTGACTGGCACAAGAATGTCTAGTGGGGGTTGTGATTAGGACACTGGTTTCTTGATCCTCAGTACTTGGAGGACTCTGTCAGCACACAGCTGGAAAGCATGCCTTGGAGCCATTCAAATGCTCTTTCTCTTATGCTGATAAGAAAGGATAAAGGCCTGACTAACATCCAAAGACAGTTCACATTTCCATTCAAAGACAGTGACTCCAGTGGAACCAGCCAGTTGATCACTGGCAAACACAGAAACACCTCAAGGCTAAATTACTCCTAGAGCTTTCTATCTCCCTGTGGATTATTAGCCTTTGGCTGAATTCAGGTATATCTTTATAAAATAAAAGATTAGTATCACCTTCTCAGCATAAAAGACTGAGGCAAATTATTGTGCTCACATTTACCCATTGTGTCCGCGCCCTCTCCCACCCGCCCCCCAAAGAAGATAAATCAATCCGCATTTTCTTTGTGACAAACTTGGCAGAAATAATGGTGTATAAGCAAAAGAAATGCGAGGGAATTATTTATGTAATGGAGATTTTTTTCATAAATTGTCACATTATAAATAGCTGCCAACCTGTTGGATTTTCCTAAGGCTGTGCTCTTTGCTTTTATCAACTTTATATATGATTTATGCAGGCAGATGCATCAGATTGAGAAACGATGAAGAAAATGTGACTTGCCTGAAAACTGAATCCAGAGATAAGCTTGTGAGTTTTTAAAGCATTGAATCAGAATATAAAATTTCACTGTAATGATGATATAAAATTTATGTATTTTTCACCCAAAAATTGCCATGTAAAATACTGTATATTTAATCACCAAAACTTTGTGATGTTGATATTACATTGTTCATTTTGCATAGAAAATACTTAAGCCTCAAGGATATGCAGCAACTATTTTACATTGCTGTCCAAGCTAGTGGTGAAGATGGATGTGTCTACCAAGAAATGCAGAAAGCTACAAATAAGAAGAGTTTATCAGGGATCTTAAGAACTGCAATTCAGGAGGCACTGCTTCAACTAACAATTCAAATCTGTTCCAAGGGAAATAGAAAATGGCAGGGGTTATAAGACAAGACACAATGCTATTCCAGAGAAACTGTGCAGGTTATTTTTACATAACTATGATTGGTACCAGTGAAACAGGAGGGAAGGGGGCAGGGCACAACTTTGAAAGAAAGACATAGCCTGAAGGCACAACACAACTGATTAGAATCGAATGAGTCCAAGATGGCAGAGAAGTCAACTTGACTAGACCTTGATCTTCAGTATAAGCTCCTTGTAATACATCAGCACATCAGCAAGCTAAATGACACAGCCATGACAGTCCCCAAGTTGCAAAAGACCAAAAAGTGGGAGGCAGCTCAGTACCTGGAAATCTCTGCCCCTTCCCAAAATTGTTGGAATGATCCTCCTACTCATTAGCCAGTGAAATTACTCAGCCCGTAAAAGATAACCACATTATATTTCCAGGCCACACCTGCCCTCGGTGATGGCCCACACTCTGTGGAGTGTGTTTCTCGCTGAATAAAATCTACTTCTTACCTACCACTTAGTCTCTCAGTGAATTCTTTCTGCAACGAGACACAAAAAACATGAACCTCAGTCAGTCAATTCAGTTGATCAGTCGTGTCCAACTCTTTGAGACCCCAAGGGTGGCAGCACACCAGGCTTCTCTGTCCATCACCAACTCCCAGGGCTTATTCAAACTCATGTCCATCCAGTTGGTGATCCATCCAACCATCTCATCCTCTGTCATCCCCTTCTCCTCCCACCTTCAATCTTTCCCAGCATGAGGGTCTTTTCAAATGAGCAGTTCTTCACATCAGGTGGCCAAAGTATTGGAGTTTCAGTTTCAGCATGTCCTTCAAATGAATATTCAGGACTGATCTCCTTTAGGATGGATTGGTTGGATCTCCTTTCAGTCCAAGGGACTCTAAAGAGTCTTCTCCAACACCACAGTTCAAAAGCATCAATTCTTCAGTGCTCAGCTTTTTTATAGGCCAATTCTCACATCCATACATGACTACTGGAAAAACCATAGTTTTGACTATATGGACCTTTGTCACCAAAGTGATGTCTCTGCTTTTTAATATGCTCTCTAGGTTGGTCATAGCTTTTCTTCCAAGGAGCAAGTGTCTTAATTTCATGGCTGCAGTCACCATCTGCAGTGAATTTGGAGTCTCAAAATATAAAGTCTCTCATTGTTTCCATTGTTTCCCCATCTATTTGCCATGAAGTGATGGGAGCAGATGCCATGATCTTAGTTTTCTGACTGTTGAGCTTTCAGCCAGCATTTTCATGCTCCTCTTTCACTTTCATCAAGAGGCTCTTTAGTTCATCATTGCTTTCTGCCATATGGGTGGTGTCATTTGTATATCTCAGGTTACTGATGTTTCTCCTGGTAATCTTGATTCCAGCTTGTGCTTCATCCAGCCCAGCATTTCACATGATGTACTCTACATATAAGTTAAATAAACAGGGTGAAAATATACAGCCTTGATGTACTTCTTTTCCTATTTGGAACCAGTTTGTTTCTCCATGTCCAGTTCTAAGTGTTGCTTCTTAACCTGCATACAGATCTCTCAGGAGACAGGTCAGGTGGTCTGGTATTCCCATCTCTAGAAGTATTTTCCAGCTTGTTGTGATCCACACAGTCAAAGGTGTTGGCATAGTCAATAAAGCAGAGTAGATGTTTTTCTGGAACTCTCTTGAGTTTTAGATGATCCAGCGGATGTTGGGAATTTGATATCTGGTTCCTCTGCCTTTTCTAAATCCAGCTTAAATATCTGGAAGTTCAGGGTTCATGTACTATTGTAACCTTGCTTGGAGAATTTTGAGAATTACTTTGCTAGTGTGTGAGATGAGTGCAATTGTGTAGTACTTTGACCATTCTTTAGTATTGCCTTTCTTTGGGACTGGAATGAAAACTGACCTTTTCTAGTCCTGTGACCACTGCTGAATTTTTTAAATTTGCTGGCATATTGAGTGTAGCACGTTCACAGCATCATCTTTTAGGATTTGAAATAGCTCAGCTAGAATTCCATCACCTCCACTAGCTTTGTAGTGATGCTTTCTAAGGCCCACTTGACTTCACATTCCAGGATGTCTGGCTCTAGGTGAGTGATCACACCATCATGATTATCTGGATTAGGAAGATCTTTTTCATATAGTTCTTCTGTGTATTCTTGCCATCTCTTCTTAATATCTTCTGCCTCTCTTAGGTCCATACCATTTTTGTCCTTTCTTGAGCCCATCTTTGCATGAAATGTTCCTTTGGCATCTCTAATTTTCTTGAAGAGGTCTCTAGGCTTTCCCATTCTATTGTTTTCCTCTATTTCTTTGCATTGATCACTGAGGAAGGCTTTCTTATCTCTCCTTGCTATTCTTTGGAACTCTGCCTTCAAATGGGTGTATTTTTCCTTTTCTCCTTTGCTTTTCACTTCTCTTCTTTTCACAACTATTTGTAAGGCCTCCTCAGACAGCCATTTTGCTTTTTGCATTTCTTTTTCTTTTGGATGGTCTTGATCCTTGTCTCCTGTACAATGTCACGAACCTCTATCCATAGTTCATCAGGCACTTTGCTATCAGATCTAGTTCCTCAAATTTATTTCTCACTTCCTCTGTATAAACATTAGGGACTTGATTTAGGTCATATCTAAATGGTCTAGTGGTTTTCCCTACTTTCTTCAATTTCAATTTGAATTTTGTAATTAGTAATTCATGATCTGAGCCACAGTCAGCTCCTGGTCTTTTTTTGCTGACTGTATAGAGCTTCTCTGTCTTTGGCTGCAAAGAATATAATCAATCTGTTTTTGGTATTGACCATTTGGTGATAAAGTCTTCTCTTCTGTTGTTGGAAGAGAGTGTCTGCTATGACCAGTATGTTCTCTTGGCAAAACTCTAGCCTTTGCCCTGCTTCATTTCATACTCCAAGGGCAAACTTGCCTGTTACTCCAGGTATCTCTTGACTTCCCTACTTTTACATTCCAGTCCCCTACAATGAAAAAGGGCAACTTAGGCGGGTGTTAGTTCTGGAAGGTCTTGTAGGACTTCATAGAACTGTTAAACTTCAGCTTCTTCAGTGTTACTGGTCAGGGCATAGACTTGTATTACCATGATATTGAATGATTTGCCTTGGAAATGAACAGACCGTTTTCTGTCGTTTTAGAGACTGCATCCAAGTACTGCATTTCAGACTCTTTTGTTGACCATGATGGCTACTTCATTTCTTCTAAGGGATTCTTGCCCACAGTAGTAGATATAATGATCATCTGAATTAAATTCACCCATTCCAGTCCATTTTAGTTCACTGGTTCCTAAAATGTGGATATTCACTCTTGCCATCTTCTGTTTGACCACTTCCAATTTACCTTGATTCATGGACCTGACATTCCAGGTTCCTATGTAATAGTGTTCTATACATCAGATTTTACTTCCATCACCAGTCACATCCACAGCTGGGTGTTGTTTTGCTTTGGATCCATCCGTTCATTCTTTCTGCAGTTCTCTACTGTTCTCCTGAGCCTCAGTAAGTGCAGACATCGGGTGAGTGATTCTAATTAAAAGACCATGCTTTCAAGTCCCAAGCATGGTTTTGGCTGGTTTCTAGTCCTAGCCTCTTGGGTTCAAGTTCCAAAGCGGGTTTTGGCTGGGTTCATGTCCTGGTGCATGGGTTCAAACCCCAATCTGAGGTAAACAGTTTCACCAGCAAGCATTTAGTCACTTGCCAGCAGTAGATTGATTGCTTAGCTGTGATCTCTAAGGAGTAAAGAAAACATTCCAGGTAGCTTTGGATGGCTTTTGGATGTCAAAAGTTTACATTGCTCTTGGAGATGAACATGTATAAGTTTATAGTTCAAATTTCCTCCCTTTGATGACTCCTTCTTTGGAAAGCATTGATGATAAATCATCTTATGTGCTAGTACTCATTTGTTAATATCATTAAACAAAAGTCCCTCAGAACCAGGAAGTTTCATTGTTTGTATGTCAAGTCCCACAGAAGAGGAAAAGGGACTAAGAGTCATGATTTTCAGATAATAATCACGTTCAAGCAACAAGGAGATTTTCAGGAAGAAAGACTAGGCATCGTCCACACCTGAAATAATGACATACTTATTTATCTGTGGCATAAATTGTGGGACATGTCTAGTTGAATAATTCAAGACTTTGCACACTCATAATTTTAATACCCTGAGTAGCTGAGCAACAGCAAGAAATACAGAGCATCATTAATTTAAGAAGGACAAAGAGAGAACATATGAGGTATCTGAATGACACCCAAGATCCTTTAACATCTGATGAAATGTACTTTTATTGACTATTTCATCCCAACCAAGAATCAGAACCATCCATATCCACACAGCTTACTGTCTGTATTAACATGACTTTAAGTTACAAATAACTGTATTTCATTACAGCCAGTTCCTGAAAGGTCCATCAGCTCTTCAGTTGAAAGGATCAAATGATAGTGTGTACTCGAAGACTTTCTTAACCTCTTGCTTCAAAATATTTGCCTTGATGCTGTGTACAAATCCAAAATTATATGTCATTACAACTCTCATATTTAAAGACCTTAAACTTGATTTTAAAATCTCAATAAATAATCAAAATTTCCTCTTCACTCTGTCCATCACTACTACTGAGGAAGAGTACCTGTTCCTGAGGTAAGCAATAAACTCGACTTTGTTTTATTGGCTAGTCATTTTTCTGTTTGGGGAACTCTGCCTCTGGCTCAACTCAGCCAATATTAGAAAATTCACAGCTCACTGAATGTTCCATTCTCAATCACACCCTGTTTTCCCCCACATATCTGTTTCTACCCACCTGCCTGAAATGCCTGATTCCACACCCTCTTTCTTTATCCGACAAGCTTCAAGTTAAAATTTAAGATCAATTTGATTGTTATGTGAAGTCTCCTTCAACAATTACAGTTGGAGATAATTATTTCTCACTTGGTTGCTACCAAAGAAATTTGCCCATAACTCAGTTGTTATAACTCCATTCTATATTATAAATATATGCATGTTTTTCATGCATCTATTTGGTATATGCATGGTAGTATACATATATTTGGTATATACATTGATAGTATGTATGCTCCCTGAAAGCAAATAACATTAACATTTCTTTTACCTCAGTCTCCTAAACAACAGATTTATTGACTGACATGTTATAGCTATGCATTTGTTATTTTTTGAGGAAATGAATATATAGTCAGCATGTGTCTTTTTAATATTAAGTACTCAAAAATTAAGTTATATTTTTAAGATATTGAACAACTGGAGTCAATGATTTGGCAAGGTAGTAATGAAAGAAAATGTGGAACATGGCTCCCTACTGTTTTTTTTTCCTATAAATACACCTATGAGACAGTTTAATTTATAATTAAGCACAGTTCAAAATTAATAAGAAGAGATAAGGATAAAATAGAGCAACCTTAACATATGCTATAATAACAGCTATGTGGATGTGGCCTCTTTTTCTCAGAATATCTTACTGTACTGTTTTCCTCACCGTCGTCTTCTTCTGATGTACCGACTTGGTGAGATGAAGTGAAAGGAATGATGGAGGCATTTTGATCACTATATTAGGCTATTACTGACCTTCTGATGATTTGCCAGAAGGGGGTTCACTTGCTTTGGGTGACCCTGGATGACTGAACTGTGACAAAGTTGATGGCTGGATGTCAGCAGTGGGTGATGTCAGTGGTTGGAGAACTCAGGTGAGACAGAGCAGAATGGCAAGAGGTTTCATCACACTACTCAGAACAGCATGCAGTTTAAAATGAATTATTTCTGGAACTTTCCATTTAGTATTTCTGGACCTTGGATGAACTCGGGTAATAGAAACCAGAGAAAGTGAAACCATGGATAAAAAGACGAGTCTGTGGTCTAAGCCTCAGGGTCTTTGGGAAAGTATCTTTCCCTTTCAATCTTTAGAACGACACTCTGCTTATTCTCCAATACATTGCTAGCTCACTGCCATTTTTTAAAGTCAGGTATTTCATAGCTGATTTTCAGATCCAGAGAGTAGATATTGTGCAAAATGGGAATGGATTTTACAGAAAGCTCAGGTTGAACATTATTCACTAAAGAAGGTATATTCATCTACCTTCCCTATTCATTATACATTTTAGCTCTTATTTCTCCTCTATTCAGTAAGGAAAATTTGTATATAGAATCTTCTTGGGTCAGAAAGAAAGAGATAGCCAAAGGACCTATATTTTAGAATTGCATATACTATATTCTAAATACAATTCTGAATAATTTACTGTTGCTAACCTCAGATATGCAGATGACACCACCCTTATGGCAGAAAGTGAAGAGGAGCTAAAAAGCCTCTTGATGAAAGTGAAAGAGGAGAGTGAAAAAGTTGACTTAAAGCTCAACATTCAGAAAACGAAGATCATGGCATCCGGTCCCATCATTTCATGGGAAATAGATGGGGAAATAGTGGAAACAGTGTCAGACTTTAGTTTTTTGGGCTCCAAAATCACTGCAGATGGTGACTGCAGCCATGAAATTAAAAGACGCTTACTCCTTCGAAGAAAAGTTATGACCAACCTAGATAGCATATTGAAAAGCACACACATTACTTTGCCAACAAAGGTCCGTCTAGTCAAGGCTATGATTTTTCCAGTGGTCATATATGGATGTGAGAGTTGGACTGTGAAGAAAGCTGAGTGCTGAAGAATTGATGCTTTTGAACTGTGGTGTTGGAGAAGACTCTTGAGAATCCCTTGGACTGCAAGGAGATCCAACCAGTCCATCCTAAAGGAGATCAGCCCTGGGATTTCTTTGGAGGGAATGATGGTAAAGCTGAAGCTCCAGTACTTTGGCCACCTCATGTGAAGAGTTGACTCACTGGAAAAGACTCTGATGCTGGGAGAGATTGGGGGCAGGAGGAGACGGGGACGACAGAGGATGAGATGGCTGGATGGCATCACTGACTCAATGGACTTGAGTTTGAGTGAACTCTGGGAGTTGGTGATAGACAGGGAGGCCTGGTGTGCTGCAGTTCATGGGGTTGCAAAGAGTCAGACATGACTGAGTGACTGAATTGAACTAAACTGACCCTAAGATTTAAAATAGAGATAGAATTAACACCCAATTCAAAGCATTATGTAGAAAGTGTAATGTGATAATGTAAACAAAAGCGTTCTATGAATGATTAAGTGAAAGTGAAAGTCACTCAGTCGTGTCCAACTCTCCAGGCAAGAATACTGGAGTGGATAGCCTTTCCCTTCTCCAGGAGATCTTCCCAACCCAGGGATTGAACTCAGGTCTCCTGCATTTCAGATGGATACCAGCTGAGCCACAAGGGACGCCTGAGTTCTAAGCAAGTTCAAACAGTTGGTAGTCAGGGCGGGAGGGGATGTGGAGACAGGGAGCGGTAATCAAGGAACAGCAGTGTAGTCCTGGGGCAGGGCCCTGGTTCCCCCTCAAGGGATATGCACACAGTATCTTTGAGGCATAGTGAAGATATCAAAACCCCACCAAGTGGGAGAAGTGAACTGTTTGCTGCCCACAAGCATGTAGACCCCAGAGTCCTTAGAACCAGGAGATTGATGATTCTGAGTCCTACTTACCTCACCATCGAACCATCAGGAGAATGTCCACGAGCTGATCACACCCTGCTCCCTGAACACTGTAAGGCATCCCACTGCCCTCTCCAGGGTCCGACACAAAGTTTTGAGGGCACTAGCCCTCTGTGTCCCCCTTTGCCTGGCAAAATAATAGAGCTTTCCTACTTTATCAAAATTCTGTCCCAGGAATTAATTCAGTCTCGGGGTCTAGAGGTCCAATTTGGCTTCAGTTGTGTATGAGGGGAACAGTGAAATGATATGATGGCTAAACAGTAGAGGTGTTGTATCTCTGAGAGTGTGGCATTTGGGGCGAGGATAGCAAGAGTGCTGATCCGGGTGGGCCTCTTGAACTCCTGGGGCCTTCGGTGGTTCTCTCAGCCGTGTACTTTCCTCTTCACAGAACATTCCTTGTGTTGTGTCTGTGCATCTTTCAGGAGCCAGCTGGAAATACCAGGTGGGTTTCAAGAATGTGGAAACTCCAAGAAGTTTTGACCCAATGCTGCTATCTCCCATGCACTGGACAACTCCTGAAGGGTTCATGTCTTTCCTGTCCTTCATGTTCCTGGGGTTTCTTCCTGAGCAAAGCGTGAGGGTTAGTGAGAGCCCTGGGTCTCCCTGGCTCTGAGCCATGACACCGGCATATCCTAGTCTCACGACGCTAGCAGAAGTGATCACATCTGAGATATGGGAACTCAGGAATAAACTTGTTTTCCTGGTTTGTTGGAAAGAGCACAATAATGGTGCATGAGAACTTTTAACCCAGAGACTGATGTGTATCTTTCAAACAATGAACACTTCCCACTGCGGTGCCAATATATTCTCGGCATCCTTGATATAGACTGATGTTTCTTTATAGGAGCTACAAATGCAAACAGACATAATGCACTCTGTCATGCACACAGAGACACATCTGCTGCTAGACAGGCTGCAGGGAAGAGCATACTCGCTCTGGTTTTTTTCTCTATACACACACTCACAATACTTCTGACACTAGGCCTGCACACTAATCCGGAAATTGTATCCTTCAGGGACTTTTATGGAGGCGTGACTGACCATGAAGTCAATTTCCAGGCCCTCTCTTCTCTCTGGGGAACGGGGCCTAGGGCTGAACATCAAAGCTTCTCATCATGGCCTGGCTTCTCTGGCGACCAGATCCCATCCTGGAGCCCAACTAGTGCCGCCTCATTGGAGCCACAGACACTCCTGGCACCCAGGGACTGACTTCAAGGGGTGTAGATGCTCTGTCAGAAACCAGGGCCAAAGACCAAATATTAGAGCAAACAGAGCTCCCGGTGCTCACAGCACTTAGGAGTTCCTCAGCTCTAGCTTTGCTACAGGAACTGGGGTCAGATTTCACACCACACACACACACACACACACACACACATGCATCTATTGTAAAGAAAAGAAAAAGGATATATATTCTTTTATTTCACACCGGCAAACAAAGTCAACAGGAGCCTCAGCTTTAGGACAAGGATACACACTCACAGTAGGTCTAGCAGCAATTAGATGAACAGATCTGGAGTCAGTTTGATCTAGAGGCACACACACTTGCTATTTAGCTTTCAAGGAAAAAAGTGTACTAGCATTATCTTTTGAGATCCTTGGTTTTCAACCTATTCAGCCTGTCTTGGACTCAATAGCTCACCAAAATATCTATCAGACATTACTCTATCTGCCCTAATCATTTCAGTTTATTTTTGAGGGCATTGTTCTTTTGAGTTGATTAACCCTCCACTCCCATCCCACCCCTACCCTTGGTCTTTTTCCTATTAATGTGGCTCAATCTAAGGCCCAGAAACAATCTTCTTTTCTGGGAAATGCCTCTTATATTTCTAGTGACCATTAATTCTTAAACAGTTAGATCTCTTAAGATATAGTAAACAGATGGCAACATCTGGACTACAGCAAAAATAGATGTCACACATCTAGGTATACCCAAAGCCAAGTTATCACTGATGGCTTTTTTTTTTTAGCTTGCAAAGAAAGTACTAGACTCAAAAATGATATTTGCAGGTGATTTTGACAACTTCATCATGAAGAAATGATTTATAACTTGGCTGATAAAAGAGTTTTTCTCTCTCGTAGTTATAAACATGTTTCAAGATCAGCATTTACTCTAATGTATAATGTATGTATATAATGTGTCTTAGTAAATATTAGTTATTAAAAAATATTTGCAATTTGAATAAGTGTGTCCAATTCAGCAAGCCAGACCACTTATTTACTCAGTAGTTGCTCTGATGCCAAAGAATATACTAGTTTACTCAGGGTTTTTTTTTTTTTTTTAACACTTTTATCAAAGCGTGCTCTGTTCAAAGGGCCCTATAGGCTGATGACTAAAGGAAAATAAATACACATAAGACAATCAGTGAAAAAATAAAATCCAGTAAAGTTCATTTGTGTGGTTCAGTTCAGTTCAGTCACTCAGTTGTGTCCGACTCTTCGCGACCCCATGAACTGCAGCACGCCAGGCCTCCCTGTCTATCACTAGCTCCCAGAGTTCACTCAGACTCATGTTCGTGGAGTCTGTGATGCCATCCAGCCATCTCGTCCTCTGTCGTCCCCTTCTCCTCCTGCCCCCAATCCCTCCCAGCATCAGAGTTTTTCCAGTGAGTCAACTCTTCCCATGAGGTGGCCAAAGTACTAGAGTTTCAGCTTTGGCATCATTCCTTCCAAAAAAATCCCAGGGCTGATCTCCTTTAGAATGGACTGGTTGGATCTCTTTGCAGTCCAAGGGACTCTCAAGAGTCTTCTCCAACACCACAGTTCAAAAGCATCCATTCTTCTGTGCTCAGCCTTCTTCACAGTCCAACTCTTGCATCCATACATGACCACAGGAAAAACCATAGCCTTGACTAGACGGACCTTAGTCGGCAAACCAGCAATATATACAAGAGAGTTGCTAAGCGAAAAAGAAACCCATGAATATAAGAAAAAGATGTGGTACTCCAGACCTGGCACAAATGTGGATGTATTTATTTAAATGAAAAAGTAGGCCTTTCAGAGCTGCTTACCTGGGTATCTGACCGCGGTGCTTGAGTTAGTTTTCTGTGGCTCCTGTAACAAACGACAGCAAATTGGTTGGCTTTCGACAACAGAAATCTTTGTTTTCATGGTTCTGGATGCCAGAATCACGGTGCTGGCAGGGCCAAGCTCCCTCCGAAGGCTCTAAGAGGCAGTCCAGTCCTTTCCCCCCAGGACTCCAGCCGCAGGCGGTCTCCTGGCTGCATCATTATTTCCGTTTGCATCATTTCCGTTTCCGCCTTTGCGGTCACTTCCGCTTTCCTTCCTGTTTCTCTGTCCACCTTGCTCTTAGAAGGATGCACGTAATGGCATTAAGTGCCCAGTGGAATGCGCTTGGCTGTTTCCTCAAGTTTCTTTCTTCCTTCCTCCCTTCCTCCCTCCCTCCCCTTCTCTTTCTCGCTCTTTATTTTATAGCCACTATGGACAACTTAAAAAAATTTTTTTAAGCCGAGCTACCACATGATCCCACAACCCACTACTGGGCATCCCTTACAGCTTGCACCCAGTGGAGAGTATTTCTCCCACCCAAGAATTTTACATGAATCAATGACTCAGTCTGTTCAATGAAACATCAATTCTCGTGGTTTTTCATTAAAATGCCATGAAAAATTCTCTGATCTGTTTGAAAATTGAGCAAAACAAAAACTTTTTTAGTTGCATGATTTCTCAGATATTTAGCTGCAAAAATGCACTAAGTCTTTAATGATAATGCCAGGTTTAAACCAGAGCAAAGAACAGTTTTATTTAAGAAGATACATGAGTTTGGGAATAGCAGAGGAATTTCACTGGGGACAAGCAAGCATGGTGAACCATAGGCAAATTATGAGAACAAGTGATAACGGTTGTTCTTCTACAGAAGTAAGGAGGAAGTTGGAAAGAGATGTTCTGAACAAAAGCTCTGGAGAACGTGAGTTTGAAGTGGTGGTGGCTTCTCACTGGCTGCACACGAGAGGGCAGCTTGCTGCTGTCAGTGGAGAGGACAGTCCTTCCTGCTGGACGTCTTCAAGCTGCCCTGAGCGTGTGTGCACGCTCCTCACCTCCAGTGCTGGGCTGTTTTCTTAAAATAATTTCTTAAACATTTTTACAAGGAGCTTTACAGACTTAAAGGGGGGGTGAGGGGGTGGGAGAAATTATTTTCTCCCAGTACATCTGGAGAGCTAACGTTCCAAAGATAATACTGGAAACATGGAGCTGTAGTGGCACACCATCTAATTTCTAAATAACAAAATGTGCTACAATAGCTGCCATTACTATTAAACGATTTTCTGGAGGTTCTAGTCAAAGGCAAAAGGAAGAGAGAAGAAAAAGAATGTATAACAAGAAATAAACCAGTCCATCCTAAAAGAAATCAGTTCTGAATATTCATTGGAAGGACTGATGTTGAAGCTGAAACTCCAATACCTTGACCACCTGATGCGAAGAACTGACTCATGGAAAAGACCCTGATGCTGGGAAAGATTGAAGGCAGGAAGAGAAGGGGACAACAGAGGATGAGATGGTTGGATGGCATCACTGACTCGACGGATATGAGTTTGAGTAAACTCCAAGAATTGGTGATGGACAGGGAGGCCTGTCGTGTTGCAGTCCATGGGTTGCAGAGTTGGACACAGCTGAGAGACTGAATTGACTAACTGAAGCCTATTGGAAAGAATGAAACAATAGGATTGATGTCATCATATTCATTTTTTGAAAAGTATCTAGAGGATTCACTGCAATAGATTAATCACAATAATTTAATGACAAGATTCAACAAGGCAACTAAACGAAGAAGCAAGAGAGTTCCTAAATGTTTGTAAGGCCAGTTTGAACGTATAATATAGTGAAGTCTTTTTTAATAAAACAATAAGAATAGGTAAAGTGTGCATAAATAAGCAATTCTAATGAGAAATGGCAAAGCTATAACACTTTTCAAGGACTATTCAAATTTAAATTTATAAAGGTTTTCTTGGATGGAAAGATTGAGTTTTGAAAAAGCATTATTTACGTTTAAAAATACATCACGTATTGATTGAAACCTCATAAAAATATCAATGGAAAGCTATTTGAAATTGGACAAAATAATTTTAAGCTATTCAGAAACTTTTGGAAAACTATTTTGAAAAAGGAAATAAGACACTTTCATGATCAGATATATATAAAATATTATACATCTATTATAAAAGTCCAACAATTCAATGAGTGATTTATTGGTACAACATGAAATATACAGATCTGTGAGCTAGCACAAGCAGTTCTGAACTGGATCAGAGAATGTGTAATATGTAATATATGATATTATATATGCTATGTGACACATCAACACAGTGAAGGGATAGAGATATTCCAATAAAGGCTAGAATATTCCTTTTCCTGTAAAATTTGACCAGCAGATAGATGTTTTGTGTATCTGTGTAGGTATATTTACATACTTATGTGTGTATGTCTTAACATCTACATTATCAAAGCGAGTCCCCCATCCAAGACCTAAGCAGGCCCAACTCTGCTTAGCTTGCCAGGTCAGATGAGATTGGTGCCTTCAGGGTGGTTGTTATGCTTAGTGAAATAAGTCAGATAGAGAAAGATTAATACTCCATGTTATCACTTATATGTGGAACATAAAAAATAAAAGCAAATATATATGGCAAAACAGAAATAAGCTCACAGATACTGAGAAGAAACTGGTGGTTATCGGTGGGGAGAGGAAAGCAGGGAGGGGTAAGAGGCTGGCATGGGACTAAGCAATTCACGCTGCTAGTTAGTCGCTGAGCTGTGTCTGACTCTTTTGTGGTCCCGTGGATTGTAGCCACCAGGCTCCTCTGTCCATGGGGTTTCCCAGGCAAGAATATTGGAGTGGGTTGCCATTTCCTCCTTCAGGGGACCTTCCCAACCCAGGAATCAAGCCCGGGTCTCCTGGGCTGCAGGCAGACGCTTTACCCTCTGAGCAAACAGGGAAGCCCTGGACCATAGTACAGAGTGGAGAATACAGGCCGCACTTCACAGGCAACGGAAGGCAGCCAGTACTTTACGACTTCATGGCTGAGCGGCCGAACAATAGCAATTTTATAATGACTTTAAATGGAGTGCTGTTGTCCAGTCACTAAGCCATGTCTGACTCTTTGTGACCCCATGAACTGCAGCACACCAGGCTTCCCTCTCCTTTACTTTTTCCTGGAGTTTGCTCACATTCATGTCCACTGAATTGGTGATGCCATCTGACCATCTCATCTTCTGTTGCCCCTTTATCCCTTGCCTTCAATCTTATTCAGCATCAGAGTATTTTCCAGTGAGTTTGCTCTTTGTATCAGTTGGAGCTTCAACTTCAGCATCAGTCCTTCCAGTGAATATTCAGGGTTGATTTCCTCTAGGATGGACTGGTTGGATCTCCTTGCAGTCTAAGGGACTCTAAAGAGTCTTCTCCAGCACCACAATGTGAAAGCATCGACTCTTCAGCATTCAGACTTCTTTATGCTCTAACTCATATCTGAACATGGTTGCTGGAAAACCATAGCGTTGAACCACAATGCTGTATTCCTGAAACTAATAAAATATTGAATCAATCATATTTCAATAAAGAAAATGTGGTCTAATGCTTAAGACTGTCAGTGTCTTATTGAGAAAGCAGTAAAATAAAGTATTTATTTAATTTATTAAAGCATATATAATCAGTTTATAGACTAAAAATTATTTTATAAACTCTCCCTTGCCAACTTTTGAAAGCACAACATAAACAACTTAAATGTTGATCAACTAAAATATATCAAAATAAATTCAGAAATTACAGAATCAATTATAAAAGTAATTTCAAAAATCCAGAATAATTGGAGGTAAGCTTTTAAATGATTACATCATAGCTAAAAATTTTTAGCAAAGTATAGTTTCAAGAATTGGAGGCAAGCTTTTAAGTTCCAGAATTTCTATATGTCTGCAGAATAATTAAAAGATATATAGACAAATGTCATGAAGATTAACAAGAAAAGGTGTTAGAATATTTCTTCCCAAAAACATATTACTTTAAATCAGTATCTTAAGAACAATGCTATGCAAAGGTTTAGAAAGTCAATCCATGAAAGGAAGAATTTAAATCCAAATTCACAAATGAGCAAAAAGTCATTCCCCTTTGTAAACAGAGAAGTGAAAATAACATGATGCATATAATAAGACCCCATTTTTTGCCTCTCAACTTGACACAGGGTAGCAACAGGAAAGCTGGCCTGGCCAAGAAAACGATGGTCACTGATGAGTGTGAAGTGCTGCAGGGAACCTGGAGGCAGTCTAGGTGCAGGTGTCTGGAGTCTTCCAAAGGGTCTGTGCACACTGGTGTAGAAATTTCATTTCTAGGCATCTTTGGTAAGAAGATAACACACATACGTGCCTATCTATCTATCTGTTGCTGTTTAGTGTCTCAGTCTTGTCCAGTTCTTCGCCATACCATGGACTGGAGCCTGCCAGGCTCCTCTGCCCGTGGGATTTCCCAGCAAGAACACTGGAGTGGGTTGCCATTTCCTTCTACAGGGGTTCTTCCCAACCCAGAGATCGAACCTGTGTCTCCTGCATTGGTATGCAGATTCTTTACTGCTGAGCAACCTGGGAAGCATAGATCACTTAGAAATAAAGCATATATCTTATGAGAAGGATTATTCAAGTGAAGTCTTTCCTCCTCTGTGTGTGTGTGTGTTTTGCAATAGCACAATTTTGAGGACATTTTACATGTTCAGAAAAAAGAATCATTAAAAAATATATGATGCATCTGTGTGATGGATCATCATATAGCCATTAAAATTTTGTTGTCAAAGAGTATTTTTGACATAGTGCCATATAATATAGTATTGTAGGAAAAAGCACAAAAACTTAGCTATGCATAGAAGTAGAAAAAGAATAAAAAATAAGACAACTAAATTTTAAAATATTTTAATGTTTTATACTTTTCTCATATTCAAATTTTCTAGATGGAACACATAATAAACTTATAATCAGAAAAACAAGTATTATTTTTAGAATAAGTACAAATATTACTGCAATTATATAAAGGAATTTGAAAACTCAAATTCTGAAACAGTTCTCTGAATGCTACACTGTATTTTCTATCACTGGCTTCACTGTCAACAATGGAATAACAAAGGACAAAATTCCCCCTTCACAAAAAAGGTAAAAACAAACAACTAATAGCCATCATGAAATTTTTAAAAAAGACATTATTATATTAAAGTGTGGTTTGAAAAAATAGGTTAATCAATTTATGTATGAGTCCTTTAAAGCAGCAAAACACTCGTTTAGTGATGCAAACCTCCCCCTCAGAGATCCAATGTCTCATTCAGGGATTATTTTACAAATAGAAACTCCCAATTTTGTCAGTCTGAAAATGTCGTCTTCATTCAGATCAGTTCAGTCGCTCAGTCGTGTCCGACTCTTTGCGACCCCATGAATCACAGCACGGCAAGCCTCCCTGTCCATCACCATCTCCCGGAGTTCACTCAGACTGACGTCCATCGAGTAGGTGATGCCATCCAGCCATCTCATCCTCTGCCGTCCCCTTCATCTCCTGCCCCCAATCCCTCCCAGCGTCAGAGTCTTTTCCAATGAGTCAACTCTTTGCATGAGGTGGCCAAAGTACTGGAGTGTCAGCTTTAGCATCACCTAAAAATGTGTCATTTACCCCTGCCAAGGTTGGTAATGATATGCTAAATACTGATTGAGAAATATGATTGATGTCTTTTTATTGTTTTAATTCAAAACCAGCTCAAGGCAGCTAGGTGTGAGTATGAGCCTCCTTTTATATTTTAGCAGTTATCATATATATTTTTCTATGTATCTTAGGATAGGAAGATACTTCCTGAAGAGAGCATTAGATTATATGGAAATCAAAAAGGCGAGAACTTGACAAACTCCAAGAGGCACACTGTTCCCTTGCTTCAAACGGGCTTCTGATTTACTTGCATTGCAAGAGCTAATCCCTTCTTTACTCATAGCCTTAATTACCAGCATCATTCATTCTACAACGGCGCTTGTTACCTTGACATCTTCTCTCTTTCCAGACTCCAGTCTGCAATGTCCGCTCTGTAAGGTTCATGATCTGGCATCCTGTGCCCTGGCAGAGGGAACAACTGTCTTCAAGCTACACTCTGCGTGCATTTGCAAGTCTCTGGGCTCTCCTCCTTGAAATATATCATAGCAGTCTTGTCTTTAGGAGATGGCTAACCTCCATGTGGGGAAAGAGCCACTTTCTGAAAGAGAGTCATTTCCTAGGCAGGTTGATAAGAAGTCTAGGGGTCCCCAAGGAGAGAGGAGTCTGGAATCCTCAAGGAGGAAGAAAGTGAAGAAGGAAGTAAAATGTTTCCCAGGGAGTTGAATACTAGGTCAGCTTTACTGGGATGGAAAGCCCCAAAATTTTAAAGGGAACAATGGATAATACCAGGTGAGTCACTGCAATGTTTGCTCTGCAACCTAAGAAACAGGATCTAGCTCTAGGAAACAGGAACCTGACGCTAACTGCAAATTGTCACCAATGGTTACATAAACCTTACCTGCCTGCCCACCAATCATGCTCTGCCGAGTAGCCTAGTCCCCCTCCTCCCCTGCACAACAGGATAAAAGGCTCCCAAAGCGGGTGTTCGGGGCTCCCCACCTTCGATTGGCTTGGTGGGGGCCCAGATCTGAAATTACCAATAAACTGCTTTTCTCTGAACTCCGACTGGTGGTCTCTATTGGCAGCTAGTCTCCCACACTTTTTATGAAGGAGAGTTAACCAAAAGTATTCCTTTTATGAGATACACATTTTCCATTAAAAATAGAATCCTTCATTTCAAATACTGCAATACTTGAATTGTTAAGTAATATTTACAGTTGCTTCTAGTCATCATATTTGGGTTCTTCAAATCTAATATGCATGTTTCAGTTCAGTTCAGTTCAGTCAGTCATGTCTTTGTGACCCCATGAATAGCAGCACGCCAGGCCTCCCTGTTCATCACCATCTCTCAGAGTTCACTCAGACTCACATCCATTGAGTCCATGATGCCATCCAGCTAGCTCATCCTCTGTTGTCCCCTTTTCCTCCTGCCCCCAATCCCTCCCAGCATCAGAGTCTTTTCCAATGAGTCAACTCTTTGCATGAGGTGGCCAAAGTACTGGAGTTTCAGCTTTAGCGTCATTCCTTCCAAAGAAATCCCAGGGCTGATCTCCTTCATAATGGACTGGTTGGATTTCCTTGCAGTCCAAGGGACTCTCAAGAGTCTTGCCTTGCCTAGATGGACCTTAGTTGGCAAAGTAATATCTCTGCTTTTGAATATACTATCTAGGTTGGTCATAACTTTTCTTCCAAGGAGTAAGCATCTTTTAATTTCATGGCTGCAGTCACCATATGCAGTGATTTTCGAGCCCCCCAAAATAAAGTCTGACACTGTTTCCACTGTTTCCCCATCTATTTCCCATGAAGTGATGGGACCAGATGCCATGATCTTCGTTTTCTGAATGTTGAGCTTTAAGCCAACTTTTTCCACTCTCCTCTTTCACTTTCATCAAGAGGCTTTTTAGTTCCTCTTCACTTTCTGCCATAAGGGTGGTGTCATCTGCATATCTGAGGTTACGGATATTTCTCCTGGCAATCTTGATTCCAGCTTGTGTTTCTCCCAGTCCAGCGTTTCTCATGATGTACTCTGCATATAAGTTAAATAAGCAGGGTGACAATATACAGCCTTGACATACTCCTTTTCCTATTTGGAACCAGTCTGTTGTTCCATGTCCAGTTCTAACTGTTGCTACCTGACCTGCATACAGATTTCTCAAGAAGCAGGTCAGGTGGTCTGATATTCCCATCTCTTGAAGAATTTCCCACAGTTTATTGTGATCCACACAGTCCAAGGCTTTGGCGTAGTCAATAAAGCAGAAATAGATGTTTTTCTGTACCACAAATTTCATTGTTAATGGGATATTTTTGGATTATGTTTTTAACAACTTTCCATTCATATTTTAAACTTGGGACCAACTAGACATCATTTACTAAAGCTAGGAGCAATTCTTATAGGATGATTCATTCAAATGTTGCCCAAACCTGTAATGTTCTTTAGATATAAAAGTCCTGACACAACTCACACCTTCCAGTAGCTTATTGCAATTTCCCAGCACGTGACCTTTGTGCCCACACAATGCATCTTCTCTTTTCAAAAATATGCACTGACCATATCATACCTATATAAAAAAGTCCTCTAATGGACTCTTACATTACTTAGGGTAAAACAAACTGCAGGGACAAAATCGAAACTGTCCACTGCATGTTAGAGCAAACGCTGATTTTTCCCTTATGTATCCATCTAGCACGGGTGTTCCTGATTAGAGAGCAGGGCTAAGATTCATCTAGTCATTCAACACCTAGGTTGCTGGTGACCGTTCCTTCTTCTTTATGGAGCTTCCAAGGGTGCCTTGCATATCATTATTCAACCAAGAGATGAGAGGCAGTGGAGAAAACTAATCCTTATTTTATATGCCCTCCACCTGAGAGAGACACACTTAACTCGTAAACACTAGTCACTATACGAGCTTCCCTGGTGGCTCAGTGGTGAAAGGTCTGCCTGCCAGTGCAGAAGTCAAAGGTTTGACCCCTGGGTCAGGAAGACGCCCTGGAGAAGGCAACGACAACCCACTCCAGTATCCTTGCCTGGAGCGTTCCTTGGACAGAGGAGCCTGGCAGGCTGCAAAGTCCATGGGGTCACAAAGAATTGGACATGACTGAGCGACTAAGCAACAGCAGCAAGCACCATCTAGATTCACAGAAACTATAATACGCAGCTGGTAGGGAAGCCACTTTGTAGCAATAATTCTGCCTCACAGGAGGGGATCCCAAATCTTCGGTGGTCAATTTGCTCTCTCTGACATATTTTCCATCCCAGCCTTCTCAGTAAGAAATGCAAATTGGTGAGCTGATCTAGGCTTTTGCTAACACGTCTGCTTCTTTTCCTGTGTCTCCCATTTGCAGGCATACAATTCAGTGCCTCCTAACCCTGCTGCTCTGGAATCTCACCGTTGAGCCTCCAGATCCCTGAAGAAGCTCTTTCCTTGCCTGGATTTCTTTCTCTTGTTGGTAGTTTCCTGAATCCTGAAAGTGTAACTGAGATGCTCTCAAGCTCATCTTCATGTAGCAACTGATGCATTTGATACAGCTGAGGCATGTCTCCTAATCTGGGATGAACTCTCTGAAGGCAGGCATCATTTTGTGTGAATGAGGAGTTCAGGATGGGCCACCCCAAATACGCTTCTCTGGCATATTGATTATTTAGAGCAGAAGACTCTTGAGAAACAGCAGATGTAGGAAGGTCTCTCTGAGCTTCCCTTTTCTACCTCAAAGCCAGTTGTAAAAGTTCCATGAGAAAAGAAACCTCTTTGGACTGAGAAAAACATTCTATCACCTGATGGGAGTCAATGCTTTGTATGTAGAAAACGACTAAAATAACCTTTAGTTTCCATCAGTTTCCTGCATGTATTTCCTGGTCCCTGGCCCACTGTTTACCACCCCTGGCCCAAGTTAAATTGTCTTGTCCCAGTCCCACAATTTATCATTCTTTGTTTTGAAAGTGTATAAGATTTGGGCCCTTACAGCTTCTTCAGGTCTTCATTTTCCTTTTTAAGACTCTCTTGTCCATGTAAAAATATTAAATAAAATGTGCATGCTTTTCTCTTGTTAATGTCTGAGGTCAGTTTAATTCTTAGGCTCAGGCATAGAGGTAGAAGAAAGTTTTTTCTCCTTTCTATTAAGCTCCTTTAGGGAATGCATAAGCCTGCTTAGCTAAAAACGTATCCCACATTTCCAACACATATTAGGGCACAGAACAGATGTTCAGAAATGTTTGTTGAATAAATGAGGTCACACATTTTTGCATTTTGTGTTAGGAGTATCTATCAGTGTTGATAAAAACATACAAAGAAGCAAGTACGAAAGAAAGAAAATAGAGGGGAGGGAGACTAGGTTCTGTAGTATCCTTTATTTCAAAGCTCACCAGCCATTTGAGGTTTGAAGTCATAATACTGTTGTTGGAGTAAAATAAGTGAATAAGCAAATGAGCTAGCATCCCGGTGGTAGACTTTTCCTCCATGAACAGAAAGGACAGTAACTCTTCTTAATGCTGTTTATTAAAGAGATTTCTAATTTACCTACAACCTTTTAACTAATCTCTAATTTCTAAATCTCAATAAATACTATTTGGCAGGAAGGGGATCAGAAAATGCTATGATTTAAAGACACCAGAAAAATATGGTGAAGAAAAGTTTAAACATAGAAACATTCTGAATTTCAGACTAAAAATCAGTTCAGTTCAGTTCAGTCGTGTCTGACTCTTTGTGACCCCATGGACTGCAGCACGCCAGGCCTCCTTGTCCATCACCGACTCCCGGAGCTTTCTCAAACTCATGTCCATAGAGTCAGAGATGCCACCCAACCATCTCATCCTCTGTCATCCCCTTCTACTCCAGCCTTCAATCTTTCCAAGCATCAGACTAAAAATACTCAGAAGAAATTGTGGTCATTGAGGTGGAGATGAAGTCGCTCAGTCGTGTCCAACTCTTTGCGACCCCGTGGACTGTAACCTACTAGGCTTCTCTGTCCATGAGATTCTCCAGGCAAGAATACTGGAGTGGATTGCCATTTCCTTCTCCAGGAGATCTTCCTGACCCAGGGATCGAACCCGGGTCTCCTGCATCAAAGGCAAGCGCTTTAACCTCTGAGCTGTCATTAGAAGAAATAGTAAACTTTTATAACAAAGCTATGATTTTTCCAGTAGTCACGTATGATTGTGAGAGTTGGACCATAAAGAAAGCTGAGCACCAAAGAATTGATACTTTTGAACTGTGATGTTAGAGGAGACTCTTGAAAGTCCCTTGGACAGCAAGGAGAGCCAACCAGTCCATCCTAAAATAAATCAATCCTGAATATTCATTAGAAGGACTGATGCTAAAGCTGAAACTGCGATACTTTGGCCACCTGATTTGAAGAACTGATTCATGTGAAAAGTCCTTGATGCTGGAAAGATTGAAGGTGGGAGGAGAAGGGGATGACAGAGGATGGCATTACCGACTCAATGGATATGAGTTTGAACCAGCTCCAGAAGTTGATGGATAGGGAGTCCTGGCGTGCTACAGTCCGTGGAGTTGCAGAGTTGGACACGACTGAGCAGCGGAACTGAACTTAGCTGATAGCTGTAGTTTAAAAAGCGCTGATATCGTCTTCAATAAGAAGATGATATCACCCCAGAGATCTCTGGGGAGAGTGGAAGGCTCAAAGAGAGCTCATGGGTGCAGATTTGTCTAGAAACTATCTGAATTCTACAACAAAGTCAGTTATAAAAATCTATTAAGAGATCTTTCTTATTCAAATATTTGGAAAGTTTCTAAGAGATATCTCCAAAAGTGTCATTAATATGAAAAAAAAAAAAAAAACACAACAACAACCCACAGAAACAATTGCTTTCTTCCTGGCTCCATGCTGGTTATCCTGGGATGCATTCAGTGGAGGGGCATTTAAAAGGCTCAGTGAATGACTTCATTATGTATAAATGGTAATGAGCCTGAATGTTCCTCTCTAGTAACATCTACGAGAGAAATTCCCTCATTTACTCAAACCTCTTTCCCTGTCGAAAACATGATGTCTTTTCTCAAAGAGCCATCCAATGACAAGCTTAAAGGCAAAGCATACTTTACTCTGGGATCTTCATCTAATTTTTAAACACTGAAGATTGCAAAGGGAAATGTTCCTTCTCTTTTGAGACCACCACCTAAATGTGTGCCTCTGATTTCTAATATAGTCAAGATCTGAATCTAATTATCTTTCACTGTAAGATTGCCTCCCTTTATCTAATGCCCTCTAAGATCAGTGCTCTCTTAAATCCTATAAACTCAATCCCTTTTGTTAACCTAACTTCAACTGCTGTTTTCATTTATTTAAGGCATTCATGAAATGTGCATTCAAAATGGAAACGCAGACACCATGGCTGTATAATTGCCTCTGTGATCCCACAGATCGTAGTGAACCTGCGATCCTGAAGCAGCGCAGGGTGGAAGCAAGTGATTTCCTTGGGAAGCAAGTCCTCGGGTGGACAGTTTACCAGGGAGCGTGCTGGGGGTCCGTGCGGGAACGCAGGGCTGGACAGAGAGAGGCTGGGGCTGCCCTGGGGTCTCAGCGGCCGCGTGGGAGGACGCGGTCGGCCTCTGTCCGTGGGTCCGCTCCACCTTCGATCGCTTGCTGGCTGCAGCCCGTCCAGGGAGTGGGCCTGAGCGCGCCAGGCGGGTGTCCACTCGCGGCGGCGCGCGGAGGGCGCGGGAGCTGCGGCTCCCGCGGCTGCGGGGCGACGCGGGCGTCCGGCCGCCGGCAGGGAGCCCCCATCCCGCGAGGTGGGCAGTGAGGCGGGGGAGCACGAGCGGGAAGACGGTCCTCCGGGCGGCGGGCTCAGGGGCCGGGTCTCCCCGCTCACCCCGGCTCGAGGGGGAGAGGAGAGACCCGCCCGCCCGCGCTCGGGGCTCGGCAGCAGGGCGGCCCCCGCGGCGCGGCTGCACTAGAGCCGCGTGTCCGCAGAGCAGGGACCGATCTCTCCCGGTTTCCGCGGCGCACGCCGGCCTCGCGCCCGCTGGGACCCCGCATCAGAGGGCGGTGATGTTCCTCTCCGCCGAATGGCAAGCGATCAGGAGCGCCTTCCTGCGGGAGGAAGGACCTGACCTGACTTCACGCGCTTTATTTGGCTCATCATCCTTCCTCCAGTTATTTTTTTCATGAAGGAAGTAGAATCACCCCTTGGACCTTACCCTGGTTCAAATGTGGAAGACGTTTGGCAAGCGGGTGTGGCGGCTTGTCGCGGAAAACCCCAGGACTCCTCGTGTCACGCCACCCCCTGCGCTCGGTAGTCAGGCCCAAAGACCTTGATAATTATGCTTTCTTAAATAAATAAAATGAGACTGGAAAAATGATGTCAAACCAATATTTATTTTAATATGTATACAGAAAGTCATTTGCAGTGGCTACAAATGGACTCCCAATGGAATGTATTATATTATTAAAATTGTGCAGTGAATGACTTTAACAACAATAAAATTCACTTTATAATCTAGATTCTATTAAAATAAATGCCCAGTTACCCAACTGCACTTTTACTAATCCATTAAGCTACAGTTTTAAAATCACTTATAAGGAAATGTTAGTATTAGATATAATAAAATGCTGCTATAACATGTTGGATTTTAATTACTGTTCTTATAAAATATGAATTAACATAGTGGCAATTCACTTGAAGTCTAATTACCTTGCCTTAGTTATCTTGCTCAATGCCTACAATATTCTACAATACTACAATGCAAATACTCTTTACAAAGTTAACATATTAATCAGAAAATGATTATGTATTTTCTCCAATTTAGTTTCTATTTAATTATATCACAAACCTGGTTTCTCTCCCAACAAAGTATCAATTTTGTAAATGGTATCAGAGCAGTCACTTGATCATAGATCTTAGAAACAAGCTGCTGCTCCTGCTGCTAAGTCACTTCAGTCGTGTCCAACTCTGTGCGACCCCAGAGACGGCAGCCCACCAGGCTCCCGGTCCCTGGGATTCTCCAGGCAAGAACACTAGAGTGGGTTGCCATTTCCTTCTCCAGTGCATGAAAGTGAAAAGTGAAAGTGAAGTCGTTCAGTTGTGTCTGACTCTTCTCGACCCCATGGACTGCAGCCCACCAGGCTCCTCTGCCCATGGGATTTTCCAGGCAAGAGTACTGGAGTGGGGTGCCATTGCCTTCTCCTAGCGCCTTATGAATTCTGTGCAGTTTTTCAAAGGTAACTGTGCTTCCTGTCTGATGCCCCCATTTCCTGCCCCTCCGACCACTGCTGCTCTGACTCTTCCATGGTTCTGATGAAGTGAAATTAAGACCACACGGAGCCCTTCTGACATCCTCTCTGATGAGTGGGCTGACTTGGAAAAGACAAGAGACTGGCAGGAGAGAGGGATGCCAGGGCAAGTACCAAGGTCAGCATACTGGTCACGGATAAAATAATGTAAAGTCTGTGAAAATTGATGTGGTATATCTTACAAAATACTAATGACAAGATGAGTTGCTTTCATTTTTTTTTTTCTTTGTAATATTCATGCAAAACAGCTCAAATTTTATTGCCAATTCTGGAAGACTGTATCAGATAACAGAATTAGAAATACGGTGTACTTCCATCAGCTGAACAGAGCCCCATCCCAGCTCCCTACTCTGTCATCCTCTGGATCCTGCTTGGCAAGCTCTAAGGTTCACTTTTTTCCTCGTGGGATATTGAAGAACTTAGATTAAAAATTTAAGCTCAGGAGGCAAGGCCATAGCCTCCCAGAAAATAGTTTTCTCCTTATCGGGAGGCAAGGACATAGCCTCCCAGAAAATAGCTTTCTCTGTTTCAACTTAGTTGCTCTCTGTAAGTTTTCCCACCAATCAAGCGTATCCCCCGCACCTATGGCCTCTACTTCAATGTATCCCATAACCCGACTCCATCCCCACCTGCCTGTGATTTTTTTGTATAAAAACCCCTCACTACTGACACTAGGGGGTTCACTCTTCCCCCAGGAGACTGGAACCCGGCGCGCAGGCTTAAATAAATCCTCTTGCTTATTGCATCGAATTTGAGCCATTGTGGTCTTTGGAGCGACAGGTCCTGAGAAAAGGCCGCGAGGTCTTACAATATCACACATCATAGGTGATATTGAATGTCACCCTTGAATATCCACTTCTGACTGGTTTTCATAGAATCCCAAATTACAACATCTCTTAAGCTGTTTGGATCAATTTCTTCCCATTCCCTTGCATATTGAGGAAAAGGAATGAGGGGAGGGGACAGAAGAAAACTTTCCAGGTGAACTGATCCGTGCATGCTCCTTTTGCCCTTTATCCAGAGAAATTTCCAGTCTAGCTTGTGCATGGGACTCCCTGGCATTTCATGATCTTTAGCATCTGCCCAAAGGAACACTGTTAACGCTTCCTGCCAAACTGCAAAAGTCCTCAATTTGAATTCCTTTCTAGTGCCTTACTTACAGAGACAGCTGGAAACAGTTCTGCTAAATTTAGATCATACATTCTCAAGGGTAGGCTTCCCAAGTGGCTCAGTGGTAATGAACCTTCCTGCCAATGCAGGAGACACAGGGGATGAGGGTTCGATCCCTGGGTCAGAAAGATCCCTGGAGAAGGAAAGGGAAACCCACTCCAGTATTCTTGCCTGGGAAATCCACGGACAGAGGAGCCTGAGGGGCTACAGTCCATGGGGTCACAAAAGAGTCGGATCCTACATAGCAACTAAGCAGGCACAATTCTTAAGGGTTAAGGATTTTTCCAGGGGTCATGTATGGATGTGAGAGCTGGACTGTGAAGAAAGCTGAGCATGGAAGAATTGATGCTTTTGAACTGTGGTGTTGAGAGTCCCTTGGACTGCAAGGAGATCCAACCAGTCCATCCTAAAGGAGATCAGTCCTGGGTGTTCACTGGAAGGAATGATGCTGAAGCTGAAACTCCAATACACTGGTCACCTCATGTGAAGAGCTGACTCACTGAAAAGACCCTGATGCTGGGAGGGATTGGGGGCAGGAGGAGAAGGGGACAAGAGAAGATGAGATGGTTGGACGGCATCACCGACTCGATGGACGTGAGTCTGAGTGAACTCTGGGAGTTGGTGATAGACAGGGAGGCCTGGTGTGCTGCGATTCATGGGGTCGCAAAGAGACACAACTGAGTGACTGAACTGAGCTAAAGGTGATATCATCTCCAAGGGGGTAACAAAAATCCTTGTTTGTTGTAGAACAAAAAAGCTTACAATTTTCATGTGTAAAGCTCAGATATACATATGGCATATAAATAGATATCTAGTATATCTGTAGTAGTAATATTTCATTGGGGAGCCATTTGGAAAAATTAAATGTAAAAAAAAAAACTCCCTTAGGGGTGAGATAAAGAAAGAAAGTGTTGAGAAATTGTAATGCAGAGAAACAACTTGAAAAATAACAGCAGGAGCACTTTGGTATCTTCCAAAGAGGACTCCATCTTGGACACCACACGGAGTGTGGTCAGAGCACCACAGCCCACCCGCACAGGCAGTTTAGCTCTTGAGACAGTGCCCGTGTTTTCTTCTTATTCTTATTTCTGAATAGCATGTTGGAGACCCTGCGCTTGCCCTGATTTGTTGCAGCAGAGAAGGACACGAAGGTTTGGGCACAATCAGACCAGAGTGTTCACTGAGCGCCCTGCTGTATTTCTCAGCCCCTCTCCAGTTAGATGGGGCCAGGGAGCCTGTGCTGGCCGACGGGTGAAAAGCAGAAATAAGGGCCTCACTCCCAGGGCAAAGCACTCAAGAGCCAGTGGCAGGGGCTCCAGATGGTACGGTTGCAAATGGGCAGAGCCTCAGACAGCCGGGTCCTGTGGGCGAGGACCAGTGGCCCCTGGTCGTCTGCCTTGGAAACGAGCCGCAGGGAGAGATCAGCTCTGCTGAGGTTCAGGCCCTGAAATTCCAGGATTAAGTTCTCAGAATCTCAGTCTAACCTATCCTGAAAAACACAAAGGTGATTGCTAGCTTTGAGATGTGGAGCTGATTTGGGCGTTCCAAATCTATCAATCTCTACAGTGACTTTCCAGCCTTTGCAAAATTTATTGTGGTATATAAAACCCAACTTTATGTACCAGATAGAAATGTTTCATAAGCTTCCTAATGGAAAACCCACAGGTCTTTCCCAGAAGCAATCTGCTGTCTTCTGACAGTTATTTCTTAAAGAATTTATTTCAGTGACCTCAGTGGTGAATCTTAATAATAGTCAAATCTCAGGGTAGGGTTCACAGAATTAAAAAAGAAAATACTATAAAGCAAAAGTAGCAGTGCTTTGGGAATTATTTATTTTTATTAAGATATGCTTGCCTCTAGCATTCCTTTTAAACCCAGCCTCATTTCTTTTAAGTCCTGGGCCTGTGGGCCAGTGCTTATTTGCATGCTAATTACCAGCTAAAGGCATTTTATGCTGATCTAAGGTCTTTAACCAATTAATGAACCAGGGAAAGCTGATCCTTCCTTGGAGGAGAACTGCTTCACTTTCATCATCATTACCACGGAATTGCATTCAGTGTACCCATTGCTTCATATTTCACGCTCTTTCCTGAACATACAAGTAGACAATTAAGCAGCTGTGCTTAGATGCCACTGAGGATCTCCTGGAGTCTGTCTATATTTAGGAAACACGCCAAACACTGCAGATACGTAATTGACACAAAATGGAGAAATGGAGAGTCTACAAACCCTCTAGCAAATGGCGATCACTTGTCGGTCATCCACTCTACATGCAGTCTTCTTGCTATCCTAGGAGCTTTTTAGAAGAATGTATATCCTGCCAAAGGTCTTAGATCTTTAGATGAAGCGCTACACAACTGCTTGATCATAGACCTGTTAATGGTGCCTTTAGGGACACTACAGAAATATGACGGCCATGTAGTGGGTAAAAAGTAAATAAGACGACGTTGCACACTGACTGGGTGTCTGACAGAGGAGAATAGTGAGCTGTGCCTCCTGATGCTTGGGCAGAGGACCTAAGTATTTGGTTCTGTATTTCACAGGTGGGTTCCACATAATCAGGAGAGTGTTTTGAAGTCTATGGCAGCCCATAATGGCTATTTCAATGACATAAAATACACATCAGTTCAGGTCAGTCGCTCAGTCGTGTCCGACTCTTTGCAACCCCATGAATCGCAGCACGCCAGGCCTCCCTGTTCATCACCATCTCCCGGAGTTCACTCAGACTCACGTCCATCGAGTCAGTGATGCCATCCAGCCATCTCATACTCTGTCGTCCCTTCTCCTCCTGCCCCCAATCCCTCCTAGCATCAGAGTTTTTCCAATGAGTCAACTCTTCGGATCAGGTGGCCAAAGTACTGTAGTTTCAGCTTTAGCATCAGTCCTTCCAAAGAAATCCCAGGGCTGATCTCCTTTAGAATGGACAGGTTGGCTCTCCTTGAAGTCCAAGGGACTCTCAGGAGTCTTCTCCAACACCACAGTTCAAAAGCATCAATTCTTCAACGCTCAGCCTTCTTCACAGTCCAACTCTCACATCCATACATGACCACAGGAAAAACCACAGCCTTGACTAGATGGACCTTAGTCGGCAAAGTAATATCTCTGCTTTTGAATATGCTATCTAGGTTGGTCATAACTTTTCTTCCAAGGAGTAAGCGTCTTCTAATTTCATGGCTGCAGTCACCATCTGCAGTGATTTTGGAGCCCCCAAAATAAAGTCTGACACTGTTTCCACTGTTTCTCTATTTCCCATGAAGTGTTGGGACCAGAAGCCCTGATCTTTGTTTTCTGAATGTTGAGCTTTAAGCCAACTTTTTTCACTCTCCTCTTTCACTTTCATCAAGAGGCTCTTTAGTTCTTCTTCACTTTCTGCCATAAGGGTGGTATCTTATGCATATCTGACGTTATTGATATTTCCCCCAGGAATCTTGATTCCAGCTTGTGTTTCTTCTAGTCCAGTGTTTCTCATGATGTACTCTGCATATAAGTTAAATAAACAGGGTGACAGTATACAGCCTTGACGTACTCCTTTTCCTATTTGGAACCAGTTTGTTGTTCCATGTCCAGTTCTAACTGTTGCTTCCTGACTTGCATACAGATGTCTCAAAAGGCAGGTTTGGTGGTCTGGTATTCCCATCTCTTTCAGAATTTTCCACAGTTTATTGTGATCCACACAGTCCAAGGCTTTGGCATAGTCAATAAAGCAGAAATAGATGTTTTTCTGGAACTCTCTTGCTTTTTCCATGATCCAGCAGATGTTGGCAATTTGATCTCTGGTTCCTCTGCCTTTTCTAAAACCAGCCTGAACATCAGGGAGTTCACGTCTCCAAGGCAAACCATTCAATATCACAGTTATCCAAGTCTATGCCCCAATGAGTAATGCTAAAGAAGCTGAACGGTTTTATGAAGACCTACAAGACCTTGTAGAACTAACACCCAAAAAGATGTCCTTTTCATTATAGGGGACTGGAATGCTAAAGTAAGAAGTCAAGAAACACCTGGAGTAACAGGCAAATTTGGCCTTGGAATGTGGAATTAAGCAGGGCAAAGACTAACAGAGTTTTGCCAAGAAAATGCACTGGTCATAGCAAACACCCTCTTCCAACATCACAAGAGAAGACTCTACACATGGCTATCACCAGATGGTCAACACTGAAATCAGATTAATTATATTCTTTGCAGCCAAAGATGGAGAAGCTCTATACAGTTGACAAAAACAAGACCAGGAGCTGACTGTAGCTCAGATCGTGAACTCCTTATTACCAAATTCAGACTCAAATTGAAGAAAGTAGGGAAAACCACTAGACCATTCAGGTATGACCTAAATCAAATCCCTTATGATTATACAGTGGAAGTGAGAAATAGATTTAAGGGCCTAGATGTGATAGAGTTCCTGATGAACTATGAACGGAGGTTTGTGACATTGTATAGGAGACAGGGATTAAGACCATCCCCATGGAAAAGAAATGCAAAAAAGCAAAATGGCTGTCTGGGGAGGCCTTACAAATAGCTGTGAAAAGAAGAGAGGCAAAAAGCAAAGGAGAAAAGGAAAGATATAAGCATCTGAATGCAGAGTTCCAAAGAATAGCAAGAAGAGATAAGAAAGCCTTCTTTAGCGATCAATGCAAAGAAATAGAGGAAAAGAACAGAATGGGAAAGACTAGAGATTTCTTCAAGAAAATTAGAGATACCAAGGGAACATTTCATGCAAAGATGGGCTCGATAAAGGACAGAAATGGTCTGGACCTAACAGAAGGCGAAGATGTTAAGAAGAGGTGGCAAGAATACACGGAAGAACTGTACAAAAAGATCTTCACGACCCATATAATCATGATGATGTGATCACTAATCTAGAGCCAGACATCTTGAAATGTGAAGTCAAGTGAGCATTAGAAAGCATCACTATAATATGCATACATTTATACAAATTCCTTCAAGCATGACACTATCTTACTTCAGTAACCAAAACTGCTCGACTATACCACTCTTTGTTCTAGGAATTGGTCCTTTGTAACTAGGGCACAGTTCCAGTACTTAGTTTAAAGGGTCTGAGAAATGTATCTGCACAAATAGACAGTGTGGTATGTCAGTTCTTCAGCCCCCGATCCGCCTGTTTCTTGGTGGCTGTGTCTCCCTGGGGCCTCTAGGGTGCGCCAGTGTCGAGGATGAGCCAGGGTCCCACTCTGTCTCAGGCTGTCTCTATGCCCTGGCGTTCTGCTGTCCCATTCCATCCCCTTGTTCTCTAATAGATCAGAGCTGCAAAGTTGCTAAAACATGTGCTAAGAAACATAGCTTGGTTTTTTCCTTCCCCCTTGGAACTAATTGATGTGATATGCCCTGGAATATCTTGGAAGAAGAGGGTCAATTTTATTTTTCTATTGGTTTGCTTCAGTAACCTCACACCAAGTTAATGTTTAGACTCTGGATAATTCTATCTCTGTCTAGATGGTTCAATAGACACCTTCTTTCCGATTTAAGTCAACCCTCTAGCAAAGGTCCTCCTTCCTGTCACCAGTGCTGGATGCGGACTGAGCGAAGCGAATGAGGTAGGCCTGCCTCCCTAAGTCCTGAGGGCCTCCCTGTTACAGGGGTTCCTGGGTTTTGTTTTTTAATCACATTGGAGTGTAGTTGATTTACAGTGTAGTGTTACTTTCAGGTATGCAGCAGAGTGATTCACTCATTCAGTTACACATGCTGCTGCTGCCTCTAAGTCGCTTCAGTCGTGTCCGACTCCGTGCAACCCCATAGATGGCAGCCCACCAGGCTCCTCCATCCATGGGATTTTCCAGGCAAGAGTGCTGGAGTGGGGGTGCCACACACACATATTAATTCTTTTTCAGAGTCTGTTTTCATTCAGGTCATCACAGAACACTGAGTGGAGTTCCCTGTGCGATACAGGAGGTCCTTGTTGGTCATCCGCTCCACATGCAGTGATGTGTGCAAGCTAATCGCAAGCTCCTAGTCAACCCTTCCCCTTTCGTAACTACAACTCTCTTTCTACTTCTATAAGTCTGTTTCTATTTTGCAAATAACTTCATTTATATAATTTTTTTTTTAAAGTTGAGTCCATATGTGAGTGATATTGGGCTTTCCAGATGGCCCATTGGTAAAGAATCAGCCCACAATGCAGGAGACGCTAGAGAGGTGTGCTTGGTCTCTGGGTCAAGAAGATCCCCTGGTTGCCCGGGCAGGCAACCCACTCCAGTACTCCTGCCTGGAGAATCTCACGGACAGACGAACCTGGAGGACTGTAGACCACAGGGTCACAAAGAGTCAAACATGACTGAAGCGACTGAACATGCATGCGTCCATGAGTGATATCATGGGATATTTGTCTTCCTCTGTCTGACTGACTCTGAGAGTTTCCAGGTCCATCCACATTGCTGCAAATGGCACTGTTTCATCCTTTTCTATGGCTGAGTCGCATTCCTCTGTATGTACGTACCACACCTTTATCCATTCAAAAGGGGGCAGATCTGCGGAGACACTTCTCCACAGAAAGTACACAGAGGGCCAAAAAGCACAGGGAAGGATGTTTCTGTTTGTCTTGCTTGCTTAGTTGTCTTGCTTGCTTATCTCCATCACTTAGAACAGGCATCAGCACACAGTAGGCACACAACAAATATCACTGAATGGGCAGTTAATAGATACGTGGAGTGCTCCTTCTAAAGCCCCAGCAATGGCCAGCGTGCTTGAAGGGCTCATCACTCCATCACAAGCTGTCAAAGCGCGGATATGGAGCACCATCTGAGGAAGTGCTCATCACTCCATCACAAGCTGTCAAAGCGCGGATATGGAGCACCATCTGAGGAAGTGCTCATCACTCCATCACAAGCTGTCAAAGCGCGGATATGGAGCACCATCTGAGGAAGTGCTCATCACTCCATCACAAGCTGTCAAAGCGCGGATATGGAGCACCATCTGAGGAAGTGCTCATCACTCCATCACAGGCTGTCAAAGCGCGGATATGGAGCACCATCTGAGGAAGTGCTCATCACTCCATCACAGGCTGTCAAAGCGCGGATATGGAGCACCATCTGAGGAAGTGCTCATCACTCCATCACAGGCTGTCAAAGCGCGGATATGGAGCACCATCTGAGGCCTTCCTGCTGTTAGCAGTTCTGTCTGCTGTCTCTCCTTTCTTAGAACCAGAGACCAGAGTGGTCTTCCTCACACTATCTTTCTGCCTGGGTCATGTTTACGAAAAGCTGTTTCTTACTCCGCCTACCAAGTATGGATTTACATCAGTTAAGGAAGGGATCGTAGAATTTAATGAGTTCCCTCTTTTCCCAAATCTTGCTTTCTAAGCATCATGCTAAGCAGGTCAGTTCATTCCATCTTCTGTTTTATTTCAGGAGGTAAGTCTCTGGACTCAGTCTCATAGGAAAGAGAAGAAGAGAAAGAAGCCTGGGTTTTCTTTCTCTGGTGAGAGGTGGGAGGGCAAAGTTAAGTTCAGAAACTTGATATTTGCAAACTGTTCTTTCCAATGCACTGGGGGATTTTCATTTAGAAAGAACAATAAAATACAAGTCACAACTACTTTGAATGGAAATTTACAGCTCAGTAGTAATGGACCTGGGAGAAAAAGTAACTGGTTGAATTTGGTCAGAGGCCATATTGCCGCGGGTAATCTCACCTCTCTCCTGGGTATATACCAAAGTCTATTGCCAGTGATTGGTTCCGTGAGAAGAAGCGGTCGTATGTGTGGGGACGCTGACGCTGGATACTCAACAGGGTCCACTACTTAGGACTTTCTCCATTTGCTGTGTTTGCTGCTCCTGCTGTTTCAAGGGACCAATTAGCTAATCATAGTAAATATCCCCATGGCTTCATCATATATTCCCTGCTAAGTTAGTCAGTTCAGTTCCTCAGTCATGTCCGACTCTTTGTGACCCCATGGACTGCAGCATGCTAGGCCTCCCTGTCCATCACTGACTCCCCAAGTTTACCCAAGTTCATGTCCATCACGTCACTGATGCCATCCAACCATCTCATCCTGTCGTCCCCTTCTTCTGCCCTCAATCTTTACCAGCATCAGGGTATTTTCCAATGAGTTGGTTCTTTGAATCAGGTGGCCAAAGTACTGGAGTTTCAGTTTTAGCATCAGTCCTTCCAATGAACACCCAGGACTGACCTCCTTTAGGATGGACTGGTTGGATCTCCTTGCAGTCCAGGGACTCACAAGAGTCTTCTCCAGCACCACAGTTCAAAAGCATCACCTGGAGAAGGGAATGGCAGACCACTTCAGTATTCTTGCCTTGAGAACCCCATGAACAGAATGAAAAGGTGAAAAGGGATGTCATTTCACTGCTAAAGACACACCTTAAAAAGCCGTAGTGAAAGAGAATAAGAGATGAAAGATGGCAGGTCAGCTATTTTGCTTTTAGCCTGCCTTATGTTACAAGATGCAGAATTGATTAGATAATCTATGCTTCAATATTAGCTATGATAAAAGAATCTATTCACATTGGTGCTGTGGATCCCACCCTTGGCTGTACCGCAGAATCTCCCAAAGAATTTCTAAAAATTACTGATGCTTAGACCCTACACTTAGCAATTCTGAGTTAGGGCCTTGTGTTGTTTGTGTTTAGATGCTAAGTCATGTCTGACCTCACGGGACTGTAGCCCACCAGGCACCTCTGTCCACGGCATTCTCCAGGCAGGAATACTGGAGTGGGTTGTCGTTTCCTTCTCCAGGGGGTCTTCCTGACCCAGGGGTTAAGCTCTCATCTTCTGCATATCCAGCATTGGCAGGCAGATTTTTTATCACTTAAGCACCAGGGAAGCTCCTGAGTTAGGGCCTGGGCATTGATACATTTTTTCAAAACTCCCCAGGTGTTTGTAACAAGATGCTCTGGAGGCAGAATTTGGAACTGGCAGTGTAATGGAAAGAGCACTGGGTTTGGGGCAGCTCTGTTACCAGCTGTCTGATCCTTAGCTAGCCACATTACTCCCTGGACATCAGACTCTTCATCTCAGCACTAAGTCACTGTGTTGTTCTACAGAATACGTTTGACAGTGCACCCAAAACAGGTTTGGAAAGTTCAAAGTTCTATATAATTGTTAACTATACACCTGAAACTTAAATGATTATACAGACTATGTTACATGGTTTGAAAGAGGAAAATGCAAAAATCCATGACGATAATCATAATAATAACAATACCTTTCTGCCAACCTTGGAACGTCTTAGCAATTTTATAGAGAATGTGATTTCTGTGACCTCAGTGAAACACTATAGCGTTAGTGCTATTTTCTTTAGCACACTGTGAATTTCTCTCTAGAAACCATACCTAATAAAACTGAATTTTAGTTTCAATTTATTTTTACCTAGGTAATTCTCATTTCTAGGTTTTGCCCATCATATGGATTTTCCCAGTTCAGAATGGAGTTTTAAAGTGCTACGGATCCTCAGAGAGAAGTGTACAAGCGGAATGCAAAATTGATGCTCGTTATTCCTACTGCTTGTTTATGAAACTAAAGAGCACCAGAAGCCATTTGAATATGCTGTTGTTTGCAAAAATAAGCTGTAGAAACATGAGCCAGGAGAGAAGTCACCTTAAAGCAGGGGAGTGTCAGAACATAGGACACAATATTTGGACAGCCTTCCAATGAAAATGACCTAAGTAGATTGCTGAAACTGTTCCTGGATGGAGGGAGACAACGTAACCGGCAAAGAAGATAAACAGGTAGAAGGAGTCAAGCCAGTGAAGAGCACGCTTGCATGTTGCCACGAAGAGGTGGTTTGATTCTTTAGTGAGAGCTTGATAGACATGCTGGAGATGTGCAATATTTTAAACCCTATTCTAGAAAACACGGATGTTTTCTGCACCTGATGGAACAATTCCTGGTTACTCTCTCTGGATTTGCCTTCAAGTCAAGGAGCCATGAATTGGCTCAAATTCTTTCTCAAGGCCATAGAAATACAGCTGAACTCTGGGCATACCCCACACATACCACCACATACAAAGCTCAGATAATTCACAGTGATATTTCAGTAGGAGAACCAAAATGGCAGACTTCCAGAGGTCGAGCCAAAGATGATGTGCTTAACTCTCCTTGTGGTTGAAAGACATCCTTAGCACATTTATCCTCCCAGTGAAGTTTTGGCCTGGAGGTTTGTGTTTCACTTCATCTCTGACTCAGATCAACCATCGAGGACCAAATAGCACCCTCAGTGACCTCATGTTGGAGACATCAGTCGCTGCTGCAATAATCTTGCACATTTAAAACTTGACATTGTGTACTCAGGAGATGAACTCTCCTCCCCCGTCTCTTTGGATAAGATGTCAGGCTAATTTTAGGGCCAGTAAAATGTATTTATGTAAGAACAATTATAGCAGAAAATGGGCACATGATCTTGAAACTAAGTATGCAATAAATAGTCTCCTTAAATGAGTCACGCAGGAAATAGAGTGTGGTTTCTATTCCAGACTTTGCTGATCCACATTTGCTTTCAGCTACATATTTCAGCACTGCTGACATCTAGAAATGCAGTGCATACGCTCTCGCATCTGGCCCATCTCACGCTCCCCTTCCGCCCCAGTCCTAAGGCGTGCCGTCTATTTCACTCCAAACATTTCCAGGTTCTTCTGATTATCTTATGGTCAGATGATGGCCATACTTGGTGTCAGAGAAGGCATTTCAGAAACCACAATAAATAGGCTTTCAAAAGGAATGCCAGTGCTCGAAAATGAGGAAGCCAAGTCGTGGTTCCCCGCCAAGCTCCAGAGAGCTGAAATTCTTTCTGGAAGGATGATGGGAGCAGGTCCTTCTGTCTCTCTTCAGGCCGTGTTGGTGCCGACCAGATGCCCAGCAGAGAGGGGCTCTTAGCACAGGCCTTGCCAGGGAACCGCAGTTGGAAACACAAGAAACGGCCTTCTTTCAGGAAAAAAGTTAGCAAAATCCTCTCGATGTTCAAATATCGTGTGTTTTATGCACAGCTTACATTAATATGATGAGAATAAAACCAGATTTTACTCTTTATTTATGTTCCAAGTGTTCCAGAATGTTTTCAAAGCAATTGGTCAAACAGACCTAGGGTGCCAGCCTTCCATTTATCTACTGACATGAGACTAGAAACAGTGTAGGTAATTAAATCCACTTACAGGATCAAATGCTGGAAAGGCTAAAAATAAGTGATGTTTGTTCTCGACGGTTTTGGTACGTCTCCAGACCTGGGCTTCAGTCTGACCCCTGTCACTGCCTGAACAAACGGGCCTGGTCAAGCTGCCCTGCTTACTGGGGTGGAGCTGGCTCATTTGTTTCTCTCTCCAACCCCTTCCAGTTGGCAAGACTCAGTAACTTTTTCAAGGTGATTTTCTTCAAGTTCACTTCCTTCAAAAAACACCTGGAGCAGATTCTCAGGCTGACTCATGCTTTCCATTTTTCAGGCCAGTGGTTCTTGAAGTAGAGTTCAAAAGCATTGTCATTACCTGGGAAGTTGGGGAAAGCAGATTCTGAGGCTCCACCCCACCTGCTGAATCAGACTCTAGAGGTGGAGCCTGTCCTGCATTTTATCAAGCCCTCCCCAGGAGCTCTGACACACTGAAGTATTAGAACCACTGCTTTAGTCTGATCCTTCCATCTCCTCACGGCCTTCGTTTAGTTAAAGTCTTAGAGTCAAGGTGTAAATTGATGAGAATAAATTACAGGTTTTCCTATTTATCTCAATGCAGAGCTTTCCAAGAAAACCTTTGTGCAATGGAATTGTGCTCAATCTCTTAATTATGTCTAACTCTTTGTGACCCTATGGGGCTATAACTCACCAGGCTCCTCTGTCCATGGGGATTCTCCAGGCAAGAATACTGGAGTGGGTTGCCATGCCCTCCTCCAGGAGATCTTCCCAACCCAAGGATTGAACCTAGGTCTCCTGCACTGGTAGGGAGATTCTTTACCCTCTGAGGCACCAGAGAAGCCCAAGAATAGTAGAGTGGGTAGCCTATCCTTTCTCCAGGGGAACTTCCCAACCCAGGAATCGAACCAGTGTCTCCTGCATTGCAGGCAGATTCTTTACCATCTGAGCTACCTGGCAAGCGTGTGAAATGGAAGATTTCCTGCCATATAGGTAAAAAAGGGTGCCACAGCCATCAGGGATTTCAGTCTTCCAAAAGTAAATTTCTGAGCCCAGGAAGAGCAGCGACGTCTGCCCAGCAGCTGTCAGCCACTTCCTGTCAGCAGTGAGCGATGAAGAGCTGAGTGGGTTGGAGGCAGAATGCGAGATAGCATGGGATGCAGCCACACCACAGCTCCCTGTGGAGAACATGGAGTTAAGCATGTGAGTAATCAAGGAGGTGGATTTGGCCCCAGATAGCAGAGATGCATACAAAAGGCATGATTTCAGTGAGCCCAGATGCTTGCATCTTTCCAAACATAGATGGGCGTTGAATTCCTTAACCTAAGATATCTGGTTTTCCTTAATTAATAACAGTCTTCCATGTTCAGAGCATCTGCCTGCTTTGTTGCAAACTCCTATATAACCAGACTCCTCCCCCAGCCTCCTCAAGACAGTTCTCTCAGGGCTACTTGGGATGCTGCCTCTTGACTTGAAGTCCTAAAAATTCCCACCGAATAAGTGTAACTCTCAACTTTCAGGTTGTGACTCCGTTTTCAGTTGACATTTTTCATAAGTTGAAATAGCATAAAGCAAAGAAACAACTCCCTTCAGCTGCATCTTGCTAACAAATGCACGAGATGAATAGAGATAAAGCACAGACACTCATGGACAGAGTGCAGAGCATGGCGGCTCTGCGCTGAGCGCTGAGTGTGACCCCCTGGGGAAGGAGCCAGGAGGCGGCGTGGTCCTTGCTGCTGCGACGGTGGCTGGAGGCGATGCCTCTCCAACAGCTGCAGCAAAACCGACTCCAGATGCTACTTCTGCTTCTTCCCTATCTTTGTAATAGTGAAAATCTTCTTCAGATTTCTTTCAGTTAGGGAAAACATTAATACAGGCCTTTCATGAGTGTGATGTGGTGTAAGGCAAATTTTCCAAAATCGGGGCATGAACTCTGGAGCCAGGAGACCCTGGTGTGGGACATGGCCTTTGTCACCGAGGTTGGTCAAGGGTGTGTGACTTGACCCCGGCCTTTATCCTCCCTCTCCTGACCTGTAAAATGGTGTAAAATAATGCCTGCCTCATGGGCCACTGTAGGATCACCTGATACTGTCTGACAGACCACCAGCGCTCAGTGCCAGGGAGGAATGATCACCCAGTCGGAGCCCACACCGCCCACTGCAGCCGAAGAGCAGGCCAGCAAATCGAGAGACAAGGTGCTGGGGCGACACCTCCAAACTCTCGTCTTTCTCTGCCCACTGAAGCGGAATGAAAATATAAGAGCCAACGTTTGGGAAGTCCTCAGTCAGCAGGGAGGAAACGCAGCTGGCCAGAGCCTCAAGAACTGTGCCGCTCCCTTCAGGGGGTCTGAGAGGTTTGTCTCCCGGGCTTAGGGTGAATGATCAGGCGCAAAGTGATGAAGGCCTGGCATTCTCCCGCTTGCGTCGTTCCCAGCGGCCGTAGTCGGCGTCGGGTGGCCTTGTTATTAGGTCCTTTTGTCTCCGGTTTACTGCATGGTGGCCTTCTTTCTGAAAGACAAAAAGAAAGAAAACTGCAAGGGGTGATCTGTTGTAAAGGTGAGACCAGATACAGGATGTGATTAGCATAAAGTTGGTGCAGAATGTACCTCATGCTACATTAGAATTAGGGGACAGAAAAGCAAACAGTTATAGACTACAGGTTAGGAAGAGTTAAAAGTAAAAACTAGGAGTGATGGGGCCTGCTCACTGTTCTCTCTATCTTCTTTGTTCTCAGGAAAAAGAAAGAAAAACTCCTTCCTCTTTTTTTTTCCCTTTTTTACTGCAACAAGGGCAAAGATTAGTGATTTTATTCAGAAAGCCAGCAGGCTGAGAAGTTGATGACCTAGTGTCCCCAAGAACCATCTCGCTCACATTTGGTGCAGCTTCTTTTACAGAACAAAGAGTAAAGCAGAAAAGGTGATGTGTGTGTGTGTGTGTGTGTGTGTGTGTGTGTGTGTGTGTGTGTGTGTGTGTGTATTGTATGTGTGCTCAGTTGTGTCTGATTCTTTGGGACCCCATGGACTGTGGCTCGCAGTCTCTTCTGTCCACGGGATTTTCCAGGCAAGGAAACTGGAGTGGGTTGCTATTTCTTACTCCAAGGGAACTTCCCAAATTGCTGCAAAGGTTTCCTGGTTCCAGCCAGACTCTGGAGGGGATGTGCTAATTTTTCCTCTCCTGCAGCTATTCATAGGCAGGCCGGGGCAGGATGCTTCCTGTGAGTTAAACACAGGTCCTTTAGCTTAAAGCTCAGCAAGGGAGACAGGGTCCCAGGAAATGGGCCCTCATATATACTTTAAGCTTGGTAGCACTAATTACTGCTTCACCTACAAGAGGAGCAGTATGAAAGCTTGATATTCACTGAGTGTGGCAGGCAGAATCAAGACTCTTCCTAGTAAGGACCCTCCTGCCAGTGCAGGAGACACAAGAGCTGCAGATTCAGTCCCTGGGTCGGGAAGATCCCCTGGAGGAGGAAGTGGCAACCCACTCCAGAATCCTTGCTTGGAGAATCCCACGGACAGAGAAGCCTGGTGGGCTACCATTCCTAGGGTCTCAGAATCAGACACGACTAAACATCTGAACCCAAAGACATTGGTGCCCTAATCCCCTGAAATGCTTGAATATGTTATTTTACATAGCCAAAAAAAAAAAAAAAGCAATTTTGGGTGTATATATTGAGAAGGAGAGATTATTCCAGATTATCTGGATGTTTAAAGGTGAAGAACCTCTCCTGGTTCCGGTCAAAACAAGGTTTAAATTACGATGAAGACCAAAGAGATGCTGCATTGCCTGAAGAGGCAGGGAGGAGGCCAAGAGCCAAGGGAAGGGGGGTGGAATCAGTGACCGGAAAAGGCAAGGAGGCAGACTCGCCCCCATCAGGGAAGATGCTGGGTGATAGCGAACATTGCTTGAAAGCAGGAGGAGCGAGGAGGCTGGGGCCTGCCAGACAAGAGCCCGCGTTTCTCATCCTTGACCCGACGGAAGCCTCTCCGACTGCGCATGTGCCGAGAGCTCCTGCCGGCCAGCGGGGGCCGTCACCCCGCAGCGGGCCCGCAGCTCCCCTCCGGCCTCCAGGGCGCGGTCCAGCTCGGCTGGAAGGTGCTGGCCACGGCCGGGAGGACGCTGAGACGCGCCGAGTGTGGGCTCAGAACCAGGCGGGCCACGAGATCGGGGCGGAAGGAAACCTGGAAGGAACGCCCGCAGCAGCGATTCGAGCCTCCACGCGGGCACGGCTTTCCGAGGCCCCCCGTGTCTGTCTAGTACTGTGTGCTTGTTAACTCTTTTCTTCCTCACGTACACCTCACTTGTTTCTCTACTTTCCTCCTTGGTGGGAATTCTTTTCTGCAAAGAGGAAGGGCCAGAGCCCTTGTCACTGACCATTGGTCTGTTGCTGCTGCTGCTGAGTCGCTTCAGTCGTGTCCGACTCTGTGCTACCCCATAGGCGGCACCCACCAGGCTCCCCCCGTCCCTGGGATTCTCCAGGCAAGAACACTGGAGTGGGTTGCCATTTCCTTCTCCAGTGCATGAAAGCGAAAAGTGAAAGTGAAGTCGCTCAGTGGTGTCCGACCCTCAGCGACCCCATGGACTGCAGCCCACCGGGCTCCTCCGTGCATGGGGTTCCAGGCAGGAGCACTGGGGTGGGGGGCCATTGCCTTGGCTTGTATTTGGTGTTCTCACCACTGTGATCTGACAATCTCTGCCCAGGAACCCAAGCCCCCTTCAAGCTGCGGGCCGAGGCCACTTGGAATCACTTACATCTTGATTTTAGTTCGAAAAGACCTGTACCAGACTCCTGACTTAAAGAACTATGTGATAATCAACTTGCCTTGTTTGAGTCACAATGCTTGTGATGGTTTGTCAAGATAGCAGTAGCAAATGAAGACACTGGGCCACTGGAGTGATTTGGGGGCAGGTTTCCTTTAATTTCCTTTATTTAAATAGCTAAACACCTTCGTTTATGACTGACCTTGCCTTCAAATCACTTCCGACTTCCTCCTGGCTAGCAGCAGTAGCTCACTCCCATCCCCAGATGCATCCAAGGCTACTTTGACCTCTGGCCCCTCACGAGGTCCCACTGTTGCAAGAAAGAGGAACTAACAAGCTTGGAATTAATGACAGCTGAAGCAAAGAACTTGAATAGCCATAAAATTCATAAGCAGCCACTGAATATTTAATTGCAAGTAAATTGTGGTTAGAGCTTCTTATCTAAAACAAAGATATAATAGATTCCAGGAAACTTAAAGCTGTAAAGCTATAAACTCTTCCTCCAAATTCTTCTTGGAAATCTCTGTGAAAGACAGCATTATATTATATCATACTTTCCATGAAATTTGTGAAATATAAAATTCTGCTCCTTTCAGTTCAGTTCAGTTCAGTTCAGTTCAGTTCAGTCACTCAGTCATGTCCGACTCTTTGCGACTCCATGAATTACAGCATGCCAGGCCTCCTTGTCCATCACCAACTCCCGGAGTTCACTCAGACTCACATCCATCGAGTCGGTGATGCCATCTAGACATCTTATCCTCTGTCATCCCCTTCTCCTCTTGCCCCCAATCCCCCAGCATCAGAGTCTTTTCCAGTGAGTCAACTCTTCGCATGAGGTGGCCAGAGTACTGGAGTTTCAGCTTCAGCATCATTTCTTCCAAAGAAATCCCAGGGCTGATCTCCTTCTGAATGGACTGGTTGGATCTCCTTGCAGTCCAAGGGACTCTCAGGAGTCTTCTCCAACACCACAGTTCAAAAGCATCAATTCTTCAGTGCTCAGCCTTCTTCACAGTCCAACTCTCATATCCATACATGACCACAGGAAAAACCATCACCTTGATTTACTTCATCACAATAATCACATTTATCATAAAACACCTTTTTAAAAGAGAACTAAAGATAAAAGTCAATGATAATTTTAGGTACATAAACTGATTTTTCAACTTTTTTTAAAGAAAAAATGAAAAATAATGCACTGGGGTTAAATATATGTGATTCTGGTTATTATTAATTTCCCATGATGTTATTAAACAAAGAAAGAGAAAATATTGAGGTATATTTAGTTTGTGGATTTCTTTAATATAATTTTCTATGAAAAAGCAAAACAAAAATCAATTGCTGTTGAGCAAGGTTTAATGTACAGAAAAGTTTAAGGAAATGGTCCGGGAATTTGGTCGGAGGTTTTATGGCCTGAGTGTAGGCTTCTCTTATGAAATCTATAATGTGTAAAAATTTAAACATTTCTTTTTCATGTGATGGCATTTTCTTTCAGTGACAAGCTCTAATGACTTAATAACTAACTTGAAAGTGAAAGTGTTAGTCTCTCAGCTGTGTCCAACTTCATACGATCCTGTGGACTGCAGCCCACCAGGCTCCTCTGTCCATGGAATTCTGCAGGCAAGAATACTGGAGTGGGTTGCCATTCTTTCTTCCAGGGGATCTTCCTGACCCAAGGATTAAACTCATGTCTCCTGCACTGTGGGCAGAGTCTTTAGTATTTATGCCACCAGGAAATCCCAATGCCTAACTTAGGTAAAAGCAAACAAATGATGAGATAGCACAGCAAAAGCAGCTTACCTTCATCTCTTCTAGTAATCTATTCTCTAGTAACTGCTTTTCCTATCTGCAGTTTATCTATTTTGGAGTATTTGTTCTTTAGTTACACCGTTTGGGTATCTATTTGCATGGTTCGCTTCTTCATGCTTATCATCCAGTCTCTGAACCAAGGGTCATGACTCGGTCACAGATGGGACACAGAAGCCACTGACAGCCTTTCATCTTGCACCTGGCTTAGACTTCCTTAATTTGGAATGTACAAATCTGAAGCACAGAATGGATGATGTCATGTGATGGCAAAAAAATTGATTAGCAAAATACTGATGCTGCCTTATCTTCATTTCTGAAAGCCAGTCTGGCCACCTGACTTACCGTATTGAATCCCTCAACTCAGAAAGCATCAAAGTTCCCGTCTATTGTTCTATTACTTCAACTTTGAATCCACACAGAATGTGAACTGGGAAAAAGTAATGATCTAAATATTCAAGCCAGTTCAGTTCAGTTCAGTCGCTCAGTCGTGTCCGACCCTTTGTGACTCCATGGACTGCAGCATGCCAGGTCTCCCTGTCCATCACCAACTCCCAAAGTTTGCACAAATTCATGTCCATCGAGTCGGTGATGCCATCCAGCCATCTCATCCTCTTGGGGGCAGGAGAAGGGGCCGACCAAGGATGAGATGGCTGGATGACATCACGGACCTGATGGACGTGAGTCTGAGTGAACTCCAGGAGATGGTGATGGACAGGGAGGCCTGGTGTGCTGCGATTCATGGGGTCACAAAGAGTCGGACATGACTGAGCGACTGAACTGAACTGGACTTGGCTGGTCATAGCTTTCCTTCCAAGGAGCAAGGGTCTTTTAATTTCATGGCTTCAGTCACCATCTGCAGTGATTTTTGAGCCCAACAAAATAAAGTCTGACATTATTTCCACTGATTCCCCATCTATTTGCCATGAAGTGATGGGACCAGGTGCCATGATCTTAGTTTTCTGAATGTTGAGCTTTAAGCCAACTTTCTCACTCTCCTCTTTCACTTTCATTCAGAAGCTCTTTAGTTCTTTTTCATATTCTGCCATAGGGTGGTATCATCTGCATATCTGAGATTATTGATAGTTCTCCCAGCAATCTTGATTCCAGCTTGTGTTTCATCCAGCCCAGCGTTTCTCATGATGTACTCTGCATATAAGTTAAATAAACAGGGAAGCACTGCTATTTTTTCACTGATCATTTTGTTTTAATTTTAGAAGAGTTTGAAAATGTTTACTTACTTTAATCAGATCATTTATTTTACCATATTAGTTTTGTCTAAATACAGTTTTTACATGCAGGACTTAATTATGGAGAAAATTAAAACTTGTTGGGTAGTATTATAGTTGATTTTAAGAATGTTTACTTTTCAGAGTATTTTAAAAGTGACATATTTAGTAACAAATTAGACATTATACATATTTAATTTTGAAAGCATCTTGAGGTTTTCAGCAAACTCTCATCCTCTTAATCTCTTCTGGCTAATTATTTATTCAGCACACAGTGGGTGGTTGCTGACATCTAAAATACGGCAGTTGAGCATATATAGTCATATGCTCCCAGCCAAGTTGTAGTGTATGTGAAGCTTTCAATTTTAAGTAAAAATGGAAAATCTAAAACAACGAGCTTGAAATAGAAGTCCTGGGGGAGACTTCACACACTGGTTTTGAGTTTATTTATTCAGATCTGTTATTTCTCTGAAAGGCTCAAAGCGTTGTAAGGAACACATTGTCCTCCAGATACGTACATAGTGCAGCGAACCGTTTTCCTCTCTAGCCAGAGCTGCTGAGAGCTCATACCTCGCTGAACACCTCTGGCTTCAAATACACATGACCTCCTGCTAGCAAGATCCCTGACCTGATAGAGCTAGTGTTGAGAAGCCGAAATCCAAGGATGCTTAAAGAAAAAGGAGGGTCGCCCTGCCCTCCTCCAGGGCACTTCCCAATCCAGGACTGAGCCCACATCTCTTACTCCCCCTGCACTGGTAGGTGGGTTCTTCATCTCTAGTGTCACCTGGGAAGCATAAACGTCAAACTCATTTGTTAACTCAGAGGCAACACTAAGAAAAAATAAAGATCTCTACCCTGGTGGAACGTACATTCTAATGTCCTATAGCAGAAAATAAAAAGGACATGATCAATAAGAAGATTATAAATGATGTAATATATTAGAAGATAACAAGTGTTGCGAGAGGAAGAGAGAAGAAAAGGAAATCAGAAAGCTGAGGGAGAGAGTTGGGTGCAAATTAAAATCCCAGTGGTCAGGGTAGGCCTCAAGGATTCAGGTAGGGGAAAAAGAAATCAGGTGCCAAACCAGTGATATTGCCTTTCTGGGCAGAGAGAATACCAGTGTAAAGAACCCAGGAGAGGAGTTTGCAGGTTTGTTCAAAGATCAGTGAGGCCAGGGAGTTCGGGTTGGAGTAAGCGTCAGGAAGAAGAGCAGGATCTGAGGTCTGGGGGCTCATGGGGAAGAGCCTGCAGAGTTCGGTGGACGTTCTTGTGCTTGAGGGAAATGAAAGCATTGACATTTTTTCCTAGAGTAATTACCAAATTATAGCTATTCCTTCTGACTTCTGTGTTGGAATAAGCTGTATGGGACACAGACAGAAGGAGCAGTGGGTTCTCAGGGCAACTTTCATCATCCAAGCAGGATGTGAGGAGGCTCAGAAGAGGGTACTGGCCGTGCAGTAGGAGGAAGTACCTCTTCTGTCTCTACCACTGCAATGTATCAGGAGATAATGGAAATAAAAGCAATGTCAAAAATAAAAATAAAGAAGAAGGAAAAAGAGCAACTTCCATACTTTAATATGGTGATCTATTTGGCCATTGCTGGCTTAGTGGTGAAGAACCTACCTGCCGGTGCAGGAGGTGCAGGACTCTTGGGTCTGATCCCTGGGTGGGGAAGGTCCCCTGGAGGAGGAAACGGAAACCCACTCCAGTGTCCTTGCCTAGGAGATCTCACGGACAGAGGAGCCTGGTGGGCTACAGTCCACAGGGTCGCAAAGTGTCAGGCAGGACAGAGCTGCTGAGCACAGGCCATCGGATCTATTTATCATTTGAGCAGACAAAACGATCACATTCTCGGTATATTTGGGGACCTCCAACCCATGATTCTATTACCCTGAAATTCTTACTGATAAGTAGTTAAACAGCTTATTTCTGTTTTAGAATAGAATGATAATTCCTGATTTCTTATTTCAGTTACAGACCTTGCCTATTCTCTTGTCTCTCAGAGAAAAAAAAATCGGACTATAGTTATTCCTCTTGATGAATGTGATCTATTATATCACTATCAGAGAACCATTGCCAAATGTTACAGTTAGTTCTTGATTTTCCACACAGTTACAGGCAATTTTAAGTTCACATAAGGAACTAAGGACCTGAAGAAGAAATAAGCTCACCATGTATATGCCGCTGTGCACCATGACTAGAAAGCCCACCGTGCAGATTAATGTAGCAACATAAACATGTGAGGACTGTAGGCTCACCAAGGAAATACTGTGGCTATAATCAGTACATGAATTAATTTTTTTTGAGTAAAGAAAACATTTTTTTTAAATTCTCTAAGCATCGCTGTTCAAAGAGCCACTTAGCTGTGGTTGCTGAGCCCTTGAATGTGGTCAGTATGAATCGAATGCAGTGAAAGTGTAAATATACATCAGAATTTGAAGACAGCATGAGAAAATATGCCAAATATCTCACTAATGTTTCTATGTTGTACATGTTGAAATGATACTTTGAATATATTAGATTAAACTTATTACTAATGTAATAGATTTCCTTTTGTAATGCATCTACTAGAAAATATAAAATTACATATGTGGTGTACATTTGTGACTCATATTTCTACCAATGTCTCTTTCCTAAGTTATAAAATGAGAAGGATAACATTTCAAATAGTTTTTCTTTACTCCTTTGTCTTCTTGTTAAAAGTTTATATGACTTTAAGGAAAAGAAAAGAATTTGTCCCTGGAGATGGATAGAAAAGTGGACAGAATGCAATAGGGAAATGTGTGATGTATTTTTCACTCTTTTTAAAGCAAGATATCCCTAACAGTAATTAAACAAATTTTGGCACATCAAAGATAATTCATTCATATGAACACTCAAGTTCTAATTAAAGTCTCCTCCCTCAGACTTAGAAATAATTTATTTCATTTTGCTTTTAATTTACTGATCACTGACATTTTTAAAAAAATAATCAACACAATACCAGTCACTCAGTTACTGTGCCTGAACAGACACCACAGTTTGCTAAACTCTTTTTTTTACATTCTCTAATTTCCCATTTATTCAGTTTATATTTGTTTTGTTTTTAATATAAATGTATTTATTTTATTGGAGGTTAATTACTAAACTATTATGACTGTTGCTGTTGTTGTTCTCCAGTGATTAAATCGTGCCTGACTCTTCGCGACCCCATAACTGCAGCACTCCAGGCTTCCCTGTCCTTCCCTATCTCTCAGAGTTTGCTCAAACTTATGTCCCTTTAGTTGGCGATGCCATCCAGCCACCTCCTCCTCTGTCCCCTTCTCCTCCTGCCTTCAATCTTTCCCAGAATCAGGGTTTTTCCAGCGAGTCAGTTCTTCACATCAGGTCGCCAAAGTATTGGAGTTTCAGCTTCAGCATCAGTCCTTCCAATGAATATTACAAATTGATTTCCTTTAGGATTGACCAGTTTCATCTCCTTGCAGTTCAAGGGACTCTCAGGAGTCTTCTCCAAAACCACAGTTCAAAAGCATCAATTCTTGGGTACTCAGCATTCTTTATGGTCCAACTCTCACATCCGCATCCGTACATGACTACCGGAAAAATGATAGCTTTGACCATACAGAACTTTGTCACCAAAATGATGTCTCCTTTTTCTCATATGCTGTCTAGGTTTGGTCGCAGCTTTCCTTCCAAGGAGCAAGTGTCTTTTAAGTTCATGGCTGTGGTCACCACCAGCAGTGATTTTGGAGCCAAGAAAATAAAATCTGCCACTGTTTCCATGTTTTCGCTGTCTATTTGCCATGAAGTGATGGGACTGGACGCCATGATCTTAGTTTTCTGAATGCTGAGTTTTAAGACAGCTTTTTCACTCTTCTCTTTCACTTTCATCAAGAGGCTCTTTAGTTCTTCACTTTCTGCCATAAGGGTGGTGTCATCTGCATCTCTGAGGTTACTGATATTTTTCTGGCGATCTTGATTCCAGCTTGTGCTTCCTCCAGCCCAGTGTTTTTCATGATATACTGTACATATAAGTTAAATTAGCAAGGTGACAATATACAGCCTTGATGTACTTCTTTCCCAGTTTTGAACTAGTCAGTGTTCCATGTCTGGTTCTAACTGTTGCTTCTTGACCTGCATACAGGTTTCTCAGGAGGCAGGTAAGGTGGTCTGGTATTCCCATCTCTTTAATAATTTTCCACAGTTTGTTGTGATCCACACAGTCAAAAGATTTATCATAGTCAATGAAGCAGAAGTCAATGAATTCAGTTACCTTTTTCAGTCTATTGTAATGGAGAATCCAAAAGACAATTCTGAATTGCCCAAACCACCTGTTCCCAAATTCTAAATAAATTTTAAATCAAGGTTGTGTAACTTAATTATTCTAGATTATGTGTTTCATAATATTTGCTACATTTATATAATTATTGTGCCAACGCCATGGAACCTGCGGTGGAGGTGGGGTGGCCGCACGCCGCCAGGAGGGGACCGGCTCACAGCGAGCCGGGAGGGGACGCGAGCTAGCCGCCGGGGCCCACCCGGGATCTCCCCGCCAGAGGCCCTGCCCGCAGAGGCGGTCCCGCAGCACCACCCGGGAGACGGACTGGCGCCCCCCACTCACGGGGCTCGCGCCCACAGGCACCGCCCCACCCAGAGCCGCAGCCGGCCTGGGAGAACGCTCTCCCGCCACCAAACCCTGTGGCTTTCCCAGGTGGGTGGTGGTGAGAAATGCACCTGCCAATGAAAGAGCAACTCAAGAGACACAGGTTCGATCTCTGGGTCGGGAAGGTGGGATCCCAGGCCAGGGTTCTTGCCGGGAAAACTGCATGGAAAGAGGAGCCTAGAGAGACCAAGTCCATGGGTCACAAAGAGTTGGACGCAACTGAGAACACACACACACACACACACACACGCACATGCATATGCACACACACATACACAGACACAAACACACATGCATGCACACACACATGCATAGATACACAGACACACACATGCACAATACACATGCACACACATACACTCACACACGTGCACACACACACACACACACACATACACACGAAAGGCTGTAACTCAAGACCCAAAGTTCAGGTGAATATTTGTTTTCCCGCCATTGTCCTGTAAGCAGTTTTCTGTCTCACCCTGTGTGCTCTATTTATTTTGGTTAATTTTTTTGTATAAGATATGATACTTAGACCAAGGTCCATCTTTTATTTTTGTGGCCTCTGAAAGACCACTTTCTGGCCATTTGCTTCTGCAGTCTTAATTGCCATATTGAAACCAGGAAAACAGATTCCTCCCATTTTATCCTTTAAAAAAAAATACAATTAAATATTCTAGTTCCTTTCTTTTACATATGCACTTTAGAATAAGCTTATCTATGGGAAAAATTGTTGCTGAGGTTTTGATAGGAATTGTTGTAAACTTATACTCTTTGTAGGAATTCACTGTGTCATTTTCTAATTCCTAAATTTGGTATGCCTCTCTGTTTTTTATTTCCTTCAATCTCTTTTATCATCTATTATCTTGAGGTTAGTGTCTATTGTTTTTTTTTTTTAACCTATCAGTTTGAGATTCTGAACTCTTGGCATCATGCTTGAGCTTCACTTTAATAAAACCTGGGCACTTCAGATATGAAGTTCTGCTCTAGCCTGTCTCTTCTGAAAGCTGTGTGGGATGGGGTGGGGGTCAGGAGTGGGCCCCTCCCTCACTGCCAGGTGGGAGCTGAAGGTCAGATTCTCAGCTCTGCCTCCACTGACACTAAAGTAGGTCATTACTGAGTAAATGTTCTTCTTCCCCACAACACCGCCACTAACACCGCTCCAATCGGAAAAGGCAGAAATGTCTTGTTACTCTTCCCTAGGAGAACACGCCTGGAGTTTCAGCTCCAGCATCAGTCCTTCCAGTGAATATTCAGGGTTTGTTTCCTTCAGGATGGACTGGGTGCTGTCCAAGGGGCTCTCAGGAATCTTCTCCAACACCACAGTTCAAAAGCATCAATTCTTCGGCTCTCAGCTTTCTTTGAGTCCAACTCTCACATCCATACATGACTACTGGAAAAACCATAGCTTTGACTAGACAGACCTTTGTTGTCAAAGTAGTTTCTCTGCTTTTTAATAAGCTGTCTAGGTTTCATCACAGCTTTCCTTCCAAGGAGCAATGTCTTTTAATTTCATGACTGCAGTCGCTGTCCGCATGAAAATAAAATTCGCCACTGTTTCCATTGTTTGCCTATTTCCCATGAAGTGACATCATAGAGGCGGGTCTGACTATCACTGGCCAGTGGTGCATTAGGGCCCTGTAACACCCCCGACCTGGGACTGGGAGGCGGGCTTCGACACTGCCAGACGTCTGTGGAGAGGCACAGTCTCCACTGACCCCCGTGGGAAGTCACTGCCGAGGGTGCAGTCCCAGGCTCTCTTTGGCCTCTCTGAAACCAGGCTGACAAAGGAGCACATCCAGGCTACCCACGCTTTGCCGGGTGGATGGAGTGAGGTCACAGCTGTTCTCTGCGGTGTTTGGCTGAGTAGAGAGGTATTATCTAAGGTTTTCTGTCTTCTCAGATTGACCCTTTTCTGGTCCTTTAAATAGAGTGCTGACTTTTGTTGGGGTTATTTTTAATCTATTGGCATTTCTGGATTGTCAGCTTCTTCAGTTCCAAGTTTAGGATATATTAGACAAAGAGAAAACCCAGAGAGGTCAGTACTGTTTCATTCCCTGGTGTTTCATTTTCATTCCATAAGTAACTAAATGAAAAAAAATGGAGTGAAATATGGAGCAAAATATCCTAACATTGATCACCTCATTTTGAACCAATTGAGCACACAGAGAAATGAGGTTCAAGGAGCTTTGCCTAAACAGCAGAGACATGGGAAGAGTGCTTTCTGAAGCTGTGGGGTGTGACGCTGTCATGCACTCACACACACGCCAGCCAGGCTACCTTCTTCTCTCCATCTCTCAGAGTTGTTTATCAGATATATAACTCCCCCAATTTTGCTTACATGTAGTGGGATAAATAGGAAAAACTGTGCTTATTCCACCTTCTCTGAAGAAGAACTCATTACCTATGGACAGTTTTGGGCTTCCCAGGTGGTGCTAGTGGTGAAGAGCCCACCTGCCAATGCAGGTTAGACATGAGAGACGTGGGTTTGATCCCTGGGTTGGAAAGATCCCCTGGAGAAGGGCATGGCAACCCACTCCTATCCTTGCCTGGAGAATCCCATGGATAGAGGAGCCTGGTGGGCTACAGTCCTTGGGTGTCACAAGGAGTTGGACACGACTGAAGTGACTTAGCACACACGCATGGATAATTGTATTCTTCCTCACCCAGACCAGCAAGGCGAGAAGAGCCTGTGTTTCTTGCCCTAAACTCTGCTTTTAGACAAAGGCAGATGCTTTCATTCGCAGTGTCATGGGAGATGTGGAGCTGAAGGCCTCTGTAGTTTCTGCTTAGCTTCCCTTTATCTGATCCACTTTGCCTTTTGCAATCACACAACATCTTCCAAAATGGGCTCTAGATACTTTCCTAGAGGAGCCCAAAGAAATAGAGGTATAGGAGGCCTGTTTTCTGACAAGCTCCATCACTTGAAGGGAGTTATTCAGCTTTATCCTCCTGAAGGACTTTTTCAAATTATCATGAGGAACCACAAATTACCACGACTCATTTGAGCTGCAGGGTCAGCCAGTCCACCCATCTGGACTGTGGGAGACCTGATTTTATTAGCGCTGACCAGGCTTGATAGATGGATGTCAAGCTGGACTCGAATTCCTTTACAAACGAAGCTGTAACATTACTTAGTGGGTCACTCATTGATTCTGGCTGAGTTGTCGCTGGATTTGATTTCTAGCGAAGCAGAGAAATAGAGACGACAGCAAGGAGGAAAGGAAACCTGGCGGAGACAGGGAGGCTGTCATTCACAGGGGCTTTGAGCAAACATCGGTGCCCTGGCCTTTAAACGGAGGCACTCGCCAGCAGGGCTCTGTGAGTGAGGGGATGACTAGATCCTGCAGGGTCATCAGTCGCTCCGCTCAGCATCCGCTTGGACTGGCACTCTCGACGCTGGGACCACGATGTCCACCCGCCTCATCTCTGAGAGCTTCTGTGAGGCTGAAATGAGGTACAAGGCCTCGTCCTCCAGTTACACGATGAAACCCTAAGAAGCGTCATATTTGCCTTCGCGTCTCGGCTGTGTCCTCTTCGCTTCCCGTCTTCCTCCTCCCGGAGCTCCCGTTCAGGGCATGAAGTGGAACAGAGAGAGGAAGCGACTCCAGGATCTTTGAGGTATGATAATAGGCCTTGGGACGCCAGTGTTATTTGTTCATCCCAAGTCCTGCTGCCATGAGCGCAGGAGAGGATGGCTGAGGCAGGTGGGCGGAGGGATGCAGGGTGAGACAGGGACCGCACCTTTCACGAGCCACGTGTTACCACGTGCTCCCCGCCAGGCTCTGCGCTACACTGGAATAAAAATGCATCTGCGGGCTGGCCCCTCACCAGATCCTTGTATAGTGGTATAGACAATGAGACAAATAATAATTACCCAACAGGAGGATTATTAAAGAGGTTTAGAGAAGTGTCTCTGAATACCTAGCACTCTTAACTCTGCCTAGCTATTCAGGGAAGAAAAAATTCACTGTCATATTCAAGTTGCATCTTGTAAAGGATGACCAGGAGTTAAGCAAAGAAAGGGGAATACTGGGTACAGGAAAGATGAGGAGGGCTGCTTGTAGTGTCAAAGATGTGAAGCAACAATAGAAGGGATATAATGTACCAATAGAGAGGACCCATGGGGGAAAATGCAGAGAGAGGAGACAGACACAGCGAATGTAACTTGAAAGCAAGGTAAAGTGTGATGCCTTTCAAGTCATCATAAGAGTATTTAGTCTTCAAGGGTTTCTCTTTAAGTTAGCGACAGTGTCTTTAAGAAGGAGTATTCCCTCAACTTGCCTCTGTTCTTAAAACATCAGAAGCTTTATGCCTTAGAGAGAACAAAACTCTTCTTGTCTGTTGATGCGTCCAAGGCGCTGATGCCATGTTGACTCGCTCGTTTTCTTATTGGATTTGATAGGCCACAAGCCCAGGAATTCTCTCAAGAGTGTTTTAAAAAAAGTAGAACAGAGGGAGATCAAGAGCTTATTGCTGCACTTGGATGCCATCAAAGGAGTGGTGTTTAGCTTTGCATTTCTACATGTTTAAGTTCAAGAGGATCCTTGCCTTGAATCTCTAATCACATGCTCCAGGTCCACTTCTGCATAGAAAAGATAGATGCATTTACTTTGCCCGCAAAGCTATTTAAAAGTTTTGAAATTTTACCCACATACATTTGATGGTTTCATTGCCTCTTTGTAAAAATCACAGCATCAGGCTTTCTGGAGCCATGTTTCTGCAGAGCAAACTGGCAGGGAGTAAGGAGCCATCATCTTGCCCCAGAGCCAGAGCTCTGCGCCCCCTCTATCTTCACCTGGCCAGAGCCACTCACTGGCTTTACTTCCTGACCTCGAGAGACTTAGAATTCACTAATTCTTAAATAAGTGAGACGATTTAAAATGGAACTCACTCGATTTTGATGACATCCCTTCTTGTGAGTCTCCTCAAAGGCAGACTCATAAACATGGATTTGGGGACAGGAGTCTAAGAGATGCCCCCAGGAAGCCGTCACATGCGAGTGAAGACAGGGCAGGCAGGCTGACAGCTTGCTCCGTGGAGAAACTGGGAATCTTCTATGTGAACTCATAATATAGGATCTCATGGAGGGGCAAGAAAAGGACATTTCCCCACCATTTCTCCTCGCCCATGGTTGAGAACCATGCCTGGGAGGCACTCCGGGTCCTCCACACTCAGCCTTCTTCCAGGATGGCACAGGAGCCAGGTGGCTTGGTCAGGAAGTCTCAGGTGATTGTGAGGAGGGTCCATGGCAGCTGCAGAAAGACTCCTTTGTGCCAAGTGATATGGATGAGCAAATAGTGGTTTCTGCTCCACAACATCCTCCTTGAATGAAATGTTAGTTCAGGTCCCACAAAGAGCAGGACAGGAAGATGGGATTAAGCATGTACACCCATGCAGGAGACCTAGGTTCAAGCCTTGGGTCAAGAAGATCACCTGGAGAAGGGAATGGCTACCCACTCCAGTGTCCATGCCTGGAGAATTCCATGGACAGAGGAGCCTGACGGGCTACAATCCATGGGGTTGCAAAGTCAAACATGACTGATTGATTAACGCTCAGGCAAGCATACACAGATTTTGTTAGGGGAAATACCTGAGAGAGAAAACTGGAAAAGGAGAGTCAGGAGGCCTCAATGCAGGTCTGAACTGGAATGCAGAAGAGAGGAGACAAGCATGGCACGCATGTGCTCCCGACTGCCAAGCCATCTAAGAAATGTTGGGCAACGCCCTGGGAAGTCTGCAGGAATGGGCGCCTCTCAGCATCCCTGCCATCCTGGCACTGGCTGGGCACCTTCCTGGGAGGTGTGTCCTCTGCACAGGTGAGACAGTTCCAGGGCAGTCTTGCTAGTTAATGGCCATCCTTGCAGTTGACAGCCTGCAGAGTGCATTCTGATGGCCCCACAAATGGTAACAGAAGCCCGGCAGGAATGCAGCACGCGGTTATGGACGATTCTTAGCTTAAGGGGGAGAAAGAACAGCATGTATTCGTGGCTCTTCACAAGCTGTGTGGCTAACATCATATTTTTTTGTGCTTATACAGCCATGCTTTGAACTTTTATATTTTCGGTGTCTTTTCTTTAAAGTAAAGTAAAACCTGGAGATGGTAGGTAATTTTTCCAGTTACCTAGGAGGTTTAGATGGAAACAGTGAAAGACTTTATTTTTGAGGACTCCAAAATCACTGTAGATGGTGACTGCAGCCATGGAATGAAAAGATGGTTTCTCCTTGGAAGAAAAGCTATGACCAACATAGACAGCATATTAAAAAGCAGAGACATTGTTTTGCCAACAAAGGTCTGTCTAGTCAAGGCTATGGTTTTTCCAGTAGTCATCTATGGATGTGAGAATTGTATTATTAAGAAAGCTGAGTGTTGAAGGATTGATGAACTGTGGTGTTGGAGAAGACTCTTGAGAGTCCCTTGGACTGCAAGGAGATCCAACCAGTCCATTGTAAAGGAAATCAGTCCTGAGTATTCACTGGAAGGACTCATGCTGAAGTTGAAACTCCAAAACTTTGGCCACCTGATGCAAAGAGCTGACTCACGAGAAAAGACCCTGATGATGTGAAAGATTGAAGGCAGGAGGATAACGGGACGACAGAGGATGAGATGGTTGGATTGTGTCACTGACACAATGGACATGAGTTTGAGCAAGCTCCGGGAGTTGGCTGTGGACATGGAAGCCTCTGGACGTGACTGAGCAACTGGACTGAGCTGAGGCTTAGAATGAGAAGGACTTTTGAATTATCTTGAGAGGCAGACCTAGAACTTCAGAGGCTTACAGCTCACCTCAGCTTCCTAAGGTGTTAACCACCTGTGTGTAACCACTGTCTCACCAGATGTTAGAAAGTGGTGTGTGTGTGTGTGTGTGTGTGTGTGTGTGTGTATGTATGTATATTTGGTCATGCCATGTGACATGTGGGATCTTAGTTCCTGGACAAGGGATTAAACCTATGTCCTCTACATTGGAAGTGGGGAGGCTTAACCACTGGACCAGCAGCGAAGTCCAGAAAGTGGTAGATTGTAATTTTTTCTAATTCTTATTTTATATAGGAGTATAGGCTTTCCTAGTGGCTCAGATGGCAAACAATTGCCTGCAATGCAGGAGACCCAGCTTCAATCCCTGGGTCAGGAAGATACCCCCAGAGAAGGAAATGTCAACCCACTTCAGTATTATTGCCTGGAGAATTCCATAGACAGAGGAGCCTGGTGGGAAGCAGTTCATGGAGTCGCAGAGTCAGACGCAACTTTCGCTTCACTTATATTGGAATACAGTTGATTAGCAATGCTGTCTGAGTCTCAGGTATACAGTCACTGGTTCATGCGCTGCATTGCTCTCTCTTTTCAAATTCTTGTGCCGTGATTTCTTCTGGGCAGCAGGAAATCAGACATATGCAACACAGAAGCTGAGAAATTCTACAACTCCTTTCCTCCAAGAGCCTGTTGTCAAACATGTCCCAGCACCCCACTAACAACATTTGTACTAAATAGGTCCCAACACAGCAGGATGAAAGCCTCCGAGTATCCTTCCATTTTCAGCCTTGATGAGATTCCACATCATGAGGAGGGTTCCATATGGCTTCCTCTGAAATAGCAAACTCCACTCACCTATTTTTACCATCAAAAGAGGCTACCACTCCTTGTTTCATCACATTTGTTTTCTGAAAAAGGAACACATGGTATTTTTATATCAGTGTTTTATTGTCTGTCTAGTCTGAAAGCTCTAGGAAAAATTACACTGGAAAGCAACATTGTGTTTTGCTATAATTATGCATGACATAAAAGAATAACACTTTGTTGGATTAACATGCCATCTTTAGACGCTGTAATAGAATTAAGTTTAACTGCCAGTGGATGAAATGAAGCCTCTTCAACCTAGAAAAGAATGAAGGTCAGTTTAAATACCTGAATTCTAATAGCATGGATCCTGTTCACCCTTTTAGGACACCGAAATGGTCTCCTTTCTGTAGTTTAATTCTAACACATCATATATATATATAAGTATGTATGTATGTAAAACTATGTATTAGTTTTGTATTGGTGTTAATTGGTGTATGAAAACATACATTATGTTAATATGCATTAGTGATTGTGTTGGTACTAATTGAATTAAAGCAATTTGAATTTTTATGGAAAAGGTGCTTTATAAATAGCAAAGAATATTATTTCATATTCAGAACTTTTGCCAGTACTCACTACTTTCCTTGTGATTATCTGCCATTTCCAGTAAGTAGCATTTTAACATTGGATATTATCATGGACTCATAATAGGAGACTATTAAACAACACAGAAAGGAAATGTCTATACATTCTATTCTATCATATCATGTAATTTAAAAATCAAAATGTCCATAAGACTGGTGTAATTTGAGCCCATTTAAGGATACTCTGTCATTTTGGAGTAAACATTGTTTCTCATAAAAATTAGATGTTTTATGAGAGTGTCACATTAAAAAAATACGTTGTGTAAAAGAGAACAAAAAGTTAATGTTTAGACTAGGTGGTGTCCATCTGTCAGCGATGCATTGCTGAAATTTAATGTCCTCACTCTACTGAGAGCCCTTGGATTTGAAGGTGGGTGAGGAACTAACAGCAAGATGTTACAGGAGGTGAGTGTGTCTACTAGGGGAAGGAGGGAGGTTGGGACAAAGTGGGATTCTGCTTTGACTTAGATTCTTGGACCACGCCAAGGGCTGTGCCTAAATAGCAAACAAGAATGATATACATGGAGAAACCTGAGTTTACAGTCCTAACCAGTAAGTCTATGGGGAATATAAAAGGTCTTTCAATCGTCAAATGACATCCTGTGAAACTTACCAGATTCATTATGCTGGATCCTTAAGATTCTATCTTCATGCTTTTTTTTTTTTTCTCTTTAAGAATAAGGACCGTTCTTCAAAACCAATCAGTAAATATTTTACTGTACCTTAGTTCCCAGATAAGCACAGAAGATCAGAGCATCTTTGGTAGCTGTCCATTGGGGGACAGGGTCACGAGGATGCATCTTGGGGTGGGGGTAAGAGCACCGAGGGAGGAGGAGCTCAAATGAAGGTTAAAGGAGACAGGGGACGGGCACCCAGAGTCTGGGTCTGCGCGTTTTGCTTTATGCTGTATAAGCAGATTGGTCCATTTCTGAACTAAATCATATTTCTCTGTCGATAATGGAGGCTATATTTTCATGATGATCTAATGTCTGTTTTTACACAGACACAAACATACACATATTTTTTTCTCAAGGAATTTATAAAACATATTAAATATGGTATTTCTTTTGATTTTGATAGCCATTCTATGTGGTATATATAATTAATTCTTTGTGGATAAGATAATTACAGCTCAGAGATGTCGGTTTCTTGCCCTATGCGAAATACTCACCTGTGAACTGTCAAACACAATCCTGCCTTAACCATCATTACTAGGTCATCATCCTCCTAACAGAATACTTCGTGACATGCTTCAGGAAGAAAAGTTGTTTTGTGATTTAAATTGTTTGGAAAGGATATCTATGCCCTTGAACAATCAGAAATAAGTTTAAAATATATTAAGGCTGTGAGAAATATCACACTTTATCAAAAGTAAAACACTTTTGGGTAACCCATCACTTTTTGCAGTTGTATGACTTTGAAATATTGATTGACGAAGGTTATCAACTTCTGATGGAGCTAGGACTCTAGAGAATGTAACTGGATATCATGAGTTAGGGAAAAGTGACCTCATCTTTAATTTTCTTCCCTTCTCTTTTTATGTCTTGGATTTTTACTAAGATTATTTCATGTTTATTTATGATGATTTTTAAGTTCAGTATGGAATCCTGAATAGAATTTGCAGAGATGATGCCTAAATGTAAACTCTTTTGTGGGAAACGTGGCCAACAGCTTATTCAGGGAACTCCTTAGGCAGAGTTATCCTAGGGACTAAATGTGGGTTTTGGCTCACCAAGTGCGTATTCATAGATTAGATTTTAAAATTTCATCATTTTCTGACTTTTACTAGATCATATGCTCCAGCAGGGCAGGGGCTAAGTTTTATTTCATTGACCACCTTATGAAAAAGAAAGTGAAAAAGTTAGCCGCTTAGTCATGTCCAACTCTTTGCAACCCTGTGGACTGCAGCCCGCCAGGCTCCTCTGTCCATGGGATTCTCCAGGCAAGGATACTGGAGTGGGTTGCCATTTCCTTCTCCAGGGGATCTTTCTGACCCAGGGATTGAACCCAGATCCCCGCGTTGCAGGTAGACTCTTTACCAACTGATAATTCCTGAGTCATTAAGTGTTACTGAATATATACTTGTTGAATAAGATCTTGAATAATTTAACTGAGAAGTGGCTTAAAAACTGAGTACATTCTCAAAACTAATCTGCCAGGAAACTCCAGGATAGTGGTTCTCCTTGGGGTGGGGGGTCAGGGGTAGCTACCGGAAGGGAGCAAATGGAGCCTTCTGGGGTTCACACAGTATTTGTTCCTTGGTTTCTGTGTCGGTTACATGAGTGTGCTCAGTGTGTAAAAATTCACCATACATACACTTCCCATATATTTATTCTACTTTATTATACTGTAATATATTATATTGCATATATATTATATTGTAATATTCAGGGAAATAGGCAATCCAAATGTGAACTACGACTTCATCTATTTCATCAATCCATTCTGAATATGTCCACTCTTACAGATACATGGAGATCAAAAATTTATTACTAATTATTGAGGATGAGTAGGGCCTGTTAAACCTCATTTGGGTAAGCTATGCTTAGATGAACTTGAAATGCAAACATCCTGTAATTGCCTTGTCTGGGCTTTTCTATCCTGCTTTGGAAAAATTTTCAAAGTATGGTTCCCTAAATGCTTGGGCTATACAGAGGAGTAGGGAAGTTATCCCTATTGTGATTCAGATTGTCGGCTTCATTTGCATCATTTAATTTAGCCCATTCAATGGTTTTGAGTTGAATATTATTATCTCTGCTTTATAGGTCAAAATACCAAGATCCAAAGGACTAAATTTATTAGTCTAAAGTCACCAGGCAGGCATGAGATTTCAGTTCAGACTCTTTAGTCTTTTCTACACAGGCTTTTCTACATACTGTACTGCTATGGAATCAATTCTAGTGAGAGGCATCACTGTCTTGATTAAAGCAAAACAAAATAAATAAGCAAAGAAAAAACTAAACAGTTCATCGCAAATTAGACTGTAAACATACCATGGTCTGAAATTTCAATTTACTTCTGATATCAATGTTTGACATGAGTGAATTCTATGGATTTGACTTTTTAATTTTGACATTTTGATTCATAATAAAAATACGCATACCTTGTGTTGTGCTTCTGTATGCCTTTATATAAACACAAATATTATATATGTCCTGTAAGTATAAGACAAATGAAATGCTCATAATTATCCATCAATAAGCAAGTGTTCTGTGAGTTTTTTAAAACTGTCTTTAACTTTCTAAATCAGACATATTCATAAAACTGAATAATGCTTTTATCACCTTATTCTCTCTTTGTTTCCAACCAGCATGCATCATATTTAAAATTTTACATTTGTCAGTAAATGTCTTCTGTTCTTGAAATGGTTCAAGTTTAGAAGTGAAGTAGGTTGGACAGAAGTTAAGTATGGAGCAATAATAATAGAAAATGTAAATTTGCTCTTTTAATGCCCTTTGATAAGGCCTTGAGAGAGCAAGAGAGTTTCATCAGGTGAAGTCTGGGAGCAGCTTATTTAGATTGCATTTTCTTCTGCCTTAAGAATGTGGATTTTCTTCTTTTATTTAATTAAAAATTGTTATTTAGTTGCTGGGTAAAATTTACAAAAAAAAAGGAGAAGTGAGTCAATTCTAAAAGGTTCATTTAGTTTTTGACGATATTTTTCACAGCTGCAATGAACTATGAAGAAAGTGAAAGTTGACTAGTATGTGCCATTAATCACTTAGGTAAAAGAAAGGGAGTCTTTAGTTTTCAATGAGCAGAAACAGTGGCCCAGGAAGGCAAAATCAGCGTTGACGAGTAGCTTCTGCGTCTCCTGGATAAAGTCTAATTTGGAAAGAATTGTGATCCCAGCAGCATTCGTTTATGATTACTGAAGCCATTTGCTCTCTGTGGCACAAAATGCATCACTTGCTGAAATGTGTTGGCTTTAAAAATGATCCCTTCTTATTTATTTTCCCTATTCAAAGTGAACATGATGCTGACTTACGAGCATATTCGATGGAAGCTGGCTACTCTGCCTCTGAAAGGACATTTCAGAAGAGATTTGCTTGCCCTGAAAGGTCAGAGAAAGCTCTCAGACTCACAGTGTGAAAGGTGAAAACCTGGTCACTCAAAGGAAAACAAGTGCTATCCAGACAGGCTCTAGGCTAGTTTTGGTTGTAGGGGAGTTCAGTAAGGATGGATGCAGAAGTGCAGATGGGTCAGGTACTCCCTGAAACGCTGTAGGGCCCTCACTACAAAAGAGGGCTTGATCTTGGTCCGGACTTTGTGTCCAGACATGGGCAAGAGTACTGGAGTGGGGTGCCATTGACTTCTCCAAGTAAAGACAATAGGAAATGTTAAATGCAAAGGATGATCAAATAACAAGAGAGTAACCACTGAGGAATAAAGGGAGCTCTACAGAATTTACGAACAGAGGACATAGGAAGCGTCCCAGTACCTCTAGTACTTAAAACAGAGGACTTCAGGAACAGCCCTTTGGGAAGATGCTCTCTATCCACACTGTTGTAACCCCCACGCTCAAACTCCTTAGCATCTTCAGTGAAGCAGATGTTTTTCTGGAACTCCTTTGCTTTCTTCATGATCCAATGAATGTTGGCAATTTGATTTCTGTTTCCTCTGCTTCTTCGAAACCCAGCTTGTACATCTGGAAGTTTTGGTTCACATACTGTTGAAGCCTGGCTTGAAGGATTTTGAGCATCATCTTGCTAGCATGAGAAATAAGGATGACTGTGTGGTAGTGTGAACATTCTTTGGCATGCCCTTCTTAGGGATTGGAATGAAACTGACCTTTCCCAGTTCTGTGGCCACTGCTGAGTTTTCCGAATCTGCAGATATATTGAGTGTATCCCATTAACAGCATCATCTTTTTTTTACAGTTTTCAGTAGCTCAGCTGGAATTTCATCACCTTTGACTCTGTGGGTCACAACAAACTGTGGAAAATTTTTAAAGAGATGGTAATACCAGACCACATTATCTGTCTCATGAGAAACCTGTATGCAGGTCAAGAAGCAACAGTTAGAACTGGACATGGAACAATGGACTGGTTCAAAACTGAGAGAAGAGTACAACAAGGCTTATATTGTCACCAGCTTGTGCCGAGGTCCAGCCCCAGTGGATCCAGGATGATTCAAAGGGGAGACAGATAGGCGAGGAAAAAACTTATTTATTTAGAGATATAAGATTAGATTAGGAAGAAATAGTATAGTAGGAAATTTAGGCAGAGAAAAGAGGCTGATTAACTTGGCTTACGTGGAAAACCAATAAAGTTTCAGACAAGGAACTTGCGCCATCTACATTAGGCCGCCAGCGCCCGTTTGAATATCGGAGAGTGCCCCGCCTTGGGCTCTCTCTCTTACAGATCTTAAAAGCTGGGACAATTAAGTAGACATGGCGAGTCTCCATGTTCCCAGGGATCAGCCTGAAAAGGAGAGGGAGGGAGCAAGAGAAAGAATTGACACAGGGGAGGCCAGGCTTGTGCAAGAACCCCCTCCAACTTTATTATTCAGAAGGTGTTTATATACCCTAAATTTTACATAATGGAAGACAGAGTCACGCAGGGGCAGCAGTCCTGACCCTTTCTCTATATCTTTTTGTATACAAAAGGTCTCAGGTGATTTACATTATCTTCTGGCCAGGAGGCTTGCTGACACTTTTTTGGCTCTCTTTCTTAATGTTAATCTTGTTTCCCCTGAAGTGTTTTTCTTTAATCTTCATCTCCTTAAAGCACTAAAGTTACATCTCTGTAGAACAAAAGCACAGTGGATTATAACAAAGAAGGTACTTAACTCAAAGATCTAATGTTGCTACTTGTTTTTTCTATATACCAACTATATCAACAAATAAAAGACATGAAAATTTGGCAGCAAATATTGGCTCAACAAATGAAACTAATCAGTCCTATTCTAATGATTTTGACTCCTTGGAAGCCCCTACATTCCTAGGATGTTTTAAGCTTCCTGTGCCTCCCGTGGTCAGGAGGCCTCAAAAATCACATATCTCCTGTGTGCAGCTGTATGAGTCCTGCAGGCAGGCTAGAAGGCCATCAGAGGGGTTTTTGGATTGAAACACTCATATTATGCCCAGGAGACTTATTATCTAAAAGCTTTAAATTTTTTTCCAGAAAAAGGTGGTGGTGGGGGCAGCCCCCTGTCAATGACAGAAGAGTAGGTGGAAAGCATAACACAGTAAAGCAGGCAGACTCTGGTGCTGGGGGTGGGTGCTCAGGGAAATTCCAGGGGGAACCCCTGAAGCCTGATCACGTCCTTGCGTTTTGTCAGGCTTCCTTCCTTATGACCTTGTCACGGGCAGGATTCCTCACGCTGGCCCCCGGCAAGCTTGTATTTGCCTGCTCAGTCTGTCTCACTCTTTGTGACCCTATGGACTGTAGCCCACTGGACGCCTCTGTCCATGGGATTCTGAGGCAAGGATATTAGGGTGGATTTCCATTTCCTACTTCAGGGAATCTTCTGGTTCCAGGAACTGAACCCATATCTCCTGTGTCTCCTGCATTGGGAGGCAGATTCTTTTACTACTGAGCCACCTGGGATGCCACAAAGTGAGGCAAAAAAAAAAAAAAAGCCCTGAGCACTTAGGGGCCATGAGCGGATATGTACACCAGCTAGCCCTATGTCCTGCTGGGCATGGAGTGCCAGGCTCATCCCCACACACAGCCACAGTGATCTTGCTTCTCTTCCCTGAACACCCCACCTCTCCCTACCTCTAGATTGCAGCCTCTGCTGACCCTTCGCTCTGGTGCCTGTCACCAGGAATGCCCTGTGGTGGCCTCTCATCATCAGGAGATCTTCCCCACCATCTTAGTGGAAGCCCTGAGCCCTCCACCCCAGCTCTAATGCTATTTTAAAGGTTGAAGAAGTGGGTTTTTAGAGTGACAAGGTGTCTGGGAGTTCCCTGAGAAAAGAAATAGAGGGACTTTCTTGGTGGTCTAGGGGTTAAGAATCCACCTGCCAATGCAGGGGACATGGGAAGATCCCAGGTCCAGGATGAATCACAAGCTGGAGTCAAGGTTGTCAGGAGCAATACTGATCACCTCAGATGTGCAGATGATACTATTGTAATGACAGAAAGCAAAGAGGGGCTAAAGAGGCTCTTGATGAAAGCGGAAGAAGAGAGTGAAAAGCTGACTTAAAACTCAACATTCAAAAACCTAAGACCATGGCATCTGGTGCCATCACTTCATGGCAAATACATGGGGAAACAGTGGAAACAGTGACAGACTTTATTTTTTGGGCTCCCAAATCACTGCAGATGGTGATTGTGGGCATGAATTTAAAAGATGTTTGCTCCCTGTAAGGAAAGCTATGACAAACCTAGACAGTGTATTAAGAAGCAGAGACATCACTTTGGTGACGAAAGTCCATACTGTCAAAGCTATGGTTTTTCCAATGGTCATATATGGTTGTGAGTGTTGGACTATAAAGAAAGCTGAGCTCTGGAGAATTGATGCTTTTGAACTGTGGTGTTGGAGAAGACTGTTGAGAGTCTCTTGGACTGCAAGGATATCCAACCAGTCCATCCTAAAGGAAATCAGTCCTGATTATTCATTAGAAGGACTGATGCTGAAACTGGAGCTCTGATGCTTTGGCCACCTGATGCAAAGAACTGACTCACTTGATGCTGGGAATGATTGAAGGCAGGAGGAGAAGTGACAACAAAGGATGAGATGGTTGGACGGCATCACTGACTCAATGGACATGAATCTGAGAAAGCTCTGGGAGTTGGTGATGGACAGGGAGGCCTGGCATGCTGCAGTCCATGGGGTCACAAAGAGTCGGATGCGACTGAGCAGCTGAACAGCTATGAAACACCATCAGTGACCACCTTGTAGTTCCTGGTTTTTGTTTCATGAGAGAGTTGGGTCTATAATGGAGTATTTTTCTGTTTCAGACTCTGACTGAAAATGGGCTCTGTTAACATATCATGTTGTGACATTACAATTTTTGCTTTAAAAACCCCTTTTTCTTAAAATGAAAATCAGCAAAGCAGTGTAAAACACCCCCCTTTCCTGAATAGAAATTTAAAAAAAAAATCTCTTGTATTTATTTGCTTTTAGCTTAAAAACAAAATCCTATCCTATTAAAATATCTTGATGTGTTATGAATATAGTAGTTCTCAAATTTATGTCTGAATCAAATGTCTGAGTTTGTTAATATCTTCATCATTTTCTGAAGGTTGCCTTCTTTTCTACTGAAATAATAAATGGGTAAATATCAAGTGTGAGATGCTTGCATCTTTAATATGCCAGCACCTTCTGTCTTAGAGGCATACCGTGCCAGATGGAACATTTCATAAACACTATAAGAAACAAATTACATTAGATACCCTGGCTAGCACAGTGACACACGGCACCTTGATATAACTCAATTTTGTCTTTGCCTACATCTGAACCATCGCGTTTCAAATCAGCACTGGGATAGTATAAACTATCATGTCTGAATAGGATGATAAATCTGCCCATATGTTTGCAAAGCAGCCAGCCTTTATTAATTTCTTCATAGCAATATTTATGCTAATAGTTAAACCTTAGAATAGTGAAGTAAGATTGTTTTTCCCCAAAACCTATTTTTTAAAGGTGGTATCTTTTTATGGGTATTTCAAGGATTATGAAAGAAAGCAGTTGGAAAATGTTTGGATCCCTCTCTCAGTATTTGCGTTAAGCAAGTGACAATGTGGACACTTTGCTGTTGCTTTTAGCCACTCAGTTGTGTCCACCTCTTTGTGACTCTATCGACTATAGCCCACCAGGCTCCTCTGTCCATGGGGTTTTCTGGGGAATGGATTGCCATTTTGAAATGAATTTTTAAAGAAATTATTAATATTAACTTACAGGCTGAAGAAAAGATAAATAATTCCCATCACAAATTGCTATAATTCCTTTGATACTTAAAGAAGGAATATATTTATTTTCAATATGTAAATGAGAGAGTAACAGAACATTCAGGAGAAAACAGCAATTAGTAGATAGATAAGACACAGAAAGAGAAATAGAGACAAAAGGGTGAGTAACAGATATACAAATAGATGTGTGAGAGAAAGCCAAAAGCAGTATTTATTTCTCCGATTTGAATAATAAAATATGTTCTTTCATAGTCTAAGTGCTTAATTTAAACAAGCACTTCTAGTTTAAAAATGTTATTACAGATGCTGTTTTAGAGATGAATTGATAACACACGTTGCCACAACTAGAGTAAAGCACTTTAAAAAATGATGTCTGTATGACAAAGCAGAGCTTGAACAGCCTGCTTTTGGCTTAGTGGTTACAAATCCACCTGCAGCAAAGGAGACGCAGGTTCTGTCCCCAGGTTGGGAAGATCCTCTCGAGGAGGAAATGGCGATCCACTCCAGTATTCTGGCCTGGAGATTCTCATGGGCAGAGGAGCCTGGTGGGCCACGGTCCATGGGGTCACAGAGTCGGACACGACCGAGCGACTGAGAATACACACACACTTTTTTCACAAACACCTTCCTGTCCACCTTCGCCTGCCCTCTTAACATCCAGGGGGCTTATCTCGGGGCCTGTCTCTGAACCCCAAGCATTCACAGCGCTCCCTCTGCACCTCCACTGTGAGGAGCCTTCCGCATGATTGTGTTTCCATCCCTTCAACAAGGTGATAATTGTTTTTCTTCATGATGTGGCTCCCCATTACAATCTGTTTTATCACACAGTTCAGTAGAAACCAAGAAAAGCTCAGGAAATGCCTCATGAATTCATAGATCAAAACCATTTTCTTAGTTGGAAACTTCTTTAATCTCATGAAGGAGACAATGAAATGCGAAGCTGCATGGCTAAGTGCAGAAATTGACAGCTTTTTTTTCAATTAGTGCACTAAAATACGATTTCAATATGCTAGTGATAGTTAATTAAAATATAAAGCACCAGCAAACTGTGTAAATCAGGAATTGCATAAATCATAATAAAAATTCCCAAAATTTTCTCCCTTAAAAAGAATTTATCAGTAAGCATACAGTGTGAAATGTGCGATCAAAGAAAATATATTGTACTATGCAAAAGAATCCAGCCAATGATATAGCAAAATAGCTCTTTCATAAACACCCTTGATAAATCATGACTGTTCTCTTTGCTGAATCAGTTATCTATCTGAGAAAGAAAATATATATGATTAATTTAAACTTATCATGCTATCACTAGTTTAACATGACCACCATTTAGAACAAAGATGCTGATCTGATTTGACTGAGAATAGATGTCTTTTAGAAGCACCTTCTATTATAAAGCTACTATAACAAATTTTTAGAAATTACTGAAACATAAAAGAAAAACACTCATAACATTAACAACCTGCCATAAATTTTATATTTTTTAATCTTATTTCCTATTCAGCTTTTTTTTTTTTAATCATTACAATGTTTATATGCAGAGGCTTTTCTTACTCTTTGTTATAGAGTCAGCATTTTGAGCTTATTAGTCTTTGTAACACTGAATTTTAATTGTTGAAAAATATTCCACTCTGTGGTTTTAAACTATTCCTTTCTTACTACATTTGGGCATTTTCTTGTCTGTAGTTTTTGTTGTAATTTGAATAGAATTGCCACTTTAATAATGGCAATTATTAAGTACAAGAAGTAGATTTACTGGCTTGAAGCAAAAGAACTTGAATTTTTCCTGCTTTTCTTACTATTTCTTGCTAGACATTGAGTAAGAGATACTTAGTACACATTTTTTAAAAATATAGAAGTGAAAAATAATATTATTGTTAAAGTGTTCTTTCTATTCTAAAAGTATCCCCCAAAAGCCTATGAACACTTTGAAGTCACAGGAAATGGCATTGGACCAATTCTCTTTCTCATGATCCATGACAAACTGCTTATATTTTCTTGGCCTAGGTTTATCCAAGGTATTAGACCTAGCTTTAGAGGGGTTTGTTTGGATATTAAGCAAGAAATTCAAAAATTAAACAAGAAAGTAGTTAGTAGAGTAACAGCCAAATTCAAGTCATAGTATTATCAGTTCCCTAAAAGTCGATGTTGATATTGATAATCTTGGGGCTTCCCTGGTGGCTCAGAGGTTAAAGTGTCTACCTCCAATACAGGAGACCTGGGTTCGATCCCTGGGTTGGGAAGATCCCCTGGAGAAGGAAATGGCAACCTACTCCAGTATTCTTGCCTGGAGAATCCCATGGACAGAGGAGCTTGGTGTAGGCTACAGTCCACGGGGTCACAAAGAGTTGGACACGACTGACTTCACTCACTCATTGATAATCTTGATAATCTCAGTTCTTCAATAAATTCACTAAAATGCATGTTTAAAATATTTATCTAAAAACTCATGATTATTAAGTCAATATAATTCAGCTAACATGTGCTAACTGAAAGGTCTTCGATGGGCTGGGATTTTGTAACTCCTGGAATTGGCCAGTGTTTTCTGCACCACACACTCTCTGGATGAGATATCTGAACAACTGATTCAATTGGCCAGGCCAGTCGATTTGAATTGGCGCTTAAGACAGTATTTATCAAAGAGACGTGGCTTTGAGTGATGTGTGTGGCTGCAGGCATTCACACCTCATGCTCCCACAATGACGTGCGGATGTAATGGGCTCCTCTCAAGCTTTAATTTGGCAAGGAATCCTGTCTATGAAAGCAACGAGGTGACAGCTGTCTGAGGAGGCTCACAGTGTATAGGAGAAATTACAGAGCTGCAAAGACAGGCCTCTGCTCTGTCAATACCATCGTCATCATTTAATATTTATCAGGACGTCCACAGCGCTCCTTGTCCTTTACAGGCTGCAGACGTCGCTGTGCATCAGAAGAGAGAAGAAGATGCGAGTCAGCGCGTGCAAACACGAACCCAATACCTGGCGCTGGCCAATGTTCACGTGATATCTAGGAGGACGCTGCTCGTTGCTGAGTCTTGAGACTGTATGCAGGGGGTGGGGACATTGCATCCTGCACTAACAGGCCTTCGACAGGAGAAGAAGCAAAGGTGAGAGGCGAGAATCTTTAAGGAATGATCCTGATATCAAGATACAGTTGGATGTTGCATTGAGGGTGTGCTGTCTGTCTTTCTTTTTCCTAGAGGTGAAGTGAAGAAGGCAGATGCAAGCCTTACATTCCAAGCATCACACCTAAGAGGTTAAACTGCTCTGTGAGCGCATTTGTTTCTGGGAGGTTACTGTAGAATAATAGAAAACACTCTGTACTGAAGCAAAGATTTATATTTTGATGTGAGTCAATACCATCAGCAATTTTGATTTGATTTTATACTTCTAACAATTTATTAATTTTTTGACTGAAAACTAATAGAAGAAATTATATAAAGTTTCAAAATGTATAAAGAATATAATAAAAGTCAATTTCTTAAATTCACTGCAATTAACCTTTTGTGTGCTACATTTCCATTTAGTCCTGTTTCCATTTAGAAAGCCTTTTCCTTATGAAACTTTTAATTTTCTCTCTGCCATTAGAACATAAGTAGTTTCTCATTTAATATTCTAGCAAATGATTTATATTATTCTTTTCAATAGCTGATTGTTAAAAATTCTTTAAGATATACAAATGGAAAATATATTTCTGGAACAAAAAGTCATGCCCACTTTATATTTTGATGGATACCAACTAATGCTTTTTTAATACTTATTACAAAATATTGGCTATATTCTCCCCACTGAACAACACATCCTTGAGCTTATCTTACAACAAATAGTTTGTACTGCCAACTCCATTACTCATACATTGCTCTTCTCCCTAACCCCACTGGTAATCACTAGCTTGTTCCCTACACCTGTGTGTGTGTGTGTGTGTGTGTGTGCGCGCGTGTGTGTGCGTGTGTATATCAGCTTCCCTGGTAGCTCAGTGGTAAAGAATCTGCCAGCCAGTGCAGGCGACTGGAAGGTCAGGAAGATCCTCTGGAGAAGGAAATGGCAACTCTCTCCAGTATTCTTGTCTGGAGAATCCCAGGGACAGAGGAGCCTGGTGGCTATGAAGTCTATGGGGTTGCACAGAGTCAGATGGACTGAGAAACTGACACTCTCATTTTGGCTATGGTTTCACTCACTGGAGATACTCAGCGTAGCCAACACCATAGCGACAAATGTTGAGTGTTGGTTGTCAGGTGCTGGGCTAACAGGAAACGGAGAATTTGTTTAATGTGGGCAGAGCTTGTTTTTCAAGATGAAAAGAGTCATGGAGACGAATGATGGTGGCTTCACTACATTGTGAATGCTCCTAATACCCTGGACTATATAGTTAACACAATTAGAAAAGATGAGCAAGAGATATGCATGCATCTCACAGGGGCAAGAAAGGAATTTACATTATAAATTTTCTAAAGAGAGTGATCTAATAAAAGTTCGGTCAGGGACGAAGAGTCAGGAAGAAACTGAGGCCAAGGATATCTTCTTGGTCACAGAATATCATTCCCTTGAAACACGTATAAATATTTTCCCCAGGTCTGCCATTTACATTTTAGTTGCATTTATGTGTTTTTCCTATAGGAAAATTTTACTTTAATTTTGGAATGATTAAAAGTTTCTGAAGAAGACTCTTGAGAGTCCCTTGGACTGCAAGGAGATCCAACCAGTCCATTCTGAAGGAGATCAGACCTGGGATTTCTTTGGAAGGAATGATGCTGAAGCTGAAACTCCAGTACTTTGGCCACCTCATGCGAAGAGTTGACTCACTGGAAAAGACTCTGATGCTGGGAGGGATTGGGGGCAGGAGGAGAAGGGGATGACCGAGGATGAGATGGCTGGATGGCATCACTGACTTGATAAACACAAGTCTGAGTGAACTCTGGGAGTTGGTGATGGACAGCGAGGCCTGGCGTGCTATATGATTCATGGGGTTGCAGAGAGTTGGACATGGCTGAGCGAGTGAACTGAACTGAACTGAAAAGTTTTTGATTTGTGTTGGTTTAAGAGGGCCTTGTTCTTTTAAGTTAAAATTTGTTTCCAGTGCTTTTCTTTTGCTATATTGGCCTTTAATTCATCTGAACTTATTTTTATAAGCTGATGGCTTTCTCCAAATTTTACATCTGTTTAATTACCCTAATACTCTTCAGCTAACAGTCGCATTGCTGCCAACTTTAGTTTAAACCATAACGTGTTTATATATCCATGGACCTATTACTGATGTCACCCTAATCCACCAGTCTGCATGCAACTCATGGGTGAGAAGCCAGTCATTGGAAGAACAGAGAGGAGAGTGTTCTTGGTTAAGGAAGCAGAAAATGCAGCAGTCCCAAGACGGAAGGATCTCCTTTTTTGGGAAAGAATAGTAGACGGGATGTCTAGAGTGTCCTGAGTCAAGGTTCATGATGAAATGTAAAAGATTCATGGGGCAAGAGCACGCAGGATGCTGTGGCTACCACCTCTGGGAGGGACCTCAGCCTGGTGACTCTCAAGGTGCATGGGCGGACACACTTTTGGTCACTGTCCTTCAGAGCAGATTGGAGATAAGTCTGTCCTTCTCTATGCTGCCCTGGCCCTCTCTCGTCTCATTCCCAGCAATCGGGTTGAGATGGGGAGTGAGAGAACCCACAGATGGATTGAGCAGATGGCAGAAAAGCGCAGTGTGGAGACCGGAGGGTGGGAGTTCTTTCCAGATGACGTGGTCGCTTAGATTATGCAGTCTCTTCCAGACTCAGTGGATGAAGACGTCCTTGTAAACAGCTCCTTTGCGCCCCTTCTCTTTGTTCATCCCAGTTTTCCTCAGATCTAAATCATAAGGATGAGATCACTAGGCAACATTTAACCCAGCCCCTCATTTTGCTTTAATGAATGTACTCAATGTACCCAAACCTATTAATTTATTTCCTGGAGAAGAGTGAGAATGAGAATGAAGAATGAAGTTGTGAAAGAATGGCTGACTCTCACCCCCTTGGTAAATTTGCTGGTGGACCACATGGGCAAGATGGCATCTGAAGGAAGATAAGGAGGAACAAGCAGGTCTGCATGACACAGAAAAATGAAGAAGAATCTGACCTCCTGCCCTAATGATTTGCTGAACTTGTTTCTCCTTTTTCTCTTTAAAAATTGTCTTGCTGAGCAGATCGTTGGAGTTGATGTCTGGACACAAGCCCAGCTTCTCCGCAGATTGCCAGCTCTTCTGAGTAAAGGTCTTTCCTTTCTGCTGACACTCGTCTCAAGTTGTCGGGTTTTGTGGCTTCTTTATCTGCAGATCTCACTTGCTCCCTGGAGCCCTTTCTTTGAATTCCCCAGTCCCTCCTCTTTAGCTGCTCCCTGACGAAGCACACACCTCTTCCTTGGAGGACTGTGTCTTTGGATTCTCCAGGTGTCAGACAATCACACAAAGGCGGCAGAATTCACAGGACCCGTCACAGAGCCACCTGGGATTCCCCGGAGCTTATGGACCCAACAACAGGAAATAGTTTCGTGTGATATTTCCCTTCTTTCAAATGGCTTTCAATATCGACATAACCTGTGATTATTTAAAGATTTACACTTGTGTCATGAGTGCATGTAACTATTTAGAGAGCTTTTGGTGCACTGGGTGGGGTAGGAACCGGGCACATATGCTCATAGGAAAGTGCTTAGAAGTTGAAGATAATGGTAATAATACCTTACACTTCAAAATGAATGCAGGCATGATGGCATATACTCTCACCTTTGAGTCTTTCAGCATCCTTTTAGGACAGGTTCAATGGTTGGAAACAGCTTACAGCTAAGAAACAAGTTGAAAAAGAAGAAATTACTTTCTTAAAACACATACAAACACAGTTTTCCTAATTTTGTGGTTGTAGATCTTTTTAGTATACTATTTTGTCCTCCTTCTGTTTAATTAGACAAGGAGTAATATTGTCTTCATATTATTTACATTTTCTTAAGGGCTAACATTCGGAAAATGAACAATTAACTCACTATTACAGAACCAAGACGCATTATTACTTCTTAGTTGTGAAGGCAGAAAGATTGTGCTAATGGAACCTCAAACTAATGAATAACCTTTATCCTGAATTATCACGTAACACCTGTAACATTTAGCTATGACAATATTTTAATTTAGTGAAGCTTTCTGTGGTAATGTTAGCACAATTATGTGAAAATCAAGCAGAAAGAAAGATTGGAAGAATCTTAATGGAAACCATTAAACAGATGACCTACACTCTCAGAATATTTATAAGTAAGAGAAAAAAAATCTATTTTCCACTTTAAGAAATGTACTAAAGGAAGATAATTTTGGCCCAAGGTAAAGCTGAGAAAGCGTGGATGATGACATTGGACATATTTTTGGAATCTCTGTGTTCATTCTTCTCTTTCTTTTCCTTACGATTCCTTTAAGAAATGTACTAAAGGAAGATAATTTTGGCCCAAGGTAAAGCTGAGAAAGCATGGATGATGACGTTGGACATATTTTTGGAATCTCTGTGTTCATTCTTCTCTTTCTTTTCCTTATGATTCCTTTTGCCCATTTCTCCTACTTCAGCTAGGGTATTTCCACCCAGAAACATGCACATCTCTGACAATATGAATTTTTCAGTGGTCTTTTTAGTGTATTTTGAAGATGATATTAGATCTTTGGGAGAAAAAACACACAAGCAAAGCAGGAAACTTTTTAACCATAAACTGTATTTCCTGACAGGAAGTGCCACCTCTGTTGTGCCATTCAACCATACGCATTCTTATGTCAGCATTGGTTAGCATGTGCAGAAGAGCAATAATTCAGTAAAGTGTTACAATTATGAGAACTGCTCATCCTCTTTGTTCCAGCGGGAGAGTGGACCTGATGCTCATAATTCATAGTCTCTTTCTTATATCCACAGCTTTTCAGAAACATGGACCATTTGCTTTTCCTGTAGCAATTTAGGGAGAATAACACTTGACAAATAGTTAATAAGGCATACACATACCAAATATGCATTTGTGCAAGAAAATACTTTTTCTGAGTTGAATAGATTAGGCAATTTTCATCATGCAAAAACTACTCTGACAAAGTGAGCTGGGCAAACTGGCCATTTCAGGCCAGCTGGGCTGCCCTTAATGTTGTGTGGAAGACAGAACAATGTTACAACACTGCGCGCTGTTATTCCTATAATCCCCACGCACCCTAAAGGAAGCCTCCCAGGTGTCATACAAGATTAATAGCAGTGGAAGCATCTGTGCACAGTGAACTCACCAACAGTCTAGCAGTTCCAAGTAGATTCATAATATACCCTTTAGTATGGAAATAACAAAATGAATCTCAAATACCCCCACCCCCACCCCCTGCTACACACACACATACACAGATCTTAAAAAATAAGAAAAGCAAATTGACTGGAATAGTAATTTGTCGCCTCACAGCCCAGAGGATCCATTTCTCTCCAGCAAAGGGATAGATAGATTCCCCTTCATTCATTATTTTTTTCTGATTTGAGTTGTAGTTCTGAGGCTTTTTGTTGAGAATTCAAAGGATTCCAGACAAGCTATGGTCCTTGTTTTAATTAAGACCAAGAGATAGCCATAGGAGTTCTTTTGCAATAAATTAAAGTTCATTTCTACTTGAAAAGAATCAGGAAGCTAGGGACAATGAGAAAGAAAATGGAAAAGTGAAGGAAACAGGAAAATGCATTGGGCGGTGCTATTGATTGTCACCAAATATTAATTTGTTCTTTGTTGTGAACCTTTTCATCAAGAGAATCTCCATCAAGTACATGATGTTTCCAATGACTGTCCTCAAGGCAACAAGAGGAGAAATTCATTGTGCATGGCAGCAAAGGAGAACTCTGAAACCGAACGGGAGAGATCAACGCAAGCCCAAACTATACCATTTAAACACATAATAAGAAAGGCTTCAGATCAAAGAATGATGTAATTAAAAGACAGTCTTCTTGAAACCTGAGACGGTTTGGTGTTAAAAGAAAATCAAGTTTCAATAAAAGGAAACCTCTTGAGAATGGAACCATAGTTGAAAACACTCCACTTTTAAGAGAAAATTGCTGGTCTTTTTTTTTTTTTTTGCTTTACACTTTCCATTCAGAATGGAATGTTGAGCCCGAATATACAGAGAAAAGCAAGAGCTGCTTCAAGGAGGATTACCAATACAACTGTGCTGATAGCCTTTGTCACAGTTACTTGAAAGATCTCAAGGTCTGGATGATTGCTGTCTCCACTGTTGTTTTTCTGAGAAGGAAATGAACCTAGAAACCTCCAACCATCTAAGTGATGATGATAAACACGAATATTGTTTTTTGTGTCCTTGTGTAGTTTAAGGCTTGACAGTTGGGTTTCCTCTTTTCTGTAATGCAAGTGCCTGACTCAAGGTTTGATTACTGAGGCATCTGCTTTCAAAGAGGGGTCCACCTGAAGAGAGCTGTTAGAATCCACACACTGTAGCCACAGGGCTACGTCAAGGGCCAGGTCATCGGTCCCCACTGAGTTGCCCATGTTTCAAAGAGGCTGGCTGCTTTTGACACATGACAACTTGGGCTGGCCCACTGCTTTGTTCCTTTTCCACACTTTAATTCTAGACTCTTATTTTGAACTCACAAATAAAGGGTGAGCCCACAAAATCCAAGGACCCCAGTAAAAGCAAAACCATGGCCGTGCGCTTTCTTTCAGCTCAGTTCAACTCAGTTCCTCAGTCGTGTCCGGCTTTTTGCAACTCCATGAATTCGCAACACACCAGGCCTCCCTGTCCATCACCAACCCCCAGATATCATCCAAACTCATGTCAATCGAGTCCGTGATGCCACTGAGCCATCTCATCCTCTGTCGTCCGCTTCTCCTCCTGCCCCCAATCCCTCCCAGCATCAGAATCTTTTCCAATGAGTCAACTTTTCACATGAGGTGGCCAAAGTATTGGAGTTTCAGCTTTAGCATCATTCCTTCCAATGAACACCCAGGGCTGATCTCCTTTAGAATGGACCTGTTGGTTCTCCCTTGCAGCACACGGTATTCTCAAGAGTCTTCTCCAACACCACAGTTCAAAAGCATCAATTCTTCGGCTCTCAGCTTTCTTCACAGTCCAACTCTCACATCCATACATGACCACAGGAAAAACCATAGCCTTGACTAGATGGGCCTTTGTTGGCAAAGTAATGTCTCTTCTTTTCAATATGCTATCAAGGCTGATCATAACTTTCCTTCCAAGGAGTAAGCATCTTTTAAATTCATGGCAGCAATCACCATCTTCAATGATTTTGGAGCCCCCAAAAATAAAGTCTGACACCGTTTCCACTGTTTCCCCATCTATTTCCCATGAAGTGGTGGGATCAGATGCCATGATCTTAGCTTTCTGAATGATGAGCTTTAAGTCAACTTTTTCACTCTCCTCTTTCACTTTCATCAAGAGGCTTTTCAGTTCCTCTTCGCTTTCTGCCATAAGAGTGGTGTCATCTGCATATCTGAGGTGATTGATATTTCTCCTGGCAATCTTGATTCCAGCCTGTGCTTCTTCCAGCCCAGCATTATCATAATGTACTCTGCATGCAAGTTAAATAAGCAGGGTGACAATATACAGCCTTGACGGACTCCTTCTCCTATTTGGAACCAGTCTGTTGTTCCATGTCCAGTTCTAACTGTTGCTTCCTGACCTGCATATAGGATTCTCAAGAGGCAGGTCAGGTGGTCTGGTATTCCCATCTCTTGAAGAATTTTCCAGAGTTTATTATATCCACACAGTCAAAGGTTTTGGCATAGTCAATAAAGCAGAAATAGATGTTTCCTCTGGAACTCTCTTGCTTTTTCCATGATCTAGCAGACGCTGGCAACTTAATCTCTGATTCCTCTGCCTTTTCTAAAACCAGCTTGAACTTCAGGAAGTTCATGGTTCATGTATTGCTGAAGCCTGGCTTGGAGAATTTTGAGCATTACTTTAATAGCATGTGAGATGAGTGCAATTGAGTGGTAGTTTGAGCATTCTTTGGCATTGCCTTTGTTTGGGATTGGGATGCAAACTGACCTTTTCCAGTCCTGTGGCCACTGCTGAGTTTTCCAAACTTGCTGGCATATTGAGTGCAGCACTTTCACAGCATCATCTTCTAGGATTTGAAACAGTTCTGCTGGAATTCCATCACCTCCACTAGCTTTGTTCATATTGAAAATCCCTGCAGATGGTGACTGCAGCCATGAAATTAAAAGACTCCTTGGAAGAAAAGTTATGACCAACCTAGATAGTATATTCATCAAAAGCAGAGACATTACTTTGCTGACTAAGGTCCGTCTAGTCTAGGCTATGGTTTTTCCTGTGGTCATGTATGGATGTGAGAGTTGGATTGTGAAGAAGGCTGAGCACCAAAGAACTGATGCTTTTGAACTGTGGTGCTGGAGAAGACTCTTGAGAGTCCCTTGGACTGCAAGGAGATCCAACCAGTCCATTCTGAAGGAGATCAGCCTTGGGATTTCTTTGGAAGGAATGATGCTAAAGCTGAAACTCCAGTACGTTGGCCACCTCATGCAAAGAGTTGACTCATTGGAAAAGACTCTGATGCTGGGAGGGACTGGGGGCAGGAGAAAGGGACAACCAAGGATGAGATGGCTGGATGGGATCACGGACTCGATGGACGTGAGTCTGAGTGAACTCCAGGAGATGGTGATGGACAGGGAGGCCTGGCATGCTGAGATTCATGGGGTAGCGAAGAGTCAGACACGACTGAGCGACTGATCTGAACTGAAGGCCCACTTGACTTCACATTCCAAGATGTCAGGCTCTAGGTGCATGATCACACCATCGTGATTATCTTGGTCGTGAAGATCTTTTTTGTACAGTTCTTCTGTGTATTCTTGCCACCTCTTCTTAATATCTTTTGCTTCTGTCAGGTCCATACTGTTTCTGTCCTTTATCGAGCCCATCTTTGCATGAAATGTTCCCTTAATATCTCTGATTTTCTTGAAGAGATCTCTAGTCTTTCCCATTCTGTTGTTTTCCTCTTTTTTTTTTTTTTGCATTGATCGCTGAGGAAAGCTTTCTTATATCTCCTTGCTATTCTTTGGAACTCTGCATTCAGATACTTATATTTTCCCTTTTCTCCTTTGCTTTTCACTTCTCTTCTTTTCACAGCTATTTGTAAGGCCTCCCCAGACAACCATTTTGCCTTTTGCATTTCTTTTCCATAAGAATGGTCTTGATCCCTTTCTCCTATATGATGTCAAGAACCTCTGTCCATAGTTCATCAGGCATTCTATCTATCAGATCTAGTCCCTTAAATCTATTTCTCACTTCCAATGTATAATCATAAGGAATTTGACTTAGGTCATACCTGAATGGTCTAGTGGTTTTTCCTACTTTCTTCAATTTAAGTCTGAATTTGGCAATAAGGAGCTCATGATCTGAGCCACAGTCAGCCCAGGTGCCTTCTTTATCTACCCGCAAACTGACTGTCTGACTCCAGGTGCACCATGAAATCTCCACATCTTGCAAGTGCTTTTCAGAGTGTTATTGCTGAAGGGCATCCTGCAATCATAAGAACCACAAGGGCTGGTCCAGCCACGAGACAGGTTACTGACAGGCCGAGGCCTGCACAGAGTGTGCATGATTCCTGGCAAACCTGAATCTGTCACTCATGTGTGGCATCTAACTTTTAGAAATGATACAAATGAATTTATTTACAAAACAGAACCAGACTTCACTATCAAAAACAAATGTATGGTTACCAAAGAGGAAATGTAGAGAGGAGGAACAAGCTAGGAGTTTGAGGTGAACACACACACATTACTGTATAAAAGACACATAACCAGCAAGGACCTGCTGCGTAGCACAAGGACTCTTCCCCGTGTTCTGTGACTACTATACTTGCATCCTTTTGAACCATGTTTTTCTCAAGATGTCTGTAATATCCTAAAACTTTTTAGTTGCAATTTTTTCTTTCTTTTTATTTTTTAAATTATTAAAGTCTGATAACACATTTACAGGGGACTTGGAAAATACAGAACAAAGTTACATACAGTTCCACTATATATTGCAATTATATTTAAGTAGATAAATTAAAATTTTTAGTTGGAGTTTCGATGTCAAACTCTCAAAATTAATAGAACGAATATACAGAAAAGCGCCATGAGCCAATTGAACATAATTAACATTTGCACAATTTTCCCACAACAGTAAGGTACAAATTCTGTTCAAGTTCCCATAGGCTATAAACTAGGAGAAGCTGGAACATATCTAGAGACATAAAACAAGGTGCAAAAATGTCATGGTCTAAAGACATTGAAATCAAACAGAATCTGTTCTCTTATCTCTGTGGAATTATGTTAGAAATCAATATCAAAACAGATTTGAAAATAAGCCATATGTTTCAAGTGCAATGTGACATTTACCAAGATCTTTGACCTAGCCATTGAAAGCCTTAATATAGTTAGAAGACTGAAAAACACAGAGAGTGATTACAGAGTAAAAGCATTTAAATGAGACATTACTATAAACATTAAAATTAATATCAAAGATACTATAGTTAATTCATTTGCTCGGTCGTTTCCGACTTTTTGCGACCCCATGGACTGTAGCCCACCAGGCTCCTCCATCCATGGGCTTCTCCAGGCAAGAATACTGGAGTGGGTTGTCATTTCCTTCTCCAGGGGATCTTCCTGACCCAGGGATTGAACCCAGGTCTCCCGCACTGCAGGACGCCCAAAAGATACTATAAAACCCTACATATTTGGAAATCAAATGTCCACTTTTATATGATGGGTGGATCTAAGAGGCCATAAAAGGAAAATTAGAAAATATTTGTAACAGAATAAAAATAAAAAGAGAATTTATCAGAATTTGTTGCATGCAGCTAAAGATGCTCAACGCAACTAAATACAAAGTGGAATCTTGAATAAGGTATGAAAACAAATAATGGACATGAGCATAAAATTTTGTGAAACTTGAAAAAAATGTGTAGTTTAGTTAATAATACTGTATCACATGTTGCTTTCCTTTTCTTTCTTTTCTCTTTTTTAACAACATAGTATTTCTTTACTAGCATTCTATTCATACTAAGTCAAACAAGTGGAATCAAAATGTCATAAAATTTTTAGTTAGGCAAAAATTCTTAAGTTTTATAAAATACATACATACATATATATATATATATATATATATTTTATCAGTTCAGTTCAGTCGCTCAGTCATGTCCGACTCTTTGCGACCCCATGGATCGCAGCACGCCAGGCCTCCTTGTTCATCACCATCTCTCAGAGTTCACTCAGACTCACGTCCATCGAGTCCGTGATGCCATCCAGCCATCTCATCCTCTGTCGTCCCCTTCTCCTCCTGCCCCCAATCCCTCCCAGCATCAGAGTCTTTTCCAGTGAGTCAACTCTTCGCATGAAGTGGCCAAAGTACTGGAGTTTCAGCTTTAGCATCATTCCTTCCAAAGAACATCCAGGGTTGATCTCCTTCAGAATGGACTGGTTGGATCTCCTTGCAGTCCAAGGGACTCTCAAGAGTCTTCTCCAACACCACAGTTCAAAACCATCAATTCTTCAGTGCTCAGCCTTCTTCACAGTCCAACTCTCACATCCATACATGACCACAGGAAAAACCATAGCTTTGACTAGACGGACCTTAGTCGGCAAAGTAATGTCTCTGCTTTAGAATATGCTATCTAGGTTGATCATAACTTTTCTTCCAAGGAGTAAGCGTCTTTTAATTTCATGGCTGCAGTCACCATCTGCAGTGATTTTGGAGCCCCCAAAATAAAGTCTGACACTGTTTCCATTGTTTCCCCATCTATTTCCCATGAAGTGATGGGACCGGATGCCATGATCTTCGTTTTCTGAATGTTGAGCTTTAAGCCAACTTTTTCACTCTCCTCTTTCACCTTCATCAAGAGGCCCTTTAGTTCCTCTTCACTTTCTGCCATAAGGGTGGTGTCATCTGCATATCTGAGGTTATTGATATTTCTCCTGGCAATCTTGATTCCAGCTTGTTTCTTCCAGCCCAGCGTTTCTCATGATGTACTCTGCATATATTTCTTTATTTCTTTATAAATTTATTACTTGGAATTCTGGCCTTAAGGAAGATCAATCCTTGCCTACTATATAAGGCTTTTTTTTAAAAATTTTCTACTTGTATAAACTTATGCCGTATCCTTCTATTCTATGAGTAATAATCCAGTATTAACATCATTGATTTTTTTCTCAATTTTTTGGGGGATTAGTTTTGAAAATCAGTCTGTTAGAAGTAGCAGAAAAATAGTCTATGGAAGGTAATGGATGTGAGCTAGACAGGCCCCTTTAAGGTAATGCTCTATGTCATGGACGTTCGCACATGTTGGAATGTGTCTGAGGTGTGATTTGTTACCACCTCTCTCTGAGTCTGAGACAGTCATGAAAGCAGAGGGTTGGAAAGTCTTCCCCCCTGCCCCCCCCCCCTGCCCCGGCCCCGAGCTGAAGTCTGATGATCTGCCCTTAGGCCAGGCCCTTGGGCTCAGCGAGATACTTATTTTAGTCTACTTCTAACCCAGTTTCAGGCCATCACCCACATCCATTCACAAATCCTTTCCTTCTGTGCCCTGAAAAATCCCAAAGGTGAAAGAGTTATCTAATTTTGTGTTTATAATTTATCAAAATATTAACATCCTCCCCCATTCAGGTGGCCCTTCAAACATATAGGTTATTATTTGGGTTCTCCTTGGTGATGACCTTGAGACCTGGATTCATTTGTAAGTAGTGTATTTGGGAAGTTTGGATAACACACACAGAGACATGGTAAAAAGAATGGAAAGTAACCAATCAGCTCAGTTGCTCAGTCATGTCCATCTCTTTGCAACCCCATGGACTGCAGCATGCCAGGCCTCCCTGTCCATCACCAACTCCCGGAGTTTACTCAAACCCTTGTCCATCGAGTCGGTGATGCCATCCAACCATCTCATCCTCTGTCGTCCCCTTCTTGTCTTGCCTTCAATCTTTCCCACAATCAGGGTCTTTTCAAATGAGTCAGTTCTTCATATCAGGTGGCCAAAATATTGGGGTTTCAGCTTCAGCATCAATCCTTCCAATGAACACTCCAGACTGATCTCCTTTAGGATGGACTGGGTGGATCTCCTTGCAGTCCAAGGGACTCTCAAGGGTCTTCTCCAACAGCACAGTTCAAACACATCAATTCTAGAGTGCTCAGCTTTCTTTGTAGTCCAACTCTCACATCTTTGCATGACTACTGGAAAAACCTTAACTTTGACTGTACAGACACTTGTCGGTAAAGTAATGTCTTTGCTTTTTAATATGCTGTCTAGGTTTTTCATAACTTTTCTTCCAAGGAGCAAGCACCTTTTAATTTCATGGCTGCAGTCCCCAAAGTCTGCCACTGTTTCTATTGTTTCCCCATCTATTTGCGATGAAGCAGCCAATGGAAGGGGTGTTATTAAACAAGCTGACACGGTAGAATTTGAGCTAAAGTCTGCATAGATTCTGGAGATTAATAAAAAGATCATCATTGTAACTGGGATATTTATATATTAATTCTGAAGAACCAATGATGTTGAGAGTTGCCTTTGAGGTACTAATTCGTCAGCATCCCACCTGTTTCATGGATGCACAGACTCATGTGCTCACAGGTACTGAAGTTTGTCCGGTTCCAGGAAAAAAAAAGAAAATGTCAGCCATCACTGAAAGGGAGCTGTCTATAGCTGTAAACATATGCAATGGCCTGCCTCTGGAACCCAGCCCCCTCTGCCTGAATGTTAAACTAAAGTACCTTTGTTCCACTCACGGGGAGACATTCAGATGCTGCCCACCTCTAAATGGCTGCAGAAAACAAAACAAAACAAAAACAAACATATCCCCTCCCCAGTGGTGGCCAAGCCAGGAGATATTCTGTAAGGTTTATGGCCTCTTTACTTAACCTCCACACCTACTTCCTCTCTTTGTTCTACAAAAGAAGCTGGTGACCAGACTCTGATAAGATGGCACTCTAGGACTCCAGTCCATTTTCCTTCTGAATGTCCAGCTTTCCAATTAAAGTCGCTATTCTTTGCCTCAAAACCCAATCTCCCTATATATTGGCTTGCCATGCAGCAAGCAGACTGAGCTTGGAGTTGGTAACATGTGTACGTGAAGCATGGGGCTAGACACTTGCCAAGCACAGGAAAAGCACAAGCTTCACTTCCCTTCTCTAACACAGAGTTGCTTGGGTTACCAGGTCGACCCTCACAGGGAGAGATTTTTTTCCTCAGCTTTCTAAAGTGGACCCCAGGACCTCTCCAACACAGTAAGTCCTCTGATTTACTTCGAAGTGTGAAATGGCACAAACCATCCCTGTTTCTCAGTGATTTACATTTTGCTGCTCTGCTCAGTTGATATCACTGAGTAATGACCTATATTTCATTTCTTGCTAACTTTACCTGCACATTAGGCAGTTTCTATTAAAATCCTAATGTACCAAAGCCAAGATAAATGGATGATCAGGAGATGGTTACCGACAGCCCTAAGTTTCCTTAGAGTCATCCATCGTGAGACATAGTCAACCCAAGGCTGTGAGTCTCTCAAATGGGAGAAGCCTGGTCTAATCCAACACTGAAAAGGAAGGGAGTGCTCTGGACTTTCAGTAAAGAAAATGCAATTACAGATCTAAGAAACAAGAATAAAATTATTGAGCAGCCAAAATTTTCCTGATTAGGACCTGAATTCATTCACTTACTCACTTAGATTGTCAGTCATACTTTGTCTATCGAATCCCAATTATGTGCCTGACTCTGTGCTACAAAAATCAATGTCATTGCCATTCTTTTTACAGAACTCACACTCTTATGGAAAGTGTGGAATGCAATAAGTTTCTTTGGAAGATGGAAAAAGCTTTATGAGGCAAGAAGATGTCATCTGTAACAGTACACAGAGTGGAAGCAAATGAAGCTGTTTGGGTCCAGATTGTGAAGGGTCTTGAATGTGATGACAGGGATTCAAAATTATTCTAAGTAATAGGAAATCACTTTAAAGCAGTGGGATGACTTAAGTAGCAATATTATTAAGTGAAGAAAATCATCCCCCACAAATGGTTAATAAAGAAGTGGAACATTTTCTGCCAATCAGTAAACAAGGATGTCACAGTCTTCAGTGATTGCAGTCGCCATCAGTGATGAGCCAAAGAGCTCTGAGGAAACTCAGGGAGGAGAGGATGCCTGCAGCCGAGCAGCCGTCGGGCTGCAGCCACTGCCCATGATGAGTCCTCAGGAAAGTTAGGATGTGCTGAAAACACGGGACACTAGCTCGGGATAGCTGAGGTGCAAACCAAAGGAGTGATTTCAGTGAGGTCCAGCTCCTGCATCTTTGCATACACAGAAAAGCACTGAGTTCCTTAACTTGGGATATCTGGCTTTCTTTAATTAACAATCATCTTTTGATGCTTAGACCACCTGCCCTTTGTTGCAAAACATTTCTATGACCCACCTTTCCCCCTCACTGCCTTGGAGCCGTTCTCTCAGGGCTACTTGAGATGCTGTCTCCAGGGCCTGAAGTCCTTAAAATTCCCACTGGATAAAACACAACTCTCAACTTGTAGGTTGTGAATGATTTTTAAGCCCGTGTAACCAATCTGATTCTTGAGTGCTAGTCTACTTCCTAGAAATCCCATTATTGAAAATGACCTGTCATGATTATATGGCCTATCTGGTCCCACTTTTTAAGTTACGTATCTTGTTTTGTTTTTTAAGGGGGCATACCCTTTTCTTGCTGATATTTCATCCATGATTCCAATCCACCTGCAGAAACCATTCAAAAAACCTGAGGAAAAAAAAATCAAGACTATTTGTATGGGTTTGTCTCTAACAGATTTTTTTTTTTTTTTTTAAGGAAACTTATGGATACATACCACCCCTGGTGCCTCAGACCAGTACCTGGTGCCCACAATGAAGGAAACCCAAGTTCAGTCCCTGGGTTGGGAAGATCACCTGGACAAGGAAATGATAACCCACTCCAGTATTCTTGCCTGGAGAATCCCATGGACAGAGGAGCCTGGTGAACTACAGTTCACAGGGCCACAAAGAGCAGGACATGACTGAACAACTTCACTTTCACGTTTCCCTTATGAATACATATCTGAAAACTAACCATCTTATTCTCCTGACTCAGCGCAGCAATGACTAATAGGAGGTGAGAATGGTATAGAAAAGAAAGCAATGCCAGCAATGTATTACTAGTGAGGTTTTGTTATTTTCAGGCACAGGGGTACAATTGTGAATTAATGTAGTTATATTAATTCCCATTTTAACTGGAAAAATAGGTAGATGGCAAAGTTGAACTGTATCATGGAAACAGTGTGAGATCTGGAGACAAAAATGGATATCAAATTATGAAAAGGAAGGGCCTAACTCTTCCTGGTCTTAATTCCTCATTTATAAAATAAAAATATGATAGTCAACAGTCAATGTTTTGTAATTTGCAATCCCATCAATCTCTTTCCACTAAATTGCTCTATTCAAATATTTATCTATTCTTGAAAATGTATGACACATTTCTATGTTTGTTAACCTTCTCTCTCCCCTTTAAAATACAGTTTCTCCCAGGACAGAGATATTGTCAGTGTTGGGTCCTATGGTAGGCCACATAATGGCCCTCCAAAGATGTCCATGCTGCAGTCCCTAGAAACGAGATATATCATATTACACGGCGGGGGTGGGGGGGTGGGGGGGTGGGGGGTGGGGCGTGGCGTAGGGGGGTTGTGGGGGAAGTAAGGTAGCAAGCTGAATTAAGTTAGCTGATCAGCTGACATTAAGTTAGGGACACTATTCGGATTGCCAGGGTCCTTAAATGAAAGGCCAGAGCAATTGCACTGTGAGGACTCAGCCTGGCGTCACCAGCTTTGAAGGTCAAGGAATGAGCTGATAAACCAAAAATGCAGGTGACTTTTAGAAGCTGGGAATGCCAAAGGAACAGGGTTCTCCAGGCAAGAACACTGGAATGGGTTGCCATGCCCTCCTCCAGGGGATCTTCCCGACCCAGGGATCGAACCCGAGTCTCTTGCATCTCCTGCACTGGAAGGCGGATTCTTTACTAGCCCCGCCCGGAGGCCCTTTAAGCCGTGGTTTATGACAGTTCATTACACCAGCAAACTGACAGTGTTACTCCGGACTCATGTGTCTCTGCAGTAAAGAATCTGCCTGCCGTGCAGGAGATGGGGTCAGGATAATGCGCTGGAGGAGGGCATGGCAGCCCACGCCAGCGTTCTTGCCTGGAAGGGCCCATGGGCAGAGGAGCCGGGCGGGCTGCAGTCCACAGGGCTGCACAGTCAGTCACGACTTGGTGACTAAACAACAACTCTGTTGCTGGCGCCTGAAACGGTGGGTGCATCGCAGAAACCACCGTGTGTGTGTGTGTGTGTGTGCGTGTGCGTGTGCGTGTGCGTGTGCGTGTGCTATAAAGTCATAAAGAAACGCATGATCAACTAGAAAAATGAAGCCGCAATTTAAGAGGGCACAGACAGCTACAGGGAAGGGCATAGCTCGTGCACGTAAGGTCGAATGTGTATCAGATTTAATGTGACACTATGCGATTAAAATTACATCTGATATGCTATATACTACGTATGTTGCTCTACAGAAAACATCTCAGTGTTTGGTTTAGGAGCACACAACGTTATGGAACATGGTTTTCTTAGAAATAGTGTCAAAACTACTATCATGCGTTTTTACGCATCACCTCTCTGCTATACGCTTCTGCATTTTCTCCGCAGCATTGCCTGAGCGCTGGGGCGACGGCACTGAGCGCACTGAGCGAAGGAGCCAAGTGCAGCGCTTCTCGAGAAACGCAGCCGCGCAGAGGCGGCGCCGCGCTGCCTGGACACTGGTCCCCGCTCGCCGCCACGCCTTGCTTTTCTCTTTATCTTAATCGCCGTGAAAGTGAAAGTGAAAGTGAAAGTGAAGTTGCTCAGTCGTGTGCGACTCTTTGCGAACCCATGGACTGTAGCCCACCAGGCTCGTTTGTCCATGGGATTTTCCAGGTAAGAATGCTGGAGTGGGTCGCCATTTCCTTCTCCAGGGGATCTTCCCAATCCAGGGAGTGAACCCAGGTCTCCCGCATTGCAGGCAGATGCTTTAACCTCTGCCTTACATCCTCATTTTTCAGTTTTAAAATCCTTTTCTCTAGACCATCTAGCAAAACACTCAATTTTTTATTGCTGTGATTGACAAAGAATCCAGGATTAGGTGAGCAGAAAAAAAGAAAAAAAGCCGTAGGCACAAAATGAGCCTGGGTCATCTGATTATGCCATACAATAAGAGATCACTCAACGAATGATGGGAATGTGTTCAAAATCCACTTAACAAGACAGCTTGATGGATCTCCAAGTGGCCAAATCTTGGACAGTTGGAAAATAAAAATGATATGAATGGATTATAATCCACTGACTAAAATAAAAATGTATGAATTCAAAGAGATGAAAGGAAGGAAGGAAGGAAGAAAAAGAGAAACAGGAAGAGAAAAAGAAAGAAGAGCACTTTTAAGAAATGAAACATCAGCTGACATATATGGGATGGTTTTTTGAAATTAGAATCACCCATGGATGCTCAAATTAATGACAGATTGATGAAGAACAAAATATGTAGAGTCTCAAAGTATCTCCCAGTAGATTACTATTAGCTACAAAAGGAAACATAATATCACAGTGGAGATCTGGCAGGAACCATTCAAACCAATCGCCAAAAACATCATTACTAGCTTTGGGATACATTACCTCCTAATATGAGGCACTGAGAAGACAGCATCATTTCTGGGGTATTCTTGTCAAAATGTGTATAACCTGAATAAAATAGTGAAGAAACACTAAAGAAATCTCAATTGAAGGACATTCTATACAATAACTTTATATTCTATTTCAAAATAACAGAAATAGAAAATTTTCCATTGATACATGAGATGTTAAATGAATTTAATACATGATTCTGAATTGGCTCACAGACTAACGGAAAGTAGTTATAAAGGATATTATTGGAGCAATTGACAGGATTTATACAGTGACAGGGAAATTGTATGACAACAATGAATAAATGCTAAATTTCCTGACCCACATGACTGTGTTTTGGCTAAATAATAGACTATCGTTTTTCCTCAGAAATGTGTGCTTAAATGTTTAGAAATAAAGACAGACATATTTCCAACTTACTCTCGAGCAGGGCCAAACTATATAGAATTGGCAAATGCAGGTAAGTTACATTTCAGAGCTCATTTCACTGTTTTTGCAACTCTCCTGTATGACAGGAATTATATCAAAAAATGTTGAAGCTATAAACAATAGTAATCAATTTAAATTTTATACTTTCCAGAGAGGCTGACCATGCCAGGTGTTGATGAAAACACGGAGGTGGTGTTTAAACTCTGTAACTGCATCAGAGAGAAAATTGATAGCATCTAACAATTGGGATAGTGTTTATCCTTGTGGTAGGCTGGAAGTCCCCACAATGATGTCCACAACCTGACCTCTGCAATATGTTACTTTACATGGTGAAAGGGACGTTGCAATGTGATTAAGTTAAAGATCTTCACATGAAGAGGTAATCCTGGATTATTCAGAGGGGGCTCAGTGTAATTTCCCTGGTGACTCAATGGTAAAGAATCTGCCTGCAGTGTCGGAGACTCAGGCTTGATCCTTGAGTTGGGAGGATTCCCTGGAGAAGGGAATGGCAACCTACTCCAGTATTCTTGCCCAGAGAATTCCATGGACAAAGGAGCCTGGTGGGCTACAGTCCCTGGCTACAGTCCCTGAATGACTAACACAACACACACACACACACACACACACACACACACACACACACTGCACATACACACAGTCTAATTTCAAGGGCCTTCTGAAGAGACACACAGGAGGGTCACAGTCAGAGAGAGATGTGAAGATGCTACCATGTTAGCTCTGAGTATCCGGGGAAAGGACCATGCGCCAAGGGCATGGGCGACCTCCAGAGCTGGAGACACGAGCAGACGGGGCCTCTCCTGGAGCTTCTGGAGGAAGTACGGCCCTGCTGTCACCTTGAGCATGGCCAAGGGAAACCCATTTCAGACTCTGACATCCAGAAGTCTATGATGAATCTGTGTTGTTTCCACCCCCTAAAGTTTGCAGTAATTTGCTATGACAGTAGTAGAACTAACGGAATGCTCTACCTGGGGTTTCTTTGGAAGGAATGATGCTAAAGCTGAAACTCCAGGACTTTGGCCACCTCATGAGAAGAGTTGACTCACTTGAAAAGACTCTGATGCTGGGAGGGATTGGGGGCAGGACAGAAGGGGACGACAGAGGATGAGATGGCTGGATGGCATTACCGACTCGATGGACATGAGTCTGAGTGAACTCCGGGAGTTGGTGATGGACAGGGAGGCCTGGTGTGCTGTGATTCAACTGAATATTATATCACCAGTATTTCTATTTTCAATTTATAGGCTTTAAAGACACTCTCATTCATGCAACCCACTTCAGTAGTCTTGCCTTGAGAACCTCATGAACCGTATGAAAAGACAAAATGATAGGATACCAATTCCAAAGTAAGGCAATGCCAAAGAATGCTCAGACTACCACACAATTGCACTCATCTCACATGCTAGTAAAGTAATGCTCAAAATTCTGCAAGCCAGGCTTCAGAAATACGTGAACTGTGAACTCCCTGATGTTCAAGCTAGTTTTAGAAAAGGCAGAGGAACCAGATAGCAAATTGCCAACATCTACTGGATCATGGAAAAAGCAAGAGAGTTCCAGAAAAACATCTATCTCTGCTTTATTTACTATGTCAAGGCCTTTGACTGTGTGGATCACAATAAACTGTGGAAAATTCTTCAAGAGATGGGAATACCAGACCACCTAACCTGCCTCTTGAGAAATCTGTATGCAGGTCAGGAAGCAACAGTTAGAACTGTACATGGAACAACAGACTGGTTCCAAATAGGAAAAGGAGTCCATCAAGGCTGTATATAATCACCCTGCTTATTTAACTTATATGCAGAGTACATCATGAGAAATGCTGGGCTGGAAGAAACACAAGCTGGAATCAAGGTTGCCGGGAGAAATGTCAATAACTTCAGATATGCAGATGACACCACCCTTATGGCAGAAAGTGAAGAGGAGCTAAAGAACCTCTTGATGAAGGTGAAAGAGGAGAGTGAAAAAGTTGGCTTAAAGCTCAACATTCAGAAAATGAAGATCATGGCATCTGGTCCCATCACTTCATGGAAAATAGATGGGGAAACAGTGGAAACAGTGTCAGACTTTATTTTTGGGGCTCCAAAATCACTGCAGATGGTGACTGCAGCCATGAAATTAAAAGACGCTTACTCCTTGGAAGGAAAGTTATGACCAACCTAGACAGCATATTCAAAAGCAGAGACATTACTTTGCCGACTAAGGTCTGTCTAATCAAGGCTCTGGTCTCTCCTGTGGTCGTGTGTGGACGTGAGAGCTGGACTGTGAAGAAGGCTGAGCGCCGAGGAATTGATGCTTTTTTTCCCCTGTATGTTGCATTCTCTCTTTTGCTAATTACTTCATAATTGTTCATTCATATGTCTTTTAAAATTTTTTTATTTATTTTTATTTTTAAAATACTTTATTCTACGTTACAATACTGTATTGGTTTTGCCATACATTGACATGAATCAGCCACAGGTGTACACGATCTCCCAATGCTGAAACCCCCTCCCACCTCCCATCCCACATCATCCCTCCGGATCATCCCGTACACCAGCCCCAAGCATCCTGTATCCTGTATTGAACATAGACTAGCGATTTGTTTCTAACCTGATAGTATATACGTTTCAACGTCATTCTCCCAAATCATCCCACCCTCTCCCTCTCCCTCAGAGGCCAAAAGTCCATTCTATAACTCTGTGTCTCTTTTGTTGTCTCACATACAGGGTCATCATTACTATCTTTCTAAATTCCATATATATGTGTCAGTATGCTGTATTGGTGTTTTTCTTTCTGGCTCACTTCACTCTGTATAATCGGCTCCAGTTTCAGCCATCTCATTAGAACTGATTCAAATGTATTCTTTTTAAGGGCTGAGTAATACTCCATTGTGTGTATGTACCACAGCTTTCTTATCCATTCATCTGCTGATGGACATCTAGGTTGTTTCCATGTCCTGGCTATTATAAACAATGCTGCAGTGAATATTGGGGTACACGTGTCTCTTTCGATTCTGGTTTCCTTGGTGTGTATGCCCAGCTGTGGGATTGCTGGGTCATAAGGCAGTTCTATTTGCAATTTTTAAGGAATCTCCACACTGTTTTCCATAATGGCTGTACTAGTTTGCATTCCCACCAGCAGTGTAAGAGGGTTCCCTTTTCTCCACATCCTCTCCAGCATTTATTGCTTGTAGACTTTTGGATCACAGCCATTCTGACTGGTGTGAAATGGTACCTCATTGTGGTCTTGATTGGCATTTCTCTGATAATAAGTGATGTTGAGCATCTTTTCATGTGTTTGTTAGCCATCTGTATGTCTTCTTTGGAGAAATGCCTATTTAGTTCTTTGGCCCATTTTTTCATTGGATCATTTATTTTTCTGGAGTTGAGCTGCATGAGTTGCTTGTATATTTTTGAGATTACTTGTTTGTCAGTTGCTTCATTTGCTATTGTTTTCTCCCATTCAAAAGGCTGTCTTTTCACCTTACTTATAGTTTTCTTTGTTGTGCAGAAGCTTTTAATTTTAATTAGATTCCATTTGTTTATTTTTGCTTTTATTTCCAGTATTCTGGGAGGTGGATCATAGAGGATCCTGCTGTGATTTATGTCGGAGAGTGTTTTGCCTATGTTCTCCTCTAGGAGTTTTATAGTTTCTGGTCTTACGTTTAGATCTTTAATCCATTTTGAGTTTATTTTTGTGTGTGGTGTTAGAAAGTGATGTAGTTTTATTCTTTTACAAGTGGTTGACCAGTTTTCCCAGCACCACTTGTTAAAGAGATTGTCTTTACTCCATTGTATATTCTTGCCTCCAGAATTGATGCTTTTGAACTGTGATGTTGAAGAAGACTCTTGAGAGTTCCTTGGACTGCAAGGAGATCCAACCAGTCCATTCTGAAGGAGATCAACCCTGGGTGTTCTTTGGAAGGAATGATGCTAAAGCTGAAACTCCAGGACTTTGGCCACCTCATGTGAAGTGTTGACTCATTGGAAAAGACTCTGATGTTGGGAGGGATTGGGGGCAGGAGGAGAAGGAGACAACTGAGGATGAGATGGCTTGATGGCATCACTGACTCGATGGAGGTGAGTCTGAGTGAACTCCGAGAGATGGTGATGAACAGGGAGGCCTGGCGTGCTGCGATCCATGGGGTCGCAAAGAGTCAGACATGACTGAGTGACTGAACTGAACTGAACTGAACTGAACTGATGTATGGGAAGGGTAGATATTCAGTTAAGTGTTATGTCTGGAGGAAAGTGGGGGACTTAGTTGAGGGGGAGTAACCCAGGAAATTTAGTGGAATACACGCAAAAACTAATGCATTTATAGATATGAAGTGGGAGGAGAGAACAGTCAGTAGACTGATACTTGAAAACTCAAACACATGAGTATTTGTTGACAACTGTAAGGAAGAGTAGTAATAAGGAAGAAGATCGTATTTTTTGGGGGGGGAGGGAGATATTAAAAACTCCTGATTTCTCTCTTCCAGAGTTTGCATACTTTCCCAGAGGTGTGCACAGGAGGTGATTTAAATATATCTAAGGTATTACCATTGTCCTCAAGGTGATTATATTTTAGACCAGGAGTAGGCAAAATTATTGTGGAAACAGTCATATAATAAATACTTTAGCCTCTGCGGGCCATATGGTCTTGTTGCAACCACTCAATTCTGCTGTAATCACATGAAAGCAAGCATAAACAATACATGAACGAATAGGTGAGGCAGTGCTTTAATAAGATTTTATTTACAAGTCGAGGCAGCAGGCTGGATTTGGCCCATGAGGTGTCATTTTCTGTCTCCTGTTAGACTAAACATTTTACATTTCTTCCACAAGAATGACTGTATTTTACCACCCTACTGACTGGAAGAATACACATGCATATACAAATGCATAGCCCCCTTCAGTCATTCCGCTTCTCCCCAGGGGGTGGTTTTAGGTTTGGGGGACCAGTGCTCTGGTGGAAGTAAGCAAAGTATTCAAACAGTTAAAACAAAACTGACATTGAAGATACGGGGTCGGCACAAAGGTTTCTGAGAGTTAACCCGGAGGAGAGCTCAGCAGGGTGTTTGAGGATACTTGGGGTGTGAGCAGGGGTGTGGCGGATGTGCAGGAGACTGGAAGGTACACAAGCAAGACATGGAGTTCAGTGAACATTCAGTATATTAGCTAAAAGAGGAGAATTGGAGGGTTTGTTGTGGTGGTTGTTTAGAGACAGCATGCTGCTGCTGCTGCTAAGTCACTTCAGTCATGTCCGACTCTGTTCAACCCCATAGACCACAACCCACCAGGCTCCCCTGTCCCTGCGATTCTCCAGGCAAGAACACTGGAGTGGGTTGCCATTTCCTTCTCCAATGCATGAAAGTGAAAAGTGAAAGTGAAGTTGCTCAGTCATGTCTGACTCTGAGCGACCCCATGGACTGCAGCCCACCAGGCTCCTCCATCCATGGGATTTTCCAGGCAAGAGTACTGGGGTGGGGTGCCATTGCCTTCTCCAAGACAGCATAAGCTATGTGAAAAGATGGGGGTTAAAATGCTCTCAGAATGTAACTTGAATATTAGCTCCTTAAGGGCCTTGAGCTCTTCTTTTAAGACCTATGGTTCTGGAGCCAGGAATTTCTTGCTATAAGTCTTTACATACGCTATTAATTTACACCTTAAAACATTTCTAAATGTTCAACTTGTTGAGAAAATGGTTGAAATTGCTTTCAAGGTGCAGTTTTTTGTTTTTTTTTTTTAAGATCTTTTAGGTTTGCATGGCGCTGGAGCAAGCGACCGTGAGGTGATGCCCCACATCCAAGGTCAGGAGCACTGGCTGCACTTCACTGGACTGGCTCCATGTCCAAGGTCAGAGAAACCCCAGTAACACGGTAGGTGCTGGAGCAGCTGTGAGGAGACACCGCACATCCAAGGGCAAAGGAGAAGCCCCAGAAAGATGGTGGGAGGGGCAAATTCACGTTTAGAATCAAACCCCATTCCCGCCAGAGATGCTCAGAGGGCTCAAACAAACCTTGTATGCACCAGGACACAGACACCCCCACATACTGAGACAGAACTGTGTTTGAGCATCTCCTGTGGAGGTACAGGTCAGCAGTAGTCTTCCGCGGAGACAGGGGCTCTGGGTGTGGGTAGACATAAGTCCTCTTTGAGGAGGTCGCCATTAACCCCACTCACAGAGCTGCCAGAAGTTACACAGGAGAGGAAATACTCATGGCAGGCACAAACAGAACCTTGTGCCCTAGGATCCAGGAGAAAGGAGCAGTGACCCCACAGGAGACCGACCCAGACTTGCCCAGGCGTGTCCAGGAGTCTCCAGTGAAGGCACGGATTGGTGGTGGCCTGCTACAGGGTTGGGGGCACTGAGTGTAGCAGTCCATGCATGGGATCTTTTGAGGGAGGTCACCGTCACCCTCATTACCTCCACCATAGTTTAAGTAAGTAAATGTAAGTGTTAGTCACTCAGTCCTGCCTGACCCTTTGTGACCCCCCTGGACTGCAGCCCACCAGACTCCTCTGTCCATGAGATTTTCCAGGCAAGGATACTGGAGTGCATTGCCATTTCCTTCTCCAGGGGATCTTCCCAAACCAGAGATTGAACCTGGAATCTCCTGCACTGCAGGCAGATTCTTTACCCACTGAGCTACAAGGGAAGCCACCATAGTCTGATCCCAGGTAAATAGCAGGGATGGAGCACACCCCAGCCTAGCAGAACAAGACCCAGTTTCCCCCTCAGTCAGTCTCTCCCATCAGGAAGCTTCCATAAGCCTCTAACTCTTCTCCATCAGAGGGCAGACAGACCAAAACCCACAATCATAGGAAACTAACCAATTGAATCACATGGACCACAGCCTTGTCTAACTCAATGAAACTATGAGCCATGCCATGTAGGGCCATCCAAGATGGACGGGTCATGGTGGAGAGTTCTGACAAAATGTGGTCCATTGGAGAAGGGAATGGCAAACCACTTCAGTATTCTAGCCTTGAGAACCCCTTGAACAGTATGAAAAGGCAAAAGATAGGACACTGAGAGATGAACTCCCCCAGGTCAGTAGATGCCCAATATGCTACTAGAGATCAGTGCAGAAATAACTCCAGAAAGAATGAAGAAATGGGGCCAAAGCAGAAACAACACCCAGTTGTGGATGTGACTGGTGATGGAAACAACGTCTAATGCTGTAAAGAGCAACATTGCATAGGAACCTGGAATGTTAGGACCATGAAACAAGGCAAATTAGAAGTGGTCAAAGAGGAGATGGCAAGAGTGAACATTGACATTCTAGGAATCAGCAAACTAAAATGAATTGGAATGAGTGAATCTAACTCAGATGACCATTATATCTACGACTGTGGGCAAGAATCCCTTAGAAAAAATGGAGTAGCCATCATAGTCAACAAAAGAGTCTGAAATGCAGTACTTGGATATAATCTCAAAAATGACAGAATGATCTCTGTTTCCAAAGGAAACCATTCAATACCATGGTAGTCCAAGTCTATGCCCCAAATGGTAATGATGAAGAATCTGAAAGTTGAACAGTTCTATGAAGACCTTCAAGACCCTTTAGAACTAACATGCAAAAAGATGTCCTTTTCATTATAGGGGACTGGAATGCAAAAGTAGGAAGTCAAGAAACACCTGGAGTAACAACAGGCAAATTTGAACTTGGAGTACAGAATGAAGCAGGGCGAAAACTAACAAGAGTTTTGCCAAGAGAATGCACTGGTCATAGCAAACTCCCTCTTCCAGCAACACAAGAGAAGACTCTACACATGGACATCACCAGATGGTTAATACCGAAATCAGATTGATTATATTCTTTGCAGCCAAAGATGGAGAAGCTCTATACAGTTAGCAAAAACAAGACCAGGAGCTGACTGTGGCTCAGATCATGAACTCCTTATTTCCAAATAAAGACTTAAATTGAAGAAAGTAGGGAAAACCACTGGACCATTCAGATATGACCTAAATCAAATCCCTTGTGATTATACAGTGGAAGTGAAAAATAGATTTAAGGGACTAGATCTGACAGAGTGCCTGATGAAATATGGACAGAGGTTTGTGATATTATACAGGAGACAGGGATAAAGACCATCCCCAAGAAAAAGAAATGCAAAAAGGCAAAATGGTTGTCTGAGATACCTTACAAATAGCTGTGAAAGAAGAGATGTGAAAAGCAAAGGAGAAAAGGAACAATATACCCATCTGAATGCAGAGTTCCAAAGAACAGCAAGGAGAAATAAGAAAACCTTCCTCAGTGATCAGTGCAAAAAGAGGAAAACAATGGAATGGGAAAGAGTAGAGACCTCTACAAGAAAATTAGAGATACCAAGGGAACAAAGATGGGCACAATAAAGGACAGAAATGGCATGGACCTAACAGAAGCAGGAGATATTAAGAAGGGGTGTCAAGAATACACAGAAGACTGTACAAAAAGATCTTCATGATGCAGATAATCACGATGGTGTGATCATTCACCTAGAGCTGGACCCATCTAGAGCTGACTTCCTGGAATGTGAAGTCAAGTGGGCCTTCAGTTCAGTTCAGTCGCTCAGTTGTGTCCGACTTTTCACAACCCCATGAATTGCAGCACGCCAGGCCTCCCTGTCCATCACCATCTCCCGGGTTCACTCAGACTCACATCCATCGAGTCAGTGATGCTATCCAGCCATCTCATCCTCTGTCGTCCCCTTCTCCTCCTGCCCCCAATCCTTCCCAGCATCAGAGTCTTTACCAATGAGTCAACTCTTCTCATGAGGTGGCCAAAGTACTGGAGTTTCAGCTTTAGCATCATTCCTCCCAAAGAAATCCCAGACCTGATCTCCTTCAGAATGGACTGGTTGGATCTCCTTGCAGTCCAAGGGACTCTCAAGAGTCTTCTCCAACACCACAGCTCAAAAGCATCAATTCTTCAGCCTTAGGAAGCATCAATATGAACAAAGCTAGTGGACCTTAAGAAGCATCACTATCAACAAACTAGTGGGGTGATGGAATTCCAGTTGAGCTATTTCAAATCTTAAAAGATGATGCTGTGAAAGTGTTGCACTCAATATGCCAGCAAACTTGGAAAACTCAGCAGTGGCCACAGGACTGGAAAAGGTCAGCTTTCATTCCAATCCCAAAGAAAGGCAATGCCAAAGAATGCTCAAACTACTGTATAATTGCACTCATGTCGTCACAAGCTAGTAAAGTAATGCTCATCATTCTCCAAGCCAGACTTCAACAGTACGTGAACCATGAACTTCCAGGCAGAGGAATCAGAGATCAAATGGCAAACATCTGCTGGATCATCAAAAAGAAAGAGAATTCCATAAAAATATCTATTTCTGCTTTGTTGACTATGCCAAAGCTTTTGACTGTGTGTATTGCAATAAACTGTGGAAAATTCTGAAAAGGATGAGATTACCTGGCAATCTGATCTGCCTTTGGAGAAACTTGTATGCGGGTCAGGAACCAACAGTTACAACTGGACGTGGAACAACAGACTGGTTCCAAATAGGAAAAGGAGTATGTCAAGGCTGTATATTGTCATCCTGCTTATTTAACTTATATGCAGAGTACATCATGAGAAATGCTGGCCTGGATTGAAGTACAAACTGGTATCAAGATTGCCAGGAGAAATATCAATAACCTCAGATATTCAGATAGAACTAAAGAGCCTCTTGGTGAGACTGAAAGAAGAGAGTGAAAAAGTTGGCTTAAAGCTCAACATTCAGAAAACTAAGATCATGGCATCTGGTCCCATCACTTCATGGCAAATCAATGGGGAAATAGTGGAAACAGTGTCAGACTTTATTTTTTTGGCTCCAAAATCACTGCAGATGGAGACTGCAGAAATGAAATTAAAAGATGCTTACTCCTTGGAAGGAAAGTTAAGACCAACCTAGATAGCATATTCAAAAGCAGAGACATTATTTTGCCAACAATAGTCCATTTAATCAAGGCTACAGTTTTTCCAGTGGTCATGTACGGATGTGAGAGTTGGACTATAAAGAAAACTGAGTGCCTAAGAATTGATGCTTTTGAACTGTGGTGTTGGAGAATACTCTTGAGAGTCCCTTGGACTGCAAGGAGATCCAACTAGTCCATCCTAAAAGGAGCTCAGTCCTGAGTGTTCATGGGAAGGACTGATGTTGAAGCTGAAACTCCAGTACTTTAGCCACCTGATGCAGAGAGCTTACTAATTTGAAAAGACCCTGATGCTGGGAAAGACTGAAGGCAGGAGGAGAAGGGGATGACAGGTTGAGATGGTTGGCGGGCATCACTGACTCAATGGGCATGAGTTTGAGTAAGCTCTGGGAGTTGGTGATGGACAGGGAGGCCTGGCATGTTGCAGTCCATAGGGTCATGTAGAGTTGGACATGCCTGAGCAACTGAACTGAACTTATATTTTATTTAAAATTTTTGGTTTAGAAGACGGCAGAACAAAATGTTCATAAACTCCAAGACCTTTTAAGATATCAAATGCATTTTTAAAAACCAATGAATAATAATGGAAATAACCTAAGAGGTTTCTCATTAGATCTTTCTGCCTACTTATTGCTGTTCATTTTAATGTGTTTTGCTGTATTTCATCTAGTGTGGGTTAAAAATCTATTAGAGATACAGCTAGTGGAATAATTTTCAGTTTCTTCCCTTGTCAAATCATCACTCTGGTCAGATAAATTTCTGGTATTTTCAGAGAAAATTCTACTTTCACTTAGGTTATTATTTCTTGCTTTGTTCCCAAGAAAGTGACTCCTTCCTCCCCTTAAGGACCATTTATTTCATCTTTTGTATTCTTTCCAAGTATAGCTTCAGAGTTTAGTATTAAATCATTATATGATGCTATGCAGATCCAGTGATATAAGAATTTCTTTATAAAATCAGTCTTTGACTCCCTCCCAAAATGCATTATGTTGTGTAGGAAACATCCATGGACATCACAAAATATGGCCTTCTCTGTTTCTACTCAGTTTTTGAGTTTTGGTATCAGATACAAGGTTTGTTTTTTGTCTATTCGACAGAAAAACAACAGTAATCTTAACAGAAATTTAAAATAAGAAAAAGATCACCAACCAAAATCTTATGACTTTTTCCATCTAAAATCATACTTAGGATTGTGTGTTTGTGTGGATGCGAATGAATCATTGTTTTATCCCAGCACTCTAATTTACTGGAAGTAAAAACAGTATTAGCCAGAAGCAGTTATACTTACTGTGTTAAAATAACCGACAGTTTTACTTACAAAGGACTACATAATTTAGCGTGTGCTTAGGCTTAACAGTCCTATGCAGAAATCAGTGTGTAAACAATGAGGGAGTCTTGTAGAAAGAAACGGAATTGTGGAGAAGGTGGTTAAACTACGAAACAGCAAAAAGGAAGAGTTGCTGGGAAAGACAGGACAGGAAGAGAAGGGGCGGCAGAGGACGAGATGGTTGGATGGCCTCACCCACTTGATGGACCTGAGTTTGTACAAGCTCTGGGAGATGGGAAGGACAGGGAAGCCTGGCGTGCTGCAGTCCATGGGGTCCCAAAGAGTCGGACATGCCTGAGCACCCACGCACACGCACACGCACACGCACACACACACGCACACGCACAGTTACCTTGTCTGTCTCCCTCCCTGTACCATGGCTGCTTCGCGATTCTACAACAGATCTTTTTTTTCCTTTGTATTTTTAGCCTATCAAATGTCTGACACATATCAACTGAGCAAGATCTGCTTTAATGAATACATGTGTATAACCAAGCATCTTTTTTTTTCTCTTAAACAATGTGTATTATTCCACACTTTCCCATTCTGTTAATGTCCCTTTTCTCAGGGTGAAAAGATACAGATATTAAGAATCAGGTGGTGGAATCCAACAGAGGTCTTGGGAATAAGGAAGTCAGAACCAAACAGAAATGCCACAATTGGAGGAAGGGTCAACTTGCTGTGCCGCGATCAAGGAAAACCAGAAAAGAGAAAGCTGCTGCAAAGGTTAGAGCAAAAAATTTACTACAACTGTGTGCGGAGGGGATGTTTTTTCCCCTTTCTGCAGCATCTCTAGAACACAAAGGGTGAAGCACAAAGTACCATGAAGGGTGCATGGAAAGTTTGGCAGATATTACTAGTTGAGTATGATCCTACTGCTAGAACAGACGCTACTTTGAAATATGACAGTACCTTCTGATCTCTGTTCCCTTGTTCTTCATTATGGAGAACATTTTCAGGATAATAGGCTGTCTGTGTTTTAGTAGCACATCTGTTCCTGTTTCATTGTCTTTACTAGAGATCATAATTTCCTCTTTGAGAATGTACAGTTGGTGGCAAGTAGAGATGATTATGATGTAATAAACAGAAATGATGACTTCAGGTGGGTTATAATAGTTAAGAAACTGAGGTTTTTTGTTTCCAAGTAAATTCCTCTGCTGATTAACATGAGGAAAAGGAAACCAAAACGTAGGCAATGTCTGAACAAAATGGCCTCAGAATTGAATGATTTCTCAGTCAGATCATCTCTGACTTGTCTGTTTTGTGGTCGGTGTCATGGCTGTGTGGCTAAATACATTTATTATTATCACGTACACATATAATGCAGGTATATACACACACACATTTGTGCATATATTTTATAAGTGTACATATAACCACTTTCAGGTTTTTATTAGATAATATAAATAGTAGAAACTTTCTTTGAAGCAGACTTAGATTGGATTCTGGATAAAATATTTGCTTTATGGTTTTGGCATATTAACCACTTTGTATCTCAGTAGCTGCTTCAGTAAAGCATCAGATAAAAACATCAGCTTCTTTATTCTGAAAATTGTTGATGATATTTTTAAAAAGCATTTAAAATGCATGGACCAGGATGTGTGACCCATGAACGTGCTCAGTAGGAGTGCCTGTGTGTTCAGTCACTCGTCAAGCCTGTCCTGTGACCCCACGAACTCTACCCACCAGGCGCCTCTGTCCACGGGATTTCCCAGGCAAGAATACTGGAGCAGGTTTCCGTTTCCTCCTCCAGGGGATCTTCCCAACCCAGAGAAATATATGTCACTACTGTTATTATTCTGCAAACAGCCATTCGAACCCTTGTGCCACAGCTCTGCTCTGGTTCCTAGCATCTAGTGTTGACTTTGCCAATGTCTTGCTCAGGTTCCTCAGTTCTGATTCCACGTTTTTGCCTTCAGCCAGGTAATGTAGCTTTCATTTTCCGACCTGCTGGTACTTGTCTGCCCAAACATTGGCCCCTGCCTAACTGAACTCATATGAACACATTTTTAAAAGCTTGAAAATCTCATGGACTTTTCTTAAATGAAAACTTTTATGGAGCTCTAATTTTGACTAACCTTATAAATATATATGAAATATTCTTTAATATTATAATGTTTCACAAAAACACATACAAAATCAGGTATAGAAACTCTGCTTAAAGCGCTTTCTAATTATAAATATCAATGCTAGCTAATGGCAAAAATTCTGTGAAACAAAAAAGAAATCAAGTATAAGCATAATTTGATTTCTAACGTCTAAACTTTACCGTTACCAGTTAACTTTTTTCGTCTTAGGAAATGGAATTAGAGGTGCATATTGTTATCCTTGCCTTCTCGCCCTGAGCGTCGTGCCTGTGTCTCTAGGATGAGTGAAGGATGAGTGAACTCGCCGGCCTCTCCTCTGGGCTGCTCGCTCAGCACGCGCTTCTGCAGGAAGGCCCGCGGTTACTGGGCCTTGCCGCGCGCTGTGCACGCTCTGCAGTGCCGGGAGCCCTGCGCTGGGCGCCGGGGGTGGGTCCCTGGAAAGCGCTCGCTGCGGGCCTCTGGGGACTGCGCGCCCCGGCTGGGAGCTCTGCGTGCAGAGCCCGGCCCGAGGCTTCCCCTCGGTCGCTCAGCCGGCGCCCGGCAGGCCACGGCTCCGGGCCTCCCAGCGGCTCCAGAGGAGGCCCCGGCGAGACTGCAGCGAGCTTCTGCTCCGCCCAGCCCGCCCTTCCCTTTCCCGGGGTGCTCCCTGCTCCACCCTCGCTGCCCATCTCACTCAGCCAGCTGCCCTGGCGCCCGGGCGCCCACGGCCCGAGGCAGGCCACGGCGCGGGAGGACCGGCTGTGCTCCTCGGCTTTCCGGGCGGCGAGGCGCTTCCTAAACCCTGTGCGCTCAGCCGGCCTACAGCGAGTGAAGACGGTGTTTCTGAAAAGGTGAGCAGGGGCCGGAGCTGGCGCAGAAACTGACATAGATTCCGGGAAGGAGGGAGGAGGCGGGGGAAATTGATGACGTCCCTCCTGGAAAGGCGAGGGAACGCCCTTGCTGTATCCACTTCCGGTAGACCTGCGGCCTGCACGCACTTCAGGGCTCCTCCCTTGAGTACTTGGGTTATGGACCGAGTTCCATTCGTGGATGCTGTGCAAGACAAACTTGACAAACCGCAGTGAAAGTGGGGAAAACAGATTTTACTTGGTGACTGCTGACAGCGGCTGAGCTCCACTCTGCTTTGTGCAGAGGTGGTTGGTCGGTTTGAAAGAGGTATGTGGAGAGTCTGGGGGTCCCGTTGGAGTCAGAGAAGTGAAGAGTTACAGACGGTCAGTGTAATGCGATTGGCACGTGTGCCTGTGAGCTGGCAGTTAGCGGAGTTGGGATTCTGTCCCTCCACAGCAACCCGAAGACGCTGGCTCTTCCATCCTGAGGATCCCGTTTCAGTGGACCGGCTCTTAGGTCCTGCACAAAAGACACGCGGTAAGAGATTCACATTCCCAGCTGTGGCCCCTTTTTAGCAAACGCTCTGAGAAAGGGAAGTCAGGGCCTTCTCACCCCGTGCTGACTAGAATAGATTCTCTAGGCAGCACTGAAGCTTTTTCAGGCAGGAATTGAATGGGGGCTCTGGGGTCATCCCAGGGGCATGGAAGCTGTACCAGAGTTTGGCCACGTCTCTTCCTGCAGGAGTCTGAACAGTTACGTGCTTAGGGTTCTTCACTGTTCAAAGCCCTGAGATGGGACTGTAATCGGAGACAGGGCCTTTAGGCGGTGATTCACTTAAGACACGGTCATGAGGATGGGCCCTAGGCATCAGAGTTGCTGTCCTTGCGAGAAAAGGAAGAGAGGAGAGGGGAACACGGGGACACAGCAAGACAGTCGCCATTTGCAAGCAGAGGAGAGTTCTCCCCAGAAAACAAGCCAGTTGCTTCCTTGATATGGAACGTCCAGCTTCCAAAAGTTTGAGGAGATGAATTTCTGTAGCTAAGCCACCCAGTCTGTGGCACTTTGTTCTGGCTGGCCTACCTGCCAGATCAATGCACATCTGTATGCACTACCTCTGAAACCATGCAACTGAAGTCGTTCAGTCGTGTCCAACTCTTTGTGACTCCATGTACTGTATGTAGCCTACCAGGCTCCTCCATCCACAGGATTTTCTAGGCAAGAATACTGGAGTGGGCTGCCATTTTCTTCTCCAGGGGATCTTTCTGACCCAGGGTTCAAACCTGGGTCTCCTGGACGCTTTACCATCTGAGCCACCAGGGAGTCCACCTCTGAAATCATATAAGGTATTAATTTTAATAGGCTGTGAGGATACTTTTGTATGAGCATACACAGACACGTTTTTATGTAGAAACCACAGACAAAAATAGTTTGTTTTTTAAACTAAGTATGTTTACTAGCTATGCTAATTTCAGTCTCCCTCTGGGACTAAAAGATTTGTTTATAGTTAAGCAGCATTTATATTCATTTATACTAACTTCAAAAACTAAAGGCATTGCCAAAAGATGAAATGTGAATTGATTTTAATGCCACCAAGTGGACTAAATCAGAATGTTTTTCATGACAAAAATAATATATATATGCACTGTATTTGGATGGATTAACCTCTCAAATATAATTAGTGAAAAGTATTCTGAGAATAAAATAAGCCAGGACCTAGCCTTGGACACAGTGCATATCCAGTCAACAGCAGTTCTGTGCTCTGTGGTGGCCTAGATGGGAAGGAATTCCAGAAAAGAGGGGCTGTGTGCATACATATACTTGAGTCACCTTGCTCTACAGCAGAAGCTAGTGCAGTGTTGTGAAGCAACTATTTTCCACTAAAAATTTAGAAAAAACTCACAGTAGCTCTCTTCCTCCACCCCCACTGCTTATCATGCTGCTGCACAAATATATGCATACACATCCATCTCCTTGCCATTTGAGGCTTTCATAACCTTTGACTATTAATTCCACAGAACTATTTCATTTTGTGTTTAATACAGTAATTTATAAACAGAAGTGATATGTCTCATCTTTTGATAGGTTTCATCCAATAGTTAACAAGATGAAATAATGATATATCAACATTATTATAAAAAGAGTAGGGTTAGATGATAGTAATTTATCATAAATATTGGAAGTCCAACTTTATATTTTTATTAAAATCCTAGATAGAATTTTAATAAAATCTATTTTGGGTGCATATATATTTATAATTGTTATATCTTCTTCTTGGATTTTGAAAGGGGAAACTAACAATAACACAATATAGTGGGAGACTTTAATCCCCCAGTCACACCTGTGGACAGATCAACTAAACAGAAAACTAACAAGGAAACAAAACTTTAAAGGATACAATAGACCAGTCAGACCTAATTGATATCTATAGGACATTTCACCCCAAAACAATGAATTTCACCTTTTTCTCAAGAGCACACGGAACCTTCTTTGGGATAGGTCACATCCTGGGTCATAAATCTAGCCTTGGTAAATTCAAAAAAATTGAAATCATTCCAAGCATCTTTTCTGACCACAATGCAGTAAAATTAGATCACAATTACAGGAGAAAAACTATTAAAAATTCCAGTATATGGAGGCTGAACAACATGATGCTGAATAACAAATCACAGAAGAAATTAAAAAGAAATCAAAATATGCATAGAAATGAATGAAAATGAAAACACAACAACCCCAAACCTGTGGGACACTAAGTGCTAAGGGGAAGGTTCATAGCAACACAGGTATACCTCAAGAAACAAGAAAAAAGTCAAATAACCAAACTCTACACCCAAAGCAACTAGAAAAGGAAGAAATGAAGAACTCCAGGGTTAGTAGAAGGAAAGAAACCTTACAAACTAGGGCAGAAATAAGTGTGAAAGAAACAAAAGAGACCATAGCAAAAATCAACAAAGCCAAAAGCTGGTTCTTTGAGAAGATAAATAAAATTGATAAAACCACTAGCCAGACTCATCAAGACACAAAGGGAGAAAGAACAAATCAATAAAAATAGAAATGAAAATGGAGAGATCACAACAGACAACACAGAAATACAAAGGATCATAAGAGACTACTCTCAGCAATTATATGCCAATAAAATGAACAACTTGGAAGAAATGGACAAATTCTTAGAAAAGTACAACTTTCCAAAACCGAACCAGGAAGAAATAGAAAATCTTAACAGACCAATCACAAGCATGGAAATTGAAACTATAATCAGAAATCTTCCAGCAAACAAAAGCCCAGGTCCAGACTTCTTCACAGCTGAATTCTACCAAAAATTTAGAGAAGAGCTAACACCTATCCTACTCAAACTCTTCCAGAAAATTGCAGAGGAAGGTAAACTTCCAAGCTCATTCGATGAGTCCACCATCACCCTAATACCAAAACCTGACAAAGAGGCCACACACACACAAAAAAAAAAGAAAAAGAAAAAGAAAAGAAAACTGCAGGTCAATATCACTGATAAACATAGATGCAAAAATCCTTAACAAAATTCTAGCAATCAGAATCTAACAACATATTAAAAAAAGATCATACACCATGACCAAGTGGGCTTTATCCCAGGGATGCAAGGATTCTTCTATATCTGCAAATCAGTCAATGTAATACACCACATTAACAAATTGAAAAACAAAAGCTATATGATTATCTCAGTAGATGCAGAGAAAGCCCTTGACAAAATTCAACATCCATTTATGATAAAAACTCTCCAGAAAGCAGGAATAGAAGGAACATACCTCAACATAATAAAAACTATATATGACAAATCCACAGCAAACATTATCCTCAATCATGAAAAATTGAAAGCATTTCCCTTAAAGTCAGGAACAAGACAAGTGTGCCCACTTTCATCACTACTATTCAACATAGTTTTGGAAGTTTTGGCCACAGCAATCAGAAAAGAAAAGAAATAAAAGGAATCCAAATTAGAAAAGAAGAAGTAAAACTCTCACTTTTTGCAGATGACATGATCCTCTACATAGAAAACCCTTAAGACTCCACCAGAAAATTACTAGAGCTAATCAATGAATATAGTAAAGTTTCAGGATATAAAATCAACACGCAGAAATCCCTTGCATTCATATACACTAATAATGAGAAAATAGAAAGAGAAATTAAGGGAACAATTTCATTCACCATTGCCATGAAAAGAATAAAATACTTAGGAATATATCTACCCAAAGAAACAAAAGACCTATATATAGAAAACTATAAAACACTGGTGAAAGAAATCAAAGAGGACACTAATAGATGGAGAAATATACTGTGTTCATGGATCAGAAGAATCAATATAGCGAAAATGATTGTACTACCCAAAGCAATCTATAGATTCAATGCAATCTTTATCAAGCTACTAGTGTTATTTTTCACAGAGCTAGAACAAATAATTTCACAATTTGTATGGAAATATATAAAACCTCGAATAGCCAAAGCAATCTTGAGAAAGAAGAATGGAACAGGAGGAATCAACCTGCCTGACTTCAGACTCTACTACAAAGACACAGTCATCAAGACAGTATGGTGCTGGCACAAAGACAGAAATATTGATCAATGGAACAAAATTAAAAGCCCAGAGATAAATCCATGCACTTTATGGACACCTTATCTTTGACAAAGGAGGCAAGAATATACAATGGAGAAAAGACAATGTCTTTAACAAGTGGTGCTGGGAAAACTGGTAAACCACTAGTAAAACAATGAAACTAGAACACTTTCTAACACCACACACAAAGATAAAGTCAAAATGGATTAAAGACTTAAACGTAAGACCAGAAACTCCTAGAGGAGAACATAGGAAAACACTCTCCGACATACATCACAGCAGGATCCTCTATGACCCACACCCCAGAATATTGGAAATAAAAGCAAAAATAAACAAATGGGAACTAATTAAAGCTTCTGCACAACAAAGGAAACTATAAGCAAGGTGAAAAGACAGCCTTCCAAGTAGGAGAAAATAATAGCAAATGAAGCAACTGACAAAGAATAAATCTCAAATATATACAAGCAACTCATGCAGCTCAATTACAGAAAAATAAATCACCGAATCGAAAAATGGGCCAAAGAACTAAATAGGCATTTCTCCAAAGAAGACATACAGGTGGTAACAGATACATGAAAAGATGCTCAGCATCACTCATTATCAGAGAAATGCAAATCAAAACCACAGTGAGGTACCATTTTATGCCAGTCAGAATGGCTGCGATCCGAAAGTCTACAAGCAATAAATGCTGGAGAGGGTGATGGAGAAAAGGGAACCCTCTTACACTGTTGGTAGGAATGCAAACTAGTACAGCCGTTATGGAGAACAGTGTGGAGACTCCATAAAAGACTGGAAAGAGAACTGCCTTATGACCCAGCAATCCCACTGCTGAGCATACACACCGAGGAAACCAGAACTGAAAAAGACACGTGTACCCCAATGTCCATTGCAGCACTGTTTATAATAACCAGGGCATGGAAGCAACCTAGGTGTCCATCAGCAGACAAATGGTTAAGAAAGCTGTGGTAATATACACAATGGAGTATTAATCAGCCATTAAAAGGAATACATTTGAATCAGTTCTAATGAGGTGAATGAAACTGGAGCCTATTATACAGGGTGAAGTAAGCCAGAAAGAAAAACACCTATATAGTATACTTAAGCATATATATGGAATTTAGAAAGATGGTAATGATAACCCTGGATGTGAGACAGCAAAAGAGACACAGATGTATAGAACAGTCTTTTGGACTCTGTGGGAGAGGGCGAAGGTGGGATGATATGGGAGAATGGCATTGAAACATGTATAATATCATATGTGAAATGAATCGCCAGTCCAGGTTCCATGCATGATACAGGATGCCTGGGGCTGGTGCACTGGGATGGCCCAGAGGGATGGTACGGGGAGGGAGGGGGAGGGGGTTCAGGATGAGGAACATGTGTACACTCGTGGTGGATTCATGTTGATGTGTGGCAAAACCAATACAATATTGTAAAGTAATTAGCCTCCAATTAAAATAAAATTATATTTTTAAAAATTTCCTAATCTAGGCTGGCGTACAAAATTATGTAGACCAAAGAACAGGATTTACCACACTAGTTATGTGTGATTGTGGTCCCCAATAGACTCCTCATTCTTCAGAAAATTTTGGTTATTTTTCATTTTTTATCATTATTTCTATAATTTGAGAGGAAAATGACCAACACCAAATTGATTCTCAGTGTTTTGCCCAACTTAAAAGCATTATATATATATGAGGTAAACCTTAACATGTGTCACAACAGAAAAGTTAGCTCACACTCTGTGTTTAAATCAGTCCATACAGCAATCAGCAGTTGGATGCAAATAAGGCTAAAAATACACTTCCATCTGTGGGATAAAGTAATAATATTTAGTCTGTGAAAACTCCTTTGGGAAGAAGGTGCTATCATTTTGTTGCCTCCGGATAGTCTTAGGAACCAAAAATGAATGATTTCTCTCAGGATGATATCTGACACAAACAAAGATCACCCAACACCCACACAGTTTTGCTCAATGATGTTTCATAATTCTTCTTTCTTTGAACCTCTTGTGTGTCACAAGGCTTCAGCCATTCAGTGTGTATGGCTGAATCTGGCTAAACAGCTTCTGTCAATCTCTCCTTAAGCTTAGCTCCACTCTGCCTTTGTCAGTCTGGGCTGCTATAATAAGGTGCCAAAGACTGGGGAAGCTTGTGAACACCAGAAGTTTGCTTCTCATGGTTCTTGGGGCTTGAAATTCAAGACGAGGGCAGCAGCATGATCACATTCTGAGGAAAGCCCTCTTACAGTTTGCACAGAGCGCTCTGCCCTCCTGTGGAAGGACAGGCAGCGGAACTCTCCAGGTTTCCTTACAGGGGCTCTGGTCCCACTTACGGAGGCCCGTGCCCTCAGGACCTAATCAGCTCTTAAAAGCTTCACCTCCAAATACCATCACATAGGAGATTAGGTGTCAACACGCTGTTTTGTTTTGCTTTTTTTTTTTTTAATTAGAATATATTGCTTTACAGTGTTGACTAGTTTCTACTATACAGCAGGGTGAGTTGGCTGTATGTACCCACAGATCGTCCCTTTTCTGGATTTCCTCTGCATCTAGGTCACCACAGAGCCCTGAGCAGAGCTCTTTGTGCTGTACAGTAGGCCTCATTAATGATACGCATTATGCACAGCAGTGTACACATGTCAGTCCCGATCTCCCAAGTCATCCAGCCTCCCTGTTCCTCCCTTGGTGTCCATATGTCTGTTCTCTATGTCTGTTTTGCAAATAAGACCATCTATACCATTTTTCTATATTCCCCATGTGTATGTTAATATATGATATTTGTTTTTCCATTTCTGACTTACTTCACTCTGTATGACAGTCTCTATGTCCATCCACATCCCTACAAAGGACCCAGTTTCATCCCTTTCTATTGCTGAGGAATATCCCACTGTATATATGTACCATGTAGTCTTTGTCCACCCCTCTGTCAGGACATTTAAGCTGCTTCTGTGTCTTGGCACTTGTAAACAGTCCTGCCCTGGTGTGAACATGTCTTTTGAAGTGTGTTTTTCTCTGGTATATGACTAGTCATGGGACTGATGGGTTGGGGAAAAAATCTGCCTGCAATGCAGTAGATGCAGGAGATGGGGGTTAAATCCTTGAGTCAGGAGATCCCCAGAACAAGGGCTGGCAGCCCACTCCAGGAGTCTTGCCTGGAGAATCCCATGGCCAGAGGAGCCTGGCGGGCTGCCGTTTACATGGTCACAGAGAGCTGGACACGACTGGAGCGACTGAGCTCCCAGCACATGGCAGTTCTATGTTTAATTTAAGGTTCAACATATGATTTTTGGGAAAAGAGAAACATGCAGTCTACAGAAGAGTCTGTATAATGTCTACACTAAAAGTTTGTCTGCTGATCTGTGAAAAGCACTTCCAAGAGATACTTTTAGATAAACATTGCTGTTTAAATGAAGTTAGGCACACCTGGGTCTTAGAATTAAATAAAAGACCTCTCCAAGAGATCAAGACGAGTATGTTTGTTCCTTCGTGTAGAAGAGGGGCGGCCCACTGCTCTGTGCCGCCTCACTGCCCGTTCCTCCTTCATAAAGGAGCGGCTCATTGTACCAGGTCATGCCTCGGAAGTCTAGTAGGACTGCTTTACTAGTGCGAGACAGCTGTGCATTAAAAGCTGATGCCCAGAGACATGGACGCAGTCCTCCTGTGTTCTCCCTGCTTCCTCCTGTCCCCTGCATGCCAAAACAGGGTCTGCTCTGGGGAAGTCAGCTCTGAGAGAAGTTAGGGATCACTCTGGAGCTCACTTTTAGGATCTTCTGTTCATGCTGCAAGATCAGTAAAGACAGCCAAGGCTGCCATTTTGAAATATGTGTATGAACTGTTGCTTGGTGATCAATCAGCCTCTGAAAACTGACTTATAGTAAAATTTAGACATATGGGGTAGTCTGAACATTCTTTGGCATTCCATTTCTTTGGGATTGGAATGAAAACTGATCTTTTCCAGTCCTGTGGCCACTGCTGAGTTTTCCAAATTTGCTGGCATATTGAGTGCAAAGCATCATCTTTTAAAATTTGAAATAGCTCAGCTAGAATTCCATCCCCTCCACTAGCTTTGTTTGTAGTGATGCTTCCTAAGGCCCACTTAACTTCACACTCCAGGATGTCTGGCTCTAGGTGAGTGATTACACCATCGTGATTATCTGGGTCACTAGGATCTTTTTTGTACAGTTCCTCTGTGCATTTTTGCTACCTCCTCTTAATATCTTCTGCTTCTGTTAGGTCCATAATGTTTCTCTGCTTATTGTGCCCATCTTCACCTGAAATGTTCCCTTGGTATCTCTAATTTTCTTGAAAAGATCTTTAGTCTTTCTATTCTATAATTTTCCTCTATTTATTTGCATTGTTCACTTAAAAAGGCTTTCTTATCTCTCCTTGCTATTTTCTGGAAATCTGCATTCAGATGGGTATGTCTTTCCATTTTTCCTTTGCTTTTGCTTCTCTTCTTTTCTCAGCTATTTCTAAGGCCTCCTCAGAAAACCACTTAACCTTGTTGCATTTATTTTTCTTGGGGATGGTTTTGATCACCACCTCCTATACAGTGTTACAAACCTCCATTCATAGTTCTTCAGGCACTCTGTCTACCAGACCCAATCCCTTAAGTTTATTTGTCACTCCCACTGTATAATCATAAGGGATTTGATTTAGGTCATACTTGAATGACCTACTGGTTTTCCATACTTTCTTCAATTAAGTCTTAATTTTGCAATAAGGAGTTCATGATCTGAGCCACAGTCAGCTCCTGGTCTTGTTTTTGCTGACTATATAAATTCTTAATATTTGGCTGCAAAGAACATAATCAATCCCATTTTAGTATTGAACATTTGGTGATGTCTATGTGTGGAGATGTCTCTTGTGTTGTTAGAAGAGGGTATTTACTATAACCAGACAATTTTATTGGCAAAACTCTGTTAGTTTTTGCCCTGCTTCATTCTGTACTCCATGGACAAACTTTCCTCTTATTCCAGGTATCTCTTGACTTCCTATTTTTGCATTCCAGTCCTTTATGAAAGGACATCTTTTCATCAAATTGTCAACATCCATCAGATCATACAAAAAGCAAGACAATTCCAGAAAAAATATCTACTTCTGCTTCATTGACTATGCTAAAGCCTTTGACTGTGGAGCACAACAAACTGTGGAAAATTCTTAAAGAGATGGGAATACCAGACCACCTGACCTGCCTCTTGAGAAACCTGTATGTAGGTCTAGAGGCAACAGTTAGAACCAGATATGGAGCAACAGACGGGTTCCAAACTGGGAAAGGAGTACATGAAGGCTGTCACCCTGCTTATTTGACTTATATGCAGACTACATCATGCAAAATCCCAGGGTGAATGAAACACAAGCTGGAATCAGGATTGTGGGGAGAAATATCAATAACCTCAGATATGCAAATGACACCACCCTAATGGCATAGGCCAAGAAGAATTAAAGAACTTCTTGATGAAGGTGATAGAGGAGCATGAAAAAACTGGCTTAAAATTCAGCATTCAAAAAATGAAGATCATGGCATCTGGTTCCATCTCTTCATGGCAAATAGATGAGGAATCAATGGAAACAGTGAGAGACTTTATTTTCTTGGGCTCCAAAATCAGTGCAGATGGTAACTGCAGCCACAAAAATTAAATGATGCTTGCTCCTTGGAAGAAAAGCTATGGCAAACTTAGACAATGTATTAAAGAGCATAGACATTGCTTTGCTGACAAAGGTCCATATAGTCAAAGCTATGGTTTTCCCAGTAATCATGTATGAGCTGAACAACAAATAAGCCCATTTTCTTTGATGGGCAGAAACAATAATCCTAGAGCTATTTTCCCAAAGACATTAAGAAGAAAAAGGTAAATGTGTAACTATGTACCAAGCTGTTAGTATATTTTAGCTATTGTTGCTGAATAAAATTGTCTGTGATGATGTAAATGTTTTTTATTTGTACTGTTGAATATGGTAACCACTTGTGGCTACAGAGCACTTGAAATGTAGTGTGCAGCTGAAGAACTGAATATTTAATTTATTTTACATTAATTTAACTTTTAAGTGGCCATGTGTAACTACCATATTAGGCTACACAATAAAATAACATAATAAGCAGTTATATGAAATATTTAATTACTATTAATGTCACATGTTAAATTAATAAAACTGTACTTACTAGTCAAGTATTTGTTGCTGTTGTTTAGTCACTAAATTGTGTCTGACTTTTGCCATCCCATGGACTGTAGCCCACCAGGATCCCCTGTCCTTCACTATCTACCAGAGTTTGCTCAAACTCAAGTCCATTGAGTTGGTGGCGCCATTCAACCATCTCATCCTCTGTCACCGCTTTCTCCTCTGGCCCTCAATCTTTCCCAGCATCAGGGTCTTTTCCAGTAAGTCAGCTCTTCACGTCAGATGGCCAAAGTATTGGAGCCTCAGCATCAGTCCTTTCAATGAATATTCAGGGTTGATTTCCTTTATGTTTGACTGGTTTGATTTATTTGCAGTCCAAGGGATTCTCAAGAGTCTTCTCCAATACCACAGTTTGAAAGCATCAATTCTTTGGCACTCAGCCTTCCCTTATGGTCCAACAATCACATGTATATGACTACTGGAAAAACCATAGCTTTGACTATATGGGCTTTTGTCAGCAAAGCAATGTCTCTGACTTTTAATATGCTGCCTAGGTTTGTTATAGCTTTTCTTCCAATGAGCAAGCGTCTTTTAATTTCCTGGCTGCGGTCGCCATCTGCCATGATTTTGAAGCCCAAGAAAATAAAATCTGTCACTGCTTCTCCTTTTTCCCTTCTATTTGTCATGAAGTGATAGGACGAGATGCCATGATCTTCATTTGTTGAATGTTGAGCTTTAAGTAGGTTATTTTTTACTTTCTTGTTTCACCCTCATCAAGTATTAATACCAGTTAATTATTATTAACTTTACTATCTGCCTATTAACTTTATTCTACCTTTGTGAAAATTGTACCTCAAGAAAGTTAAATAACTTGCAAAGTGCATCCCCTTTGTAAGTGATATACTTGAAATTTTAGACCAGGTGGGATTGTGCTTTAACTCATGATCAAGTAACTAGGTGTCTTCCTTCATGCTGCCTTGACTTCCCATCATAAGAGACTGTCACACATACTTGGGACCAACAAAAGATAAAAAACTAGGAAGCTAGGCAGCAAAAATTAATAATTGGGGAAATAATTAAGAAAAAAGGAAAACACTTATCACCCATGAAACAAACAGAATGCAAAAGAATACAAACTTTAAGGTTACAACTGTGTAAATATAATATGAACAAGTTAATAATAATATGTAAATTTGAAAACAAATTCTTAGTGATAAGATTATGGAAAAATTTTGTGTGTTTGTTGTTAACTTTTACTAGCTTTAATTTTCTTTCTGATCTTTTTATACTGAACATGTATCAACATTAGGATATGTGGAGACAGATGAAGAAATTCACCTGGTGGTGGTGATTTAGTGGTTTAGTCGCCAAGTCGTGTCTGGACTCTTGCGACTCCATGGACTGTAGCCTGCCAGGCTCCTCTGTCCATGGGATTCTCCAGACAAGAATCCTGGAGTGGGTTGCCATTTCCTTCTCCAGGGGATCTTCCTGACTCAGGAATTGAACCTGGGTCTCCTGCATTGCAGGCAGATGATTTATTGACTGAACTATGAGGGAAGCCCAAAGTTCACTTGAGTCTCCTTTAAATTAGGATATCATAGGATTGAACAGGAGTCTGCAAACAGTGTTACAAGGTTCTATAGCCTTCTATTTTCCTTGCTAACAATCCTCACATTTCTTTAAAATGAAAAGTGTTACCAATCTCATGAAGTAAAGGTGCTTTATCCAGGCTGGTTATAACCATGCATCTCATTCTTTGTCGTCTTGTGCAGTCCATGGGATCACACAGAGTCACACACAGTAGAGCCGCTGAGCATGCACACCCATTCCCAGCTGCTCCCGTGCACAGAAATGGCCGTATTATCTGACTTTAGCCAATTGGACATAAAGAGGGACAACTTGGGAATCCAAGAAGGATTTTACTTCTTAACAAAAGGACGACCTCTTTTCTTCCTGCCTTCCTGTTTAGGATGGGTTGTGGTGATATCCTGTTTGCCTGGGGCTACAACTGCAGCTTCCCAGGAGGGAAGGATGAGAGATGAGCAAAAAGTACCCACATCCCTGGTATAGTTCAGATGCTAGTTAAAGAACTACATACTCCGTAATTTATTTGTTAAAAAATGAAAAAAAACTTTTGTCTATTACAGTCGTGTTTGGTAGAGTAATCTGGTGGTGGTAGTTTAGCCACCCAGCCGTGCCTGGCTCTTGTGACCCCATGGACTGCAGCCCACCATGGGATTTCCCAGGAAAGCATACTGGAGTGGGTTACCATTTCTTTCTCCAGGGGACCCACATTTTCTGCATTGCAGGTGAATTCTTTACCACTGAGCCACTAAGGCAGCCCCAGAGTGTTCTGTTACCTGCAGCTTAAAATTTTCCTAATGGATTCAAGGTCCTTTACCTCACAAGCTGTGGTTTCCATTGTGTGGAAGATGCAAGAAGGTGGAAAGATAGGTATTAGCTTACTCTGGTATAGGCTTTCCATAAACCTCTGTGAAAGCAGAATTTTGATGTAAACCTTCAGACCACAGCTGAAAAGACTTGCTAAGGAGCAGAGTAAAAATCTGTAAAGCGACAGGGACTTAAAAGATCCACAAATGCCTATTTTTAAATTCTGCTTCTCAAATATGAATATATTAAAGTTATTGAAGTCTTTCTACAGATGATATTTGGGCTGGCATTTCTGTAAGTAGAAGAGATTATCTTTTGCTTACAATTTGTCACTTCTAACTGACTGTAGATCACAGCAGTTTAGAAGGTTAACCCCGTTAAGTTAGGCCTTTTCCAGCACTTAGAAAAATCCTTTGGGCAGGCTGATAAAAGTAGCAGCAGCAGAGCAATTAGAGGTAATCCCAAACAGCCGCAGCCCAAGTCAGGCCTATAAACGCTTTCTCCTATTTTAGAGACACAGAACTCAAAATTCTCCTGTAAGGTCCTGACAAAGTGAAAACTTGCTCCAAATAATATGCATTGACATTCAAGTGTAATGCTCCATCCAATGTTCATGGCAAACCTTGACCATCAATGTCAGCAAAACTTAGTGCAATAAAGTCATTTTGTGTCTAGGTTCACGCACAAAATAATTGAAAATTGGATTTCAGTTCAATTTAGGAAACATTTCACAATTGCCTCCTAGCTCTAAATACTCTCAAAAGTTGGACATTAAGATGAATATGATCCAGTCTTTGCCCTCAAATATATCATAGTCTAGAGGGGAGTTGCAATAAATATTTTTTTCTCCCATGCTATGTATAGTCTTTAATCTTGGACCTGAGACTTTGGAGATGCCTATGGCAATGCACAGGGCTTCCCTGGGGGCTCAGAGGATAAAGCGTCTGCCTGCAATGCGGGAGACTTGGGTTCCATCCTTGGGTCGGGAAGATCCCCTGGAGAAGTAAATGGCAGCCCACTCCAGCATTCTTGCTTGGAGAATCCCATGGACGGAGGAGCTTGGTGGGTTACAGTCCACGGGGTCGCAAAGAGTTGGACACGACTGAGAGACTTCACTACGGCAATGCAAATTCTCATTGGTAATCAGTTTCTCAACAGTCAGTAATTTCTAAGGTACTATTATATAGGTAAATAACCCGTGGGAAGTTGGTTAACTTCCAAAGCAAAAAGAGGAGAATATTCTGCCCTAAGCCAGAGGAATATAACATAAGTTAATAATAATAAGGCAGTTTAGCTTTGTTCCATCCCACAGTTTATTGAAATTTTACGGATATCTAGAATGGCATTTTCTTTGGATAAATGGCTACAGGACTTATTATCCTCTGCCCAATCAAATGAAATGGGTTCTGATTGCTGGTCAACTTTCTTCAAGTAGCTTTCTGTAAGCAAGTAGACTATTTCTATTGCAGTAATCATGTTTTGTACTGATTTCACTTATTGAACCTTTTGGTGTCCTCTTTGAGCTAGTTATGAAGAAACTTTCTCTGTGTGTGTGTGTCCTCCACCAACAAAGGGAGATGCTACAAGTTCTTTGTTTCATAAAAGTCAGTAACAATTCCCAAGTGATAGCTCTAGGGCTTTGGGAAAACAGGTGCCAAAAGGAAAACGTAAGTCCAAGAGTGTTATTGTAGGTACTTCCTGTGAAAGAAAAGAGAGACAAAAGGAAAAGTAGGCAGAGAAAGATTTATGACCATGATGGTGGTCTCAAACTTGTAAACAGAGGGAGATGGAAGAAGGATTGGGTAGGAGCACCCAGAGACTCTGCATAGCTCCGAGAACGTCTCAACCAGCTCACTAGAGAGTTCCAATGCAAAGATCACCCATGGATCTTTCTGAAGCACACTCTGTCGTGGTTGGAGTCTGCCCAGAAAGTATGTGACCTGGACTTGAAAGCTGAGACAGACCTTGGAACCGCTGGAACTTTAGCTGACTTTCTTTAGGCAGATCCTCTTTTGAAAGGAGGCATAAACAGACCACCTCCATGGCTGTGATAGTGGACTGGTAATCACTGAGTAGAGCTATGTGTCTACTTAATTTCACTTATTGCAATGTATGCCACTTAATGTCATTCTTCAAAATACTATCTTAACAGTAGGTACCATTGCTTTTAGGACCACTTTGCATCACAGAGACATCCAACTGTCATAACCAGATGAGGTCACCATTTTATTTCAGGAATACTCAGGAATCAAAGTCTATGCCCTGATCAGTAACGCTGAAGCTGAAGTTGAATGGTTCTATGAAGACTTACAAGACCTTCTAGAACTAACACTCAATAAAGATGTCCTTTTCATTTTAGGGGACTGGATTTAGTAGGAAGTCAAGAGATACCTGGAGTAACAGGAAAATTTGGTCTCGGAGTACAAAATGAAGCAGGTCAGATACTAATAGAGTTTTGCCAAGAGAACAAACTGGTCATATAAAACACCTTTCTCCAACAACACAATGGAAGACTCTACATGTGAACATCACCAGATGGTCAATATGGAAATCAGATTGATTATATCTTTGCAGCCAAAGACGGAGAAGCTCTATACAGTGAGCAAAAACAAGACCAGGATGACTGTGGTTCAGACCATGAACTTCTTATTGCCAAATTCAGACTTAAATAGAAGAAAATAGGGAAAACCAGTAGAACATTTCATGCAAAGATGAACACAATGAAGGACTAAAATGGTATAGAAGCAGAAGATATTAAGAAGTGGTAAGAATGCACAGAAGAATTAACAAAATGATCTCCATGACCCAGATAATCACGATGGTGTGATCACTCACATAGAGCCAGACATCCTGGAGTGTGAAGTCAAGTGGGCCTTAGGAAGCATCACTACGAACAAAGCTAGTGGAAGTGATGGAATTCCAGTTGAGCTATTTCAAATTCTAAAAGATGGTGCTGTGAAAGTGCTGCACTCAATATACCAGCAATTTGGAAAACTCAGCAGTGGCCACAGGACTAGAAAAGGTCAATTTTCATTCCGATTCCAAAGAAAGGCTATGCCAAAGAATGCTCAAACTATTGCACAGTTGCACTAATCTCACACACTAGCAAAGTAATGCTCAAAATTTTCCAAGTCAGGCTTCAACTGCCATGTGAACCATGAATTTCCAGATGTTCAAGCTGGATTTAGAAAAGGCAGAGGAACCAGAGATTAAATTGCTAACATCTGTTGGATCATTGAAAAAGCAAGAGAATGCCAGAAAAACATTTAGTTCTGCTTTATTGACTATACCAAAGCCTTTGTCTGTGTGGATCAGAACAAACTGTGGAAATTTCTTCAAGAGATAGGAATACCAGACCACCTGACCTGCCTCCTGAGAAATCTGTATTCAGGTCAAGAAGCAACAGTTAAAACTGGACATGGAACAGCAGCCTGGTTCCAAATCGGGAAAGGAGTACGTCAAGTCTGTATATTGTCACCCTGCTTATTTAACTTATATGCAGAGTACATCATATGAAATGCTGGGCTGGAAGAAGCGCAAGCTAGAATCAAGATTGCTGGGAGAAATATCAATACCCTCAGATATGCAGATGACACCACCCTTATGGCAGAAAGTGAAGAAGAACTAAAGAGCCTCTTGAAAGTGAAAGAAGAAAGTGAAAAGTTGTTTTAAAACTACTTTCAGAAAACTAAGATCATGGCATCTGGTCCCATCAGTTCATGAAATAGATGAGGAAACAATAGAAACAGTAAAAGACTTTATATTCTTGGGCTCCAAAATCACTGCAGATGGTGACAGCAGCCATGAAATTAAAAGATGTTTGGCTCCTTGGCAGAAAAGCTATGACCAACCTAGACAGTATATTAAAAAGCAGAGACGTTACGTTGCCAGCAAAGGTCCATCTAATCAAACCTATGGTTTTTCCAGTGGTCATGTATGGATGTGAGAGTTGGACTATAAAGAAAGCTGAGCACTGAAGAACTGATGCCTTTGAACTATGGTGTTGGAGAAGACTCTTGAGATTCCCTTGGACTGCAAGGAGATCCAAACAGTCCATCCTAAAGAAGATCAGTCCTGAGTGTTCATTGGAAGGACCGACGCTGAAGCTGAAACTCCAATACTTTGGCCACCTGATGCAAAGAACTGAGTCGTTTGAAAAGACTCTGATGCTGGGAAAGATTGAAGGCAGGAGAAGAAGGGGATGGCAGAGGATGAGATGGTTGGATGGTAGTACCAACTTGGTGGACATGAGTTTGAGCAAGCTCCAGGAGTTGGTGATGGACAGGGAGGCCTGGCGTGCTTCAGTCTATGGGGTTGCAAAGAGTCAGACATGACTAAGTGACTGAACTGAACTGAACGTGTGAAATGCAAGACTGAGTTCTTACCACATGGCTCAGGACATTAAAGTGAAACCAGAGTCTTAAACAATATTACCAGGACATAGTGATATTTTTTATCTCCCACCCCCTTCTCTTTCTTGGCTCTTTCATTTATATGTCAATTTGAGGATTTGCCTTCCACTTTGATTGTTGAGAAACCAATCAAATCCTATGACTTGAGGTGAGAGGCAGGGTTGGATATGGAAGAGACAGCCCCAAAATATAAAATGTCCTTTATACTAGGTCATAGGACAATTTTTAGGTAGTATTCAACAAGTTTCATCTTTTGACTAAAAGAACTATTCTTTTTATGATTTTCTTTATCTATTTGATATCATCGTACCATAAAATTCACTAGTTAAAGCTCTTCCAACTTTTTCTTACAATTACATTCAGTGTAAAAATCAATCAACAATGACATAAACACTTAGAAATGCATTCCATGTTCCCGGGTAGGAAAATTCAATATTGTGAAAATTACTGTACTACCAGACACAACCTGCAGACTCATTGTGATCCCTTTCAGATTACCAATGGCATTTTTCACAGATCTAGAACAAAAAATTTCACAGTTCATATGGAAACACAAAAGACCCAGAACTGTCAAAGCAGTGTCTTCCTTGAGAAAGAAGATCAGAGCTGGAGGAATCAACCTTCTTGACTTCAGATTGTACTCCAAAGCTATAGTCGTCAAGGCAGCATAGTACTTGCAGAAAAATGGAAATATAGACCAGTGGAACAAGATAGAAGGCCTAGAAATAAACCCATGCATCTATGGGTACCTTATTTTTGACAAAGGAGGCAAGAATATACAATGGGGCAAAGACAGTATCTTAAAAGATGCTGGGAAAACTGGACAGCTACATGTAAAATAATGAAATTGGAACACTTCCTAAGACCATACACAAAGAGAAATTCAAAATGGATTAAATACCTAAATATAAGACCATAAACTATAAAACCCACTCCAGTGTTATTGCCTGGAGAGTCCCTTGGACAGAGGAGCCTGGCATGCTGCAGTCAATGGGGTCACAAAGAGTTGGACATGACTGAAGGGACTTAGCATGAATGCACACACAATTTTTAAGTTATTGAGTACTTATAGCTATATGATCTCATTAAAAGATGTTACACCACTGAACATCTACAAAGTAAACTTAAGTACTTGTACAAAATACTCTGTTTACTATGAGAATAACCATATTTATGGGGAACAAATGCATCATTTCTTTTTAATCATTCTAAGTTCCCTTGACTTATTGTCAGGAATCCTACCAGTTTCCACTGATACTTGTTTTCTCCTGATCTTTAAGTGTTCAAAGATCCAAGAGGCTTACCCGGTGCAAAGGTAAGTCAGCTTTCTCCTGACATCAAGAATAGAAGGATCTGGAGACTAATGAAAACCCTAGAGTCGTCATCACTAGAGCAGAATCTTGCAGACCTTTGGAAACTTGTGCATGAGATAATACCCAGTCCACATGTCTACACGGCTTCTAACATGGTGACACTTGTGGGCTTCAAGTTATAGCTTTGTTATTTAACACCCATAAGAAAATTCCCCAAAGAAAATTCATTTTTTTCCCTCCAAAACACTAAAAGCCCCCTCCCCCTGAAGGTGATGCTGTTTCTAGGAAACTTATAAATATGCTTGCTTGGTTGGAGATCTGCAGTTCACTAAAGAAATCTTCCTAACACTGAAATGAAAGTCCTATTCTTGGTAACTCTCAAGTTCTTGGATTACGTATTTCTGACGGGTAGAGATGAGAGGCTCCCCCGATGGCTCAGCAGGTAAAGAATCTGCCTGCAATGCAAGAGACAAAGGAGATGCAGGTTCAATCCTTGGTTAGAGAAGATCCTCTGGAGGGAAATGGCCACCTACTTAATACTGTTGCCTGAAAAATCCCGTGGATAGCGGGGCCTGGAGTCCCAAAGAGTGGGACATGACTGAGTGTGAGCACAGCAACAAACGTGGAGACTAGAACTTGAGCCCATGCCATACTTTTGACAGTCTAATGACTGAAAGTTTTACTTAGTGCCTGCCAATGCAAGAATTTTAAATAAAAAGATGATCATATGTCAAATGAAAGAAGGGGAAAGTTTTGTTCAGATGCTTCCAAATAGGATGAGAATGGTTGGGCAAAGCACTCCTTTCCTTTCCCAGTAAATATTTTACATACCAGGGTTCACAGGAGTTGTAATCTTATTCATACCAGAAAGGAGTCTGTCAAGAGGTAAATGGCCATACTAAAAAGCTCCTAAGTAAGGTCTGCTCCAGATAAAGTCTCAGTTTGTAGATAAAACAAACTCTGCTTTTAAAGACTTTATTTTAAAGACTTCCTTTAAAAGGAACCCTTTGTTAAATAAACATCCTTGTTTTGGAAGATATAGTCTACCCTGAAGAAATACATAATCCAAGAAACTTGAGAGCTATCAAGAATAGATTTCTCCATGTTACTACAAATGGCATAATTCCATCCTTTTTAATGACTGAGTAATATTCCACTGTTGGGTTTGATCCCTGGGTCGGGAAGATCCCTTGGAGAAGGAAATGGCAACCCACTCCAGTATTCTTGCCTGGAGAAGCCCATGGATGGAGGAGCCTGGTAGGCTACAGTCCACGGGGTCGCAAAGAGTCGGACACGACTGAGCGACTTCACCACCACCAATATTCCACTGTAAATACATACCACATCTTCTGTAGTCATTCATCTGTCAACGGGCACTTATGCTGCTTCTTTGTCTTGGCTACTGAGAATAGTGTTGCAACAAACATTACGGGTGCATGAGTGGTTCAGTGGTAGGATTCTCGCCTGCCACGTGGGAGGCCCGGGTTCAATTTCTGGCCCATGCAGCCACTGCGCCCCCTTTGAGGACTTCCTGGTGGCTCAAATGGTAAAGAATCTGCCTGCAAAGCAGGAGGCCAGGGTTTGATGCCTGGGTTGGGAAGATCCTCTGGAGAAGGGAATGGCAACCCACTCCAGTACTCTTGCCTGGAGAATTCCATGGACAGAGAACCTTAAATGGTGAAGAATCTGCCTGCAAAGCAGGAGACCAGGGTTCAGTGCCTGGGTTGGGAAGATCCTCTGGAGAAGGGAATGGCAACTCACTCCAGTACTTTTGCCTGGAGAATTCCACGGACAGAGAATTCCATGGCTACAGTTCATGGGGTTGCAGAGTCGGACACAAACATTAAGAGCATACATCCTTTCAAACTGTGGTTTTCTCCAGATACATGCTCAGAATTGGGATTGTTGGATCATATGGTATCTCTATTCTTAATTTTTTAAGGAACCTTTACACGATTCCCCTCGTTGGCAATTTACATTCCCACCAACAGTGCAGGGAGGTCCCCCTCCCCTACCCTCTCCAGCACTCACTGTTTGTAGACTTTCTGATGATGGCCATTCTGACTGGCATGAGGTGACATCTTATTGTAGTTTTGGTTATCATACAAAGTGAAGTAAGTCAGATAGAGAAAGACAAATGTCATGATATCACTTATATGAGAAATAGAAACAATAGATACCAGTCAATTTACCCATCAGTTACCAAGTCACAGACTTAGAAAACAAACTTATGGTCTTCAAAGGGGAAGTGTGGCTGAGGGAATAAATTGGGAGTCTGGGACTGACACGTACACACTGTTACGTTTCAAATAAACAAGCAGCAGGGACCCACTGTTTGGCTGATGGGCCAGGGACTGCTGCTCAATAATCCATGATAACCTAAATGGGAAGAAAATCTCAAAAAGAATCGATAAATGTGTGTGTACAGCTGAGTCGTTTTGCTGTACGCCTGAAACTGACTCAACAGTGTTAACTATATTCCAACAAAGATTTTTTAAAGAGTTGGCTTCTAAGAGCTCCTAGGTCTTCAACGTCTTACTTTTTTCTTCCAAATTTATTTATTCATGAGAAATAAATTTATTCATTCCTGAGTCTAGGATAAACTATATATCCAGGGATTTATAGGTGAGTTGGACTTGTCCATAACAAGCTCATATGTGAGTAGACATGTCAACAAAAAACGATGAGGGAACTGTGAACAGAGTGCTAACAAAAGACAGAAAGTGATGGACTGCCTGCAAAAGAGCAGCAGAGTAAAAGCAGGATTTGAGCTGGTCCTGAGCTAGTTGTGAGCCTCGTCAGACTCCACACCTGCCATGCTCTTAATTAGTAGCATTGACTTCTTGATCATATGTGATTTGGCATTATCTCCTTCCTCTCTCTCACCTATCTTCTGGAATATATAGGCTTTTTTCTCAAATAAAGGAAGATTGCTTTTCAAGAAATGATAGAATTATATTTGTGCTTCTATATTAGAACCTAAAGGTGAGCTCTGAATATTCATCTGATAAACGTACTGAAGGATCCCTCAGGTGAAGATGAAGCAGAGAGCCATGTCAGGAAGAGGAAATATATTTATCTAAAAATATTTGGAGGGAAACTAAAGGCGGTAGCAGGTTCAGGAATAAATAAAATAATTTCACTGGGCTTTCTGAAAGAGAGCCTACCATTGCTCACTATAGGAGGGGTGGGGGAAGAGTTAAAGATGAAGGAGAGGAGTTGTGAGCATGTCTAAAAAGATAGATTGCGAGGTCCTTCTGTGCATAATAATTCCAAAGGAAAGGTTTTATTCAGGGGGCATACAGTGGAGTTTGAATTTTAGGGAGATAATTAGGCAATACAGAAGATGGGCTAAAATGAGAAGGGATGTTGATAGGAAGTCTGGTTAGGGGAGTGTTACAATGAGGATAAAAGGTAAATATAGCAGCATTTCTTACAAAAAAGCAACTGGATGAGAAATCCTGTGAATTGGAAAATATAGGATTTGGTGGTTGATTCAATTGTATGGGGAAATAAGTCAGAGTCTATCTTGGACATGTTGGTGGATAGTGATTCCATAATCCAGACTATTGAGAAAAGATGACAGATTGTCATGGATCATTGAGGATGGTCAGACATGCTAAACTTTGGAGGCCAGAAGGAAGCACTAATGGGCGTATAACGAACTGAAAATATGAGTCTGGTGCTTTATATATAATTGGCAACTAGACAGCAAAACATAGGTAGTTACCGTTATAAGTCACAGTCGTGGCTGTCTAAATATAGAAAAGGAGTTTAGAAATGAGATAAATAGAAGATCCAGGATGAAACCTAGAGAACATTTAACTGATGGCAGAGAAAGAAAATCCAAAGAAGGAAACTGAGATGTACTAAGACACAAGTTTCCTTTAAAATGAACTTTCATTCATTGATTAAGTCATTCTGCAACATTTGCTGTATGCTTACCACATGCCAAGAATATGTTAGAATCGGGAACAAAATTATGCACAAGGAAAACATACTTTCTGCTTTGTTAAGAGTTTGCATAAAAGAAAGTGTGTGTCTGTGAGAAAATGAGTTCAAGTTTGGACAGTCGAGTTGGGCTATATATGAACATAAACAGACTAGACAAAAAAACAAGTGAACCTAAGAAAAGAAAACATAGGCTTTTTAGAGACAAACAGAAGAGGAGGAAGGAATGGAAGATTAAAGAAACAGCAAGGATACAGAAATAGAAGAAGCAGCAGAAGAAATTTGTCTCCAAAATAAGAAGGGGTAAAAGTCTTTCATGATATGTTGTGGTAATGGAAACAAGGCAGTGGGATTTGTTAAAAAGGAGCTTATTGTTAACTTTAGAGAGAGTATTTATGATAAAAGAGGAGACCAAAAATAAAGTGCCTAGTTCTGCAAGAAAATTTATTGTTTTTCAACAAACAAATAACAAGAAATAAGTTGGATGTAGAAGAAGCTGCTACAAATTAATAGAATCAACTGACATGTGTGGGATTTATCTAGAGTCAGTCTTCAAAAATGAGTTGTAAAATATCTCTATTAAAAATTTTTAAAAAATCCTTAGAAGACAATATAGGAAATTTGAACAGTGACTAGATGGTTTATGATGCTATTTTTAAAATTTTGTATATGTGAAATTGGTATCATGCTTATGTCTTCAACAGTACTGATTGTTTAGAGTAATACACTGATGTCTGAATGAAACATGGGTGAGTTTGTGATTTCCTTATCCAACAGTGTGGATACAGAGTTGGGGAAGGGGCAGCGTTTGTGGGATGCAGAATGATTCTGTGCTGATAATTGTTAAATCTAGTGATTTAGGGATTTTGAAACTTTTCTCTCCTGCGATTACTTGAAATTTTCATAATAAGAAAGAATCAAGTAAAATTATCAAAAACATGCAGACAATAAATGAGAAATAATTAAAATAATAATGATAATTAAATTTAAATTAAATGAATTATTTCTCTTTCTTCAAAAAGTTTACTCTAAATAGACTGGAAAAGTTTAACCCCTGGAAAGAATATAAAGCAGTGGCAAAGAGTAGGCTTGCTTATATATTATTCACATAATATTTGCTGAGGCTTAGGCTATGTGCTAGACAAAAGGAATATACACAAAAGACATAATTTATGAGAAAAGGCAACATCTGACGAAATGGGTTCTTTTAAAAGTTATTGCAGTTAAGAAACAAAAGCAATCACTGAAAGTTAAAGAGGTGTCAGCGAGGCTCTCAGAACTGCCCTGTCAACGTGGAAGCACTAGCCACACGTGGCTACGGAACCTGTGGCTGTGCCGAGCAGGACTGAGGAACCCAAGTTTTTAACTTAACGTAAATTTATTTGCATTTTAGAATTTAAGTAATGTCAAACATTTTGGGATTATGCAACTTTGTTATTCTGGTGGAATAACAATTCACTTTAACTCTTGGATCATGTAAGATATTATTGTTATTTTATAGAACACATTCTGAGAACAGTCATCATTTCAAAGGTTACACATAAACCAGTCATCAATCCAGTTGTTGTCCACAGACTGATTCAGTTTGAAATGATTTCTTTTTCTAAGCACCAGTTCAACACTTTAATGTGTTTATTTGAATATTTTCTGCAGACACCAAGAGTTGCAGTGGTGTCTGTGTAAATTGTAATTGGCAGTTAAATGGAAATATTTATTATAATTATAATGTAATTCAATTATTTTTAATTAAAGTGTAAATATGGCAATTAAAACTAGCTGCAGGAGAACAAAATGAAAAAGGTGCTTGATTTGCAAGAACAATCATAGGGGTAAGAGGACAATGGTTAGTGGACATAGAAATTGACAAGAAATTAATCTTATTAGCCAAAAGAAGAATTAAAGAAATTAGTTATTGAATATGAAAATAAAATATTCTCCAATTTTATAAATTATTGTTTACAGAATTTAAGATTATAACATTGGCTAGCTATAAAACAGCTTGAGTTTTTGCACACAGACAAAAATCCAATTTTAGATAAGAGATAGTAAAATAAACCATTATTTCAGTTAGGAAAATTTGATTACTGAGTAATGAGGAAAATATTTTAATTTTTAAAAATTGAAAGATATTCAGTTAAACAAACTAACAATTGTTCATATTACACCTTTCCAACAACATCAAAGTTTAGATGATTCAAAAGTTGAAAAATTACAAATGCTTTTATTTTTCCTAGAACAGTGATGGATTATAAAACACACACAACCCAATTAAATATCTGGGCATGTTTTGTCTCAATGGACTATCAAATTTATGAGGCAATGTTGCCAATTTGTGTTCTAAAATACCAACCTTAGGGCATACATATTTTTGAATATTTTATATCTCTCAAAAAAGGATTTTAGCTAGATATGAAAAAACTGGTTTTTATTACTATGAAGGGTGCTCTATACTAAATAAAAAACTTGGATTTATTATGCTTTTAAACCAAGAGATTGATAGCTCGCTTATTGCTTCATTGCACTGTGTGATACACATTGAAAATACACTTAAGTTTTGGAAGTACACTGTGAAAAGTGTCATAAATATTCATCATAATAAATTTTTGGAACTTCTGAAAAAAATTAAAGAATATATTTAAGGATCTCCGGTTCTTTCCCAGTGCTCATTGATTGACTTATGAATGCTAAGTCTCTCCAGTAGTGTGCAACTCTTTGGACTGTAACTCACGAGGCTCCTCTGTTCATGGGATTCTCCAGGCAAGAATATTGGAGTGGGTTGCCATTTCCTCCTCCAGGGGATCTCCCCAACTCAGGGATCAAACCCCAGTCTCCTGTGGCTACTGGAAGCCTTTTAAAAAACGTTTATTGTACTGCTAAATTCAAAATATTCTTGCAACAAAAAAAGTGTTTGCCAAATATCCAATTGTACTTAATCGCTCAGTCATGTCCAACTCTGCAACCCTTTGGGCTATAACTCTCCGGGCTCCTCTGACCATGGGATTTTTTAGGCAGGAATACTGAAGTGGGCTGCCATTTTCCTCCTCCAGGGAATCGTTATAACCAGAGATCGAACCCCCGTCTCTTGCATCTCCTACATGGCAGGGAGACGGTTTACCCATTGAGCCACTGGGGAAGCCCATAAACATTCAATAATCAAACACAAAATAGTCACATGAATTAGGATTTTGTGCACTCCATATGAAGAAACTAAATGCAAGTAGATCCAACCAGTCCATTCTGAAGGAGATCTGTCCTGGGTGTTCTTTGGAGGGAATGATGCTAAAGCTGAAACTCCAGTACTTTGACCACCTCATGCGAAGAGCTGACTCATTGGAAAAACTCTGAGGCTGGGAGGGATTGGGGGTAGGAGGAGAAGGGGACGACAGACGATGAGATTGCTGGATGGCATCACTGACTTGATGGACGTGAGTCTGAGTGAACTCCGGGAGATGGTGGTGGACAGGGAAGCCTGGCGTGCAGCAGTTCATGGGGTCGCAAAGAGTCAGACACGACTGAGCGACTGGACTGAACTGAACTGAAAGAAAGGAATTTATTTGTGAGCTGACTAGACAGACACTAGAATTTCTTTTGAAATTAATACTGTTGAAAATGTAAATCAATGTTAATTTACAAATATTTCTAATATAAATCAATATGCACAGTGAATTGTGCTATGCCAATAAGCTGCAAAATTACAAAAATAAATTTTAAAGGATTTATTCATATTCTCAAATTAAGAATCTCCCTTCAATTTTTGCAGTGACTCTTTGAATTCAATGTTAATAATCTCCAAGTGACACAAGAATTGTGAATTTATATAACTTGGACAGATAATGCTTTTGCTTCGGGGTTAAATCAACTCTCCTACAAAAGATGGACACATTTTATCAATACAGGTGTGAAAATGAAAGGAAAATTACTTTTTTTTTCATTTTCACTTCAATTATTGGGAAACTTATTTATGCTGGGAATGACTTGAATATGTAAATCTAATCTTTCAACTACAAATGTTATGATCTAAATAGAGATCAGTAATATCCAGTGGAAATTTAACATCTGAATTGAGATGTGCAAAAGGTTCAGAATGCGTACCAGATTTGAAAGACTTCACTCAAGAAAAAGATAAAATATGTCAATATTTTTAGTTGATTACATCTTGAAAATATAATGTTCTAGTATACTTGGCTAAATAAAATATGTATCAATATAAGACTCCTTGGAAGAAAAGTCATGACCAAACTGGACAGCTTATTAAAAAGCAGAGATGATACTTTGCCAACAAAGATCTGTCTAGTCAAACCTATGGCTTTTCCAGTAGTCATGTATGAATGAGAGAGTTGGACTATAAGGAAAGTTGACTGCTGAAGAACTGATGCTTTTGAACTGTGGTGTTGGAGAAGACTCTTGAGAGTCCCTTGGACTACAAGGAGATCCAACCAGTCCATCATAAAGGAAATCACTCCTGAATCTTCACTGGAAGGAGTGATGCTGACTCTGAAACTCCAATACTTTGGCCACCTGATGTGAAGAACTGACTTAAAGGAAAAGACCCTGATTCTGGAAAAGATTGAAGGCAGGAGAAGGGGACGACAGAGGATGAGATGGCTGGACGGGATCACTGACTCACTGGATAGGATAGTGAATCTGAGTAAACTCCAGAAGTTACTGATGGGCAGGGAGGCCTGGCATGCTGCAGTCCATGAGGTTGCAAAGAGTCAGACATGACTGAGCAACTGAACTAAACTGATCGATACCAATTATAGTTTGGTTTTACTTTCTTCCTGTGGATATTAGAAACCATTAAAGTAAATTTCTGACTCATAATATTTCTACTGGGTGGTTCAGAATCACGAAATGCATATAATTAGAACATATACTGCAAATCAAAAGAATGTGAGTATTATCTCATATCAGAAAGTGGTTTAAAACCATCTATACTTAAAATAACACTTCCAAATGAGCAGAACTAAGAGAAAAATAAGAAAAAGAAGAATGATAAATTATTCTAGAAGAAATAAGTAGGAATCTGAAGTAGACATAGAGAACAGTGAAGAGAAGAATGAGAAAGTAAGAAGGATACTCGTGACTAAGTTCACAAAAATATCAAAGAGACATTTAAGAAGAAAGTAACTGATAATGATTTTTTTTCTTCCATATGGATACATAACATGAACATACATGTCCACTATAACCAACATATTTTTTCCAACAAATTCTACTATATATATTAATGCTTTGTGTGAGTGATGTCTTTGGGATAAATCAAGGAAGACAGACCATGTTCTGCCGTCAGTTCAGTTCAGTTCAGTTCAGTCACTCAGTCGTATCCGACTCTATGCGACCCCATGGACTGCAGCACGCCAGGCCCCCCCTGTCTATCACCAACTCCCAGAGCTTACTCAAACTCATGTCCACTGAGTCAGTGATGCCATTCAACCATCTCATCCTCTGTCGTCCCCTTCTCCTCCTGCCTTCAATCTTTCCAAGCATCAGGGTCTTTTCAATTGAGTCAGTTCTTTGCATCAAGTGGCCAAATTATTGGAGTTTCAGCTTCAGCGTTGGTCCTTCCAATGAATATTCAGGACTGATTTCCTTTAGGATGGACTGGTTGGATCTCCTTGCAGCCCAAGGGACTCTCAAGAGTCCTCTCCAACACTGCAGTTCAAAAAATCAATTCTTCAGTGCTCAGCTTTCTTTATAGTCCAACTCTCACATCCATACATGACTGCTGGAAAAACCACAGCTTTAACTAGATGGACCATTGTTGGTAAAGCAATGCTCCCTAGATTGGCTATGACTTTTCTTCCAAGGACTAAGTTCCTTTTAATTTCATGGCTGCAATCATCATCTGCAGTGATTTTTGAGGCTGCCCAAAAATAAAGTATGCCACTGTTTTCACTGTTTCCCCATCTATTTGCCAAGAAGTGATGGGACAAGATGCCATGATCTTAATTTTCTGAATGTTGAGCTTTAAGCCAACTTTTTCACTATCCTCTTTCACTTTCATCAAGAGGCTCTTTAGCCTCTTGTTCACTTTCTGCCAGAAGGGTGGTGTCATCTGCATATCTGAGGTTGTTGATATTTCTCCCGGCAATCTTGATTCCAGCTTGTGCTTCAGTCCAGCCCAGCGTTTCTCATGATGTACTCTGCATAGAAGTTAAATAAGCAGGGTGACAATATACAGCCCTGCTGTACTCCTTTTCCTATTTAGAACTAGGCTGTTGTTCTGTGTCCAGTTCTAACTGTTGATTCCTGAGCTGCATACAGATTTCTCAGGAGGCAGGTCAGGTGGTCTGGTATTCCCATCTCTTTCAGAATTTTCCACAGTTTGTGGTGATCCACACAGTCAAAGGCTTTGGCACAGTCAATAAAGCAAAGGTGGACATTTTTCTGGAACACTCTTGCTTTTTTGATGATCCAACAGATGTTGGCAATCTGATCTCTGGTTCCTCTGCCTTTTCTAAAACCAGCTTGAACATCTGGAATTTAACAGTTCACGTATTGCTGAAGCCTGGCCTGGAGAATTTTGAGCATTACTTTACTAGCATGTGAGATGAGTGCAATTGTGTGTAGTTCTGGCATTCTTTGGCATTGCTTTTCTTTGGGATTGGAATGAAAACTGACCTTTTGCAGTCCTGTGGCCACTGCTGAGTTTTCCAAATTTGCGGTCATATTGAGTGCAGAATTTATACAACATTGTCTTTTTGAAGGATTTTAAATAGCTCAAGTGAAATTCCATCACCTCCACTAGCTTTGTTTGTAGTGATGCTTCCCAAGGCCACTTGACTTCACATTCCAGGATGTCTGGCTCTAGGTGAGTGATCACACCATCATGATTATCTGGGTTGTGAAGATCTTTTTGTACATTCTTCTGTGTATTCTTGCCACCTCTTCTTAATATCTTCTGCTTCTTTTAGGTTCATACCATTTCTGTCCTTTATCGAGCCCATCTTTGCATGAAATGTTCCCTTGGTATCTCTAATTTTCTTGAAGAGATCTCTACTATTTCCCATTCTATTGTTTTCCTCTATTTCTTTGCACTTATCACTGAGGAAGGCTTTCTTATTTCTCTTTGCAATTCTTTGGAATTCAGCGTTCAAATGGGTATATATTTGCTTTTCTCCTTTGTTTTTCACTTCTCTTTACACGGCTATTTGTAAGGCCACCGCAGACAGCCATTTTCCCTTTTTGCATTTCTTTTTTGGGGATGGTCTTGATAGGGATCAAGATCTCTTGATATGGATCACTGTCTCCTGTACAGTGTCACAAACCTCCAGGCACTGTATCTATCAGATCTAGTCTCTTAAAACTATTTCTCACTTCCACTGTATAATCATAAGGGATTTGATTTAGGTCATACCTGAATGGTCTAGTGGTTTTCGCTACTTTTCTCAGTTTAAGTCTAAATTTGGCAATAAGGAACTCATGATCTGAGCCACAGTCTTCTCCTGGTTTTGTTTTTGCTGACTGCCTGGGGATTATCCACCTTTGGCTGCAAAGAGTATAATCAATCTGATTTCGGTGTTGACCATCTGTTGATGTCCATGTGTAGAGCCTTCTCTTGTGTTATTGGAAGAGGGTGTTCACTATGACCAGTGCATTCTCTTGGCAAAATACTATTAGCCTTTGTCCTGCTTCATTCTGTACTCCTAAGACAAATTTGCCTGTTACTCCAGGTGTTTCTTGACTTCCTACTTTTGTATTCCAGTCCCCTATAATGAAAAAGACCTCTTTTGGGTGTTAGTTTTAGAAACTCTTGTAGGTCTTCATAGGACCTTTCAACTTCAGCTTCTTCAGCATTACTGGTTAGGGCATAGACTTGGATTACTGTGATACTGAATGGTTTGCCTGGAAACCAACAGAGATCATTCTGTCATTTTTGAGATTGCATCCAAGTACTGCATTTCAGACTCTTGCTGACTGTGGTGCCTACTCCATTTCTTCTAAGGGATTCTTGCCCACAGTAGTAGATATAACGGTCATCTGAGTTTAATTCACCCATTCCAGTCCACTTCGGTTTGCTGATTCCTAAAATGTCGGCATTCACTCTTGTCATCTCCTGTTTGACCACTTCCAATTTGTCTTGATTTATAGAGTTAATATTCCAGGTTCCATTGCAATATTGCTCTGTACAGCATTGGACCTTGCTTTCATCACCAGTCACATCCACAAGTGGGTGCTATTTTTGCTTTGGCTCCATCTCTTCATTCTTTCTGGAGTTATTTCTCCACTGATCTCCAGTAGCATATTGGGCACCTACTGACCTGGGGAGTTCATTTTTAATGTCCTATCTTTTTGCCTTTTCATACTGTTCATGGGATTCTCAAGGGAAGAATACTGAAGTTTTTGCCTTTCCTTTCTCCAGTGGACCACATTTTGTGCTCCAGACTTTAGCCATGTATAAATGAGATGCCCAAGAGATAATTTTCTGCCAAATTCAATAGATGCCACAGATCAGTGTAAGAATTAAGTAAGAAAAACACAAGTCACTTACTCTTTTTTCTACCCTGAATGCATAGAAGAAGTAAAATGATATGGAGTTTCATCCACATGAAATCTGAATTCACAAAATTTTGTTTGCATTAAGAAAAACACAGTAACTCAGCTGATTTCTGTCAGTCATTTCTAGAAAATTATTTCTTCTATTTAATACTTTGCATTAATTCTCATATTGACACTAGTTACCAATATTTTTATTTTCAACTGGATTTTTAAACCCAAAGCAGAAAGTATTCCAAAATTATTTTCTCTGAAAAACAACTCCAGAAAAACGTTGAGTGAAAAGTCTGTGAAAATGGATCATATCATATTTTATTACTGTAATAGAGAGTGTTGATTTTCCCATCAAATAAGTCTCCTTTGTCTCCCATAGTTATAGCATCCCCAGTTCTAAGCAGGCACATGGCCAGTCGTGATAATGAGTGCGTGTCTCCGTTGCCCATGGAGCAGCTATGGACGCTACCAAGTCCTGACCAATGGGATGGGAGCAGAGATGACGCTGCTGTTTCCAGGGCATGGATCCCTCCCCCTTGGGCCCCTCTCAAGCTCTACACTGCGGATCGTACATAAGATTGATTCACAGCAGCATCTTGGAGATGGGAGAGAAGGAGCTAGATCGGGGTCTCAGCACTGTGGGAGACGTAATCTAGTACTAAACCAGTTAAGCACATATTGCTACATTTTTAAAAACTCTTATTACTTAAGCCGTTATTGGTTTGACTCTGTTAAAAGAGCTAGTCTTAACCCTGCCATACTAGCAACGCTGCTGCATGAGTATCGTAATATCTCAGTGACATATTTCCACAATATTTTTATTAACTTTGGATAACCAAGTTTATATATTTCTATAAAGAATAAAAATTGAAGTGCAGAAACAGCCAGAAATAAGATATTTATCTTAATAGCTTGGGCAAGATAAGTATACAGATGACTGAAACTTTTTCAAGATAGTTTGCAAGGCTCTGTCCAAGAGAGTTTAATCAATTTGCCTGTTTGCTTCTTGAGCGGAAATTTTATTTAATTCAGCTTACTAATATTTGCTCTTATTTAGACTTGTAACTGATAACTAGAAGAACTTGGTGTCTCCCATTCTAAAGCTCTACGGTCACCCTGATTTTGCTCTGTGATGTTCACTCTCACCTGAAGTCTCCAGGCAGGAGGTCCTCCGCAGCCTTTACTTTCCTGACACATGGCTTTGTATCAGCACACTACATTAAGAGATGAAAGGCATGAAGAAGCTCATTACTTTATAAACAAACATTTAAAAATTAATTGCTGCTTAAATCACAGCTATACTTGCTAAAGACACAAAATAATTCTTTATTACTCTCTTGAAAGGGCTGTCATAGTTGTGATGCTCAAAATGTAATGATCATGCAGTTCAGAGCGCTGCCATCAGCGAGCCACAAGGAGAGAGGAGAGAGCCCGAGGGCAAGGTCGGGGAAGAGCTGACCAGAGTCCAATCTTTACTCATCCATCCATCCATCCATCCACTCATAAATGTTAGTGAATATCTAAAATGTGGAAGGACCTTGTTATGGTCTCAGTGACTGTTTTTCCCAAACTCCCATGTTGAAATCTTAATGCCCACTGCGATAGTGTTAGATGTATTTTGTTATAGCAGCCCAAACAAACTAAGACTGTTTAAATGCTTGACAAACAGCAGTGAAAAAAAATAACACTCTTTTTCTTCATATGGCTGACATTTTAAAGAAAGAAACAGACATTTAGAAATCAATCACTAATTATTTAAATTACTTTATAAAAAGGACTTTTGAAGAGAAACACACACTTTTTGAGAGCCTGTTAGGTGACACTTACTAGGTTTGGGAGTTATAATAGGTTTCCTAGAGAGATCAGTGTTTGAGCTGAGCTCTAAAATAGGTAGTAATTAGGAAAAGGTGGAAAGGGAGATCATTTCTGACAGGATGAAAGCAAATATGAACTTCTGAGCCAGGAAGAATATAAGGCTTTTAAGGAACTCAAGTTGACTTACACAGCTAAAATTAAGAGAGCTAGGAGAAGGTTTGGAGAAAGCAATGGCACCCCACTCCAGTGCTCTTGCCTGGAAAATCCCATGGGCGGAGGAGCCTGGTGGGCTGCAGTCCATGGGGTCACTAAGAGTCAGACACGACTGAGCAACTTCACTTTTCACTTTCATGCATTGGAGAAGGAAATGGCAACCCACTCCAGTGTTCTTGCCTGGAGAATCCCAGGGACGGGGGAGCCTGGTGGGCTGCCGTCTATGGGGTCGCACAGAGTCGGACACGACTGAAGCGACTCAGCAGCAGCAGTGGTGGGAGAAGGTTAGCAAGTAGATGACGCTGATGGATTAGGTAAGGACTAGGTCAGGCCTCAACCTGGAAGCCATAAGGATGATTTCAAGTTTCTTCTAAAGACAACAAAAAGTATTCAAATGTTTTAGCAGAGTGATGACGGTATGTGTGTATTCGTGAAAGTGACAGTCACTCAGTCATGTCCGACTCTTTGTGACCCCATGTACTATACAGTCCATGGAATTCTCCAGGCTAAAATACTGGAGTAGGTAGCCTTTCCCTTCTCCAGGGGCCTTCCTAACCCAGGGATTGAACCCAGGTCTCCCTCATTGCAGGCGATTTCTCTACTAGCTGAGATACAAGGAAAGCGTATTCATGCAGTGACACAATTATATATTTATGGTTCACTTTGGCCTCAAATGGGGAATACACAGGAGAGGAGAGACAGGAAGACAAAAGTTCAGTTAAAGATATTTGCCAGCTGAAAAATGATATAAATGTGGGCATGGATGGTGTTAGTGCAGGTGGGGTAACGTAAAGAGCTTCCACCTATTCAGAAGTGACAGAATTTTACAGGTGCTGTCTATGGAGAAACGAGGTCATAGATAACTCTCAAGCTGCTAGCTTTCATAATCAGACATGAAATATGGTCATTCTCTAGGAAAGACCATATTGGAGGAGGTGTGACTTCAGTAGAAAGATAATGAATTCAACTTTGAATAAATTGAGATTCCAGGACACGTTGGCATATAGTTAAGAAAGCAGACATACATAGTTAAAAGGCAGGTCTGAACTATTAAAAGACATCTAGGTAGGAGGAGAGAAAGGTACAGAGCTAAAGGCAGAGAGAAAGAGAAAAGAAAAGGACTCTATGTGTGGATAATAAATAAAGCCATTCATTCATCCATTTCACAGATATGCACTGAGAACCCACCATGTGCCAGGAACTGTTCTAGACCCTGAAGATAGTTTATTAACATAACAGACAAAATTTCTTATACTTATTAGCTTATATTCTATTGTTAACAGATAAGTAAGAAACATAACTTACAAGCAAATCGTATATTAGCATGTGGCGTACAGTGGAAGAAAAACAGCATGGAGACTGAGATTCAGAGCCCTGAAAGTGGGCGCTACAGAATGAAACCATATAGTCAGGGCGGGGATGATTGACAAGACGACATTTGAGCAAAGACCTGAAATCAAAGGGGATGGGGGCTGCCTGTGTATCCAGAGGATGAGTATCCCAGAGGAGCAGCTGGAGCATGGGTGCTAAGGATGGGGGCAGCTAGTGTGCTCAGGAAACAGAATAAATAACTGTGGCTAGTGCAGGTCAGTGAAAGGAGAGCTGTCATAATGCAAACTGATACAGCCTCTGTGGAGAACAACATGGAGATTCCTTAAAAAAAAAAAACAAAAACCTAGGAATAAAACTTCCATACCACCCAGCAGTCCCACTGCTGGGCATAAACCCTGACGAATCCAGAACTGAAAAAGACACAGGTACCCCAAGGTCATTGCAGCATTATTTACAATAGCTAGGACACATAAACAATCTAGACGCTCATCCGTAGATGAATAGATGAGGGAGCTGAGGTATACACACAATAGAGTATTACATAACTAGACAGGCGCTCTAACCAGCTAAGCCACAGTGCTGGTAATGGAATATCGCTGAGCTATAAAAAGGAACACATCTGAGTCGGTTCTAATAAGGTGGATGAATCTAGAGCCTGTTACACAGAGTGAAGGAAGCCAGAAAGAGAGAGGCACATGCTGTATACTAGTGCGTATGTGTGGAATCTGGAGAGATGGTATTGACAACCCCATGTACAGGGCAGCAAGGGAGACACAGACGTAAAGAACAATTTTTTTGGATTCAGTGGGAGAAGGAGAGAGTGGGGAGACTTGAGAGGGTAGCAACGAAACACATGCATCGCCATATGTAGCATAGAAACACATGCATCGCCATATGTAGCATAGAAACACATGCATCGTCATATGTAGCATAGAAACACATGCATCGCCATATGTAGCATAGAAACACATGCATCGCCATATGTAGCATAGATAACCAATGCAAGCCTGATGCTTGAAGCAGGACACCCAAAGCCGGAGGTCTGGGCCAACCTGGGGGGTTGGGGGAGGTGGCAGGGGGTTCAGGATGGAGGGGACACAGGTATACCCGTCGGCGAGTCATATCCATGCATGGCAAAAACCGTCACGATATTGTAAAGGAATTATCCTACAATTAAAATAAGTGAAAGTTTTAAAAGAAAAACACTTTTAAAAGTCAGAAGAAAGAGGATGTAGTGAGACCCAGAACATAGTCTTACAGGTCATTGCAAAGATACTAGCGTTCACTGTATGAAGTAGGGAATCACTGAAGGATTTGGGCAGAGGACTGACATGATCTGATTTACATTTTTATTGGAAAATTCTAGATGCTGTCTTCAACGTGCCTATTACATAGGTGACCATCACCCTGGGACTGAGGGGTGTCCTGGGACACATCACTTTCAGTTCCAAAATCAGATAAGTCTAGGTGAGACGTTCAAGAGCAGAAGGAGGAAAATGAGTTCAGAGGCTGTGTCAATAATCTTCTCGAGCAATCAGGGTGCTTTGGACCAAGATCGTAGCCGTGGAGAAGGGGAAGCAGAGATGAGACTGTAGGTTTACTCTGAAGTTAGAGAACCCTAGGCTTGCTCATCAGTTGAATCATGTGGTGTGAGAGGAGAGGAGTCAGGCAGTACTGATCCAGCAATCCCGCTGTGGGCTGTGCATCTGGAGAAAATCACAATTTAAATAGATAAATGCACAGCTCACTGCAGTAGTAATTACAACAGCCAAGAATGGCAGCAATCTAGCTGCCCATCAGCAGAGGGATGGATAAAGGAGGCGTGGCACAGATGCCTAGTGGAGTATCACTCAGCTGTAGAGGGATGGATAAAGCAGGTGTGGCACAGATGCCTAGTGGAGTATCACTCAGCTGTAGAGGGATGGATAAAGGGGGCGTGGCACAGATGCCTAGTGGAGTATCACTCAGCTGTAGAGGGATGGATAAAGGAGGCGTGGCACAGATGCCTAGTGGAGTATCACTCAGCTGTAGAGGAAAGGCTAAAGCAGGCGTGGCACAGATGCCTAGTGGAGTATCACTCAGCTGTAGAGGGATGGATAAAGCAGGCGTGGCACAGATGCCTAGTGGAGTATCACTCAGCCGTAGAGGGATGGCTAAAGCAGGCGTGGCACAGATGCCTAGTGGAGTATCACTCAACCGTAGAGGAAAGGCTAAAGCAGGCGTGGCACAGATGCCTAGTGGAGTATCACTCAGCCGTAGAGGAAAGGCTAAAGGAGGCGCGGCACAGATGCCTAGTGGAGTATCACTCAGCTGTAGAGGGATGGATAAAGGAGGCGTGGCACAGATGCCTAGTGGAGTATCACTCAGCTGTAGAGGGATGGATAAAGCAGGCGTGGCACAGATGCCTAGTGGAGTATCACTCAGCCGTAGAGGAAAGGCTAAAGGAGGCGCGGCACAAATGCCTAGTGGAGTATCACTCAGCTGTAGAGGGATGGCTAAAGGAGGCGTGGCACAGATGCCTAGTGTAGTATCACTCAGCCGTAGAGGGATGGATAAAGGAGGCGTGGTACAGATGCCTAGTGGAGTATCACTCAGCCGTAGAGGGATGGCTAAAGGAGGCGTGGCACAGATGCCTAGTGGAGTATCACTCAGCTGTAGAGGGATGGATAAAGGAGGCGCGGCACAGATGCCTAGTGGAGTATCACTCAGCTGTAGAGGGATGGATAAAGGAGGCGTGGCACGGATGCCTAGTGGAGTATCACTCAGCCGTAGAGGAAAGGCTAAAGGAGGCGCGGCACAGATGCCTAGTGGAGTATCACTCAGCTGTAGAGGGATGGATAAAGCAGGCGTGGCACAGATGCCTAGTGGAGTATCACTCAGCCGTAAGCAGGCGCGGCACAGATGCCTAGTGGAGTATCACTCAGCCGTAGAGGAAAGGCTAAAGGAGGCGCGGCACAAATGCCTAGTGGAGTATCACTCAGCTGTAGAGGGATGGCTAAAGGAGGCGTGGCACAGATGCCTAGTGTAGTATCACTCAGCCGTAGAGGGATGGATAAAGGAGGCGTGGTACAGATGCCTAGTGGAGTATCACTCAGCTGTAGAGGGATGGCTAAAGGAGGCGTGGCACAGATGCCTAGTGGAGTATCACTCAGCCGTAGAGGGATGGCTAAAGGAGGCGTGGCACAGATGCCTAGTGGAGTATCACTCAGCTGTAGAGGGATGGATAAAGGAGGCGTGGCACAGATGCCTAGTGGAGTATCACTCAGCTGTAGAGGGATGGATAAAGGAGGCGTGGCACGGATGCCTAGTGGAGTATCACTCAGCCGTAGAGGAAAGGCTAAAGGAGGCGCGGCACAGATGCCTAGTGGAGTATCACTCAGCCGTAGAGGAAAGGCTAAAGGAGGCGCGGCACAGATGCCTAGTGGAGTATCACTCAGCCGTAGAGGGATGGATAAAGCAGGCGCGGCACAGATGCCTAGTGGAGTATCACTCAGCCGTAGAGGGATGGATAAAGCAGGCGCGGCACAGATGCCTAGTGGAGTATCACTCAGCTGTAGAGGGATGGATAAAGGAGGCGTGGTACAGATGCCTAGTGGAGTATCACTCAGCTGTAGAGGGATGGCTAAAGGAGGCGTGGCACAGATGCCTAGTGGAGTATCACTCAGCTGTAGAGGGATGGATAAAGGAGGCGTGGCACGGATGCCTAGTGGAGTATCACTCAGCCGTAGAGGAAAGGCTAAAGGAGGCGCAGCACAGATGCCTAGTGGAGTATCACTCAGCCGTAGAGGGATGGATAAAGGAGGCGTGGTACAGATGCCTAGTGGAGTATCACTCAGCTGTAGAGGGATGGATAAAGGAGGCGTGGTACAGATGCCTAGTGGAGTATCACTCAGCTGTAGAGGGATGGCTAAAGGAGGCGTGGCACAGATGCCTAGTGGAGTATCACTCAGCTGTAGAGGGATGGATAAAGGAGGCGTGGCACGGATGCCTAGTGGAGTATCACTCAGCCGTAGAGGAAAGGCTAAAGGAGGCGCAGCACAGATGCCTAGTGGAGTATCACTCAGCCGTAGAGGGATGGATAAAGCAGGCGTGGCACAGATGCCTAGTGGAGTATCACTCAGCCGTAGAGGGATGGATAAAGCAGGCGCGGCACAGATGCCTAGTGGAGTATCACTCAGCCGTAGAGGGATGGCTAAAGGAGGCGTGGCACAGATGCCTAGTGGAGTATCACTCAGCTGTAGAGGGATGGCTAAAGGGGGCGTGGCACAGATGCCTAGTGGAGTATCACTCAGCTGTAGAGGGATGGCTAAAGGGAGCGTGGCACAGATGCCTAGTGGAGTATCACTCAGCTGTAGAGAGAAAGAGCAAATGCCACTTGCAGCAACATGCAAGGACACAGAGATTATCATACCAAGCGAAGTAAGTCAGAGAGAAAGACAAATATCATACGATATAATTTATATGTAGAATCTAAAAAGTATGTTACAAATGAACTTATTTACAAAACAAACAGATTCACAGACGTTGGAAAACAAACAACTTATGGCTACCAAAACGGAAAGGTGTAGGGAGGAAAATTAAGAATTTTGAATTAACACACACAGAATTGTATGTAAAACAGATAGCCAGCAATGACCTACTGTATAACACCGGGAACTCTACTCAATATTCTGTAATAACCTATATTGGGGGAAAAGAACCTGAAAAAGAATAAATATACGCATGTGCATAACTCTCTGGATCACTTTGCTGAGCACCCAAAAGCAACAGTGCATTGTGAACCAGCTATGCGCCCATAAAAGAAAAGTGAGTTAGAGAAAGGGTGACTCCGTCTGAAAAGACTGAAGTTAGAAGAGGGACGGGACATCAGCGTCGAGGCGGTGTAAGACGTTCCTCGCCTTATTTCCCCATTTTTAACAACAAATTAGGTATCTGTCTAAGAACTAAAGCACCACTGTGGGAGTCCTGAGATCCAGAGCCATCAGTCAAGGAATGTGGAAGGGGTCTCGCTTCCCATGCGTTTGGTAACAGGCAGACAGAACTCCATGTGGATATAGAACCAGCAGAGCTGGTGAAGCTGCTTCAGCTTCTCTTGCTACAGTCAGATAAACCCCCGGAAAGCACTGGCTGTACAGAGACCATGGGAAAGAGAACGTGTGCAAGAGTCTGATCTTCTTAAAAGATACTCCAGCATATCACTGGAGAAAATAAATAAACAAGCCACACAGAAATAAACAAGTTCGGTCACAGGGGAAATGGCAAGAACTTTCCCAGTGCCGCGCACGCCACTCCCTGCAAGTTAATTTGTTTTGTTTTTTAAATGCTTAATTTTTTTTAACTTTAAATGTATTTATTTTAATTGTAGGCTAATTACTTTATAATATTGTATTGGTTTTGCCATACATCAACATGAATCCTCCACGAGTATACACATGTTCCCCATCCTGAACCCCCCCTCCCATCTCCCTCCCCCGTTTCATCCCTCTGGGTCGCCCCAGTGCACCAGCCCCAAGCATCCTGTATCCTGCATCAAACCTGGACTGGCGATTCATTTCTTATATGATATTATACATATTTCAATGCCATTCTCCCAAATCATCCCACCCTCTCCCTCTTCCACAGAGTCCAAAAGACTGTTCTATACATCTGTGTCTCTTTTGCTGTCTCGCATACAAGGTTATCATTACCATCTTTCTAAATTCCATATATATGCATTAGTATACTGGATTGGTGTTTTTCTTTCTGGCTTACTTCACTCTGTATAATTGGCTCCAGTTTCATCCATCTCATTAGAACTGATTCAAATGTATTCTTTTTAATGGCTGAGTAACACTCCATTGTGTATATGTACCACAGCTTTCTTATCCATTCATCTGTTGATGGACATCTAGGTTGCTTCCATGTCCTGGCTATTATAAACAGTGCTGCGATGAACAATGGGGTACATGTATCTCTTTCAGTTCTGGTTTCCTCGGTGTGTATGCCCAGCAGTGGGATTGCTGGGTCAAAAGGCAGTTCTATTTCCAGTTTTTTAAGAAATCTCCACACTGTTCTCCATAGTGGCTGTACTAGTTTGCATTCCCACCAGCAGTGTAAGAGGGTTCCCACACCCTCTCCAGCATTTATTGCTTGTAGATTTTGGATCGCTGCCATTCTGACTGGTGTGAAATGGTACCCCGTTGTGATTTTGATTTGCATTTCTCTGATAATGAGTGATGCTGAGCATCTTTTTCATGTGTTTGTTAGCCATCTGTATGTCTTCTTTGGAGAAATGTCTATTTAATTCTTTGGCCCATTTTTTGATTGGATCGTTTATTTTTCTGGAATTGAGCTGCAAGAGTTGCTTATATATCTTTGAGATTAGTTGTTTGTGAGTTGCTTCATTTGCTATTATTTTCTTCCATTCTGAAGGCTGTCTTTTCACCTTGCTTATAATTTCCTTTGTTGTGCAGAAGCTTTTAATTTTAATCAGGTCCCATTTGTTTATTTTTGCTTTTATTTCCAATATTCTGGGATGTGGGTCATAGAGGATCCTGCTGTGATTTATGTCAGAGAGTGTTTTGCCTATGTTCTCCTCCAGGAGTTTTATAGTTTCTGGTCTTATGTTTAGATCTTTAATCCATTTTGAGTTTATTTTTGTGTATGGTCTTAGAAAGTGTTCTAGTTTCATTCTTTTACAAGTGGTTGACCAGTTTTCCCAGCACCACTTGCAAGCTTGAGAAACAAGAATGGAACTGGAGGAATCAACCTGCCTGACTTCAGGCTCTACTACAAAGCTACAGTCATCAAGACAGTATGGTACTGGAACAAAGACAGAAATATAGATCAGTGGAACAAAATAGAAAGCCCAGAGATAAATCCATGCACCTATGGACACCTTATGTTTGACAAAGGAGGCAAGAATATACAATGGAGAAAAGACAGTCTCTTTAGCAAGTTAGCTTTGCATGGGGCTGGAGTTATCCCATGGCTGAGCATCTTCTCAGGCTTCCTAGGTGGCAATAGTGGTAAAAAAAAAAAAAAAAAAAAACCTGCCTGCCAGTGCAGGAGACCTAAGTGACGTGGGTTTGACCCCTGGGTCAGGAAGATCCCCTGGAGTGCATGGCAACTCACTCCATTATTCTTGCCTAGAAAGTAGCCCCTAGGGTTGCGCAGAGCACACATGAACATCTTTTCATGTACCTGTTAGTCATTTGGATGTCTTTGTTGGTAAAAATGTCTATTTATTTTCTCTGTTCATCTTTTAATCAAATCTTTTTGTTTATTGAATTGTATGAGCTCTTTTATTTAAAATAAACTTTTTTTATTTTATAATATTTTTCAATTTACAGAAAAACTGCGGATAGAGCACACAGTCCCCACATCCAAGTTTCCCATTTTAACATCTTACATTTGTATGGTACATTTGTCACAGTTAATGAAAGAATATTGCTTAATTATTATTAACAAAAGCCTGTACTTCACTGAGATTGTATATCTTGGATACTGACCCCCATCTGACCTATGGGTTGAAATATTCTCTCCCATCCATATGCTACTTTTTGTTTCTCAATTCTTTCATTTCCTATGCAGAAGTTTTTAGTTTGATGTGGTTCCACATGTAGAATCTTTGCTTGTGCATTTGATGTCATAGCCCCTCCCCACAAAAAAATCATTTCCCAGACCAATGCCAAAGAATTGCTCCACATGTTTTCTCTTAAGAGTTTTATAGTATCAAGTCTAAGGCTAAAATCTTTAACCCATTTCAGGTCAATTTTGTGAGTGGTTTAAGATAACAGTTCCATTTCACTTTTCTGCATATGGCTCTTCAGCCTTCCCAGTATTATTTGTTAAAGAGAATATGTATCCCCCTTTGACTGTTCAAAATATATAAAAAACTCAAACAACTTAATAAGAAAATAAGCAATCTGATTTAACAAACAGTGGGCAGAGGACTTAAATAGACAAGAAGACACCAAGTGCTTAAGAGGTTCATGAAAAGATGTCAGACAAAATTAATCATCAGCAAAGTGTAAACAAAATCTATACTGAAATGTTTTCACACCTGTTAGGTGGCTGTCATCAAGAAAACGAGATGAGTGGTTGCCAGGCACCCACTCATCTCAAGAAAAGGGCTCCTTGTCCACTGTTGGAAGGACTGTAAATTGATTGAGTCACTATGGAAAACACTTATGGAGGTTCCTCAAAAAATATTGAAGTGGATCTATCGTCTTTGCAGTTACCCCACCTTTGGATATAAAGGAGATTGAAAGAGAATACTGAATGGATGCCTGAATCCCTGTGCTTACTGTGGCGCTGGTCACAGTAGCCAGTAATGGAAACACCCTAAGCGTCCAGAGGGCCACTAAAGAAGACTCAAATGCATGATTTGTATAAAATGATAGCAGTTTTATTCTGGCGTGAGAAAGAAGGAAATCCTGTTATTTGGAACGACATGGATGGACCTTGAGGGCATTATGCTAAATGGGATAAGTCAGGTAGAGTAGTGCAAATATATATTATTAATTATGTATGCATGCATGCTAAGTTGCTTCAGTCATGTCTGACTCTTTGCAACTCTGTGGACTGTACCCCACCAGGCTCCTCTGTCCATGGGTTTTCTGCAGGCAAGAATACTGAAGTGGGTTGACACACCTTCCTCCAGAGGATCTTCCCAACCCAGGGATTGAACCCATGTGTCTTAAGTCTCTTGCCACTAACACTGCCTGGGAGGCCCACAGAAAATCATGCTGTATTTTAAACTTCAAGCTTAAAACTCTAAAGTTTAAAGCTGCTAAGAGACTAGATCTTTTTGTGTACCACACACACAAAAATAATAATTATGGGACAGAAGTGTTAGCTAACACTATGTTAATAATCACACTGCAATATGTAAATCCATCAAGTCACTATGGTGCACACCTTAAACTTACACTATAGTGTGTGTCAATTACATCACAATAAAAGTAAATTTAAAAAACTATTGAATTTCATTAGCAGAGATGAGCAAGGGAATACATGGAGGTAAATTTTAGGGAGAAAGATTCGGGCCACACTGAGCTTGAAATGCACATTAGACAATCAAGTGGAGATATTCATCAGGCAGTTAGATATGTTAACATGAGGTAGAAGGCTAAGGTCTCAGTTAGAAGTCTACTTTGAGAAAATAAAAGAAAGAAAATTGTGTCTAAACATAAAAGACTAGATGAAATCATCAAAGGGTTGATAAGAAGAGGTTCAAGGGCAGGATAAAATTATATACACATGAAGTGTATGGAATGTAGGGATTCTTATATTTAAATGTCTTAACATTTAAAGAGGGAAGAAAGCAAGACAAGTATTGAAAGATGGAATTAAGAGCATAGGAAACAATTAGGATTGAACAGAGGCCAAGGAAGAAATTAAAACCTGACTTTCTCCAACAACTCAAGGAAAAGACTGATTATTCTTTGAACACAGTCTATGATATAAAAGGTTGTCTCCAAAGCTGGTTTTATATTTTATTGAATTTCCTGGCCAGGCTATGGGTCATGTGAGATCTTAGTTCTCTGACCAAGAATGGAACCTGCACGACAGTGGAAGGGCAGAGTCTTCAGCCCTGGACCCACTGGGACGTCCCCAGTGCTGATACTACAACCATCTCCACTGGCCAGGCTTGATGTACACGGCTAAAACCAGCTTCGGGTAGCGACACATTTAAAAGTCAGCAAACCAGCATCTGCCTCATTCCAACAACTGATCTTCTGAGGCTGAAATCTTACCTCTCCCCTAATACCCTCATTTCTGAAAATCCATCAGTCTCTGCACTCCAAAGATCCCCAGGCTCTGCTGGTCCTTAAAAGAAAGACTGTTTTTTTCATACAGTCCTCCACTTCTTTGCACACCATTCTTTCAGCTTTCTGTTTCAGATAAAGAGTGGTAGTCCTTTGACAGAGTTTCAGAAAGCAAAGAGGAATCAGCAGTGTTCAATATGACTGAGAAGTTAAAGGAAATCAGAACTAAGAGTGATCAGGGGATTTGTCAATATGGAGATCATTGATAACTTTATACAGTCAGTCCAGTGCTGAGAGACTCAGACTACAGGAGTTTGGGTAGTAAGTGGGAAATTATGAAGATGGAGATTTATCTTGTGTCCTTTAATAATCTCTGTGTCCTCCAGTCAAACATTGATTCGCTTTTCAATGTAATAGATTAATTTGCATTTTCTAGAATTTGATATGATAGAAATTACAAACTGTTTAGTAATTTTCCCCCTCCTTGAGTGCCCTTGTGTGACATATTTATTTCGAAATTCATCAATGGTGTTTATATGCTTTTTATATTATTGAGAAATATGTTCTATTGCAGTAACATTGTTTATTTATTTATTCATTTTTTATGCATATTTTAACTGCTTCCAGTTTTGGCTATTACAAATGAAAGTAGTACAGAAATTGGAAAAAAATAAAATGGGGACAGATTTTAAGATATAGTCTCAAAAAATTTTGATACTATTTAAAAAATAAATTTTAACAGGAATGATTTTAGACATATGAAATTGGAGAGGAACAGCCAGCTCCTTCGTATTCCACACCCAGTGTTTCCAACTCTCATCATATTACATTACTTTCGAGAACACTATTTTCAAATATTTCACTCTCAACAAAAGAGACAATGGCAGCTGTGATTCAAATGCTAGAGGAGAAAATGAGGTTGAGGTGTTCTTGTGGTTTAAGCTGATTCTTTTTGCTGGAACTTCCCTGGTGTCCAGCGGTTAGAGCTATGTGCTTCCACTGCAGGGGACACAGGTTCAATCCCTGATTAGGGAACTAAGACCCCACATGCTGTACAGTGCAGGAAAAAAAAATAAAAAGCCCTTCACTGGTTTTGTTTGTCCACGAGTTTAACACAGAACTGACCAAATGTCTAAATGATGATCGGAATAAACCTGAAGCCAGAGAAAGGATAAAGATAGCTTTGAAAGGCGCACTTCTTAGAGCGTTTGTAACTGATGTGCTTTATGTCTGACAAAACTCTTATGCTTAGTTTCATTTGGTTGAATGCACATCACAATGTCAAGAATATTTTAGGAAAGAAAAAAAAGGATGTTGGCCTTAAAGCTGAAGTTATTTTTACTAGCTCACATCCACTGTGGTTTACCAGCTCATGTTGACTACGATTATGTAGTGAAAACATCCAGGACCCTATCAGGCCTCCCTAAGACAGACATCATCATGTCCTTTGCCCACCTTTGGTCTGTAAAAAAAAAAAAAATTAGCAAAAGAGTAAGTTTGATCAGAGAACTAAGAAAATGCAGAAACAAGAGAAAGCAGTCAAACAAGACAAAATAATAATAGTTTAGTCATTAAGTAGTCAAGGACTCCTGGTTCCTGCTCAAGGACTATAGATACTATTCGGAGCCATATCCTCTGAGTTGTTTTGCAGATCCTAAGACCCTTCCCAGTTGGAAGAAGTTGGTTCTTTGGGACATGAGTCCATCTTCTCCCCAGAATTACTACCATTCCTTTTACCCAACACTTGTATGTTTCTTCCACTGGTCATGTATGGATGTGAGAGTTGGACTATAAAGAAAGCTGAGCACAAAAGAATTGATGATTTTGAACTGTGGTGTTGGAGAAGACTCTTGAGAGTCCCTTCAACTGCAAGAAGATCCAATCAGTCCATCCTAAAGGAGATCAGTGCTGAGTGTTCATTGGAAGGACTGATGTTGAAGCTGAAACTCCAATACTTTGGCCACCTGATGTGAAGAGCTGGCGCATGTGAAAAGACCCTGATGCTGGAAAAGATTGAGGGCAGAACAGAAGGGGACGACAGAGGATGAGATGGTTGGATGGCATCACTGACACAATGGACATGGGTTTGAGTAGGCTCCAGGAGTTAGTGATGGACAGGGAGATCTGGTGTGCTATGGTTCATGGGGTCACCAAGAGTCTGACATGACTGAGTGACTGGACTGAACTGAACTGTCTCTCTGTTTCAGATTTTTGGGTGATGAATGGCTGAACTTGAGTTTGGTAACAATAGCACCTCTTTTTACCACTAGGCTGTTCATATAATTTCACTTCAAATCTTTTACCCACCCCTAAATGCTAGAATTTGTCTAACAGACTCCTTTAGCTCCCATCAACAAAAGTGACAGAACTTGCAGATGAGGGACTTTCTGTATTTCAATGATGACTTCATCTCAGCTCATTTTAAACTAGCACCTTCAGAGAGGATAAAAGTGAAACTCAGCATTTATGGTCAAACACAGCTATGATCAGAAAACTTTGGCTTTTTCCAATCATGAAAAATCCATCATTCAATAATATTTGTGATTTGAAAGAAATGAAATAAGTTGATCTGTTAAAGAATGTTATTGAAACCAATACGGTACTTTAAGAAATTTCCTAAAGGATATTTAAAGCTCAAAAACAAAGACTTGAAGAGGGAAGCACTTGAGACAAGGAATGAAAATGCAAGGGGTATATCAGAAAAAGTTCAAACAAATCAAGGAGGTAGACAGATCACAACCCAAGCTTTCAAGAACAGTTGTTAAGGACATAGGCAGTAGCAAGCAAAACCACTTCTTCCTTCCTAAGACATTTCTTTTCACCTCAGGGAGGGAGGGGCATTCTCTCCTTCAAACTGATGGTTCTAATGCATAGTTTAATTTCCTTTCTCTAAAACAAAAGTTTATATATGTCATAGCCAGGTTTCCCCAAATACCAGAACTATAGAATTAGAAAAGGCACACTTAGGTAGATCAGGAGACCTTTCATCATTGCAACAAAAGCTTGTGAGGTACATGAAATTGGGGCCAATCTGGCGATGTCCTTATTTTCTGCTTCACTGCTCTTCACTGGGATTCTATCATCAGAACCCTTTCCCATGTGCGGCGCCTCTTTTCTCATTTACCTTGTACCTGTATTACTGAATGCTGATGAGGTCTACCTTGGGTCAGCTCCAGGCTCTGGTTTTTTGTGTAATCTACTTGAGCTCTAAATGCTGGCTGAAATTGCAAGAAAATCAGTAGGCTAAACATCACCCCATGGATAGGGGAAAAAGATGATACACATGGGTATAGAGTAGTTCTCCAAATGCTCTCAGTTGGAAAAAGTGTAAATGAAATATCCAGAGAAAAGAAGTGTAATCTGCTAGTGGCAAACACTTGAGTTAGACATCAAGGTGTCTTTCATTAATATGGTAAGCTAAATTTAGAGAAGAGCATGGATACCCCAAAACAAGAGTTGTTCCAGCAGTTGGCTCAAAAACTCTGGCATGATGGCCTCATAGGATTTCTACCATGTATGCTCCATGTGATTCCATTTTGTGAGTACAAATAATTCTGTGTGAAAAGGGGAAAAAATTAGGATACATGTAACATGGAAATGTTACACATTATTTATACCATTCCAAGGACATCTGTGTGCTGGGGACATTTTCTAAGACTGTGGGCTAATTCGCTCACATCCTGTTGTCTCTGAAACCTCAGAGCATCACTGACCTCAGTCTCAGCAGGGCAGTGTGGGCCAGTAGAGAGCGCCTGGGAGCAGTGATCTGCAGTGCGTGGGTGCCGTGGTTGGCTCCTCCACTTAACACTCACATAAACCCTTGCAAGGTACACAACCAGAGATCCTTAATCTGGGCAGAAACATTAGGTAAGCAGACTACTTTCAGCTGTATTATGTTGAAAAGAAAATTAAGTCCCACAAAGGTGATCATTTGAAAGGAGTGATTGGAAAGACTGGGAATTTCTGTTTGTTTCATTTTAAAATGGGAATGGTATCTGCTTCACTGGCTTCAAAAAGTCACAGAGGAGGGATGTGTATGATAATGTCTGTGAAATGTAAAAATCTTTTGCAAAGGTAAGGTGTTGTTACCTTCAGGAAGCTGAGTGGTTTTGAAGGGGGATTCACTAAGAAGAAAGGAGGGTTTTCTTTACTAAGAAAAAGGACACAATCTGTCATTCATCCAGCTTCCGGCCTCCTGCCACCCCTGCACCAAACTGGTCTGGCTTAGATAGAATCGGCTCTTTGAAGGCCATCACCCCCTTCTTAGAGGGAGCCCACAGTGAATGACCAAGCACTGGTAGCTCATAGACTCCACCTTCAGCTTCAGAGTAAACACTGAACAGCTATCCCGTCTATGGTCCTCCGTGATAGGCTACAGATTGTTTAAAGGAAACTGAACAGCCATCCTAGCCATGGTCCCCCATGATAGGCTACAGATTGTTTAAAGGAAAACACTGAACAGCTATCCCGTCCATGGTCCCCCATGATAGGCTACAGATTGTTAAAGGAAACTGAACAGCTATCCTAGCCATGGTCCTCCGCGATAGGCTACAGGTTGTCTTAGGATTGCGTCACCATCTGAGTTTTCCTTCCACTCAATCCTGCTTCCTTGTGTTCTACTCCAGGAGTACTACTCTGAAGAGTATTTCCCAATAAATTTACCAGACTCAAACCTCTACCAGGAGAGCGCTTCTTGAGGAGCGTGAGCTGTGACACGGAAAGTTTTCCCCGAAGACTACAGTGCATTCCGAAGATGGCGGCTTTGTTGAGGCACAGCTTTGGTGTGAATGAAGCCAGCTGTTACTTTCTCTCCATTGCAATGACCTCCTGCAAGTGAGCTATGCAAAGGACAGCGGTCAAATGAGTGTCTGGGCAAGGACCCTCCGAAAGTGTGATTTAGGGAATGTGGTGCTTCCAGAGTATCTCACTGGGTCTCTTACGTCCTTCCTCCCAAGTCTTAGGTCTAAAGGCATATGAAACATTGTAGCCTGGATTACCTGGCTGGTTCCAGGAGCATACCGAGAAATACATTGCACTTTAATACTGATTCAAAATTGAGAAAGGAGTACAACAAGGCTGTATATTGTCACCCTGCTTATTTCATTTATACGCAGAGTACATCATGCGAAACTCTGGGCTGGATGAAGCACAAGCTGGAATCAACATTGCTGGGAGAAATATTGACAACCTTCAATATGCAGATCATACCAATAATGGCATAAGGTGAGGAGGAACTAAATAGCCTCTTGATGAGGGTGAAAGAGAAGAAAAGAAGAGCTCACTTGAAATGCAAATTCAAAACTAAGACCACAGTAACCAGTCCCACACTTCACAGCAAGTAGAAGAGGAAAGTGGAAGCAGTGACAGATTTACTCTTTTCTTGGCTTCAGAGTTACTGGGGATGGTGACCGCTGCTGTGAAATTCAAAGATGCGTGCTCCTTGGAAAGAAAGCTATGACAAACATAGACAGCATATGTAAGAGCAGAGATGTTGCTTTGTGGACAAAGGTCCGTATAGTCAAAGATATGGTTTTCCTAGCAGTCATGTACAGATATAAGTGTTGGACCATAAATAAGGCTGAGCATGGAGGAACTGATGATTTTAAATTGTGTTGCTGGAGAAGATTCTTAAGAGTCCCTTGGACTTGCAAGGAGGTGAAATGAACAGTCCTAAAGGAAATCAGCCCTGAATATTTATCAGAAGGATTGAGGTTGAAGCTGAATCCCCAATACTTTGGCCATCTGATGCAAACAGTTGATTCACTGGAAAAAAATCCTGAAGCTGGGAAACAGTGAAGGCAAGAGGAGAAGCGGGGTAGCAGAGGATGAGAATGTTAGACAGCATCACTGAGTCAACGGACATGAACTTGAGCAAACTCTGAGAGACGGAGGACAGAGAGCCTGGTGTGCTGCAGTCCTTGGGGCTGCAAAGGGTTGAATGTGACTGAATAGCAATTACAGTAAACAGTCATCAAATGCACTGGAGCTTGGAGGGCCGTGGCCGGATGTAGGTACAAGGAAGACTTCCCTCATGCAGAATTCATGGACGACATCTGAGATCTGTTGAGCGAGACCTGGCTTTGTGAGAAAGGAAGTTCTGGAGGAGGTGGCAGGCATATCCTGGACCATTGAAAAATGAGAAGAGCAGAACTGAATCTGTGTATTAACAGACTAATCACTAAAAGCCATCAACCCCACCACAATCCATTCCAATCACTTCCTACGCACTAGAGTGAAAGAAGCAGCGATGGAAAAACTGGAAAAAAACCTCATTCAGGAATATAGAAAAGAAGCTCTTGTACTTGCAAAGCAGAGGTGAAAGGACTCAGAAAGAGCAAAATGAAAAAGAAACTTGTGTTCATCATGGGCAGAAAGACGGAGGAGGGATAAATTGAGAGTGTAATTTATACACACTACTATATATAAAATAGATGACAAATAAGGACCTACTCTGTCGTACAGAAAACTCTATTCAATTCTCTTTAATGACCTATATGGGGAAAGAATGTATAATTTTATGTATATTTGATTCATTTCACCGTATACCTGAAAGTAACGCAACACTGGAAATCAACTGTGAAAGAAAAGTGAAAGTTAGTCACTCAGTTGTGTCCAACTCTTTGCAACTCATGGACAGTAGCCCTCCAGGCTCCTCTGTCCGTGGAATTTTCCAGGCAAGAATACTGGAGTGGGTTGCCATGCCCTTCTCCAAGGAGTCTTCCCAACACAGAGATCAAACACAGGTCTCCCACATTCCAGGCAGAATTTTTACCATTTGAGTTACCTGAGAGTATGTCAACTATACTCCAAGAAAAATTAAAAAAGAAAAAGAAATAGTAAGATGAATGGTGTCTTCAGAACTCTGACTCTTTTCAAGCTGAACTGATGTGGGAAGAGCTAACCTTCTAGCCACTCTCATGATGCCTCCGCCAGAGGGTCCGTCCATCAGTGCTTCTTCAGCGGGCGGCACTACACCGAGACCCAGGCAAAGCCCAGACAAAGTCAGCTCCGATAATGAACTTGTTCTGCATAATGCCGCTGAATTCTCTGTCCTGCCCCCAACACAGGACACAGTATCACTCCTTTGTTAATCCGATTACAAGATTTTGTCAGTCTCTGCCAGGTGTACAGAGCTGCTTCCAGAGATCTAAACCCTGATTAATCATCTCCTGGGCTCTCAGGTCGGGATCCTGAGCAGAGGGAAGACATGGATCTCTGACTACACATTACAGAGCCAAATGCCAGCCTATTGTTGCTACATGATGACTCTGGCCCAGAGGCTCCAGAGCTTTCTGTGTTTCAAGTTAGTTCATATTGTCTGTAGCCATGGGCTGGATGCCACATGTTAACCAACAGAAACAAAAAAATGTAAGCATGTGACACCCGACCCACAGGCTACCCTTCCCCCAAAGTGTGCACACCACCCAATTGCTTGCATTCCTAGTCTTAGAGGACAGGTAAGATAAATACATTCCCGTTTTACAGAAGAGGAAGGTGAAATTTGTAGGTGTAAAGTGATTGGTTTATAGTTTTGTAAATAAGAAGGTTTATAGTTCTATAAACAAATGTAAAAAAATTAAGTGCTGTTTCTATTTATAGACTCATGGTGTCGTCAGCAACCTTGGTTCTATGTGAAACACACTTTGTTAATGCCTTCTATTACATCGCTCAGTATTTAAGTCAACGCTTATCGAATACAGAAAAGTGAAATGTGAGTGTGGATGAGAAGACTCACTACTGGACAATTAATCCTGGGAGGCGCTGCTGCTGTTTAGTCAGTAAGTCACATCCGACTCTTCGATCCCATAGACTGTAGCAGGCCAGGCTTCCCTGCGCTGGAGTTTGCTCACATTCAACTTCCATTGAGTCAGTGATGTTATCTAACCATCTCAGCCTCTGCCACTCCCTTCTCCTTTTGATTTCAAGCTTTCCCAGCATCAGGGTCTTTTCCAATGAGTTGGCTCTTCGCATCAGGTGGCCAAAGTACTGGAGCTTCAGCAACAGTCCTTCCAATAAATATTCAGGGTTGATTTCCCTTAGGATTGACTGGTTTCTTCTCCTTGCACTCCAAGAGGTTCCCAAGAGTCTTCTCCAGCATCACAATTTGACAGAATTTGCATATAATTTGACAGTTTACATGTTTGTAAATGCTACCTTTCCATTTCTGATGAGCAATCAAGTCCTAAAAAAAGTAAGAGCTTCTCTAGAATCTCTGAAGTGGAAAACAATAGGCATTAGTGTCAGAGAAGGAAATAATTAAATGCCCACTGTGTACTTCACTCTGAAAGCAAGGTAATAGATGCTGTTTTATGGAGCACTCAAAGAAATAGGAAGGCCTATACTTGGGAATGATGTGCAATAAATAGAAAAGATTCATAGTAGTTTGTCAGCTACCTATGCTTTGAAAACTAGAAGCTAGAAAGGAAAGGAAAGTGTTAATAGCTCAGTCGTGTCTGATTTTGCGACCCCATGGACTGTAGCCCTCCAGGCTCCTCTGTCAGTGGGATTCTCCAGGCAAGAATACCGGAGTGAGTTGCCATTTCCTTCTCCAGGGGATTTTTCTGACCCAGGGGTTGAACCTGGGTCTTTCCATTGCAGGCAGATTCTTTACCATCTGAGCCACCCGGAAAATACCTTAGAAAGCTTTAACAGGTGGCAAAGCTCAGCCATGGGAAGAGACAGATGTTTCCAGTTGCCTTTGGTAATAATAAAAATTTGTACCATTTTTTGAGCTCCTCCATTGTGCCTGACTCTGTACTAGTAACTGTGAAGATGACATCAGCATTCTTAATGGCTATCCACGGGAAGGTTCAGCATCGCTATTACTGTTTGCTAGCCACACGCCTCAGCTTGTGGGATCTTAGTTCTTCAACCAAGGACTGCACCCAGGCCCGCTCCGTCCCCACGCAGTGGACTCATGGAGTCCTAACCCCTGGATCACCAGAGAAGCCACACTGGTCTGCTACTGAGAATAGAATGGTGGTCTAGAAAGATCACAGGACGGGAGTGTGATGAGTCTAGGATTTAAGCAAGGACGATTAAGGAGGGTCACATATAGCACAGGGGCTCCAGAACGACAATGCCTGCTATTCAGGGTCACAAGCAGGCAAACTGCTCCTGGGAGGCTTAGAAAAGCCCACGGTAAACACAGACTTGAGATGGGTGGGCTTCCCAGGTGTCATTAGTGGTAAAAGCTAGCCTGCAACGCAGGAGACTCAGTTTCAATCCCCGGGCCGAGATCCCCTGGAGGAGGGCACCGCAACCATCTCCAGGGCTCTCGCCTGGAGAACCCCAAGGACAGAGAAGCCTGGTTGGCTACAGTCCATGAGATCTCAAAGAGTCAGGCGGGACTGAAGTGGCCGCACACAAAGGTGTATGTCTCAGGTGAGCAGAGAAGCAGCAAGGGTGCGTTCCTGCAGGCGGGGCTGCCAGCCAGCATCGAGACTGAGGAACCTGTCTCCTCGGCCCCCATCTCCTTTCCTCCGTGTTTTTATGTTTTCTTGGTTCTTTCAGAAAAATGGATACATGTTTTTCAGTTTTGTTTCACTTCCCCTCTCTTCTTCTCCCTAAAACACTCTTTCTGGAAGACAACACGCTTATCTTGGCTGACCACGATGGAGATTCATCCGCATGCTACCCGAGGTCGGGTGGTGTGCCTGCTGCCTCTTCAGTCGCCTCCCGCTCTGTGCGACCCTGTGGACTGTAGCCCACCAGGAATCCCCTCCTCTGTGCATGAGATTCTACGTACAGGGGGCCTGGAGTGGGTTTCCATGCCGCCTCCAGGCGGTCTTCCCAACCCGGGATCGAACCCGTGTCTCCGTGTCTCCCGCACTGGCAGGAAGGTTCTTTTCCACGCGTGCCTGGGCGCAAGGAGCAGGCTGTGTGGAGAAGCATCGGTCGGCCTGAAGGCTCTGGAGATGACAGAGACCCTGCGGCAGTGCAGACCTGCCCCTGCAGGTTCAGTCTGTCTCCCTCATTCGTTCTCCTTCTAAAATCCCAAACTTGCACTCCCGTTCCTGCTCAGACACTATCCACCTGGCCGCCCAGGTTGCTTAGGTTCACGGGGAAGAGCTGTCGTCTTTCCCCTACTGTGTTTGGAACAGTTCCCATTTTATGTTGTGATGTGTAAAACAAGCCTCTGATAAATTGCAACTTACTCCTAAAATTCAATTCAGGATTTCTCTATCTTAAATCAAATTAGCCTACAACTTTGAAAATCAAAGGGAACGCACACCCCAGTGAGAGCTTAAGTGACAACAAACAGCGAGCCGGGAGCCCAGGTCCGCCTCCCAGACAGCTCCAGGCGCCCGAGGTGAGCACTGCGGTCTAGCTGCCCCTAAGTTCTCTCAGTGGGGACAGAAAAACCACCTCAGCAGGTTTTTAGCCAGAGAATTTTCGCTTCCTTCCCTTTGTGAATTTGCTGAGTTTTCAGGAAGAGAGCTAAGAAAAAGAAAGAAAAAAATCAACACCAGTTGGTTCTAGAGGAAATGCTTCCAAGGTTACTGAAGTCATCTCATCATAGGAGAGACGGAGGAGATGTGATATCATCACTATTTATTAATGTAGAAAAAGAAACATCATGTTTTCTCTCTTCCCTGTGATGACAGTGAGAGATTTAAGGCAGAGGCTGATACATCTCCCCAGGAGTGGTAACTTGCATCATTGAGAACTTCCCCAAGTGGCTTCCTCAAATGACTCATGTACAATGTAGCGCTCTGTTGTTAAATCCAGAGTTAATAAGGTGAAAAACATAATGAAGAGTCCCCCTGTCTTGGGAGGCTTCTTAATTTATCTATTCCTTCTTTAAACAAATACTTGGGGAGCAATTATTATGTCATGAGATCTTTATTACATATTGAGATTCATGTGTGAATAATAAAATAATAATATGAATAATAACAATACATATTTATGAATAGTTTACTAACATTCAGTTTGCCAGAACTGTGCCTGGAATTCACATACATTTTCTCATTAAATTGTCCCTCCAAAGAGTCCTCTGATGCAGATATAATTATTATCTTATTTCAGAGATGAGGAAACAGATGCTCAGAGTAGGAAAGTATCTTAAACAGGATCCAGAAGGTAGAAAGCAATAGAACCATGATTTAAATCGGAATTGAAGGGCTCTAGAAAACATTGTCACTTTGCTATCTTGCATGAAGATTTTCTGAGAAGATTCTGCACACTATATTTTATTCAGGAGGGTAACTGCTTTATTGACTATATCAAAACCTTATTGTGTGGATCACAGCAAACTGGAAAATTCTTCAAGAGAAGGGAATACAGGACCACCTGACCTGCCTCCTGAGAAATCTGTATGCAACTCAGGAAGCAACAGTTAGAACCAGACATGGAACAACAGACTGGTTCCAAACTAGGAAAGGAGTACTTCAAAACTGCATATTGTCACCCTGTTTATTTAACTTATATGCAGAGTATATCATACAAATACCAGGCTGGATGAAGCACCATCTGGAATCAAGATTTCCGGGAGAAATATCAATAACCTCAGATATACAGATGACACCACCTTTATGGCAGAAAGCAAAGAAGAACTGAAGAGTCTCTTGATGAAAGTGAAAGAAGAGAGTAAAAATCTAGCTTAAAACTCACCATTCAGAAAATTAAGATCATGGCATCTGGTCCCATCACTTCATGGCAAATAGATGGGGAAACAGTGGCTGATGTTCTTTTTGAGCTCCAAAATCACTGCAGATGGTGATTGCAGCCATGAAATTAAGACGCTTACTTCTTGCAAGAAAAGCTATGACCAACCTAGACAGCATATTAAAAAGCAGAGACATTACCTTGCCAACAACTGTCCACCTAGTCAAAGCTATGATTTCTCCAGTAGTTATGTATGGATGTGAGAGTTGGATCATAAACAAAGTTGAGCACCGAAGAATTGATGCTTTTGAACAGTGGTGTTGGAGAAGACTCTTGAGAGTCGCTTGGACTGCAAGGAGATACAACCAGTCCATCCTAAAGGAAATCAGTCCTGGGTGTTCATTGGAAGGACTTATGTTGAAGCTGAAACTCCAATACTTTGGCCACCTGATGCAAAGAACTGACTCACTGGAAAAGACCCTGATGCTAGGAAAGACTGAAGGCAGGAGAAGAAGGGGATGAAAGAGGATGAGATGGTTGGATGGCAACACTGATTTGATGGACATGAGTTTGAGTGAACTCTAGAAGTTGGTGATGGACAGAGAGGCCTGGCATGCTGCAATTCATGGAGGATGGAGCACAAAGAGTTGGACACAACTGAGAGACTGAACTGAACTTGATTGGACGATTATCTTTAAAATTAAAATGCTTTCAATGGTGATCCCACACTAACTCAACTTCTGCTTAGTTTTATTATAAATAAAGGGAGTTGGAGTCACTTGCTTACCAGGAATATTCAACTGGATCTCTGGTTACAGAAAAGATGAGTTTAGGCTCAAAGAGTATGAGATTTGTTGTGGTGGACCTGGAGAGCCCTGGCTTCCCTGGTGGCTCAGATGGTAAAGAATCTGCCTGCAATACAGGCAGGCAGATTCTATCCTTGGGTTCTATCCTTGGGTCGGAAACATCCCTTGAAGAAGGGAATGGCTACCCACTCCAGTACTCTTGCCTGGAGAATTCTGTGGACAGAGGAGGCTGGTGGGCTACTGTCCATGGTGTCTCGAAGAATAGGACATAACTAACGCTTTCACTTTTAACTTTCACTTTGGAGATGATTCAAACGATGACTTTCTAGTATAAAATAAATATACTGTCCATGGTGTCTCAAAGAATAGGACATAACTAACGCTTTCACTTTTAACTTTCACTTTGGAGATGATTCAAACGATGACTTTCTAGTATAAAATAAATATATTTGTTCATATTTAGCATAGTATAGATATATGTGTTTATTTTAAATAAAAATGTACTTGGAAACACATGTTTTAAAAGCACATGTTTAAATCATTCCATTATAATGGAATAATTTTCAGCCAAAAACAGAAATGAAATACAGACATACATGACAACATGCAAAACACTCTGCCAGGTGAAGGGAGCCAGCACAGAGAGATGCCGTGCGATGCGATTCTATTCATATGACATGTCCATAAGAGGAGCATCTTAGAAACACAAAGCAGACTGTCAGATTCCTAGAACTAGGGCGGCAGGTGGGGCCTTAGGGACTGATGGCTGAAAGACACAGGATTTCTTCTGGAGGTGAGAACAAATTGACTGTGTTAATGGTTGCAATATTCCATATCTGTGTGAGAGTTGGACTGTGAAGAAGGCTGAACACCATAGAATTGATGCTTTTGAACTGTGGTGTTGGAGAAGACTCTTGAGAGTCCCTTGGCCTGCAAGGAGATCCAACCAGTCCATTCTAAAGGAGATCAACCCTGGGATTTCTTTGGAAGGAATGATGCTAAAGCTGAAACTCCAGTGCTTTGGCCACCTCATGTGAAGAGTTGACTCACGAAAAGACTCTGATGCTGGGAGGGATTGGGGGCAGGAGAAGAAGGGAACAACCAAGGATGAGATGGCTGGATGGCATCACAGACTTGATGGATGTGAGTCTGAGTGAACTCCAGGAGATGGTAATGAACAGGGAGGCCTGGGGTGCTGCGACTCATGGGGTCGCAAAGGTTGGACACGACTGAGCGACTGAACTGAACTGAACTATACTCCAAATCATGGAATCGTATGCCTCAGCTGGGTAACTTGTACTATAGGTGAGCTGGATCTCTAACACTGTTTAAAAAAGAGAGGCGGGGCATAAGAAGCATGGAGCCCCATCTCTGCCACCTCTGCTTTCAGGGAAACACCGGAGTCAGCTTTGCAGACCTTTGAGTTTCCCCTCCAAATTACTCACAACACTAGTTTAAGCCACTTTATGAAAGACAAAATAGAAGCCAGTGCTAAAATATATGAGGCAGAATAGGATGAAAACTTGATTTCTCCTCACTCACTCTAGCCCGAGAAAATATTACTGATGGATTAGTCAAGTCAAAGAAGCAGTTGACTTTAGACCGTGTCACTAAGATCTGGAGCTTTCCTTTTAATGGTGGAAAAGATTATAGTTCAGAGCCCACATGGAGTGTCTTCTTTGCCCATTCTTCTCTCCAGTCAATCAGAAAAGAAAAACAAGATTGGAAAAGAAAAACAAGCTTGGAATGGTTTCACCTGGGAGGTAATCTTCTAGAAAGACCTGCAACAGATCAATTTAATGCTTTCAAAGGATTAAGGAGAAGCCTCTCCTCTCCTCTAGCTTGCTATTTGCTAGAATTACCTTCCTTGCCATTGAAATGGTATTATATCAAGTTACCTCCTTCCCTCTTCTCAAACATTTCTGAAGATGGAGTTATGTCAAGTTCCCACAGTAGCCAATTTCAAAGTTTTATGTCTAAGACACTAACACAGTCTTAATGATGCCCAGTTAGAATCAGCCTTAGAAAAGATGCCGTCTTTGCATCATCCCCAGAAATAGGGACATGTATCTTGTCTGCAATTTGACTTTATTTTCTATACTTAGAATGAAAATGAAGAATCTCTCAATGGGCCATGTGGCTCTCAACCTCCAGTATCATTCTAATGAAAACATAAGTAAAAGTAAAAACTCTAAGAGCTGCTGGCTTACCTCATCTTGGCCACATCACCAGTGACATAACAGTGGGGGTCTGCTTCTTGTTTAACCAAGCTTCCATCTTTTGATACAATATTGCTTTGCAAAGGAGTGATGATAATGGATAGTGTTCGCTTTCACTACCATCCATACTAAACCAAAGTCTGCATCAGTACGAACACTGTGTAGTGGTTCCTCTTCCCTGGAGTGCTGAGTTTGGAAAGAGAGGAAATCACTGTCCAGTACAGGAAGCTGTTAAACCTATAGGAAGCTTTTGGGTGCAGCCCTGCTAGTTGAAAGGCAGCTGACTCCCACAGAGCCACTCCTGGATCCTATTCAAAGCCTGCTGTCTGTTGCCCACACTGCAGTGTGTACTCAGGCTTGCTTTTCTACCCATCTTTAAACTGGAATCTGGGGGAGAATGATGTACACAAAAGGGAGGCATAAGAATTTCTAACATCCAACCCATCCCCAAAACATCAATTTGAACAGCTTTCTGGGCAAGAAAATTCCATAATGAGAGTTAAAAATCCCAGGTAAGAGATTACAGCACCTGAGTGTAGCCCAGAAATAAGGAAGGCAGGCGCATTCTCATTTTGCCCCTTGCATCGCGAGTCTTGTTGGTGACGCCAGCGGCCTCGCTGTGTCTCACCGTGCACAGTTTGCTGAGCCCAGAGCAGGCGCGGCACGAGCTGGGAGGCTGGATGAAGACTCGAGGAGCCACGGGGGCCGCAGACACGGTGGTGCTTCCTGGCGGGCCCTGCTGCCGTGGCAGGAGACAAACTATACCCTCCCCTCTCACGCCTGGTCTGGCGGACACAGCCGTGGCCCCGCAGGAATCACCCGCTTTCTTGGGTGGAGCCCAACTGTCCCCCTGCAGAGTCGCTCCTGACCACGCAGTGACTGTGTGAAGTGCGTGCACGGTGGTATAACCGCTCAGCGGCTACGTGGTCATTGTTTACAAAATGTGGGGCCTGAGCGCCTGACCATGCCGTCCTGCCTAATTTGCTCTTTCCTTCCACCCCTCATCACCTCCTCACCACGTCCAGGCAACCCAGTGTGGAGATATTTCCTCCATGGAGGAAAGGAATGATAACCCTTCGTAATGCCCAGGCACCGGGACAAACCTTGGGGCCTAAGTGAACTCTGTAAACTCAGGCTCCTGACTCACTGGGTGCCTGTTGGCTCCAGTGACCTGGATGGCTCCTGTAGCCCCAGGTGACTTCTTAAAGCTAAGCTCCCAGTGGACCCCTGAGACGCCAGGCCCTTGGGCCACTCTGGGGTCTTCCAGCTCCCCAGTGACAGGTAGCTCCTGTGACACCGGGCACTGGAAGGACTCCAGTATATCCAGGCTCCCAACCCACCTTGGCACTGACCAGCTCCCCCAACACTGACCAGGGCCCCAGGCTTTCAATCAGCCTCTGGAAGTGTGGGTTCCAGCAGAGTGCCTGTGAAGCCAGGTTCCCAGTCTGGCCCATTAATGGGCCAGCTAACATGGGCCCAGGTCTTGCTGCTTGCTATTAGATTAAAAGAGACTTTTATCTATGAGATGTTTTATGTAAGAGTCACAGTAACCACAAGGCAAAAACCTCTAGTACATACACTTAAAAAAAAAAAAAGAAAGAAAGAAGAAGAAGATGATGAAAGATAACACTATGGAAAATCAACAATTTATAGAGAAAGACAACAAAAGAAAGAAGGGAACTACAATTTAGCCACAAAACAACAAGATGTCATGATAAGTCATTATTAGCAATAATTAAACTGAAGGGGGCGACAGAGGATGAGATGGTTGGATGGCATCACTGACTCAATGGACATGAGTCCGGGAGTTAGTGATGGATAGGGAGGCCTGGTGTTCTGCAGCTCACGGGGTCACAAAGAGTTGGACATGACTGACTGACTGACATTAAATTTAAATGAAATAAATTGTCCAATCAAAAGGTAGAGAGAGGCTGAATGGATTTAAAAAAATCCCATTATGCACTATCTGCTGTCATTGCGCAGTCACTCAGTCTTGTCCGACCCTTTGCAACCCCGTGGACTGCAGCACACCAGGCTTTCCTATCCTTCATCATCTCCGGAAGCTTGTTCAAACTCATGTCTAAGTCAGTGATGCCATCCAACCACCTCATCCTCTGCTTCCCCTTGTCCTCCTGTCTTCACTCTTTCCCAGCATCAGGGTCTTTTCCAGTGAATCAGCTGTTCGCATCAGGTGGTCAAAGTATTGGAACTTCAGCTTCAGAATGAGTCCTTCCAATAAATATTCAGAGCTGATTTCCTTTAGGATTTACTGGTTTGATCTTGCAGTCCAAAAACCTCTCAAGAATCTTCTCCAACACCACTGTTCAAAAGCATCAGTTCTTCCATGCTCAGCTTTATGTTCCAACTCTCACATTCATACATGACTACTGGAAAAACCATAGCTTTGACAAGATGGACCTTTGTCAGCAAGGTAATGTCTCTGCTTTTTAATACACTATATAGGTTTGTCTTTATTTTTCTTCCAAAGAGCAAGTATCTTTTAATTTCATGGCTGCAGTCACCATCTGCAGTGAATTTGGAGCCCTCCCCCCACCAAAATAAAGTCTCTCATTGTTTCCATTGTTTCCCCATCTATTTGCCATGAAGTGATAGGACCAAATGCCATGATCTTTGTTTTCTGAATGTTGAGCTTTAAGCCAGGTTTTTCACTCTCCTCTTTCACTTTCATGAAGAGGCTTTTCAATTCCTCTTTGCTCTGTGCCATAAGGGTGGTGTCATCTGCATATCTGAGCTTATGGGTATTTCTCATGGCAATCTTGATTCCAGCTTGTGCTTCATCCAAGCTGGTGTTTCGCATGATGTACTCTGCATATAAGTTAAGTAAGCAGGGTGACAATATACAGCCTTGACGTACTCCTTTCCCAATTTGGAACCAGTCTGTTGTTCCATGTCTGGGTCTAACTGTTGCTTCCCGACCTGAAGACAAGTTTCACAGGAGGCAGGTCAGGTGGTCCTGTATTCCCATCTCTTTAAGAGTTTTCCACAGTCTGTTGTGATCCACACCATCAAAAGCTTCAGCATAGTCAGTGAAGCAGATGTTTCCTGGAATTCCCTTGCTTTGTCTATGATCCAGCGGATGTTGGCCATTTGAGCTCTTATTATTCTGCCTTTTCTAAAGCCAGCTTTTACTTTCGCAAGTCTTGTTTCACCTGTAGCTGAAGCCTAGCTTGGGGATTTTGAGCATGGCCTTGCTAGCTTGTGAAGTGAATGCAACTGTGCAGTAGTCTGAACATTCTTCGGCATTGCCCTTCTTTGGGATTGGAACGAAAATTGACCTTTTCCAGTTATACATTATCTACAGGAGACCAACTTCAGCTTTAAGGATATATGTGGACTAGTCACTCAGTCATTTCCAACTCTTTGCAACCCCATTGATTGTAGCCTGCCAAGCTCCTCAGACCACGGTATTCTCCTGGCAAAGAATATTGGACTTGTTGCCATTCCCCACTCCAGGGAACATATATAGGCTAGAATTAAAGGGATGGGAAAATATATTAATGCATGTGGAAACTAAAGGAGAGCTGGGGTAGTTATATAAGACAAAATAGAAGTAAAAATCTGTAACAAGACACCAAGATATTTTGTAATGATAACTGAGCCAATTCAGAGTATATAACAATTATAGGTATATATGCACCCAACACTGAAGTGTCTAAATATGCTAGACAAATACAACCCTGAAGGAAAAACAGACAGCTATGTAAAAATAGTAAGGGACTTCAATATCCCACTTTCAGCAATCAGTTCAGTTCAGCTGCTCAGTTGTGTCCGACTCTTTGCGACCCCAAGGAATGCAGCATGCTAGGCTTCCCTGTCCATCACCAACTCCTGAGCTTGCTCTAACTCATATCCATAGTCAGGGATGCTATCCAACCATCTCACCCACTATCATCCCCTTCTCCTCCTGCCTTCAGTCTTTCCCAGCATCAGTATCTTTTCCAATGAGACAATTCTTCGCATCAAGTGGCCAAAGTATTGGAGCTTCAGTTTCAGAATCAGTCCTTCCAATTAATATTCAGGACTCATTTCCTTTAGGATAGGCTGGTTTTATCTCCTTGCAGTCCAAGGGACTCTCAAGAGTCTTCTCCAGCACCACAGTTCAAAAGTATCAGTTCTTCAGTGCTCAGCTTTCTTTATGGTCCAATGCTCACATCCATACATGACTACTGGAAAAACCATAGCCTTGACTAGACAGACTTTTTTTGGTAAAGTAATGTCTCTGCTTTTAATATGCTGTCTAGGTTGCTCATAGCTTTTCTTCCAAGGGCCAAGTGTCTTTTAATTTCATGGCTGCAGTCACCATCTGCATTGACTTCAGAGCCCAAGAAAATAAAGTCTCTCACTGTTTCCACTGTTTTCCCATCTATTTGTCATGAAGTAATAGGACTGGATGCAATAATCTTCATTTTTGAATATGAAGTTCATTATACATTAATACATCCAGACAAAAGAGTCAGTAAGGAAACACTGAAGCAAGGAAACCTTGGACTAAATAGCAAGATATATACAGAGCATTCCATCTCAAAGAATCATATTACCCATTTTCCTCAAGTGTACATGAAATAGCTTACATGATCAATCATATGTTAGCTCACAAAACAAATCTTAGCAAAGTTAAGAAGACTGAAATCATAAAAGTTTTTTTCTGACAACAATGGTATGAAACTAAAAATCAATAACATGAGGAAAATCAGAAGCTTTACAAATATATGCAAGTTAGACATGTTATTGAACAACCAAAGGGCGAAAGGATAAATCCAAGGAAATGCAGTAAGTTCCGCCCATATGAATCTCCAAGCTGTGAGCGTTTGAAGATAGGAACGGCATCCCCTGTCCCGGCACGTTAGTCTGCTCACGTGTGCGTGCACATGGCCACGTGCGAGCACCCGGTCACGAGCGGCTGTGCTCTTGCGGGCCTCACTGTCCAGAGCGGAGGCAGTCCAGTGTCGCAGCAGCCTTGGCTCAAGCCCAGGATGTCTGGAGCAAGCATAAAGGCGGCGGTGTGGCTGGTGCGGCTGAAGAACTGGAGATTCGTGACGCAGGAAATGGCACGCGACTTTATTTGATGCGGCTCGGTTAGCTTTTGAGGCGCAGGACCTGAAAGCAGAACTCCGCTCGAAGGCTGCGGCCATCACTCAGAATGCAATTCCGGGTTACCATGTCAACTGTGATGCAAAGGAAAACGAGCTAGTCCCAGACATCACTGAGTCACTCTTTCAATAGGGTGGGCAGAACTGCAGCCAGCCGGGGACGCCAGCCTGCGCCGTCGGGCGTGAGTGTGGCTGCGCCGGCCCTCCGCCCCGTCTCCCAGCCCCCCGCCCTCCGTCAGCGCTCCCCTCGCCCGCTGCCGCGGTGCCTGCCCCCGCGTGCCAGCCCCCCGCGTGCCAGCTGCTGCACCACGTGGGGGTGCGCGCATTCTCTGCAGCCCGCCAGGCCCCTCTGCCCGTGGACTCTCCAGGCGAGGACGCTGCGGTGGGCTTCCATATCCTGCTCCGGGGCCTTCGCAACCCGGGGGCTGAGCCCTGTTCTTGCCTCTCCTGCGCTCCCAGGCAGACTCTTCACCATGGGTGCCACTTGGGAAGCAATTGCTTTGCCACACTTTTCAAGTACGGTAAGTTTATTTTTTTTTAAATTTTGATTGAAGTATAGTTTATTTACTTTTTTTTTAATACTTTATTCTACGTTACAATACTGTATTGGTTTTGCCATACATTGACATGAATCAGCCACAGGTGTACACGATCTCCCAATGCCGAAGCCCCCTCCCACTTCCCACCCCATATCATCTCTCTGGATCATCCAGTGCACCAGCCCCAAGCATCCTGTATCCTGGATTGAACATAGACTGGTGCTCAACATCACTCATTATCAGAGAAATGTAAATCAAGACCACAATGAGGTACCATTTCACACCAGTCAGAATGGCTATGATCCAAATGTCTACAAGCAATAAATGCTGGAGAGGATTTGGAGAAAAGGGAACCCTCTTACACTGTTGGTGGGAATGCAAACTAGTACAGCCATTATGGAAAACAGTGTGGAGATTCCTTAAAAAATTGCAAATAGAACTGCCTTATGACCCAGCAATCCCACTGCTGGGCATACACAGAAACCAGAATTGAAAGAGACACATGTACCCCAATGTTCACTGCAGCATTGTTTATAATAGCCAGGACATGGAAGCAACCTAGATGTCCATCAGCAGATGAATGGATAAGAAAGCTGTGGTACATACACACAATGGAGTATTACTCAGCCCTTAAAAGAATAAATTTGAATCAGTTCTAATGAGATGGCTGAAACTGGAGCCGATTATACAGAGTGAAGTGAGCCAGAAAGAAAAACACCAATACAGCATACTGACACATATATATGGAATTTAGAAAGATAGTAATGATGACCCTGTATGTGAGACAACAAAGAGACACAGAGGTATAGAACGGACTTTTGGCCTCTGAGGGAGAGGGAGAGGGTGGGATGATTTGGGAGAACGGCATTGAAACATGTATACTATCATGTAAGAAATCAAGTATGGTAAGTTTAAAAGTAATTTCTTTATTTTTTGTGTTTGCTTATCCGTATGTATTACTTGCATGAAGAATAATATAAGCCTGTTATAGTACAGTACCACATAGCCAATTGTGTTAGTTGGTATCGAGGTTAACTTTGCTGGACTTATAACCAAATTGGATTCATAAACTAGCTCTAGGAATGGAATGTGTTCATATGCACAGGAATTAGTGTAAAAGAAATATCTTGAGACAAATGAAATGGAAACAAAATATACCAAAATGTATGGGGCTCACTAGTTTTTAACGATGGACTCCTACATTAAGAAGAAAGAAAGATTGAAAATAACCTAACCTCACAATTCAAGGAAAAAGGAAAAGGAGAACAAAGTTAGCAGAAGGAATCAAATTACAAAGAGCAAAAAAAGTGAAACAGAGACCAGAATAGCAATAGGAAAAATCAATGAAACTAAAACCTGTTTGTAAAGATGGACAAAAGCAGACCAACGGTTAGTTAGACTAAGAAATAATGAAGGAGACTCAAATAAGTAAAATCAAAAATAAAAGAAGAGATATCACAAATGATGCAAAGAAATACACAGGATCAAAGAGACTACTGCTAACAATCACACAGAAAAAAACTTAGATAGCCTGGAAGAAATTGATGAATTCCTAGAAACATACATACAAGACTTCAAGACCGAATCATGAAGAAATATAAAATTTGAACAGAGCAATAACAAGTAAGGAGATTGAATCAGAAATCAAAACCTTCCATCAAAGAAAAATCCAGAATCAGATGGCTTCACTGGTAAATTCTATTAAATACTAAGAGAAGATTTAATACCAGAATTTTGAAACTGCAGTTTGAAATACAGGAATTGAGAAAAGCTGACGAGAAGGGAAATCCAAAATATTTTATGAGGCTAGAATTATCCTGATGCTAAAGTCAGATAAGAACACTTCAAGAAAAGAAAAGACCAATATCCCTGATTATAGATGCAAAATTTCCAACAAACTACTAGTAAACCAAATTCAACAGTAAGTTGAAAGGCTCAGTTCAGTTCAGTTCAGTTGCTCAGTTGTGTCCGACTCTTTGCGATCGCATGAACTGCAGCACGCCAGGCCTCCCTGTCCGTCACCAACTCCTGGAGTCCACCCAAACCCATGTCCATTGAGTCGGTGATGGCATCCAACCATCTCATCCTCTCGTCCCCTTCTCCTCCTGCCCTCAGTCTTTCCCAGAATCAGGGTCTTTTCCACTGAGTCAGCTCTTCACATCAGGTGGCCAAAGTATTGGAGTTTCAGCCTCAACATCAGTCCTTCCAATGAACACTCAGGACTGATCTCCTTTATCATGTTTAAATAAGATTTATCCCTGGGAAACAAGGAAGGGTCACATATAGAAATCATTAAATGTGATATACCAAATTAGTACAATAAAAGTAAATATCATGATCATCTCAATAGAGGAAGAAAAAGAACATGACAAAAAACAGCACTTTTTCATGATAAAACTCACAGTAATTAGGGTATGTTAGGAACGTACCTCAATATATAAAGGCCATGCTGCTGCTGCTGCTGCTGCGTCGCTTCAGTCGTGTCCAGCTCTGTGTGAGCCCACAGACGGCAGCCCACCAGGCTCCCCCGTCTCTGGGATTCTCCAGGCAAGAACACTGGAGTGGGTTGCCATTTCTTTCCCCAATGCATGAAAGTGAAAAGTGAAAGTGAAGCCACTCAGTCGTGCCTGACTCTTAATGACCTCATGGACTGCAGCCTACCAGGCTCCTCTGTCCATGGGATTTTCCAGACAAGAGTACTGGATTGGGTTGCCATTGCCTCCTCCAATTTAAAGGCCATATATAACACAAATATATAGCTAACGTTACATGTATGTGTATGCTCTCATTTCAGTCATGTACAATTCTTCATGACCCCATGGACTGTCACCCACCAGGCTCCCTGTCCATGGAGTCTCCAGGCAAGAATACTGGAGTAGGTTGCCATGCCCTTCCTCCAGGGGATCTTCGTGACTTCAAGAACCGCAGTCTCTTATGTCTTCTACACTGGCAGGCAGGTTCTTTACCACGAGCACCAGCCCAGTTAACATAATATTCAACAGGAAAAATTTGAAGGTTTTCCTCTAATATCAAGAACAACACACATATGCCCACTCATTCAGCATAGTACCAGAAGTCTTAGGTAGATTAATCAGATAAGAGAAAGAAATAAAAGACATCCAAACCGGAAAGGAAGAAGTAAAATCATCCATTTGCAGATTACAAAAATTTATATAGTAAAACATCCTAAGGACTCCACTAAAACACTATTCAGTTCAGTTCAGTCACTCAGTCGTGTCTGACTCTTTGCCACCCATTGGACTGCAGCATGCCAGGCTTCCCTGTCCATCACCAGCCTCCTAAACTTGTTCAAACTTATGTTCATTGTATCGGTGATACCATCCAACTATCTCATCCTCTGTCATCCCCTTCTTCTGCCTTCAATCTTTCCCAACATCAAGGTCTTTTCAAATGAGTCATTTCTTTGCATCAGATAGCCAAAGTATTGGAGCTTTAGCTTTAGCATCAGTCCTTTCAATGAATATTCAGGACTGATCTCCTTTAGGATGGACTGGTTGGATCTCCTTGCAGTCCAAGGGACTCCCAGGAATCTTCTCCAATACCATAGTTCAAAACCATCAATTCTTTGGTGCTCAGCTTTCTTTATAGTCCAACTCTCACATACATAAATGACTACTGAAAAATCCATGACTTTGACTAGACGGAACTTTGTTGGCAAAGTAACATCTCTGCTTTTTTAAAATATAAATTTATTTATTTTAATTGGAGGTTAATTATTTTACAATATTGTATTGGCTTGCCATACATCAACATGAATCCACCACAGGTATACACGTGTTCCCCATCCTGAACCCCCTCCTTCCTCCCTCCCTGTACCATCCCTCTGGGTCATCTCAGTGCACCAACCCCAAGCGTCCAGTATTGTGCATCAAACCTGGACTGGCGACTCGTTTCATATATGATATTATACATGTTTCAATGCCAATCTCCCAAATCAATGTCTCTGCTTTTTAATATGCTATCTAGGTTGGTCATAACTTTTCTTCCAAGAAGCAAGCATTTTTAATTTCATGGCTGCAGTCACCATTTCCAGTGATTTTGGAGCCCAAGAAAATAAAGTCTCTCACTGTTTCCAGTGTTTCCCCTTTTATTTGCCCTGAAGTGATGGGACCAGATGCCAAGATCTTAGTTTTCTGAATGTTGAGTTTTAAGCCAACTTTTTCACTCTCCTCTTTCACTTTCATCAAGAGGCTCTTTAGTTCCTCTTTGCTTTGTGCCATAAGGGTGGTGTCATCTGCATATCTGAGCTTACTGATATTTCTCCTGGCAATCTTGATTCCAGCTATATGCTTCATTCAGCCTGGCATTTTGCATGATGTACTCTGCATATAAGTTAAGTAAGTAGAGTGACAATATACAGCCTTGATGTAATCCTTTCCCTTTTTGGAACCAGTCCGTTGTTCCATGTCTAGTTCTAAAAACACTATTACAACTGATTAATGAATTCAGGAAAGGTGCAGAATACAAAATCAGTATATAAAAATCAGTTTTGTTTCTATATACTAACAATGAACTATCTGAAACAGAAATATAATAATTCTACTTATAATAGCATCAAAATAAAAATAAAATCCTTAAGAATAAATTCAATCAAGGAGGCAAACGATCTATACACTGAAACTAGAAAGACATTCTTGAAAGAAATTAAAGACACAAATAAATAGAAAGACATTCTGTGTTCATGGAGAATCAGAATTAATATTACTAAGATGTCCATACTACCTCAATATTCTACAGATTCAACATAATTTCTATCAAAATTTCCATAGCAGTTTTCACAGATGTAAAAATAAATTCTAAAATTTGTATGGAATTACAAAAGAACATGAATAGCCAAAACAATAATAAAGAAGAAAAACAAAACTAGAGGCATCAAAATTCCTGATATCAAGTTTCATTACAAAATTATAATATAAAAAGAATGTGCTACTGGCATAAAATTGACACATGGATCAATGTAATGAAATTGAACACATGCATATATAGTCAACTAATGTTTTATAACAGTGACAAGAATGGGAAGAGGATTGTGTTTTCAATAAATGATGTTGGGAAACTGACGACTCTTATGACTGATGTTAGACCTATTTTATACCATTTACAAAACTTAACTCAAAATGAATGAAAGACTTATGTGTAAGACCCCAAAATATAATACTTCCAGGTGAAATCCCAGAGAAAATGCTCCCTGACTTTGGCCCTAGCAAGACCAAGGATATGATACCAAAACTTAAAAAAAAAAAAAAAGGCAAAAATAAGCAAGTGGCATCTCAGCAAACTAAAAGCTTCTGCCTCTGCACAACAAAAGAAAAAAATAAGCAAAATGAAAAGTGAAATGGAGAAAATGTTCTCAAACACATAGCTGCTGCTGCTAAGTCGCTTCAGTTGTGCTCGACTCTGTGCGACCCCATATGTGGTAGCCCACCAGGCTCCTCTGTCTATGGGATTCTCCAGGCAAGAATACTGGAGTGGGTTGCCATTTCCTTCTCCAATGCAAGCATGCATGCTAAGTCGCTTCAGTCGTGTCCAACTCTGTGCAACTCTATGGACAGCAGCTCACCAGGGTCCTCTGTCCATGGGATTCTCTAGGCAAGAATACTGGAGTCAGTTGCCATTTCCTTCTCCTAAACACATAGCTAATAACAGGCTAATACTCAAAGTATATAAGGAACACATGACTCAATAGCAAAAAAATAAATAAATAAAACCTATTAGTCAAGGGTCAGAAGACTTAAATAAACATTTTCCAAAGAAGACACTTCATAGATATGTGAAAAGAATGTTCAACATCACTAATCATTAGGGAGATCTAATAAAAACCACAGTGAGGTGTCACCTCACTTCTGTTAGAATGACTATCATCAAAAGACAAGTGATAACATGCCAGTGAGAAAAGTGAAGACTTGTGCAGTGTTGCTGGAAAATGTAAATTGGTGTAGCCAGCATGAAAAACAGTGTGACATTTCCTTAAAAATTATAACTAGAACCACTATATGATGCAGCAGTTCCACTTCTGTGTGCATATTGGAAGTAAACGGAATCGTAAGCTCAAGAGACTGTGATTGACATAATCATATGTCAATGACATATGATCACAATGAACCTGTCTAGGTTCACTGGAATGTTACGATAGCCAAGACATGGAAACTACCTAAGGGCCCATTGAAAAGATGAATGGATAAAGAAGATGTGACCCACACACGCACATACACACTTCACACACTCCTAAGGGTTCCATTCAGCCATAAAAAGAACATCTTGTCTTTTGTGACAACAGGGATAAAGCTTCAGGGCTTTATACTAAATGAAAAAAGTCAGAAAAAGACAATCATTATACATATTGTTGCCGTTTGGTCGCTAAGTCATGTCCAACTCTGTGTGACCCCAGGGACCTACCATACTCCTCTACCGTGGGATTTCCCAAGCAAGAATACCGCAGTGGGTTGCCTTTTCTTTCTCCAGGGGACCTTCTCAACCCAGGGGTCAAACCCGTGCCTCCTGAAGTGGCAGGCGGGCCCTTGCCGCTGCCACAGAAGCCCCGGCGTTATGTGTGAGTCACCCACATGTGGATCTGGAAGAGCGGGACTCAGAGACGCAGAAAGTAGAATGGCGAGGGTCAGGGGTGAAGAGTGGAGGAAACAGGGAGTTACTGGCCAAAGCGCACACACTTCCACCTAGAAAATGAATAAGTACCTGGAAATAATTTACATCATGCTGGCTATACACTGCATATGACACTGTAATATACTATATGCTGTGGCATACAGCATATTAGAATGCTGGCGTGGACAGCCATTCCCTTCTCCCGGGGATCTTCCCAACCCAGGGATGGAATGCAGGGGTCCCTGCCCTGGCAGGCAGGTTCTTAACCACTCGGCCACCAGGGAACTCCATGCCTCTGCTTTAAAGCATAAAGATCAGTTGTTTTTTCCTTCAGAGCCAGCCTTCATGAATATCCCGTGTTAATCCAGTTGTTTCTGTGTCCCTTGCTGCCAAGGGATGATGATGTCCGTTTATCATCTTGTTTCTCCAGGAGCACTGTGCAGACAGGTCCCCCTTATCTAAATACGCCCGTCTTCCAGTCCAGTCCCCATTCTCAGGCACACATGAGATTTTTAAAACTTTTTAATGTTTTAAATTTAAGAAGTTTCATTGTGTCACTCATAAACTTAAAATTTTTCACTGCTCTCTAACATAATCTCTAAATCTTAGCACAGATGGCAAGGCACTTCCTGATCGGAGCAAGGCAAAGCTTATCATCCTCCCCTGTGTCATTACCCTGATTGATCTTGATGTTTCAGCTACTCTTTCTTCACTCTGTTCCCCAAACACACGATGCTCTTCCCCGCCTCTGAGCTTTCACGCATGCTGTTTCCTATGTCTCTGGGATTTTTGCCCAGTATTTGTTAATCCTTTGTGCCTTAACTTCAACTTGACTCATTCAGTAAGACCTGCATTGTCCCATACAAAAATACATCTGTTTCAGAAGACAGCAAGCTCCAAATATTTGCCAATGAATTATGTTTTTGCTAATACTTCTATTTTGATGCTCTATATTATATACTATTTATATAAATATCTACATAAAGAATTGATAAATGATAAACACCACATTCTCAATATAAATATTAATGATATTTTACACAATAAAAAATGCAAAGGTTTCCCAAATAATTGTTTACTTGTTCTTCCCTAGATCCCATTTTTATCCTACAGATAATCACTGTTATTGGTTTGACATGTATCCCTGTAGATTTTGTTTTAAATGCACTTAAATATACAAAGTTTTGTTGTTCTTGTTTAATTAAAATTTTGTTTCTGTGATTTAATTATATCTTTTCTCTGGTCAGCATGTCTTGGAAACCATGTCTTTTAAATTATGTGTCATTGTTCACTTACCTGGTCACCTATTGAAAAACACTTCAGCGACTGCTAAATTTGAATTATTAGAAGGAACGCCTCAGTAAGTTTTCCTATAGAAATGTCATTTTGTAGAAGCACTAATATTTCAATAGAACATGTACTTTAGAAATGCATTGTTAGGTTAAAGAATATACATTTCTTGCTTTTCTTTTCTTCAAAATGTTCTTGGATATTCTAACATTTCATCTCTTCCATTTGAATGTTAGAATCAATCTGTCAGTTCCATGAAAAACCTGTGCACAGTATCATTGGGAACATCACAGAAAATAATGCATTAAAAATCGTATGCTAGAATAATGACGTTGAAAGACATTGGGACATATTACTATATACAAAAATTATAGGTAACACTTTAAAAGAACAGTGCCCATGAGGAGAGAAATAAATCTCTTTATCGAGGCGCTTTTAGGAAGAAATGCACTAGAGCATCAGCAGTGGTGATCACTGGTTGATAGGAACACTGATGACTTTTATGTCCTTATGCTTTTAGCTGGCTCTTCTCCGTTTTACGTAATGAGTACTATGACTTACACAACATAAAAGTTATTTCCTCTCAAAACATAAAATGAAATCCTGTTAACATGCATATCTGTAGGAGAAACAGTGTGTCTAAAACATTCTTCAATTGAAGCAAAGGAATTAGTTTAAGTACAGAGCCAATTTGCTTCCAGAAAGGAGAAGATGTGGGTTGCCTAATTTTATCATCCAATTTTCATGTAAATAAAATCCTTTCCTCATTGCCCGGAGATATTATGTTGGATGGCAGTAAACAAGATGAAGTAGGAATTCAAAAAAAAAAAAATTATTTCAACAGAAAACCCCAGTTTTGCAGTTCACATGCGCGTGCCGGCTGGTCTTCCTTTAAATTTATGCCGAGAAACTCAAGGGCCCTGGGGGTGCCCAGCCGTCCTGCTGCTTCCCTGCTCCCCTCATGCCGCCTTCTCAGGAGCCCTGCTGCTCGCTTCACTGAGAAACCGCAAGCAGAACGGAGCTCCCATGTCCTTGTGCTTCTCCTGAGTGTACCAGCCTTCCTCTGTCTCTCTGCAGACACCACTTTCCTTCTGTTAGAATGGGTGAGCTGTCTGCAACTCTGAAACCAGTCCATCCACCTGTGCCCTGGACTCTACCCGCAGCCTCTGTTCTGGAAATCATCCTCCCCTTCACCATTTCTCTTGCAGAATCCTGTGAATACATAAGGAACAACTTCTGCATAGAGAAAAATGGTGTGATATTTAAATTCTATCCTAGATATATACCTTTTTCTCAGAATTCAATTTTATTTCACTTTGGTGGAAACTGTGAAAAAGATTTACTTTCCCCCACGTTACAACACAGCATTTCAATGGAATATTTCTTGCCATAAATTAGATCTTGCTGATTTGTGTCAGTGAAACAACAGTTTCTATTCTTCAAGGTAAAGCAAAATGACTTAGAAAATGAATAAAATTAATTTTTATTGACGTGTTTTTGCCTGGAAAATTCCATTGACAGAGGAGCCTGGTGGGCTACAGTCCATGGGGCTGAAAGGGTCGGACACCACTGAGCACACACACCGACGCACACACAGATTTGTGTGAGTTTGTGCCCTGTGCTAAGTTGCTTCAGTCATGCCTGACTCTGCAATCATACAGGCTGCAGCCCACCAGGCTCCTCTGTACGTGGGATTTACCAGGCAAGAGTCCTGGAGTGGCTGCCGTTTCACTCCCTGTGTTATGTCCACTGCACAGCAAAGAGAGTAAACTATATATATATATATAAATATAATTCCCTCCCTTTTGGGTTTCCTTCCCGTTTAGGTCACCACAGAGCACCGAGGAGCATCCCTGAGATATACACTCAGCTCTCCTTGGCGACCTGTTTTATACGCAGTATCGACGCGTGTGCATGTCAGTCCCTGTCTCCCATTTCATCTCACCCCATTGCCCCCTTGGTGTCCATACCTCTGTTCTCCATTTCCACTTTTCAAATAAGGTCTGCTCTACCACTTTCCAGATTCCACATATATCTATTAATAGACAATATTTGTTTTTGTCTTTCTGGCTTACTTCACTCTGCATATTCTAGTTATATACCTTTTGAGTGTTTGTGGTGAAAATAAAGCAGAACTAACACTGTCCTCTAGGGACAGACGAAGGAGCAGGTGTAACCACAAGGGGCCAAGAGCCTCCTCCCCCCGTGGGCCTCCTCCCGCGGGCCTGCTAATGAGGCCTCAACTTCAAGCACCCCCTTCTCTTATCTGTTGTATTTCTAACTCGCTCCTCTGGTCACACAGATCCAGTGAATTTTTAAACCCACCGGAATGTCTACTCCATTGACTCTTTTGAATTCCACCACTTGCTACCCCAGTAAGACCTCCCCTTCCCCGGCAGCCCATACCTTATTGCACCTTCCCATGAGCCTTCAAGCAGGATGCACTGTCTTCTCATTAAAACATGTTGTTTCTTCCTCTGATACTTTTATTAATTTGGAAACAAATGTCTGCTTTTTCCAACATCTGTCCTGTAATTCTCTCTTGAGTGATTGATGTCTGATAAATTTTCCATTCCCACTGCTCCACTAACATCATTTTAATCTAGTCCAAAAGGGCCTCATTACCGAAGTCCACATGACTGATTCAAGTCGCTCTTCCTCTGATTCTGAATCTCAGCGTTGTTGTTTGATTCTGGCAACCGCGCCTCTTTCAGATGCTCCTCATCTGTCTCTTGGGGTCTCAGAATCATCTGGCTTTGCCTCCGTCTAGTTTATTGAATGGATCTTCCCCTACTTCTCAGCATCCAGATACCACAAGGCCAGAGCTCCGTCTCTAGTTACCCTCTCCTGTGTGGTCCTGACCACGTCTCTGGCTTTAAACACCATCTATCAGGTTGGCCGAGAGGCTAAGATGCTACTGAATAGCCTGAAAGAACTTTTTATACTGATTGCTCCACAAATATATTTAGTCCCAACTTCTCCTCTGAACCACAGACTCCAAATCCTGCTTTTACTGAACAGTTTCAGGCAGACCTCAAACAAACATCTCAAACTGAACTCATCCGAAACTAACACTCTGCATCCTCTCCCAAGCTTTCTCCACCTGCGTTCTCTTCCTCAGCAAGCTGCATCACCAGGCCTTTGAGTGCTCAACCACAAACCTTGCTCTCATCTGCGACCCTCTGTCTGTCACGTCTAATCCATTAGAAAATAAGTTGGCTTTATCATCAAAATATATCCCGTCTCTAAACTTTGTCCACCGTTTACAAATGGCCAGCCTGAGACTCCGCACCTCGCTGCAGCCGAGCCTTCGACGCCCGGCCTCTGGGCCCCACGGCCCCTCCTGCCCGGCGCCAGCAGCCCACTCAAGGTGGAAACCAGAGCAGCGGTTTCTGCCGCTGCCCCGCCTCAAACCGCCAGCGCTGTCTCTTCTCACTTGGCTTACAGTCTAGCCTCGTGATCATGACCTGCTCAGCTTGCTCTCCGACTGCGTTTCTGACGCCCGCCTCGCCATGCTCGTCTCACTGGCCTCCTTGCCATCCCAGGAGCATGCGACACCTTGAGGCCTTGGGGCACTCTGAACCCTCCAGCCACTCTCTCTCCAGCACGGTTAGTGCAAGCCCCCGTGCCTGACACACGTGCGCCTGTGCTTATTCACTTCAGTCGTGTCTGACACTTTGGGAGTCCAGCTCACACGGACCGCAGCCCGCCAGGCTCCTCTGTCCGTGGGGTTCTCCCAGCAAGAATACTGCAGTGGGTAGCCACGCCCTCCCCCAGGGGACCTTCCCCACCCAGGGATCAAACCCGTGTCTCTTGCATTGCAGGCGGACTCTTGAGTGCTGGGCCTCCCAGGGAGCCTGCACAGCACCCAGTGTGGCCAAATAAACCAGAACATCAGAGTTTAGAGAAGAGAGAGGTTTACAGCTGACCCAGGCAAGGAGAGAGGTGGCTCACACTCCAGAAATCCCCAAGTTCCCTGAAAGGTTTTAGCAACGCATTTTTAAAAGATAAGCGAAGGAGTGACCAGCTCCTGCACAGTTCTCTGGTTGACTGACGGTGCGGCAACAGGGTGTTGCCACAGGGGTTCACCGTATCAGTCGTTAGTCTCCGAGAGTCCTGGGCCACATGCCTAAGGTCACCAAGCAGTTAGCATCTTCCATTCGGGAGGGGCTCATGATTGTGAAAGAACTCAGGAAATGCGCATCGCAGGCCACTTGGCGCTTCAGAGAGCTGCTGAAGCTGAGAGTGCCGGGAGGGCCTGTCCCAGGAAGGCCCCACAGGGTCCTGACCCGTCACAGCACCACCTCCTAACTGTATTCAGGCTGCTGCTTAAATGTCACCGTCCTAGAAAGGCCTTTCCTGACAATCTATATAAGCACAGTCAACTCCCTAAGCTCTCTCTGCTCTCTTTTCCCACTCTCCTATTTTATGATTCTTCACTGCGCTTGTTAATCCTAACTGTATATCATGGACTTCCCTGGGGGCCCAGACAGTAAAGCGTCTGTCTGCAGTGTGGGAGACCTGGATTCCATCCCTGGGTCGGGAAGATCCACTGGAGAACTTTATATCTACTTGCTCATTTTCTGTGTCCCACAGGACTGTAATTTCTATCAGGAGACAAATTTTGGCCCCGGCTGTATGCCCAAGTCTACATCAGTGCCTGGCAGGCAGTAGGCGTTCAGTAAATATTTGTTGAATGAGTGAATGGAATAAACCAAGCTTCTTGTGGTACTTGCTTTCTTAACCACCAATACTTTAAACCCAGTAACTTCATTAATAGGGCATGTCTTTACGCTTAGATGTTTCACCCGAGGAATTAGAAAGCTACGTTAACAGGTATCTGGAACCACCAAAATATTTCTTAAGTATAAATCATCACAAGGGCTGAGAAAATGTACTGTGTGAGAAATACGTGGCCTCCCGGAGCCCACTCTGCGGTGCTGTGTCTCTCCCCAGGGGTCCTAGCCCCATGGCAGGCTCTGGCTGTAACTTTGTGTCAGCAGATTCCCAGTATTTAAGATGGTGAATTCTGTTCCCAGCCCTGCGATTCCTTAACTGTGTGGGTTCAGTCTCCCTGGGCTCTGGATTTCTCACCTGTAAAGCCAAGGCAATTAGACTCCCAGGGCTTCCCAGTGATGCTATGAAAAACAGTTAATGACACAATCACTGAAGAAGTATTTCTGTCTCCACTGGGTATTAATTAAGTGCCACTGGGTGCAAAGCTCTGTTAGCTCTCTGAGAAGCAGAGCAATGGATGACAGAATATTTCAGATAGTGTCTTCAGTCTGAAGGAAAGCCTGCTAGAAGACGAAAGAAAACTGATAGCCTTGCGTGAAAAACTTGCCCTCTGTACGGCCACAGCCTCCTGTTCTTTTTCCTCTTTACCCCAAACGTGATGCTCTCATCTGTGAAATGAAAGAATAAAGAGTCTGTGGTGGCGTCATGTCCCAGGACTTCAGGATCCTCCTAGTTTTCTGCCCCTAGTCCAGAACTTTCACCATAGAGATAAAGTAATTGGCAACCCCGAGAGATGGGAGAGTTTTCCAGGCTCCCCAGGTTGAGTCTCCCTAACCCTTAGGTCACTGTGCCGCTTAGACCGTCCTGCAGAGCAGCGTGGTGGCCAGATTCTGTGCTCAGGCTGAGTCTCCCGCCCCCTGACCCCTAGGTCACTGTGCCGCTTAGACCATCCTGCAGAGGCCAGGATGTTGGCCTACGAATGGCCAACAGTCTCTGGATGAGGATCCCAGGCATTTAAGGGAATTAATTACAGGCAGTTCAGGCCGTAAGGGTGAATTTACATAGAAAATGATAAATGGAAATTAACAGTTTTTGAACCCTCTACCACTTTTCTATATGAAAATTCTACTATCTTCTTTATACTTCCTGTTTGGGTTCACCCTCATGATAATCATACAATAGACTCATTTATCATACTTATTTAATAAGAAATAATGTTTTTATACTGTTTAACAACTGAATATGTGGAAGTTTATGTAACTTGCTTTAATGATACATTTATTAAGTAACAGAGTTAAGATTCAGATCCAGATTTATCTAGTTCCCAAATTCTCTTTTCAGCATTATAGAATATAGATTTGTGATTCAGTAGAAGCCCCGTGTATTATCTTTACCAAAGGCCAGGAAACATTTCCGTAAAGGGCCCAATCATAAATAATTTAGATTTACCGTCCATAAGGTTCCATCAATTCAACTTTGCCACTTAGCATGATAAGCAACATATTAACAAATGGTTGTGTTGTGTTTCAATAAAATTTTATTTACAAACACAGGTGACTTGGCTGTGGCTATAGTTTTCCAACCCAGAGTCAAGAGCTCAGAGTTCACTGATTCTGACCCTTTGGGGGTTATCTTCCAACTAGCCCTGTTAGTGGTAGACACCAAGAAGCATGCACAGCGTTCGTGTCTGCAGGCTTGTAAATCCCGTCTGCTAGGGCTTCAGCTGACTTCCCTCTCCCACTGAGGAAGGGGCCAGCTGGGCCCTTCATTTGCCCCTTCATTTCAGCAGACTCCATCCACACACATGCCTGTCCTTTTGGATTCTTCTTTGACCAGGTTTGATATCTGTTACTCCCCTTATTTCTTTAATGAATTGAATAAAATCTTTAATATACATTCGGTTTATACCTGAGAATCTTCATATTACCGTTCATGAAAATTATCCTTTAACAACAATATAGTAAAAAGCATGACCGTACTCCCTCTCTACATCCTATCTTATAAAAATGTGACTTCATCATTTTTCTTCCTAACTTGGGGAAGAAACAAGAACACAAGTGTTTCTGGGCCCCTACAGAGATGCAGAGAGATCCCGTCACCTGATACTCTCCACTGGCTGTGGGGGCTATTATTTTCTTTGCTCTTATGCAACATGAAGGTTGCTTCCTATTCATCATGTCAGTGCATGTCATACCAGAGAACATCAACACAGTTTACTGGGCTTTTATGATACAAACTTGATGGGAAGAACGAAAGTTGCCAACTTGATAGAGTGGTCTCCTTTGCAGATTTGACAGAGGTATTCTCCATTTTATGCTTAGCTGGTGCTCTGAAGACAAAGCAAATCGATTCTGAAAATAAACATATTTCTTCACACTTACCATTTGTCTCTCTCTCTCAGCTCCCTCCTGAGCTGGACCATTTAGTACTGGATTCACTGGGGCCTGCAAATGACAACTATTCATTAGCAAATCTTAACATCTCAAGGTTGGGAAGAAACCAACCTTAAAGGTCATCTCCTTCAAGACAACAATGAAAAGACAATAGGAGTATCACAACAATAATAAGAGCTAACATCTATTCTTCACTTGTTTGTGCCAAGCAATTTTTGAAATGTTTTACTTGCAGAATGTCCAGGATAGAACACCTGTTGTCCTGACATAATTCTTAATAAAATAATCTCCTCTTCAATCGCAAAAGTAACTTAATTTGGATGATAAATTATGATTACCCCACTTATATATGGTATCTGATTTTATCTTCATGCATTTTATGAAGCAAGTATGATGGTGATAAATACATAAAAGTAACAAGCCTCAGTTCATGAACCTAGTAAGTGTGGGAGCTGTGGTTTGAACCTTGGAGATCTATTGACCCTTACGCTGTCTTTTTCATTTGCGTGTCTGTCACATCTGAAACAGTACCTCCAAGTGGCTATCACTGAGAGAGAACCCACCGTCTAGGAGAGGCACCAGTTCCAGTTTTGCACAATGTGTTGAATGCTTTCTTGTTATTATGCTGAAGTCTATTCCTCTATAGTCTCAGAAACATGGACTAAAAAAAAACCAAAAAACTTAGAACCAAATTGTAAAGGTCGTTTTATTCCATGTCAAGAAATTTCTATTATCTTTGAAACTGAAAGCAAGAGGAAGGGCAAGAAAGCCGCTTTCTAAATTTGGGGATGTTAAGGTCAGAGGCATTGTCCGTTATTTATGTAGGAGGAGACAGGGTTTCACTAATTCTGGGCATAGTCGTTAGCATTTTTGCTTTTACTTAAGCAATTTAAAATCTTATATTGGGTTTTACTCTTAGAGCCGTAAGTTCTATAGGAAATGTGGATTCATTCTGTGTAGCAGCATGACTGATGGGTGTGGGTTGTGGAGGTTTCGTCTTCACTACAGGCAGGCGACATCTAGTGCAGTAGCAGGTAGGTAGGAGTTATCTCTTGAACTTGACCAACAAGCAGAAGTTCTATTATCATTAAGACAATGGAAACGTAAAAGAAATGTGCCTTTCTCCCCCTTCTCAGAGATGCCTGCAGCAGACCCATCAGTTTTCTTACTGGACATCACGTTCTGAAGATACTCTACATCAGACAGGTTCACCCAGCTATAGAAAGCCACAAAGTTGAAATGCAACCAAAAGATACACGAGCTTGTGAACATGTGTGGGAAATGAGAAAAGTTATTGGCCAAAAGGAATATTTTTAAGTACCTGAAATAGCTGTAACTTTTTGTGGGGAAGCTAAAGGAAATATGCCTAAGGAGAGCCAGGTCCTCTTGTTCAAAATAATCTTCCTAGACGTGTTTCCCTTCTTTCTCCTGGGGTTTTTGATCAGATTATTCAGCTCTAAAGAAGACAAAACATCTGCTCTAGTATATTTATTGTTAAGAACATTATTAAATTCACTGGTTTTCATTTAAAGATGGAAGAAATTTGACTGCCAACTTTAGAATCCTCTTAAAAATAAGAGCTTTGGAGTTCAGTGTAGCAAGGAAGCTTTTAAACTTCACATCCCCTTTGCCTGTGGCTACATTTGACCTCTACAAGCTTGCTATTTAAATTTCTACCTTATTTCCCTCACAGCCTTGAAAACAAACCAACAATTACTTCTAAACAGGAATCTTTATAGTTCAAATATCACATCTCTTACTTGGTTACAGAAACATTTTACCTTTAATTAAGTTTGTTTCAAAAATCCATGTTTCTAATCACAAAAATGTGTTGTGAAGTTCAAATATAATTCACCAGTGGAGGAGGTGGTGCATTTTAAAGAGTTTCCGAGTGATTTTGCAGGACTTGGAACAATGGCTTGTTCCAAAATGGGGAGCTTTATCCTATTAGTGCCACTCTCACAAAAACCACAGATTAGATGGTTTATAAGCAGCAGAAATGATGCTTCACAGGCCCAGACGTCCAGGATCAGGGCTGACAGATTTGGTGACTGACGAGGGCTTGCCCACTGGCTCGTAGCTGCAGTCCGCTCAGGGTCCTCACATGGTGAGCAGGAGAACTTTGGTTTCCCACTCATCCTGGTCATCAGGGCTGTGCCCTCAGGACCTAGTCAGCTTCCAAAGGCCCACCTCCTAACACCATCACTCTGAGGGCTGAGACTTCACGTGTGGGCTCTGGAGGGGGACAAAGGCCTCCTCCACTGCTATCTGTGTGGGCTTCCCAGGTGGTGCTAGAGACAGAGGACCCACTGCCATTGCAGGTTAGGCGTGCAAGAAGCCGGTTCGATTCCTGGGTCAGGAAGAGCCCCTCAAGAAGGGAATGGCAGCCCACTCCAGTATTCTGGCCTGGAGAGTCCCTTGGACAGAGGAGCCTAGTGGGCTACAGTCCATGGGGCCGCATACAATCGGAAACGACTGAAGTGACTTAGCACAACACAGCTGTTTGTCTAGTTATTTGCTTCTGTACATTCTCAGTAATAAAGCCACCACTCTGCACACCTCCCGGGAGCCCTATTTTCACTGTATTCTCTGCACTCTAAGGTGGTGGTTCCGACCTTTTGGCACCAGGAGCTGGTTTTGTGGAAGACAATTTTTCCATGGATTCAGGATGAGGGGCATGGTTTTGGGATGATTCAAGCTTTAATTGTGTACTTAATTAATTAATTGTGCACTTTATATCTATTATTATTACACTGGCTCCTTCTCAGATCATCAGGCATTGGATTCCAGAGCTTGGGCACCCCTGCTGTAGGGAATATCATTTAATGTTGCCCCTTGGGCTCAGCAACTCCATGTAAATATTGTGAAGACTTTGTCTATGTACAAAATCGCCAAGGTCATCAGTGAGGAAGAACATGTGCCAAAACGATTAAAGGGAGCGATTGCAATGAAGTGTGAATCTCGAGTTACAGGACAGTGTCCATGTCATGGCTTAATGTGCCTGGAAATTTAATTTTCTAATTCTTTGGATCCTGAAGTTGAGTAATCTTGGCAAAAGAAATATTTTAATACAGCAAAGTTGAATAAAATTCTCACTGTTAAAGGATCATGTTGCTTCTGAAACCTAACAAAAACATACCACTAGGTTCGTTTAAAAACTTAGTAAATTATGGCACTATTTTCTCTGTTTTCTACAAGTTAATTATTTTCTTGCTCACCAATCTACTTGGCTTAGTAGAACTGAGCTCATATTCAGAACAGACAACTTCATGATTTTAGGCTATTGCCAAATAAGTCAACTTTTGCTTTTAAATCCTTGGAGGCGCCATGCTTACAGAGGAGCCTGTAAGGTCATTCATAGCCAGGTGACTGGTTGGTGTCTGTCAGAAACACCTGGCACAGGTAACTGACATTTAGATGGAATGACTGCTTCAAAAACAGGTGTTTACCAAGACAGGGCAGTAAGAGGCATTGCAATTAGGGATGACAAGGGTGTATTTAAAAACAAGTGCATATCTTTGCCAATTAAAATACACTAATCTAACCAAAAGCCCATAACTGATTGATCTCACAATGCTCAAATAAACACACTTGACAGAATTTGGCCATGAAATAGATGTCTGTTTTAGCCTAGGAGCAAGCTTACAACTACTTTGGGGCTGGTAGGTGCTGAAAGCAATATTATTAAGAAGAAAAACTCCAGATGGTCCAAGGGAAAGGATTTTTTCTATTATAATAAACACAATGAAAGGCTGACAAGCTCTGTGAATGACAGATAAAAATAACAAGCCATAAATGAGATCTAAGACCCACGCTTCCTTGAGAAGAGGCCGAGCACTCCTGGGCAAACATGATGGAAAGACATTCCTGGAGAAAGAGATAAAAATATCCCAGTGCAGGCCCAGGAAGAAGAGGAGATGGGATGTGCCCCATGGATGGTAGTTACGTGCTCTGCTGTGCCCCAAAACAGCAGGTTGGCTTCAGGCTATTCTGACTTTTAGTTATGGAGCACATCAAGCCTGTGCAGGATTAGACAGAACGGTAGAATAAGCCCATTCAACCCATGCAAAGCCAAACCTGCTCCATTCTAATTCCCACCTGCATTCCACATTCTGTGTTTAAAATAAAATATCAAATAGTATATAGTCTCACTTGAAAAAAAAATGATCTGAGACCTCATTAACGTGGCCTCACATTAGAGTGATGACATCTGAAAACGTAACCGTGGTTTCTTAGCGCCCGTCCAGCTCACATTTTCAGTTGCACCATAAGCATCAGTGATCTTTCTATATGTTTACACTTCATTTGCTTGAATCAGGCTGTAGGTAATGTCCACAGACATTCAGAATCTTAGCTGTCAAAGTTAATCTTTAGGTAACATTTAACATCACTTTGGATTTGGTTTGGGTTTTGGCGTTGTTACTTTAGATATAACGCTAGGTTCTTTAAGCCAAGTCATAAACATCGAGTTGCCTCTCATTTTGTTATATCAGCATCCCTTATGTGGGTCTCTTAAGTCATTGCTGGTGGTTTAGTCACTAAGTCCTGCCTGACACCTTGTGACCCCATGGGCCATCTGTGTAGCCGGCCAGGCTCTTCGGTCCATGGGACTCCCCAGGCAAGAATACTGGAGTAGGGTTTCCATCTCCTTCTCCAGTGGATCTTCCAAACCCAGGGATCGAACCCGAGTCTTCTGCATGGCAAGCAGACTCTTTACCAACTGAGCTACAAGGGGAGCCCGTTAAGTCACTGAAGATTGTCAAAAGTCATAAAATATATATACATTGGCAGATACACATGCAATGGCGTATACATTACAGAATTGAAATGTCCTATTTCTATTATTACTATTTCATCTATTAGCTCAGATTTTTCTTTAAAGTAACACTTAACCTCTTCACCTTGCTTACCTCACTGGCCTCTTTGCTTACCCATGACACAGTCCACTTGGAAAGGGAAGGATAAATTAATGATTCTTTTCCTTTTTAATGTCTTAAAATTAATGAGATATTTAATTAATAATGAGTTAGTTAAATAATGAGTTCATCACTCGTGATGAATCTCTTATGAATGATCTTCAAATCATGGATGTAATATACTTTGAAGCTCTGAATCTTGTTGTTATTACTTGTCTTGGCTTACAAATTGCTTCAGTTTTGGCCATGAAAGCCCCTTTAAATATGCATTTTGAATTCTTTGACCCAATCTAATGCTCATTCCTTGCTATCAGACTTGTTAAGTTGATCCAGACTTTGACATTCACTGCATCAGATCTGAAGTCAGTAGCATCTCCAAATGCCCTAGTTTCTCGTTGCATGGCCATCGTTTGGAAATTAAGCACACTCACTGGTTTTGAGTTATTTGTTGTTCTTTATCTTCTTCATTGGATAGTTCCAGAACTATATTTGTGATAAAATAAGTAATAAAATAATGTGGATACTTTACAAGATTTTTATTTTTTTAACTAATTAATTTGGAGGCTAAATTTCTTTACAATATTGCATTGGTTTTGCCATACATTGACATGAATCTGCCCCGGGTGTACATGTGTTCCCCATCCTGAACCCCCCTCCCACCTCCCTCCCAGTCCCATCCCTTTGGGTCATCGAGTGCACCAGCCCCGAGCACCCTGTATCATGCATCGAGCAAGATTTTTATGTAACTTCTTTTATCTTTTATTTTCATCTATTCCCTTCAGTGATGAAAAAATCCAGTTGTCAAGAACACTGGAAATGCTAGAATTAAAATATCACATAATTACTCATTAATTTAATCCCACACTACACTCAGTGAATCAAAATTATAAAACTGACAGCTACGACTGGTAATATGATCACCAAAAACAGTATAAATTTTATTTTGCAGTCTTTCCTATAATTCAACATATTAAGTAGCATGATCAAATTAATGTCTTTCAGATGACTTAGACTAATCCCTTTCTATGCCTGCAGTAACATGCCTTGCTTGTTCACTTAATGAAGCATTTTAAATTTTAGAAACTTGAAAAAAATTTAATAATCTATTTTTATATAAAATATTTACATAGTTTTAAGTCCATGAAATAGGGTTACATTTAAAGCAGTATAAACTCTCTCCCTGTTCTCTCTACTCGATTCCCTCCCTTTCTTACAAGTTCATTCATTCATTTATTATTTTTGGTTTATCCTTCAATCATATTTTAGGAATCTCTCTCTTTAGATGGAGAATAGCATAGCATATTTTAATATATGGTTTGTTTTAGGGAGTTTTATATTTTTATTCCTGTTTACTTTAATATTAACATCATTTTCTGATATCCTGTCAAGAATTATTTTCTACTGGTGCTCTGGTAAGAAGATTGAAAATATCTAACAAACTTCCATTGGCTTACTTGAACCTCTCCCATATCAGAGAATTGGAAGTAATATCATTTACTTTCAAGTAGTAACTCTTATTATATATTTTGACATGCTCTTCCCATTGTCTTCTTATTTTTTAATAATTTAATTATGTGTTTTATCAAAGAAAATCCCTATGATATGCAGTTTCTCCCACATAATCATAGTGTGTTCTTAGTTCCAAATGCAATGTTGTTGCATACTTACGTTCTGTAAATATATCCTTCCAATTATTTCCATGATCTAAAAGTAATTTTTAGTGGATTTTTTAGAAAAGTCTAATGGGAATAAAATTTTCTAGAATTTTGCATTTTGATAATTCTAATTTTGCTTTAATTTGAAAATCAATTTATTAAGATAGAGCATACTCAATTCACATTCTTTGTTTGAATAAGCGTCTCATCTGACATAAATAGTCGCTATTAAAAAGGTCTGAGGACATGATGGTCTTTAGTAAGTGATTTATTTGGATGTAATTATTTTATTCCCAAAGAGTATTTTAAAGCTTTACTGTTTGGTATTTTCTAGGCTAAGTCTTAATGTTGATCATTCTAGTGGCTTTTTAATTATTTGTATCATTGTTAGTCTTTATGTCCTTGACATTTCTTTTGAAATTCCTATCATACATATATTGGATCTTCTTTGCATGTTTTTTACATTTACTATTTCCTTTCAAATCATGAGATGTGTTATATTTTTTCATTTTTAATATACCCCCTTTTCAAAAATTATGTGTTTTAATTTCTTCTTATACTTTTTCTAGTTTCATATTGATTTCTGAAATACTTTTTAATAACTCTTTCTTGATTTCTATAATTTCCTTCCTGATTTTTCCATAATTGTAATTTGTGTTATTCTTTCTTGCTTTTATTAGCTGTCCCAGCTTGTGCAATAGGCAAAGAAAGAAAAGAAAAGTAGTTTGGGGCTGGCCAAAAGTTGGTTTGGACTTCTGTGTACAGTATTATGGAAAAATCCAAAGTTTTTGGCCAACCCAATATGTGGAGAAGACTGTCAACAAATCCATTTGGCCTCATGCCAGGGTCAAAATGCCAACCTACCTAATTATTATTAGTCAAAAAACTGATATTTATAAACCTGTCTGATAATTTTTTTGGTTCTGATATAAGCCAAAAATTCCAACAAAAATATACTATATATTTTATGAATATGTAAGGATAAGAAATAATGGAGTAGCCATCATGGTCAACAAAAGAGTCTGAAATGCAGTACTTGAATGCAATCTTAAAAACAACAGAATGATCTCTGTTCGTCTCCAAGGCAAACCATTCAATATCATAGTTATCCAAGTCTATGCCCCAACCAGTAACGCTGAAGAAGCTGAACGGTTTTATGAAGACCTACAAGACTCTTTAGAACTAACACTCAAAAAAAATGTCCTTTTCATTATAGGGGACTGGAATGCTAAAGTAGGAAGTCTAGAAACACCTGGAGTAACAGGCAAATTTGGCCTTGGAATGAGGAATGAAGCAGGGCAAAGACTAATAGAGTTTTGCCAAGAAAATGCACTGGTCATAGCAAACACCCTCTTCCAACAACACAAGAGAAGACTCTAAACATGGACATCACCAGATGGTCAATACCGAAATCAGACTGATTATATTCTTTGCAGCCAAAGATGGAGAAGCTCTATAAACAGAAACAAGACCAGGAGCTGACTGTGGCTCAGATTATGAACTCCTTATTGCCAAATTCAGACTCAAATTGAAGAAAGTAGGGAAAACCGCTAGACCATTCAGGTATGACCTAAATCAAATCCCTTATGATTATACAGTGGAAGTGAGAAATAGATTTAAGGGCCTAGATCTGATAGATAGAGTGCCTGATGAACTATGGAATGAGGTTCATGACATTGTATAGGAGACAGGGATCAAGACCATCCCTATGGAAAAGAAATGCAAAAAGCAAAATGGCTGTCTGGGGAGGCCTTACAAATAGCTGTGAAAAAAAGAGAGGCAAAAAGCAAAGGAGAAAAGGAAAGATATATGCATCTGAATGCAGAGTTCCAAACAATAGCAAGAAGAGATAAGAAAGCCTTCTTCAGCAATCAATGCAAAGAAATAGAAGAAAAGAACAGAATGGGAAAGAGGAGAGATCTCTTCAAGAAAATTAGAGATAACAAGGGAACATTTCATGCAAAGATGGGCTCAATAAAGGACAGAAATTGTATGGACCTAACAGAAGCAGAAGATATTAAGAAGAGGTGGTAAGAATACACAGAGGAATTGTCCAAAAAGATCTTCAAGACCCAGATAATCATGATGATGTGATCACTAATCTAGAGCCAGATATCTTGGAATGTGAAGTCAAGTGGGCCTTAGAAAGCATCACTACGAACAAAGCTAGTGGAGGTGATGGAATTCCAGTTGAGCTATTTCAAATCCTGAAAGATGATGCTATGAAAGTGCTGCTCTCAATATGCCAGCAAATTTGGAAAACTCAGCAGTGGCCACAGGACTGGAAAAGGTCAGTTTTCATTCCAATCCCAAAGAAAGGCAATGCCAAAGAATGCTCAGACTACCACACAGTTGCACTCATCTGGCATGCTAGTAAAGTAATGCTCAAGTAATTCTCCAAGCCAGGCTTCAGCAATACATGAACTGTGAACTCCCTGATGTTCAAGCTGGTTTTAGAAAAGGCAGAGGAACCAGAGATCAAATGGCCAACATCTGCTGGATCATAGAAAAAGCAAGAGAGTTGCAGAAAAACATCTATTTCTGCTTTATTGACTATGCCAAAGACTTGGACTTTGTGGATCACAATAAACTGGAAAATTCTGAAAGAGATGGGAATACCAAACCACCTGACCTGCCTCTTGAGAAACCTGTATGCAGGTCAGGAAGCAACAGTTAGAACTGGACATGGAACAACAGACTGGTTCCAAATAGGAAAGGGAGTGGTTCAAGGCTGTATATTGTCACTCTGCTTATTTAACTTCTATGCAGAATACATCATGAGAAACGCTGGACTGGAAGAAACACAAGCTGGAATCAAGATTGCTGGGAGAAATATCAATAACCTCAGATATGCAGATGACACCACCCTTATGGCAGAAAGTGAAGAGGAGCTAAAGGGCCTCTTGATGAAAGTGAAAGAGGAAAGCGAAAAGTTGGCTTAAAGCTCAGAAAACGAAGATCATAGCATCCGGTCCCATCACTTCATGGGAAATAGATGGGGAAACAGTGGAAACAGTGTCAGACTTTATTTTTGGGGGCTCCAAAATTACTGCAGATGGTGATTGCAGCCATGAAATTAAAAGACACTTACTCCTTGGAAGAAAAGTTGTGACCAACCTAGATTCAAAAGCAGAGATATTACTTTGCTGACTAAGGTCCATCTAGTCAAGGCTATAGTTTTTCCTGTGGTCATGTATAGATGTGAGAGTTGGACTGTGAAGAAGGCTGAGCACCATAGAATTGATGCTTTTGAACTGTGGTGTTGGAGAAAAGTCTTGAGAGTCCCTTGGACTGCAAGGAGATCCAACCAGTCCATTCTGAAGGAGATCAGCCCTGGGATTTCTTTGGAAGGAATGATGCTAAAGCTGAAACTCCAGTACTTTGGCCACCTCATGCAAAGAGTTGACTCACTGGAAAAGACTGTGTTGCTGGGAGGGATTGGGGGCAGGAGGAGAAGGGGACGACAGAGGATGAAATGGCTGGATGGCATCACGGAGTCGGTGGATGTGAGTTTGCGTGAACTCTGGGAGTTGGTGATGGACAGGGAGGCCTGGCGTGCTGCGATTCATGGGGTCGCAAAGAGTCAGACATGACTGAGCGAAGGAACTTAACTGAACTAAACAATGATCTACCAGAGAAGATATGGTTCTAGTTATGAATTATCCTCTTTCCTGCCCTCTCTAATTATGTGTAATTACACGTGGTGTCTTCATGTGTCTGGAAAATAAAGACCAAGATTTTAGCTTCCAGATTTTGTTTCACTGTGACCTTAGAAGACACGTTCTGCATTTTGAGGTATGGTTTAGACTTCCCTGGTGGCTCAGACGGTAAAGCGTCTGTCTACAATGCAGGAGACCTTTGTTCGAGCCCTCGGTTGGGAAGATCCCCTGGAGAAGGAAGTGGCAATCCACTCCAGTACTGTTGGTTGGAAACCCCATGGACAGAGGAGCCTGGTACGCTACAGTCTATGGGGTCGCAAAGAGTCGGACATGACTGAGCGACTTCGCTTCACTTAGCTGTTAAACAACTTACACCTCTGTGTCCTGCTGCTATTTATCAAAATCATCTGGTATTATTTCTTAAACAGCATCCTTTGGAAATACGGTGAGTTATCGGATTTCATACCTTCCTGGATTCCTATTAGGATAACAAGGTAATTTATTGTCCCAATAGGACATTGTTGCCAGTGAAAGGGGCAATATTAATAATGCTGAGACAAGAAGCTTGAGGTGGAATTTTCTGAGGCAAACCAAGAAATAATGTAGAACCAAATTATAGTGACCCTGCACCCGTATCTCCCGATGGCTGGAGCACACAGTCTGCAGGCTCCCGTAGATCACAATCGGCTTCCCTGGGGCCCAGTCAGTGAAGAATCTGCCTGCACTGCCGGAGACCTGGTTTCAGCCCCTGGGTTGGGAAGATCCCCTGGAAGAGAGCATGGCAACTCACTCCAGTATGCGTGCCTGGAAAGTCCCACGGAAAGAGGAGCCTGGTGGGCTACAGTCCATGGGGTCAAAAAGAAATGGAAACGACTGAGCGACTAAGCACAGCACGTGGCTCACAACGCTTCCCGGGCGGCGCCAGTGGTGAAGAATCCGCCTGCCGACCCAGGAGACACGAGAGACGCGGGTTCAGTAACTGAGTCGGGAAGGTCCTCTGCAGTAGGAAATGGCAACTCATCCCAGTATTCTTGCCTGGAAAATCCCATGCTCAGAGGAGTTATAATCCATGGAGCCACAAAGAGTCAGACACGACAGAGCATGCATGCTTAGATATAGCTTACAATAGCAAAATAACTTCTTTCACAATAGTCATTCATTAATCAAATCCTTTTCATTGTTTTTCTCTAGTCTCTCTGCTCTCAGCATCCAACTCTAGGTCCAGTAATAACTGAACACGATCCAATCTTCATTTTGATTTATTTAAATTATTTTTCAAAATATCCTTCTAGTGAATGAGTATAAACCTTTTCTGTTGGTCTTTAATTTACGTGTTAGCTGAATCCTCCATGCTTCATATCTGGGACCAGCACTGCGTGCGGACGTGCGCGCGCACACACACACACACACACACACACACACACACACACACACACATGTTCTCTTTATTAGCTTAGTCTTTTGTTCCTGCTGAAGCCGTTTCTTAAGGTGTCCTTCAAGATGAGGCACAGCAAGATGGAAGGGCACAGAGTCTGGCAGAATCCATCAGTTACTTGATGAGTTGTCCTGGGAAAGTTACTTCATTTCTTTCTGCCCTGTGTCCTCATTCATTATCAGGGTTTGTTTTCCAAGGATGTGCTGAGGGAGGCTGCCCTGTGCTGATACATTATAGGGTGTTTAATTGCATTGCTGGCCTCTTTATCCAGTAAATATCACTGGCATCTGCTCCAAAACTATAGTAATCAAAATGTTTCCAGATATCTCCAAATGTTTTCTGAGGGCAAAACTCCCTCTGATTAAGAATCCCTGTATTAGATAGGGTTAATAATACTCAAGATTTCACAGGATTTTCTGAGAATTAAGTATTTAACATATTAAACATGGTTTGGCATGTACTAGGTCATGGAGAAGGCAATGGCACCCCACTCCAGTACTCTTGCCTGGAGAGTCCCATGGATGGAGGAGCCTGGTGGGCTGCAGTCCATGGGGTCGCTAAGAGTTGGACACGACTGAGCGACTTCACTTTGACTTTTCGCTTTCATGCATTGGAGGAGGAAATGGCAACCCACTCCAGGGTTCTTGCCTGGAGAATCGGAGGGACGGGGGAGCCTGGTGGGCTGCCGTCTCTGGGGTTGCACAGAGCTGGACACGACTGAAGCGACTTAGCAGCAGCAGCAGGACACGAGAAGAGCTATGTAATTTATAGCGTACTAGTTTCTGTAAGTCTGTCTCACTCTCTTTCCAGAGGTAGGAAGCGAGAGTACTTTGCAAGAGCCCACTCTTTTGTGTATCACAACATACTCTAGGGCTTCCCAGGCATTGCAACGGCAAAGAACTCACCTGCCAGTGCAGACTCGTGGATTCGGTCCCTGGGCGGGAAGATCTGCTGGAGAAGGAAATGGCAACTCGCCCCAGCATTCTTGCCTGGGACATCCCATGGACAGAAGAGCATGGCGGGATTCAGTCCACAGGGTCGCGAAAAGTCAGGCCCGGCTTAGCAGCTCAGCAACAGCATGTCTTAAGATCTTCGTGACTGTCGATGCCCCTTTTTCCTGCAATAATACAGTCACTCTTTCCTCTGTATTTTCTTTCCCTTTAACATTTCAAAGCATCTTCCCCTCCTTTACAGCCTATAGCCTGCATAACTTATTCTGCTATAGCAAATTCTACCAGTTTTCAGAGAAAAACTGAAAAACCACCATAGACCAGAGGAGACTGGAGAGACCAGACAACTAAAAGCAATGCAGAACACGTACTAAATCCTAGAAGAGAATGAGGACGCGAACAAAAAATGGTGAAACTCGAAGTCTGGAGTTTCGTTCATAGTAATGCACCATTGTCAGTTTCTTAGTTTTGACCAACGTACCAATGGGGGAAGCCGTGAAAAGCATGCTGGAACTCCCTACATTTTTTTTTGCAAATTATCTGTAACTTTGACATGATTTTGATATCAAAATTTTATTTAAAATATATTTAGAAGTCTAATGGTTTTGGCAAGAATGAGAACCTGTTCACACTGAAAACAAAGAATGCACAAATGTCCTCTTTCCTCACGACTTCCTTTACCTTAATTCTCTATCAGCTACCTCCAGAGAGGGTGTCACCCTTATTTACTCACAGGCTTTATTAAAAATGCAGCTATAGTACGTAGCTCAGGTCACACAGGAGAACGTTTATGAGTGAATAACCAGTCACGCTCTTTGTAAGGTACTCAACTTAGGTAACCAGACTCACCCTCTTGCAGTGGTTTCTTTTCTGGAGACTCAGGCAAGCTGTAATTAATCTTTATTTCTGTCTCATTCTGTTCTCGGTGTGTGCTCAGCTGCTCAGTCATGCTCAACTCTTTACGATCCCCTGGACTGTAGGCCACCAGGCTCCTCGTCCATGGTTTAAGCAAGCACACTGGGGCGGGTGCCGTTTCCTTCTCCAGGGGATCTTCCTGACCTGGGAATCTTCCTGACCCGGGGCTCTAAGGTGCGTCTCCTGAATTGGCAGGCAGATGCTTCACCACTGCACCACCTGGGAAACCCCAACAGAAACAACTAATTCCTATCCCAACATAATTAAAATAACTGATGAGTAGACTTAAGAAATGTTCAGTATTAAGAATAAATCATTATTTGATCACTTTATTCCTCAACTGAGTTCATTGATACAAACATTTTCAAAGTTGCTCTCATGTTTGATTGCCTTTTCTTTAAGAAGTAAAAAGTAAAGAAAATAATAAGAGATGGGGTTTGGAAATTTTTCCGTCTTATCTCTTTGCTTACAGAAGGATGACTGTAAAAATCTGTGCAATAGTACCCTCAGAGTACTTCACTACACACCTTTTCACGGCCTCTGAAAAAGAACCAAGTCACCCATACAATCTCCGAGGCCTCTGCGTGTGTGGAGGGATAGAAGGAATCCCTCTATAGTTTTATCTATGGAAGAAGGACCATACCTCCAACAACCTCCTGAAAAATTATGTCAACAATCTCCCTTTCTAATTCACAACAATTCCCTTAAAACTGGGTGTAAACCAAGTACTCCTCTGAGACCCAGGTTTCTCCCAGGACTTAGCAAGCCAAAAGGAAGGTGTGGCAAGAAGGGCATTTAAGTCAAGGTAACATTCTTTGCCGTGGACTCCAAAAGTCCACTGAAATCAGAGTAGGCAGCAGGAATTCCTTAAAACGTTAACCACTCCCAAAGGGTACTATTTTTTCCAAAACGAATGCACTCTGCATTTGCAAAGGCCTCTCTTGCCCTCTCTCTCCAAGCACTCGTTAGAATCTGCTCAGTTTAGAGACCGAATCCCATGAGGTCTGAGAATGCTTTTGTATTTACCTTTTCTCTTAGGGAAGGTCTTTCTCTAGAGTCTTACTATGCTTTATTCTATGTGTTTTTAAATATGTGCTGACTAGTATGATCTTACCTGTTCCTGGATTTGAATTCCAGCTTCATCAGTTCCCAGTCATATGCGTTGGGTGGGCCAAAAATTTCGTTCGGATTTTTTCCCATACAATATTACAGACAAACCTAAATAAACCTTTTGGCCTACCCAATACTTGTACAAGCTTGTTAATGTGTAGACGTTTATTTGAATGCCTACCAAGTGGGGATAATGGTACCTGGTACGCAAGGTGCGAGGGCAACTGCTGTATGTTACTGTATGTCAGTGCTATCAGTATCTGGGACAAAGGAGCTACTCTTTCAAAGGAAGCCACTTTCATCTAACATTGGTGTGGTTACTGTAATCTCTGAAATACACGTCTTTTCCTAAGCAGGCACACTTGAGGCAAGGGAAGATATCTCCAGGTTTGGAGGAAATTATTGACGGGCACTTTGAGCCGGAGGACACAGGCAGCACCAGACTGAACCCACATTCCACGCTTTCAGCGCCGTCCTCAGGCTCAGGAGAGGAGGCGGAAAGGAACACCCTGGGCCTTACGGGGCTGATCCATCTACAGTTCCACAGTCTCAGCTTGACTCTGGATTTGTTATTATACAGATGTTGACCATAGCTTTGGATTCTAAAATCATAAGCACAGGTTCACCCATAGAATCTGAAAGAATGAGCTCATTAACAAATAGGGATTAGGAGGCATTCCATGAAAAGACTATGCCTCCTTTTAGGTCGAGGTAAAGAAACAGCTCGGGCTTCCCTGATGGCACTAGTGGGAAAGAGCCTCCCTGCCGATGACGAAGACATAAGAGGTGCAGGTTGGATTCCTAGGCCAGGAAGATCCTCTGGGGGAGGGCTGGCAACCAGTGTTCTTGCTGGAGAACCCCATGGACAGAGGAGCCTGGCGGGCTGCCGTCCACGGGGTCGCAAAGAGTCAGACATGACTGAGGTGACTTAACATGCAAAGAAACAACTCAGTAAAATTAATGCATTTCCAAAACCAAAAGACCAAATTAAAAACCCTGAGACTGTGTCTCCAAGCATCATGTTTGCTTAGGAAATCAAGAAGGAACTGGAGTGGTTTGAAAATTATGCTTCAGTCTTACCATTCAAAAAAAGTAAAAAGCAGAGTAAAGTAAAACAAACAAAAAAAGACTAATTCAGTTTCAGGACAAGAGAAAATTCCTTAGAAACATGACTGGAATATTAATACCTGACCAGATATAGATGAAATGGAAAGTTGAGTCTATTAGAAAAAGGATGAAGGAGAAATTTTAATGTTACTAGACCAGGGTCGAAAGTAGTGAAACATAGAAAGATCAGCGTATTTTCATAGAGCAGCCTGATACGACTTTCCTAAAAGCAGCCAGATCCAGAAATCTACTCAGAAGCGATATCTTAATCCCATGTGCAGTTTATAGTAAGAGTACTTAGAGAAACGTCTCTTAAAAGCTTGGGAGGAAAGACCAGTGGTTACAGAAATTTTGGGGAATTTGAACAGGCAGTGTGAAAGACTATCATAGACTAGTTACAACACTAGAGGTAGATTTTTTCTATTGCCAAAATGAAGCTGCATTTCCCCTGTCCTAAGAGAACAGCACCAAGAAGTTTAGAGAATTACGATTCTAAGAGAAATACCAACAAAGATGACATGCATTTCCCTAAAAGTCAGTCAGGGCAATGATGGAGCTGGTCCAAGTCTGAACTGTATGTCAATTTAATGGAAAAACACCTCCTTCTGGATAAAATTATTTAACTTAGAGGGGGGTGAAGTTGGACAATATTTAGATAAGCAATAGATGCCTTTGGTAGACTCAGAATTTTGTATCTCACTACAGGAGGGCCTATGCGTTGGTAGCAAAATCTAGAAGATGTATGTTAGCAAGACGAGTGTGTGTGTGTTAAGTCGCTTCAGCTGTGTCTGACTCTTCACGACCACGTGGACTGTAGCCCACCAGACTCCCTGTCCATGGGGTTCTCCAAGAAAGAACACTGGAGCGAGTTGCCATGCCCTCCTCTAGCAAGATGAGTACTTGAACCCAAAAGCAAAGGAAAAGAAAAAAATATATTACACTAAAATTCATCAAACAGTGCTAGGTTTACATGTGATAGAAAGAAAATAACCCAATTTAAAAACCATGAAACTGTTAGAAGCTCAATTGAGCCCTGTTGAAAGAACAGAAGAACAGCAAAGAGAAATAAGATACTAGAGGCATATCATGCTGTTGATGGCAAAAATATGAAATTGCTGTTCAAAGACCTGGCATTCCTAGGCTGCACCGGGGTAGAGAGCCTTCCTGCCATGTGGGAGATGCAAGAGGCACTGATTGGATCCGGGAGTCGGGAAGATCCCCTGGAGGAGGGCACGGCAACCCACTCCAGTATGCTTGCCTGGAGAATCCCAGGGACAGAGGGGTCACAGAGTGTTGGACACGACTGAAACGACTTAGCACACATGCACATTTCTAGAGTCATAAGTTTTATTAATGTCAATAGCAACTACAATTTAAGCATCTGTAAGAAGTGACTGTCTAATTAGAACATATGTGCGTTCAGGGAGAATACCATTCATGGGAAATGAGTCTCACTCTCCTCAGTGAGTCTAAAGGAAGAAGTGACGGGAGCTGCCAGTGGCTCCCGAGGTAAACGTGCCTGCTCGTCAGCTTGGCTGCATGTCAGGGCTTCCAAGCTATTCAGCCACTATTCAGCCACTCCTGAGAGCGGCTAAACAAACTGCGCTGCAGACCCACTGTGGGGAGATGTGCTCATCAGGAGTTTAAAGTTCCCCAGACAATTAAAATATGTTGCCAAATTTAAGAATCATGGTGAGAGAGGCTGTGCCATTACTGGTGAGATTAAGGTCTCCGTCAATGAGGCACTGGATGCCAGGAAGTGTGCGAAGGTGAACAGTGATGAGGGGATTTGCATACAAAAGATAGGAAAGAAAGATGCAACCCAGCAACGGAGCACATTTCTATGTTTTGCAAGAAGGTGATGGGATCCTAAGTACCAATCCCAGAGAGAGAAGGTAGAATGCATACCTTCTCCCCCAGTACAGGGTGCCAATACGCAACTCCCATGGGGCGTTTCTCCCAGCTGAGTTCACGTTCGCTCATACGACTATTCCAGACAGCAGCATAAGCTAGCATCTATGGCTGAAACCAAGATTTTCTCCATCTAGCCTGTTCACTGAGATTCCAAGCACTTTTCACTACGGTCCTTGTCAACACTCAGCCCTGGATTCTAGAAACATGATTTGACCTGCGATAATTGCTTTTGAGCTGAGGTATAAATGGATGGATTCTTTTCAGACAGTCTTCCCCTAATAGTTTATTGCAAAATATTGAATATAATTCTCTATGCTATATACAATAGGTCCTTGTTGGTTATTCATTTTAGTCAAGCAGAAAGCAAATAGTTTTAGCTCATCTATAAGACTAGTTTTATTTTAATAAGCATGTAGTTTTTGAAAGGAAATAAATTTCTAATTTGCATCAAAGCCAGCTCAGCTTTATAGCAGTCATTTAAATTGTTTTTCTCACATCAGGCTCTATTACAGAGCTAGAAAACCTTCCAGGGTTTCCACCCAAACAAACACCCAGATGATCATGATGATGGTGATGGTGATGATGATGGTGATTGCCGAGAGCCTCACGGCAGGCCTGGCAAAGGAGACGACGGGTCAGACCACGCGGCATAAGCCTGGAGGCCTGTAGTCATGAGGACGCGCTCAGAGACAGCGAGGAGGACAAGATCCTTGGCCAAAGCTGCCCCAAATGTCCCTCTTGTCCCTGGCACAGAACTTGGCTTTTAGGTGCCAAAACCCATGGAGGATGCATTCCGTTAGTTTTGAATCCATCTGCCACCCTTCACCATCTCCAATTTTTTATTATAAGCACGATTTATAATGTAATATTATCTATTTTCGTTCCAACATCAGGCTAAGCAAGCTGGTGTGAAAACAAGGCCACCTCAGACTATTGCAAGTGTGTGCTTTCTTTGACGGCAGAAGATAGATATGTATGTGTATATATCTATCTATATATATGACTGAATATGGAGAGACTCTAGTTAAGGACTACAAGAACTTCAGGAAGGGCACATTTCCTGGTGCTTTCTGAAAACAAAATTCCTAACAAAGATAGCAAAAATCTTGTTTGGCAACTTCCACTTAGGTTGTAAGATATCACAGGATATTTTGCTCATTTTTACCTTTTTCTCCAAATTTAGTTTTTTTCTTCCTTCGACTCCTGTAAGTGTACTTAGGGCTTCTTATCCACTGAATCAAGCTGTAGGTTCAGGGGAAAGAAAACTCTTAATCTCCAATCTCTACAAAGAGAGTGGTTGAATCTTGTCACTAAATGTTACTGAGTTTAATTGTGCAAGAGTCACTTCAAGAGTAATTTTAACCCTGCAGCTGGTTCTGTTGAGATAAAGAGACTTTTAAACTCTTAGGTCTAAAGCAATATTGAGAAATGAATAAGCTTTAATGTGATTTCTTGTAATTGGAGTGGAGGGAAGATTTTTTTTTTACTGATTTCCAAAACATATGCTAGCTGAAAGTCATATAAAGTAAAATTGAGAGGCTTCACAGCAAGTGAAAATGTTTAGCTGTAGACTGTTGTGCCAATGGTCTCCCACTTTCTGAGTACAGAATTCCAGAGTTTGTAAGTCTATGGAATACTAAGGAACTTCTGCAAATTCTTATGACTACAGCCATCTGACAGCTGCATATATTCTGCCTCTCTTCTGTTCTTTATAGATAAATCCTCCATCAGTCCAGTTCAGTTCAGTCGCTCAGTCGTGTCTGACTCTTTGCGACCCCATGAATCGCAGCACGCCAGGCCTCTGTCCATCACCAACTCCCGGAGTTCACTCAGACTCACGCCCATCGAGTCCATGATGCCATCCAGCCATCTCATCCTCGGTCGTCCCCTTCTCTTCCAGTCCCCAATCCCTCCCAGCATCAGAGTCTTTTCCAGTGAGTCAACTCTTCACATGAGGTGGCCAAAGTACTGGAGTTTCAGCTGTAGCATCATTCCTTCCAAAGAAATCCCAGGGTTGATCTTCTTCAGAATGGACTGATTGGATCTCCTTGCAGTCCAAGGGACTCTCAAGAGTCTTCTCCAATACCACAGTTCAAAAGCATCAATTCTTCTCAATATTTGTTATTTAAATGATTCTGTGATTTCTTGACATCAATTTATCTGAGAATTAGTTTCTTCCTTCAAGTCTTATTTCACTTTCTATGATTCTAAAATCATAAAATCTCAGTATAAAAAATCTTGTAAGGCACTAAAATGAACTCTTATTTGATATATTTATTTCAATTTAGTGATGCTGGAGAAGACTCTTAAAAGTCCCTTGGATCACAAGGAGATCAAACCTGTCAATCCTAAAGGAAATCAACCCAGAATATTCATTGGAAGGACTGGTGCTAAAGCTGAAGCTCCAATACTTCGGCCACCTGATGCAAAGAACTGACTCATTGGAAAAGACCCTGATGCTGGGAAAGATTGAAGATGGAAAGAGAAGGGGACAACAGAGGATGAGATGGTTGGATGGCATCACTGACTCAGTGGACTGAGTTGGAGCAAACTCAGAGAGAGAGTGCTGGACAGGGAAGCCTGGCATGTTGCAGTCCATGGGGTCACAAAGAGTTAGACACAACTTAGCAACTGAACAACAATTTCAATTTAAAATACATGTAACTGAGGTAAGTGAGCTTCCATCAGTACCCTTTTGAGAAATAGCTGCCTTTTTGAAAAGGGCTCAACATTTTAAGCTGATGTGGTAATCTTTAATGAAGTAATCTGAGGCCTAGAATAGGTCAGTGGGATGTAAGGTACATTAGATTCTTTGAAAGTATAGCATGTAGGTGCACTGTGATGTGTTTAGCTAAGCATGCTCTCTGGAAAAATATGTGCATGAATGTGCACATACATACTCATATATGTATTATAAATTCACTGACAAAAAGATGTATAACACACTAATAGCAAATGATATAAAAATCTTCATTTTTGAATTCACATAGCCAACTGATTCTCACAACAGGTTTTCATTGATTTTGGTGCCATGTTTTTATCCATAAACAGAGAGTGATAGACAAGTGTAATTCCTACATGAATGTTGATTGATATTTTTATGTCAATTAGTTGGATAAAAGTAAAACAATAAAGATGTATGTTGAAAACTACACTATCGTCCCTAGCCTAGTGATTTCTTTGCTGAAATGTATAGTATTTTCAGATTCGGGAAGAATATTCCTCCAGTTTAGCAACTTGTAGATGCTACACAGTGTTTTATCAAAGAGTCTATTTTTAGAGCAGTTCTATGTTTGCAAAGACCCTGGATGCCTCTGGCACTCGCTGCTGCACATGGGCAGAGCCTCCCCCAGTACTCCAGGGTCAACATCTTCCACGTGAGTGGCACACTTATCACACCGAGGGAACTACACAGACACATCACATCACCAAAGTCCATTGTTTACATTAAAGTTCACCCTCGGTCCTGTGCATCCTATGGGTCTGGACAATGGTATAATGATATGTATCCATCATTATAATACTGTACAAAGAATTTTCACACCCTAAACATCGGTTGTGCTTTACTTATCCTTTCCCCCTCTAACCCCTGGCAACAGCTAATTTTTATTGTGTCTGTAGTTCCAGCTTTTCCAGAATGCCATATAGTTGGAATCGTGTAGGTATGTAGTCTTTTCAGCCTGGTTTCTTTCACTTAGTAAAATGTGTTTAAGGTTCCTCCATGCCTTTTCATGGCCGAACAGCTCTTTTTTTTTTTTTTTTTTTTTTTAGCTCTAAGTACTGTTTCATTGTCTGGATGAACCACAGTTTATCTGTATATTCACCTACTGAAGGACACCTTGGTTGTTTTTGAGTTTAGCAATTATGAATAAAGTTACTATAAACATCTGTATAAGAGATTCTGGGTGAAAATAAGCTTCTGGATCCTTTGAGAACATATGGTAAACAGACTATGTTAGTTTTGTAGGAAACCACCAAGCTGTCTTCCAAAGTGTCTGTATCATCCTATGGCCCCACCAGCAGTGAATGAGCGCTCCTGCCACCCCACACTCAGGCCAGCATCTCATGCTGCCAGTGTTCAGGGTTCCGTCCATGCTGATGGGTGTTTAGTGGCATCTCGCTGCTGTCTGGGTCTGCATCTCTCTTATGACATGCAATGTGGACTCTCTTCATATCCTCACTTGCCACCTGTATATCATTTCTGATAAAGTGTCTTTGAAGGTCTTTGGCTCATGTTTTAATCAATACTATATATGTTTAAGTTTAATCTGACTTTTTAATTTTCTCCATTACTTTCTGTGAGTGGATCATCAATAAGACAATAAATCCAACCTCAGTTTGTAGCACTTGCCAATGTCTGATATCTGTAGTGTAAATACGACCACCACAGTTAGTTGCGGACACTCCCTGTCTAGCTGTCTGTAAGCCACCAAGGAGTCATCAACAGTTTTGGGAAGAAATGGGCAGTGGCACACCATTACAAGATGTTTCCATTATTCTGATAAAATAGACATGAATTTACCTCAAGAACACAGATAAGGGTAAAATGTGGTTAAATAATTAGCAATTTCTGAGTTTGAATATTTATTACTTTTCTCTTTAATATAGTTTAGTTCTATGTTTATATATGTATTTTCATATCATGTTTTTGTTGAACAGCTGATTTGCCAAATCAATGAGAGCTGACAGCCGTGTCCCTTGCACTGGTGCTGCTGGCTGCAGTGCTCCAGGCGGCAGTGCTCCAGGTGGTAGTGCTCCTCAGTGGGGTGCTCCAGGTGGTAGTGCTCCTCAGCAGGGTGCTCCAGGCGGTGGTGCTCCAGGTGGTAGTGCTCCTCAGTGGTGTGCTCCAGGTGGCAGTGCTCCAGGTGGTAGTGCTCCTCAGTGGGATGCTCCAGGTGGTGGTGCTCCAGGTGGTGGTGCTCCAGGTGGTGGTGCTCCAGGTGGTGGTGCTCCAGGCGGTGGTGCTCCAGGCGGCGGTGCTCCAGGTGGTAGTGCTCCTCAGTGGTGTGCTCCAGGTGGCAGTGCTCCAGGTGGTAGTGCTCCTCAGTGGGATGCTCCAGGTGGTGGTGCTCCAGGTGGTGGTGCTCCAGGCGGTGGTGCTCCAGGTGGTGGTGCTCCAGGCGGTGGTGCTCCAGGCGGCGGTGCTCCAGGTGGTAGTGCTCCTCAGCAGGGTGCTCCAGGTGGTGGTGCTCCAGGTGGTAGTGCTCCTCAGCAGGGTGCTCCAGGTGGTGGTGCTCCAGGTGTTAGTGCTCCTCAGTGGTGTGCTCCAGGTGGCGGTGCTCCAGGTGGTAGTGCTCCTCAGTGGGATGCTCCAGGTGGTGGTGCTCCAGGCGGTGGTGCTCCAGGGGGTAGTGCTCCTCAGTGGTGTGCTCCAGGTGGTAGTGCTCCAGGTGGTGATGCTCCTCAGTGGGATGCTCCAGGTGGTGGTGCTCCAGGCGGTGGTGCTCCAGGCAGTGGTGCTCCAGGTGTTAGTGCTCCTCAGTGGTGTGCTCCAGGTGGTGGTGCTCCAGGTGGTAGTGCTCCTCAGCAGGGTGCTCCAGGCGGTGGTGCTCCAGGTGTTAGTGCTCCTCAGTGGTGTGCTCCAGGTGGCGGTGCTCCAGGTGGTAGTGCTCCTCAGTGGGATGCTCCAGGTGGTGGTGCTCCAGGTGGTGGTGCTCCAGGGGGTATTGCTCCTCAGCGGGGTGCTCCAGGTGGTGGTGCTCCAGGCGGTGGTGCTCCAGGGGGTAGTGCTCCTCAGTGGTGTGCTCCAGGTGGCAGTGCTCCAGGTGGTGATGCTCCTCAGTGGTGTGCTCCAGGTGGTGGTGCTCCAGGCGGTGGTGCTCCAGGGGGTAGTGCTCCTCAGTGGTGTGCTCCAGGTGGCAGTGCTCCAGGTGGTGATGCTCCTCAGTGGGATGCTCCAGGTGGTGGTGCTCCAGGTGGTGGTGCTCCAGGCGGTGGTGCTCCAGGTGGTGGTGCTCCTCAGCAGGGTGCTCCAGGTGGCGGTGCTCCAGGTGGTAGTGCTTCTCAGCAGGGTGCTCCAGGTGGCGGTGCTCCACAGCTGTAGTGCTGCCAGCTGAGGTGCTCCATAGCTGAGGTGCTCCACGGCCGAAGTGCTCACCGCGGCAGTGCTCCACAGTGGACTCACATGCACAGCCTCACCTTAGGGTCTACTCCAACCACTCCAAGAGGGGCAGCAGGCATCCAGAAAACTTTTTGCCTCTCTTGACCTTCATTCTAAGATTTTTATCAATCAGAACAGGACAAAATAGGTGAAATATTTTAGATACTTTGTAATTAAGTAAGCTAATTGGGATTGACTAGGTTTTTACAAATGTTCTTATTTCAAGGACTTCCCCTGTAGCTCAGCTGGTAAAGAATCTGCCTGCAATGCTGGAGACCTGGGTTTGATTCCTGGGTCAGGAAGGTCCCCTGAAGAAAGAAATGGCAACCCACTTCAGTATTCTTGCCTGAAGAATCCCATGGACAGAGGAGCCTGGTGGGCTGCAGTCCATGGGGTCACAGAGGCAGACAGAACTTAGTGCTATCTTTCTTTGTTATTTCAAGAATGATGTTAATTGCTCTGGGTTTTCAATAAACTTCGCTGTATCACATCATTTGAGAATCAAAATGAGTCAAAAAGTTCATTTTAGCTTTTCTTTAGTTTCCAAGCAGGACATCATTTAAGAAATGTTACAGAGGTGGTTCACTAATCTGCTTTAACAACTCCACATTTCCCAGAGTTTTTCCATGCTTTTTAAAAAAAATCAGTGTTTCCATTTTGTTGCTTTTTTTCTTTTCAATTTCTAAATAAAACAGTGTTAACAAGTTCAGTTCAGTTCAGTTCAGTTGCTCAGTCATGTCCGACTCTCTGTGACCCCATGAATTGCAGCACGCCAGGCCTCCCCTGTCCATCACCAACTCCTGGAGTTCACTCAGATTCACGTCCATTGAGTCCGTGATGCCATCCAGCCATCTCATCCTCTGTCGTCCTCTTCTCCTCCTGCCCCCAATCCCTCCCAGCATCAGAGTCTTTTCCAATGAGTCAACTCTTCGCACGAGGTGGCCAAAGTACTGGAGGTTCAGCTTTAGCATCATTCCTTCCAAAGAAATCCCAGGGCTGATCTCCTTCAGAATGGACTGGTTGGATCTCCTTGCAGTCCAAGGGACTCTCATGAGTCTTCTCGAACACCACAGTTCAAAAGCATCAATTCTTCAGTGCTCAGCCTTCTTCACAGTCCAACTCTCACATCCATTGTGACCACAGGAAAAACCATAGCCTTGACTAGACGGACCTTAGTTGGCAAAGTAATGTCTCTGTTTTTGAATCTACTGTCTAGGCTGGTCATAACTTTTCTTCCAAGGAGTAAGCGTCTTTTAATTCCGCGGCTGCAGTCACCATCTGCAGTGATTTGGGGAGCCCCCAAAATAAAGTCTGACGCTGTTTCCACTGCTTCCCCATCTGTTTCCCATGGAGTGATGGGAGTTTCTGTTGCGTGGCTTCCCCAAGGGAGTGACTCTCAGATGTGATGATAGGAGCATAATAAACGCTCTTTTTTTCTCCACTATTTCAAGGCTCGGGTCTCTACCTTCCCTTCCATAACATCAACGGAAATGACATAATAGAAGCATCTGTTATGTCAGACGTTTTCATAGGCATTACACTGACCCGATGGTCCTCCACAGAACAGGCACTAAATGGAACCATTATGCGTGTGCCCAGAATGGATTGTCAGTGTAATTGCCATCGTACAAAGAAGCGTTATGAGCATTTACTGCTTCTCTGCTTTGACACAGATACTTTTCAAACATGAATATCTTAGCAATTAAAATCACAAACATAATCATTGCAACAAAGGCCCTGTCTCCAACTCTCGTTTAAAAAACACAGCGCTGGATTTTCTTCCACTTAAATGGAATAAGATGGTTCCACAGTTTAGGTCTGGCGCTGACGTGAATTGAATAACACAATTAATGGGGATCTTTAGTCACATAACTATCTTTCATACAAATGACTCACTTTATGCATCAGTTTACATTCATTGAATTAATTCAAAATAAACAGTTGCAAAGAGCATGCTCATGGCACCACTTTAAGAGCAAATCAATCCGATTTATATAGGCTGATTGAGAAAGGAGCATGTGCACACAGATGCAGTTAAACACTACAGACTTCAGCACTCAACGAGCTCAAGGAAATCCCAGGTAGTGTGATTTCCTTTCCTGCTTTGGGAATGTATTATTCCAAAAGAGCAGCCTGATATATTTAAGCCAAATTTTAATCGAGTTAAACTTGTGTGAGTGATAGGAATGTTCGGCCTGATTTAAATCAAAATAGCTGAATTATAAATCCTGCCCAGATTGACTTTGAAGAGAGCCCAAAGCCCATTGCCTTCAAGAGTGTGGGGGCTTCAGGGCCATAATTCTGCACTCAGGCCTTAGAGGGATTGCTGGACCTTTTGCATTTGTTTGATGGAAATGCTACATTCTCAGCAAGTCAGATGTCATTGCAAAAGACATGCCAAGGAAAGCCAGACTGCAGGGCGGGAGGAGCCGGGAGCAGAAGGCGGGACGTGCGCCCTGCGGGGACGTCCCTGACCGATTCACAGGAAGAGCCAGTCAAGAGCACGGAGGTTATAGACACCTCTCTGATCTTGTCTGTTGAAGCAGAAAATCTTTACAATTGATTCTCTCCAAAGAAAAGGGAGCTGCACCGTGAAAGTGTTCTCAGATCTGAAGCTGCAAATCAATAAAGTCACCTGAACTGGACGGGCATCCGACTGAAGGTCAGCTTTTTCTGTGATCTCAAGGCTGGACAGACACGACTGCCAATTAGAATCAAGCTTCAGATACAACCATAACACTTTTTTTCTTAAAACGTTTTAAAGGTTTTTAATATCCAGGGAAGAAATTACAGGGGAGCCCAGGACAAGTGCATTTTCAAGCTGTGAAACTGCACTCAGAGAACGTTTAATTGTGTAATTTCCAGCTCAGGAGCCAAAAGTAAGATCAACAAAGAAGACCAGGTAACTGATTCTCGCAGACCTGTGATTTTATTTCTGTTTTATAAATACTATTTTCCATTTAGTTTTGTGGGGAAAAAGCTTATTTTACCACGATGCCCCCTTCTGTTACCTCACTGTGGCTCCCCTCTGTCCCCGGAGGAGCTGTATCTGCCTTTGTGGGCTCCAGCACCCCTTGTTGACAGCCGTCTAGCTGTCAGTTCTGATTTTGCTGCTCTCGCAGGAGGCGCTGAGTGTGTGTCCTTCTACCCCTCCATCTTGAACCAGTCTCTGCATTGACTTTACTTCCAGAGAGTGGGGAGAAAAGTTTATATCGTGTGGTTTTTCCAAGTCTTCATACTATTGTCTAATTCCAACTCCGGATGTTTCTGCTGCTGCTGCTGCTGCTAAGTCACTTCAGTCGTGTCTGACTCTGTGCGACCCCATAGACGGCAGCTCACCAGGCTCCCCTGTCCCTGGAATTCTTCAGGCAAGAACCCTGGAGTGGGTTGCCATTTCCTTCTCCAGTGCATGAAAGTGAAAAGTGAAAGTGAAGTCGCTCAGCCGTGTCCGACTCAGGGACCCCATGGACTGCAGCCCACCAGGCTCCTCTGTCCATGGGATTTTCCAGGCAAGAGTACTGGAATGGGGTGCCATTGCCTTCTCCGCCAGAAGTTTCTGGCAAACTATAAAACTGGATAAAGTGTTTAGATTTCCAAATTATTATAATACTATGAATATAAGAAACTTCTCTAACTTTGATCCCTAAGCAAAACCTTAGACCGAATTCAGTTTCCTTACTGTAAAAACATGCTTCAGCCATCGCATGCTTCCAAGCTTCCGTGGAAGTGGTGAGTAGGAAAGAGTTGGAGCTCATTTTGCACCTTCCGCTCCATCTCAGTCCTGCCTCTGAGCCCAAGAGAGCTTCTACGCGTGGTCTGTGTAGAGCATCACATAACACAGAGTCCTTTGACTCACTTATTTTGCTGCTTATTTCACTTCTTTTCATCTGCTCCCTTCTGGAAGGAGTCTTTTACCCAGTGAAGACAGCACTGCCAGAGTCGAGGGCTTTCCAAATAGCTTCAAGTGAGGCAGCAACCTTTAGAGTCAGTATATTGTTGTGTCAGAGTTTGAACTCCAGTTCTGACATTCATGAGCTTGGTGACTTTGCACTAATTTTCTGTATACTCTGTGCTTTCATTTAAAAATCTGTAAAATGGGTGTGATGATTATCTACCTCTAAGGATTATTATGATTGTAAAAGGATACATTAAAATTAATTATGGGGCTGCCCTGAGGCCCAGTGGTTACGAATCTGCCTTCAATGCAGAGGAGACCAGACGGATCCCTGGTCTGGGAAGATCCCACGTGCCGCGGAGCAGCTAGGCCTGTGCACCACTGCCACTGAGGCCGTGCTCTCAAGCACGCGCGCCGCGAACACTGAGCCTGCCTGCTGCAGCCGCTGGCGCTGCACGCCCTGAGCCGGGGCTCAGCAACCAGGGGAGCCCCGCGGTGGGAAGCCGCGCAGCCAACTGGAGAGCAGCCCCTCTCACCACAGCTAGAGAAGGGCTGTGCACGGCAGCGACGGCCCAGCACAGCCAAACATAAACAGGTGATTGAAAAATAACCGGGACGCGAGCATGCAGCGAAGGATGGCAGAGCCGTCTCTAGACGCGCCCCGTCAGCGTGAGGGTCGCTTCGATGCAGGGCCCTGGGGCTGCCCAGGCGGCGCGGGCGGGGAAGAGCCCGCCTGCCCAGGCAGGAGACTGGAGACGCGGACCCGACCCCTGGGTCGGGAAGATCCCCGAGGGGAGCACGGCAGCCCACCCCGTGTTCGTCCCTGGAGAATCCACGGACAGAGGAGCCTCGCGGGTCAGCGTCCACGGGTCACAAAGAGTCGGGCACGACGGAAGCGACTTACCACGCACCCACCGAGCGCTTGAAAAACAGCAAATGCCAAAACAAAATAAAAACACTGGGGACTCCTTTCTTTCTGTTAAAAGCGGGAGATGCAATGCCCTGTAAAGGATGGCCTCCCTGCTGAAGGAAAGTGACACTTTCATCATCGGGGGGTGAGAAGTGGAGAGAGTTCTACACAAACAGACCTTACTGAAATAATTCCTGTATTCCTTTAGCCTCCCCGCGTGGTTTACTGTCCCACCACTGCCTCTGCTTGTTTAACCTACCATAAAAGCACGGCCTTTCTACTATTTCTTCGGGTCCTCATTCCTTATGAAGGTTTCCATGTCAACTAAAACTTACAGAAACCATGTGTGCTTTTCTCCTGGTAACCTATCTTAAGTCCGTTTAAGGTATGAATGACCAAAAATCACCTTTACTAGTTAGCTAACTTACCAAGAATGCTAATATATATAAAAAGCAAAAACAAAGAACATATTTACATGTGCAACCCATTATAGAAGAAGAGATTAAAATACGAAATTATACGCTAAGGCCTCTTTTCAAATTTCTCTGGAGCCTATGCCATATCTACTAACACAGAATCTTCAGGTCTGAGAGTTACTATTTGTGAACTGCTTAGAACTTATTACCTGTTATATCAAGTTATTTGTTGCTCAGGCATGTCCGACTCTAGCGACCCCATGGACTGCAGCCTACCAAGCTCCTCCGTCCATGGGATTTTCCAGGCAAAAGTACTGGAGTGGCATACCATTGCCTTCTCCTGAATGCTAAATATGTATAAAAAGCAAAAACAAAAACATATTTACATGTGCAACCCATTATAGAAGAAAAGATTAAAAAAACCAATTATATGATAATGCCTCTTTTCAAATTTTTCTGGAGCCTATGCCATATCTACTAACACAGAATCTTCTGGTCTGAGCATTATTATTTGTGAACTGCTTAGAATTTGTTTCCTGTTATATCAAATTATTTGTTGCTCAGTCATGTCTGACTCTGCAGCCCCATGAACTGCGGCACCTGTGTCCTCTACTCCCTCCTGGAGCTGCTCAGATTCCTGTCCATTCAGTCAGTGATGCTAACTAACTTTCTCATCCCCTTCTCCTCTTGCCCTCAATCTTTCTCAGCCTCAGGGTCTTTTCTAATGAGTCAGCTCTTTGCATCAGGTGGCCAAAGTATTGGAGTTTCAGCTTCAGCATCAGTCCTTCCAATGAATATTCAGGGTTGATTTCCTTTAGGATGGACTGGTTGGATCTCCTTGCAGTCCAAGGGACTCTCAAGAGTCTTCTCCAGCACCCCAATTTGAAAGCAACAATTCTTCAGCACTCAGCCTTCTTTATGGTCCAACTCACTCATCTGTACATGGCGAATGGAAAAACCATAGCTTTGACTACATGGACTTTTGTCAGCAAAGTGATGTCTTTGGTTTTTACTAGACTGTCTGGGTCTATCATAGCCTTCCTTCCAAAGAGCAAGCATCTTTTAATTTCGTCAAGTTATAGGTACTTATCTGACTTCCTGAGGGCAGCCCTACATATTGTACCTCTGGAAGTGGTTCATGCTGCCTGTTTATGTGGATAATCTGGGAGGGGGAGAAGGGCACGACAGACATGCAACAGTTCTGGCCAAGGAGAGCGTCTACAGGGGCATGAAAGCTACCCAAGCTGTGTTCTGTTAACATGGCAGCCCAACCAGGAGCAGCTCCACTGCTGGGCCTAGAATTTAATTTCCATAATTCCCCTCAGTTGACCATCCTGCTCACCACCAGCAATTCTTTTTTAATTAATATTCAGGAGTTTTGATCAAAATCATTAGCCTTAGGATGACTCCCAGTCACAATTGTGTCTAATTCATAGAAGATCGCTTCAAATGCCCCGTCAGCTTTCAGCCACGACAATCACCAAGTACCCCTGGAAGCACTGACTGACCCCTTGGGTGCAAGACGTGTCCCAGACGAGAGGGCAGAAGCTGCTGCCCTTCCCAAGTCTCAGTCCCAGAGACGCCACGGGAAGAACAGGCTTAGATGACTCTCATGACAGCCACAGTCCGAAGGCTTCCAGCCACAATAAAGTGTAATCCACGTTTTTCTTTGGCCATCTGGAGCCCCAAATGGAGTGAGACCCACATGTCTTTCCGGCCTGATTCTGGGGACTCGCAAGCTGATAGTTGCCCAGTTAAGACCACAGAACACAGCATAAGACAGCAAGCAACCAATAGGTGTCCCTGGGACGTGGGAGATCAGTAACCAGTGGGCTCCCCAAGCCAGATCCACAGGTCTGAATTTGCACAAGCAATGGACAGTGTGAAACGTTCATTTCCGCTCTCGACTGGGCACTTTAGAAATCTCAGAAAGCTAACTTTGTTAGGAATTCTTACCCTTTGACAGCTTCTGCCAGTTTTCCCCAGATTCCCCCTGCAGAATCTGGAGCTGGGTGGGTGGAGGGGGTTTAAAATAAAGGGTCTAGTCTATCGTGAGGGGCAGGGAGGCCTGACGTGTTGCAGTCCATGGGATCGCAAAGCATTGGTCACAACAACAAAACAATATAATCCTGGTTGTTATTGTTGTTCACTTGCCCAGTCGTGTCTGACTCTGCGATGCCATGGACTGCAGCACGCCAGGCCTCCCTGTCCCTCACCATCTCTTGAAGTTTGCCCGAGTTCATGTCCATTGCATTGGTGATGCCATCCAGCCATCTCATCCTCTGACGCCCTCTTCTCCATCTGCCCTCAATCTTTTTCAGCATCAGGGACTTTTCCAATGAGTCATCTGTGCATATCAGTTCAGTTGCTCAGTCATGTCCGACTCTTTGAGACCCCATGAATTGCAGCACGCCAGGCCTCCCTGTCCATCACTAACTCTGAGTTCACTCAGACTCACATCCATTGAGTCAATGATGCCATCCAGCCATCTCATCCTCAGCCATCCCCTTCTCCTCCTGCCCCCAATCCCTCCCAGCATCAGAGTCTTTTCCAATGAGTCAACTCTTCGCATGAGGTGGCCAAAGTACAGGAATTTCAGCCTCAGCATCATTCCTTCCAAAGAAATCCCAGGGCTGATCTCCTTCAGAATGGACTGGTTGGATCTCCCTGCAGTCCCAGGGACTCTTAAGAGTCTTCTCCAGCACCACAGTTCAAAAGCATCAATTTTTTGGCACTCAGCCTTCTTCACAGTCCAACTCTCACATCCATACATGACCACAGGAAAAACCATAGCCTTGACTAGAAGGACCTTAGTCGGTAAAGTATCAGATGATCAAAATACTGGAGCTTAAACTTCAGCATCAGTCCTTCCAGTGAATATTCAGGGTTGATCTCCCTTAAGATTGACTGGTTTGATCTTGCTTTCCAAGGGACTCACAGGAGTCTCCTCCAGGACCTTAGTTCAAAAGCATCAGTTCTTCGGCACTCTGCCTTCTTTCCTGTCCAGCTCTCACATCCGTACATGACCACTGGGAAGATGGAAGCCTTGACCACGGACCTTTGTGGGCAGAGCAATGTCTCTGCTTTTCCACACACTCTGTAGGTTTGTCATCGCTTTCCTGCCAAGAAGCAGTCATCTTCTGACTCCACGGCTGCCGTCACCGTCCTCCGTGACTCTGAGCCCAAGGAGAGGAGCTCTGTCACCGCTTCCACCTCTTCCCCTTCTATTTGCCATGAAGTGATGTGGCCAATGCCAGGGTCTCAGATTTTTTTTTTTTACTATTTAGTTTTAAGCCAGCCCTTTCACTCTCCTCCTTCATCTCATCAAGAGGCTCTTTAGTTCCTCTTCGCTTTCTGTCATTAGCGTGGTATCATCTGCATATCTGTGGTTGTTATGTTTCTCCCGCCTATCTTGATTTCAGCTTGTCACTCATCCAGCCCAGCATTTCTCATGATGTGCTCAGAGTATAGATTAAACAGACAGGGTGAGAGCAGACAGCCCTGTCATACTCCTTTCTCAATCTTAAACCAATCAGTTGTTCTCTGCAGGGTTCTAACTGTTGCTTCTTGACCCGCATAGAGGTTTCTCCAGGAGACAGGTAAGATGGTCTGGTATTCCCATCTCAAGAACTTTCCACAGTTTGTCATGATCCACAGTCAAAGGCTTTAGCGTAGTTGATGAAACAGAGGTAGATGCTTTTCTGAAATTCCCTTGCTTTCTCTACCATCCAGCAAATGTCGGCAATTTGATCTCTAGTTCCTCTTCCTTTTCTAAACTGAGCTTGGACATCTGGGAGCTCTTGGCCCGCATAAGCCTGGCATGCAGCACTGTGAGCGTGACGTAACTCGCATGGGGGCTCCCCTGGTGGCTCAGCTGGTAAAGAGCCTGCCTGCAGTGCAGGAGACCTGGGCTCAGTCCTTGGGTTGGCAAGATCCCCTGGAGAAGGGGAAGGCTCCCCACTCCAGTATTCCGGCCTGGAGAATTCCATGGGGTCGCAAAGAGTCAGACAAAACTGAGCGAGTTCCACTTACTAGCACGGGAGATGAATGCAATTGTCCGATGGTTACCACATTGTGTGGGGCTCTCCTTCCTGGAAAATGGGACGAGGGTTCACCTTTTCCAGTCCCGTAGCCACTGCTGGGTCTTCTAGTGATCCATGAAGGGGATAGTCCTGGTAGCTACCCGAATTTCACAAGTTTTTCCATGAATTTTAATTCTAGTTTCCCTTGGCTATTTAAGGGACTAACTGGTAGCAATTATCAAAGGGTCCTCCAGAATCTTGTCAACCCTGAATGGGGCTCTTATGGGAGTCTTCCTTTGAAGGTAGATATTGGAATTTTAGAGTTGGTATGAAGGAATTTGACAAAACCTTCAAGGGCAATCTTTTTTTCTCCAATGTTCCAGCTGATTACAAAAGAGACACCAATAGTTTGATGGTGGACCCCTAAAAGGGTTCAAAAGTGGAAACACAAAATTTTTAGCTTTAAGGCTTTGAAGCTGTTATAGTTGTAAGGCCACTACCTTGGCAAAATTTTGTTTATGGTCTTGCAGTCTCTTCAGAGTGGAAAGGCGTTTTAAATGGAGGATGAGTAAACTGAGGACATAGGTAAAAAAGGATAGAGGGGAACAACAGAGATCACATCACGTGATGGGAAAACAGCCCGTCTGAGCGCCTGTCTACCATTCTACTGTATGACAGCCCTGCTTCCACCTAGAGTCTGGAGATTTAGATAAAGACTGGAGTTTAGAATTCCCACCATGGGCTCCAACTTTGTTGTTCCCAGGACTCCTTTTTAAACTGAAATTTATTTTTCACTTACTTGATTTCTATTGGCGTGTAGTTGATTTACAAAGTGCTCTTAGTTTCTGCTACAGCAAAGTCAGTCAGGCATGCATATATGTATGTCTGCTCTTCATAAAATTATTTCCCTATGTAGGCCACTACAAAGTATTGACTAGAGTTCCCTGTGATACACAACAGGTCCTTGTTTATTACCTATTTCGTATATAGTACTGTGGATTTGTTCATCCCAATCTCCCAATTTATTCTTTGTCTCTTGGAAATGATGTTTAATTCCTACATTTGTGACTCTATTTTTGTTTTATACATAGGTTCATTTTTACCATGTTTTTTATTACTCAGGTATGTGATATATGATATTTTTCTTTCTCTGTCCAACTTACTTCACTTAATATGACAATCTCTGTGTCCATCTGTGTGTGTGTGCATGCTTAATCGCTCAGTTGTGTCTGACTCTTTGCGACCCCATGGACTGTAGCCTACAGGCTCCTCTGTCCAGAGGGTTCTCCAGGCAAGAATACTAGAGCAGGTGGCCATCCCCCTTCTCCAGGGCACCTTCCCCACCCAGGGATCAAACCATGTCTCGTAGGCCTCCTGCACTGACAAGTGAGCTCTTTTCCACTAGCCTTACCTGGGAGCCCGCTATATCCATCCATGTTGCAAATGGCATCATTTCATTCTTTTTTATGCCTGAGTAATATCCCATTGTATATATGTACCACGTCTTCTTGAGGAATGGATAAAGAATGACTGCTTTTAAAATAACCACTGAGAGTTGAACCAGAGAAAAGCTAGTCCTTCCAGTCACTTCAGCTGCTAAGTCATGTCCAACTCTTTGCCACCCCATGGACTGCAGCACACCAGGCTTCCCTGTCCAGCACCCACTCCTGGAGCTTTCTCAAACTCATGTCCATCGAGTCAGTGATAGCACCCAACAATCTCATCCTCTGCTGTCTCCTTCTCTTCCCGCCTTCGATCTTTCCTAGCATCAGGGTCTTTTCCAATTAGTCGATTCTTCACTCTTCACAACAGGTGGCCAATGTATGCAGTCAGCTTCAACATCAGTCCTTGCAATGAATATTCAGGACTAATTTCCTTTAGGATGGACTGGTTGGATCTCCTTGCAGTCCAAGGGACTCTCAAGAGTCTTCTCCAACAACACAGTTCAAAATCATCAATTCTTTGGTGCTCAGCTTTCTTTATACTCCAACTCTCACATCCATACATGACTACTGGAAAAACCAGAGCTTTGGCTAAACGGACCTTTCATGCTAACCACCTAATAATTCATATGAGCTTCCTACTCTGCTTTCCATTGCCTGCTCACTCTTGCCTTGGTGCAGAGGGCTTCCCTTCTCCCAGCTTACAGTGCATCTGACTCCCTGCTTCTGAGATCTGTGCATAACAAATCTTGTGGCTTCACTCCTTTGTGTGAGTATACTGAAACTCCATTGTCAATCAAAACAACCCAGGGTTTTCATTACCCCAAACAGGTGCTTGGATGCTGAGGTAGCTCCCTCCCTGCTAACCCTGTGCCTCCTCTTTCAGCAGGACTTTATTTGCATATTTTTAATTCAATACACTATCTACCCTCCCCACCCCAACACATGTTAATCTTAAAGTCTTTTGTCTTAGGTACCTTTTGTCTTTAATTTTCAGACTGGGCTTGTGCAATGAATCTTTTAATTGAGCTATTTTGGGAACTTAAAGCCATTTGAAGGTTTTAGCATGCCAATCAAAAGAAGTATCCCCTTTCCCTTCTGTTTGTTTTATTTGGGCACCCTCACCTTAGAGTGTACTTAAATAAACGAGCTTGTTTAATTGGAATGTTCCCCATTATGACTGTGCTAATTCGATGCTGCTTTAGTGAGATCCTTACCGCTTTTGGAGATTCGCAGCTCCCAGGCCCTTTCATAGTTCACAGCCTAGCTGTGACGCTATGAACAGCACTACTTCACTGGAACCTGCAAAGTTAGGTCCATGAATCAAGATAAATTGGACACGGTCAAGAAGGAGATGGCAAGACTGAACATCAACTTCTTAGAAATCAGTGAATTAAAAAGGGTGGGAAAGGATGAATTTAATTCAAATGACCATTATATCTACTAGATGTTAAAAATCTGCCTGCAATGCAGGAGACCTGGGTTCGATGTCTGGTTTGGCAAGATCCTCTGGAGAAGGGAATTGCTACTCACCCCAGTACTCTTGCCTGGAAAATTCCATAGACAGAGGAGCCTGGCAAGCTACAGTCCATGGGACTGCAAAGAGTCAGACATGACTGAGCACTAATACACACACTGTGGGCAAGAATTCCTTAGAAGAAATGGAATAACCCTCAGTCAACAAAATAATCTGAAATGTAGTACTTGGGTGCAGTCTCAAAAACAACAGTATGATCTCCACTCATTTCCAAGGCAAACCATTCACAGTAATCCAAGTCTATGCCCCAACCACGGATACCAAGAAAGCTGAAATTGACCACTTCTCTGAAGATCTACAACACCTTTTAGAATTAACAACAACAAAGAGATATCCTTTTCATCATAGGAGATTTGAATGCAAAAGTTAGAAGTAAAGAGATACCTGGATTAACAGACAAGTTTGGCCTTGGAGCACAAAATAAAGCAGGGCAAAGGCTAACAGACTGTTGTCAAGAGAACGTGCTGGTCATAGCAAACAACCATTTCCAACCTAAGAGTGACTCAACACAGAAGTATCACTAGGCGGTCAATACTGATTATTATGCTCAGATTGATTATGCTCTTTGCAACCAAAAATGGAAAAGCTCTATGCGATCTGTTTTTACAGATTATGGAGCTGACTGTGGCTCAGATCATGAGCTCATTATGGCAAAATTCAGGCTTAAATTGAAGAAAATAGAGAAAACTACTAGGCCACTAGGGTATGATCTAAATCTAACCCTATGATTATACAGTGCAGGTGATGAATAGACCAGAGGGATTAGATGTGACAGACAGAGTTCCTGAAGAACTATGGATGGAGATTCATAACATTGCGCAAGAGACAGTGACCAAAACCATCCCAAAGAAAAAGAAATACAAGGAGGCAAAGTGGTTGTCTGAAAAGGCTTTACAAATAGCTGAAGGAAAAAGAGAAGCAAAAGGCAAGAGAGAAAGGGAAAGATATACTCAACTGAATGCAGAATTTAGATAACTGCAAGGAGAGATAAGAAGGCCTTCGTAAATGAACAATGCAGAGAAACAGAGGAAAAACAATAGAATGGGAAAGATTAGAGCTATCTTTAAGAAAATTGAAGATACCAAGGGACCATTTCATATAACAATGGGCATGGTAGAGGAAAAAATTGCAAAGACCTAACAGAGGTGGAGGACACTAAGAGAAGGTGTGAAGAATATTCAGAAAAACTATACAACAAAAGATTTTAATGGTCCCAGATTACCATGACGGTGTGGTCACTCACCTGGAGCCAGACATCCCTGGGTATTAAGTCAAGAGAGCCCTAGGAAGCGTTACTTCAAACAAAGCTAGTGGAGAAGATGGAAATTCAGCTGAGATATTAAAGAAATCCCAAAAGATGATGCTGTTAAAGTGCTGCACTCAATATGCCAGCAAATTTGGAAAACTCAGCAGTGGTCCCAGGATTGGAAAAATCAGGTTTTTATTCCAATCCCAAAGAAGGGCAATGCCAAAAGTGTTCACGGTAAAACTGCTCATTTCATATGCTAGGAAGGTTCTGCTCAAAATCCTTCAAGCAAGCCTCAGCAATACGTGGAACAAGAACTTCCAGATGTACAAGCTGGATCTAGAAAAAGACAGAGGAACCAAAGAACAAAGTGCTAGCATTCTTTGGATCATGGGGAAAGCAAGGGAGTTGCAGCAAAACATCCATTTCTGCTTCGTTGACTGTGTGAATCACAACAAACTGTCGAAAATTCTTAAAGTAATGGGAATTCCAGATCACCTTACTTGTCTCCTGAGAAATCTATATGCAGGTCAAGAAGTAACATTTGGAACCACGCATGGAAAAACTGACTGGTTCTAACTTGGAAAAGGAGTACGTCAAGGCTGTATATTGTCACCCTGCTTATTTCACATCTCTGTAGAATACATCAGGCAAAATGCAGGGCTGCATGAATCACAAGCTGGAATCAAGATTGCTGGGAGAAATATCAATTACCTCAGATATGCAGATGACACCACCCTAATCGCAGAGAGTGAAGAGGAACTAAAGACCCTCTTGATGGGAGCGAGAGAGGACAGTGCGAAAGATGGTTTGAAATTCAGCATTAAGAAAATGAAGATCGTGGCATTTGGTTCCATCACTTCCCTGGCAAATAGAAGAGGAAAAAGTAGAAGCGGTGCAGATTTTCTTTTCTTGGGATCCGAAACAGTGTGGATTGCAGCAGCAGTACTGAAAGACACTTGCTCCTTCAAAGGGAATGTACGGCAAAACCTAGACAGCATGCTAAAAAGAGAGACATTCCCTTGCTGACAAAGGTCCATATAGTCAGAGTCATGGTTTTCTCCTAGTAGTCACGTACAGATGTGAGCGTTAGACTGTGAATTAAACTGAGCTTTGCATAACTGATGCTTTTGAACTGTGGTTTTGGAGAAGACTCTTGAGAGCCCCTTGGACTGCAAGGAGATCCAACCAGTCAATCCTAAAGGATGTCAACCCTGAATAGGACTGATCCTGAAGCTGAAGGTCCAATAATCTGGCCACCAGATGTGAAGAGCCAACTCACTGGAAAAGACTCTGATGTGGGTAAGACTGAAGGCAGGGGAAAAAGGGACGGCAGAGGATGAGATGGTGGATGACATCACTGATTCAATGGACATGAGTTTTACCAAACTCTGTGAGACAGTGGAGGAGAGAGGAGCCTGGTGTGCTGGAGCCCATGCGGTTGTAAAGAGTCAGACGTGATTCTGCGAGTGAACAATAATAGTTTCCAGGATCACAGCTTTTAGACATAAAATTAAAAGTTGTGCAGGATGGTGGCCTTCTCAATTATTTGAAACTGGAGGATGCCATTTCTTTAGCTAAGCCTTGATTGGTTCTCTCGGAGCTGAATTCAGCCTAATTCATTCTGTGATTAGCTTATTCTAGCACTTAAATTAGATGACAAGCACTTGCTGAACAGATTTTAAGTGTTCAGTCACTTTGTGGCCCTGGCTTCTGAGATTCTCATTAGCAACAGAGCTATGAGTCCTTTCATAATAGATGTCTTTATCACGATGGACATCCTAATTTATTTTAATAGTCCAATTTATAGGCACTTAGATTTTTATTTTTATGGTCTAAACAGTCTATGCTTCTTGACTTTGTTTATTTTCCCCTGTTCTCCAGCACTTTATCTTATGAACTTACCTGGAGCCTCTGTGAGCTCCCTAGTGTCCACTACATGTTGTGACTCCCAAGATTGCTACTCTGGAATCTATCCATGACCTCAAAACATTTCTGCAAACTTTTGCAAAGCCTAGAACCTTTCAAAGGGCCTCAGAACTTTTCTAAGTACTATTTATACATATATATATGTACTATATATAGTACTATACTTATATATACATATATATGTATATATATATGTATATATATATATATATATACATATAAAATCTTTTTCTTTTTTGGAGTATAATTGCTTTATAATATTGGGCTGGCTTTTGCTATACAGGGCTTCCCTGACAGCTCAGATGGTAAATAATCCACCTGCAATGCAGGAGATCTGGATTTGATCCCCGGGTTGGGAAGATCCCCTGGAGAAGGGAGAGGCTACCCACTCCAGTATTCTGGCCTGGAGAATTCCATGGGGTAGTCTATGGGGTTGCAAACTGTCAGACATGACTGAGTGACTTTCACTTGCACACTTTCACTTTTGCCATACAGCCAGGTGAATCAGCAATGTGCACACTCATACTCCTTCTCTCTCACCTTCTTCCCCTCTCCGGGTCCGTCTCCTCTCAGCCATCACAGACCAGCTGAGCTCGCTGTGCTTTTCAGCCGCTTCCCACCAGCCATCTGTTTTACACATGGCCGTGTGTACATGCCAGTGACACTCTCCCAATTTGTCCCACCCTCCCCTTCCTCTGCTGTGTCCAGAAGTTCATCCTCTACATATAAATCTCTATTCTTGCCCTGAAAGTAAGTTCATCTATACTATTTTTCTAGATCCCATGTTTGCATAATATACAATATTGGGTTTTTTATCTTTCTGCAATATATTAACTATATGTAACATACATAACATTAATTATTATGTATGTGGAGTCTCCCAGGTCATGCTGGTGACTGAGAATTCACTTACCCATGCAAGTTCAATCCCTGAGTTGGGAAGACTGCCCTGGAGGAAGGCATGGCAACCCACTCCAGTATTCTTGCCTAGAGAGCCCCTATGGACAGAGGATCCTGCTGGCCTGCACTTCACAGGGTCACGAAGAGCTGGACATGACTGCAGTGATTTAGCACACATGCATATGTATATTCAGGGTTTTCAGTAATTATTTTTAAAATAATGTTTGTTTGGATCAGAGAGCTGCACACGGGGAGTGAAACCCAGGTCTGAGAGTGACTTTCCCAGGATTCTCCATAAGAAGGAGAGGACAGATGAACCCATAAGGTCAATGGGTGCCTGACCTTAGCATCTATTTGGCCCATGAGCCATTATTAATCAGGTCCCATCATTGAAAAAATTGTTAAAAAAAAAAAAGACAGTTTTGGTTCTACTAACAAGCTTTATTTAACATTCATGAAGTGGACAGCCTCCTTTTGGAGAACCAAAAAATGGAGTGAAATTAAGAAATTTTAACAAGATAAAGAACTAGAAAGAGGCAAACAGAAGCTATCTGATGGGCTGGCTGCACACTGGCCCTTGTTTGGATTGAGAAGGAACAGGACATATGTCTAGAGCCCAGACTGGCCTGACATTTGGGAACTGGCTGATTGGAAATTCTGCATTTCTAGTCAAGCAGAGCATTTTACAGGGAAACAAAAGTCATTTCCGTTTTTATTTGTTGACCTGGTGCCCCAGGCAGGACTGACTCAGTCTTGGACTTAAGAGTTTAATTTAACCAGAGGAAAATTATTTTTCCTCCCTTACAATTCTGATTTAGTAATTCAAAAGGAAATGCAGGGATCTCTATTAAAAATAAACAACCTCTAAAGATGAATTTGATCTCTGGTAGATTTGAAAACAATGACTTGACACCAAAAGCTCCTTCAGTGGGAACCAGTAAGATGATGGCTCTCACAGACTCATAGGATGCTGAAGAAGGGGGGAAAAACAAAAATCAGAACTTAGAGATCACTTAGAAGTCTGTCTTCCCACATTTTCAGTGGTGGAAAGCTTCCAGCAGAATAACTGCCAAAGAGCTAAAAACACAGCCACTCTGGTGACTATCACTGTGAACAGACCCCCAAGCACCTTGTGGAGCATCTGAGACCCCCAGGAACATTAGGAAACCAAGTCCCAGAAAGTCGAAGCTACTTTTTAAGGTTAACAGCCAGCTGACTCCTGACACATGATCGGACCTTTTCTTCACATACATCAGCTTAGCTCTAAAATTCAGCAGGGACTTAAATAGATCATTAAGAAATAAAAGTTAACTGAAGAAGCTATTTGTCATGATGAATCACTATATTTAACAACTGTTTCTCTTTCCTTCTTTCCTCTGAGCCCGTGGACTGCAGCCCACCAGGCTCGTCTGTCCATGGGATTCTCCAGGCAAGAATACTGCAGTGGGTTGCCATTTCCTTCTTCATCTTTTCTATTATTTCTCCCATTTTCTACCTTTTTCTTCTCTCCTTAAAAAATGCTAGGCAAAAATAAGATAATAATATATGATGTATAATATTAAAATAATACCCTGATATTTTATATATATATATATAAAATACACTGAGAGTCACTCAGTTGTGTCCAACTTTGCAACCCCGTGGACTGTAGCCCACCAGGCTCCTCTGTGCATGGTATTTCCCAGGCAAGAATACTGGAGTGGGTTGCATTTCCTCCTCCAGGGGATCTTCCTGACCCAGGGATTAAGCTCACATCTCATGCGTCCCCTGTATTGCAGATGAATTCTTTACAGGTAAGACGCTGGGGAAGCCCATATACACACACACACATATATATATAGAGAGAGAGAGAGTTGACTATTGAACAACACAGGTATGAAATGTGTAGGTTCAGTTATACGTGGGTTTCTTTCAATAAATATAATGTGGGCCTTCCATATGCATGGGTTCATTAATAACCTTGATATTACATTTATGATCAGCTATTGGTTGAATCTGCCAGTGTGGAATCCATGGATACAGGGTACGAAATAGAAAACTTAAGCATCTGAGGATTTTGACATCCATGATAGGTCTTGGAACCAGTCCCCTAAAGATACTGAGGAACGATTGTCATATGTACATATTATTGTGTATAATGTTATAATACATATAATACTTCCATCTTTGTGAACCATAGAGGATGTATTGCTATTTCTTTGTAGAGATCTGCATCTTCATAAGAAAGGAATTATATAAGAAAGAATTTGGTGGCCTTGAGGGAAATTATTTTACTTCTTACTTATTATAATTTTTAAAATGTGATTGTTCTGAAAGTGATTTTTAACCTTTTCCGTATAGTTAAGTTCAAAATGTATATAAAAGACACATGAACTCATCTGAACAAAACTGTAAGTAAGAATCCAGATCAGAGCTCAAGGATCAGGTTCTGGGTTAATTCCTATGGAAAATGGCAACTCACTGAATCACTGAATGATTTCAAGGAAGGAGTCTTTATGATTTGACTCATTTCCTAGAAAGAAAAGCTTCACACTCAACAAGTATGTCTGACACCAATTATGACTGTTCTCTTTCTGTCTTACCAAGTTTAGATTTTAGCTTACATTAGCGCTTAGAGTTGACTCATATATCTATATGTTATATATAAATAAACTGAATGAGGTCAGAGATTCACAGTTGTTTTCTCAAATACGTGCATTACTAACACAGCCCTGGAGTCACTTTTTGCAGCCCATCGAGTCTTTCTCAGCACTTCCCATCTTTAAACACTGTAGGTACTTTAGGCAAGGCAGTGGAGCAGAAGTGAAATAAATTCCCCTAGAGAGTAAGGCCTGCTTTGATCGTTTTCACATTTTCTTTCTTTGAGTTGACACCGCCCACTCTAGGATTTGCTTTGCTCCCTCTTCTGTTTTTAATGGGGGCTGTATACGGGACTCACAGCACTGGGGTTCTCCCACAGCCCCTTAAATCTCTTTCTAGTCGTTATCTTATGTGACTCACCGCACTCCGTGTTCTCATTTCTCTTCCCCGCCCCTAGATCACTGCCTTCCTGAGGCTCATGCTTTCCCTGTGCCTACTTTCTCACCAGAGGATACAGAACAGACGTGCTAGGGATGCTGATTGCGATACGCTACAGTTCCTGTTCTTTTAAGTTATTTACTTTTACAAAAAGGAAGAGGTGTTTTAAAAAGTGGCCCCTGGAATGGTACAGGGAGGGAGGAGGGATGGGGAACACGTGTATACCTGTGGCGGATTCATGTTGATGTATGGCAAAACCAATACAATATTGTAAAGTAATTAACCTCCAGTCAAAATAAATAAATTTATTAAAAAAAAAAAAAAAAAAACAGTCGAGACAATGCCGGTCAGACCACCAAAGACCAATTTCAAGATGACTCCCAGGGCTGACCGTGCTGTGTCTGCGTGTAGCCCCTCCTCTGTCTGTAAACGCTCCCCCCCTGTGATTGCTGAGCTCAGGACACGGCTGGCCTTTGGAGAGAAGTCCACCCTCCCCTCCCTGCCCCAGCTGCCAGCATTTAAAATAAAGCAAACTTTCTTTTCCCACCAATGTTGTCTTTTTATTGGCTTTTGAGCAGCAAGCTGCTGGACCCCACTCTTGGGGGAGAGCTCAGACTCCTCAAATCCACGTCAGTTTTCAACATTGACAAGCTGTGGGTCAGAGCATCAGAGGAAAGAAAATCTCTAACAGGGGCTCTGTTTTCTAGAAATCATCTTACTTGTCCCACTCTGTTCTCCTAGGGCAATTTTAACCTATGTGGAAGGTTAAACTCTCCTTTTGCTAACGTCTAAAATGACTAGCTTTGATATAATTATAAAAACATGAATTTGAAGTGAAACAACAACTGCAAGAAGTTTTTGTTTTTTGTTTTTTTTTTTTCTGGGCTGTATCTCCTCCTAGTGATGTGTTTGAGCTTGCAAATTGTAAAGTGGTAAACTTCTGTCTCTCTATTTAGTTATCTATCAAGGTGGAAGTATTAAGGGCAACAGAGCTTAAGGAGGCCTTAGTTTAAGAGTAGCAAAGGTTTATTTTGTAGAAGAATGTGAAATAACCCCAAGATGGGGCAGGGGATGAAATATGTCGATAGAGAGCTGACTATATCGGTGGAAGGCATTTGACTAGTTTATGGAATGTGGTTCAGGATAAAGAAAATAAAACTTATCTAGAACTTTTAAATAATATTGAAAGATGATAGCACATTTGAGGATTTTATGTGATGACGACAAGCTTGTGGAAAAGTGAGTGCTAAGGCAAATCTTATTGATGGAAAAGAATCCATCATTCTTCCCACCCACTGCCATTCCACAAAGCTCAGGTCAGGCACAAGGTGGAGGGAGGTAAGAAAAATATGTCATCAGATTTTATTGTCTAAATAGCAGTAACAGCAACAAATATAGCAGGCACTTAAAAAAATGAAAGGAGAGAAGGAACGACACGTGAGGAGAGGGAAACCGTGATGGGAGACTGAATAGGGAAGGAAGGGTAAAAGTGAGGGAAGGGGAGGAGGCACTTCCAAACTACCTCTAGAGAGTAATAGCTTCTTTTCATGGGGCCCAAGAGAAGCAAATAGCTATATGAGTGTCAGTTAAAGGTGTTAGATGCGCGGATCCGTTCTCTTGAAAACAAACATCACAGAAGTGACCCAAATATGTTCTGACTGATGTTTTTCTGCTTGAATTTTAGGCTTTTACTTTAATTTTCACTTTTTCATAAGAACTAGACTACATGAAATCTTAATCTTGTATAAAATTACATATGTACGCACATTTAAATATTACATATGATCATATTTATACATGTGCATTAAAGTTTCGTGTGTGCTGATTTATGTGTGCATATGACGCTGTCTTTGTATGTGTTAATATATCGATGCTGATGTTTAGACACTGTATTGCTCTGACTCTTGTTGCCCATGGACTGAACCCACCAGGCTCCTCTGTCCCTGGGCTTTCCCAGGCAGGAAGACGGGAGCAGCTTGCCGTCTCCATCTCCACAGGGTCTTCCTGTCCCCGGGACTGAGCCTGCTCCTGCCCTGGCAGGCAGGCTCTTCACCTCTGAGCTGCCTGGGAAGCCCTGGTTATGTTATTTTTAGCTCCACAGTCGCTTCCCTTTGGCTCACATGGTGAGGAATCCTCCTGCAACCCAGGAGACCTGGGTTCAATTCCTGGGTTGGGAAGATCCCTTGGAGGAGGAAATGCAACCCACTCCAGCATTCTTGCTTGGAGCATCTCATGGACGAGGGTCCTGGAGGGCTACAGTTCATGGGGTCGCAAACAGCTGGATGCGACTGAGCAACTAACACACACACCACACACACACACACACACACACACAGACACACACCACACACACACACACACACACACACACCACACACACAGCCACACACACACACACCCCACACACACACACACACCACACACACACACACACACACACACACAGACACACAGTCACACACACACAGACACACAGACACACACACACAGACACACACAGAGCTGTACACAGCGTTCCAGGTGGCTCAGTGCTAGAGAAGCCTCAGTGTCTCCAGGAAAAATGATGAAATAACTTAGGAGGACAAGGTAATGACATGGGCATCAGAGTTTTCCAAACAATTATATTAAATGTGTTTATGCACATATACACAACACATACATGTACGTGGGTTTATATATATTAAAATTATAATTTTTCAAGTTTTTGAGGTTTATATGTGACCTTATATTTTTTATTCTGACAAGTTTTTAAGATTTATATATATATACACACACACACACACACACACACACATATATATATATATATATATATATATATACACACACATAATTTACTCATTCTCACTGCTCCTTGATATTCTACTATATGATTATATTCTGAATCCTTTAATCATCCAGGCAGAGGATATCTGGGTTATTCCTAGATTTTCAGAATTGTAAATATTGCTCTACATACTTTTGTGTGTGTTGCACACTCAAAAGTTTTACTAGAAATACAATTGCTTGATCAAAAGATACTATCTTCAAATTATTTTACCAAGAAATTGCAGTAATTTACATTCCCAGCAACAGTATAAGGGGTCTCTCTTGTCATTTTTCCATTGGTCTCTTATTCTTTACTCATTTTACAAATATTAGTTTTTGTTTTTATTTGCTTCCAAAAGGTATTTTATTTTCTCTAAGGGATAATTCCAAAATATGAAGTCCTTGACTATCTAATCAGAGGTAGGCTGATTCTCTGTTAAGGGATATATAGTAAATATTTTAGGCTGTGGGCAATACAATCTTTTTGAAATTACTCAGCTCTGCTGTTGCAGAGCACAAGTAGTGATAGACTAAGCACAGCTGAGCTCCAGTAAGGGCTTTGCAGGTGGTCCTGGAGTTTAAGAACCCGCCTGCCAGCATTGGAGACCTGAGAAACAGGTTCCATCTCCCGGTCTGAAAGATCCTCTGGAGAAGGATATGGCAACCCGCCCTGGTAACCTTGCCTGGGAAATGCCATGGACAGAGGCACATGGAGGGCTATAGTCCACAGGGTCATAAAATGTTAGACACAACTGAAGTGACTTAGCATGCATGCACACAGAAGTTCCAACAAAGCTTTATTTATAAGACAAGCAGCAGCATGAATCTGGCCCATGAGTGGTAGTTTGCCAACCACAGGGGTGGATCAGGTGAAGTCTTTGTTTTCTGTTTGTTTGTTCGTTTTATTGTTTGTGGTGAATTTTCTGTGTGCGTGTGTTAATTTTTTATAGTGAATTCATTGTTTGGCTGAGTTTAATCATGGGACTCTTACGAACTAGATATTTTCTTCCAGACTATATTTGTTCCCACAAGAACACACAGATAACTGTACAGAAAAGATCTTCATGACCAAGATAATCACGATGGTGTGATCACTCATATAGAGACAGACATCCTGGAATGTGAAGTCAAGTGGGCCTTAGAAAGCATCACTACAAACAAAGCTAGTGGAGGTGATGGAATTCCAGTGGAGCTGTTTCAAATCCTGAAAGATGATGCTATGAAAGTGCTGCACTCAATATGCCAGCAAATTTGGAAAACTCAGCAGTGGCCACGGGACTGGAAAAGGTCAGCATTCATTCCAATCCCAAAGAAAGGCAATGCCAAAGAATGCTCAGACTACCTCACAATTGCACTCATCTCACATGCTAGTAAAGTAATGCTCAAAATTCTCCAAGCCAGGCTTCAGCAATACATGAACCATGAACTCCCTGATGTTCAAGCTCGTTTTAGAAAAGGCAGAGATCAAATTGCCAACATCTGCTGGATCATGGGAAAAGCAAGAGAGTTCCAGAAAAACATCTACTTCTGCTTTATTGACCATGCCAAAACCTTTGACTGTGTAGATCATAATGAACTGTGGAAAATTCTGAAAGAGATGGGAATACCAGACCACCTAACCTGCCTCTTGAGAAATCTGTATGCAGGTCAGGAAGCAACAGTTAGAACTGGACATGGAACAACAGACTGGTTCCAGATAGGAAAAGGAGTCCGTCAATGCTGTATATTGTCACCCTGCTTATTTGACTTATATGCAGAGTACACCATGAGAAACGCTGGACTGGAGGAAACACAAGCTGGAATCAAGATTGCTGGGAGAAATATCAATAACAGCAGATATGCAGATGACACCACCCACATGGCTGAAAGTGAAGAGAAACTAAAAGCCTCTCGATGAAAGTGAAAGTGGAAAGTGAAAAAGTTGGCTTAAAGCTTAACATTCAGAAAATGAAGATCATGGCATCCAGTCCCATCACTTCATGGGACATAGATGGGGAAACAATGGAAACAGTGTCAGACTTTATTTTGGGGGCTTCAAAGTCACTGCAGATGGTGACTGCAGCCATGAAATTAAAAAATGCTTACTCCTTGGAGAAAAGTTATGACCAACCTAGATAGCATATTCAAAAGCAGAGACATTACTTTGCTGACTAAGATCCATCTAGTCAAGGCTATGGTTTTTCCTGTGGTCATGTATGGATGTGAGAGTTGGACTGTGAAGAAGGCTGAGTGCCAAGGAATTGATGCTTTTGAACTGTGTTGTTGGAGAAGACTCTTGAGAGTCCCTTGGACTGCAAGGAGATCCAACCAGTCCATTCCAAGGGAGATCAGCCCTGCAATTTATTTGGAAGGAATAATGCTAAAGCTGAAACTCCATACTTTGGCCACCCTCATGCGAAGAGTTGACTCATTGGAAAAGATTCTGATGCTGGGAGGGATTGGGGGCAAGAGAAGGGGATGAACGAGGATGAGATGGCTGCATGACATCACCTACTTGATGGACGTGAGTCTGAGTGAACTCCAGGAGTTAGTGATGGACAGGGAGGTCTGGCTTGCTGCAATTCATGGGGTCGCAAAGAGTCGGACATGACTGAGTGACTGAACTGAACTGAGGCATGATGGAGAGCTAGCAAACTGGAAGAACTTTATTTATTTATGTTCTGCTAATTTAAAAGATATTTATTTATTTATTTATTCGGAAGTACTTTAATGTCTGCGCTGATTTCCCAGATTTTTAAATTGTTTAAATGAAGAGCCAAGAGGAGTTCAGTAACAAATCATGGCTAAACATTCAATAGAAGAATATTTTTATTACCAGTTGTTTTTTTTTTTCCCACTCAGAACCATGGCAGTGACTAACAGATTTCCTATGGACTTTTCTGGGAGACATTATTTTTTCCAACCTATATTTCAAGGACGCTTTTGGCCATTCAAAACTTCCAGCTAACCTGTGGCTCTCAGACCCAAGCCTTCCAACTCAGTATGCTCCCAAGATCTCCTCTTCCAAACCCAGAGGGTAAGAATTCCAACACTTCACCCTCCTAGAATCACAGAGCAGTCAGGCTCACATCCTGAATCTGCCTCTCTTTCATCTCTGATGGACGCCCTGAGGAACCGTTCACAGATCCTTGGCACCTCATCTTCTTCTATAGTTTATTCTCGCACTTTTCTTATCATCGTTGGTTTACAGCTTGTAAAATACTTTAGTTAACTTGAGTTATATTTAAACTATAATTATAATTGCTGTTAAACTTGGGGAAAGTTTATAGTTAGGCACAATTGTTTAAGGTGCCACATTTACCTGGAAATCATGAGTATAAATATTTTATTTAATCAAATCTGCTTCTAATAGTAACTGCCATTCATTGACCTACAACTGTCAAGATGCTTTACACACATGATTAAGCAATAACTCTGTGAAGAAGGCATTGCTTTTCTGGGATAGTCATTCATTTTGTTAAAAAAACATTCAAGTTCTCCTCTCCTTCTAGAAATAAGGTGGGGTTTTGTCCTCCCAGTCCCTTCAAAGTTTGTCTTGGAAACATGACTAATTGCCCCATATCTTGTTACCGATAGTGACAGTGTTGTTTCAGAAAGGAAGCTGTGAGATCTAGTGCACAATACACACTGAATTTCCCCCTTTTCCACTGGTTTGTGGAAGCACCTTTCCACCAGCCTAGGTCCTCAAGTATCTTCAGGCAGAGCCCCATCAACTCAGGCTGAACAAGTATCATAAGCAAGAAATAAACATTCTTGGTGTGAAGCCATCGAGGTCTTCCCAGGTGCCGCTAGTGGTGGGATATGAAGGAGATGCGTGTTCAATCCCTGGGTCGGGAAGATCCCCTGGAAGAGGGCATGGCGACCAGCTCCAGTATTGTTGCCTGGAGAATCCCATGGACAGAGGAGCCAGGTGGGCTGCAGTCCTTGGGGCCACAGAGAGGGACACGACTGAGTGGCGAGCATGCACACACACCCTGAAGTCTGGGGCTCATCTCCTGCAGCTGCATAGTCTAGCCTCTGCAGAGTGACACAGCGCCCACTAACGCGGGGAGAGAAAGTAGACTGCCTGTGTAACACGGCTAGTGATCGCTGAAAGTGCAATTCAAATCCAAGTTCGTGTTAGCAAAGCTTTAGGTGGCTTTTGCTTTGCCATGCTGCCTTGAACGCTGAGGAGGTGCTCAGCCTTCTGAATGTCTGAAGTCAGTGGATAAATTTGAAGCCAGTAGACACACAGTGGTCCCAGAATTCTGGAGCTGTCTCTTACAAGTGAACATTTGTACTGCTTGATACAGTTTTTAAAGCAATTGCATAGTGAACACGTGCTAACCACTGTCATCTGTTTCTCCCCTGAATTCTGACG